>NHNY01000018.1:101602-761724 GCA_002786065.1 Microcyclospora pomicola
GGGGGGGGGGGGGGGGGGGGGGGGGGGGAGGTAATCGACAACAAGTGAAGATATGACAATACGATGATATGGGAGGTTGATATGTATTACCCGAAAGTAGATGCATATAATTCGCGACTGAGTTCATGACACGCACTGAATGTATTTTTGAGAAGAAGATCATTGTACCACTAGCCAACGACCACAGTACCGACGTAAGGCTTCGTTCCCATAGTCCACCATAGTCGAGATGATGTCCAAAATCAATTTTTCAACCAGCACAACCCCTCGCTCAATGCGACTCATAAAACGTGCGGAACGCCGACTCCCGCGCCAGCAACACGCCCGGCTCATCGAACTCCACCAGCTCCCCAGCCTTCAACACCGCGACGCGGTCAAAGTCCCGAATCGTGTCCAACCGATGTGCGACGGCGATGATAGTGCGACCGCCAAACTCCCGCCGAATGTGGTCCTGCATCAACGCATCCGTCGCAAGATCGACGCTCGACGTGACCTCGTCCAGCACCACGACCCGGCTGGGATGCAGCATCGCGCGCGCCAGGCAGAACAGTTGCCGCTGGCCAGCGGAGAACATCTCCGTGGCCACGGGGGCGTCGAGGCCGCCGCGGCGGGTGATGATAGGCCAAAGGCCGACTTTTTCGAGGGTATGCTGTCGCACGGCGTCGTTGGCGTGCGCGAAGGGGTCGAGGTTCTCGCGGATCGTGCCTCGGGACCATAGGAAGGGATCTTGGGGGATGGCGTTCAGGCGGAGCCGGAGGTCTTGGCGCGGCAGGCGAGAGATGTCGATGCCGTCGATCGTGATGTTGCCGGTGCTGAGCTCGAGAAGGCGGAAGAGGGCGGCGACAAGGGAGCTTTTGCCGCTGCCGCTGGGGCCGCAGATGCCGATCTTCTCGCCCGGGCGGATATGTAGGCTTAGGTTTTTGAGGACTGGGGTGCGGGCGTTGTAGCTGGCGGAGAGGTTAGTGATCTTCACATCGCCTTGACTTGGCCAGATGGTTTCTGGAGCCAGGATGGTGTTTTCGCTGGGAAGATTTTCTGAGACTGTCTTGGTGGAGAACGATTGGCAGCGAGATACTGCGCCCATCGAGGTTTCAAGTGTTGTCCATGCTTTGATCAACTGCGTCAGCGAGACATTGAAGCCGTTGATGTTGACAAGTGCCACGGCGGCCAGTGCTGGGCTGATGTCGCCGCGAAGAGAGGTGAACAGGATCAAGAGGAGAACTACCAAGCCGGCTACAGTCAGGTCCAGCACTAATCCGAGCCATCGTTGAATTGCATACAGAAGGTAGAACGGCTTCTGAGATGTATCCGTCAGAGCCGCATTCGTCGCTACGAAGTCCTCGACCCAGCCGAATGCTCGGATGGTGATCCGGCCCTCAAGAGTCTCGACAAAATGGGAGCACAGCGGAGCTTTTGCCTCGAGGTCGAGTAGACGCAGTTGTCGGGAAGTGCGCAGGTAGAACTTCTGGATGAAGTCCATCACGCATAGGACGAATGGCAGGCTGACGGCGAAGTAGCCGACCGATAAGCTAATGAAGATCGCTTGTACTGAGCACAGAAGTATCTGCGCAGAAAGTTCCAGATAGCTTGGCGGTAGTTCGATGTCGATGAGGTTCATATCCTGGCTAAATCTGTTCAGGGTATCGCCCATGTCGGTGGTGGTGAAGAATGAAAGAGGTGCCGCTATGACCGTGTCAAGGATTCCGGAATGTAATCCCTGTGAGGCTGACGGTGCCATGACGAGAAAGACTAGATATCCCGAACATGCTAGTGCAACAAGGGCAAGAAGCTCGAAGAGCAGATAAATGGCGATGTAGAAGCTATTGACACTGTTCCCATGTTTTTCGATGGCGGCAGTCCAAAATGAGATCCAGACATCTGGATTACCAGTCAGCGGCCACAGTAATGGAAATAATCATGGTGTTTCCGACACCCAGACTTACCAGGCATTCGCACAAGCACAGCAAAAGCTGTGAGACCGCCCAGAAACAACGCTGTGTTGATCCAGCCACATGCCTCGAAGTAGGCTTTGTAATTCCGATAATTACCACTCATACGGGTGACATGTTTCGTAGTCCCTGCTGTTGCATTTTGCGGCGACACATTCTTTGCGAGACTCTTGTTCCCACTCGATTCTGTGGTTTTACTTGTCTCATCATCTCCACCGCTAATCCGTGCCGTCAGAGCGGAGACCGATGTGCCATACTCAAAAAGGTGAGAGAATGAACCTTGCTCGGCGATCCTGCCTTGCGAGTTCAAGACGATGATGTAGTCTGCAAAAGCCAGACGATGGACCGCATGTGTCGATAAGATGACTGTAATATCACTTTTGCGGATGAGACCGTCTCTTCCTAACAAGCGAGTGAATATGTTTTCCTCGGTAGTAGCATCCAGGCCACTGAAACAATCATCCAAGATAAGTAGTTTTTGTTTTGAATATACAGCTCGCGCCAACGCCTGTTGGAAGATCAACGAATTAGACTGGTGTATGTGTGATGGCATTGAGGAAGACTCACAATGCGCTGTCTCTGACCTCCCGAAAGAGTTATGCCAGCGGAGCCGACTCTCGTAAGATCGCCTTCAGGGAGTCGGGCCAGATCGTCCTGCAAGCAGCATGCGTAAAGCACAGCTTGATACCAGTGTTTATCATGCTTTGGGACTCCTTTGACGTTGCTCTGTATGGTTCCTTCTTGTACCCAAGATGCTTGGTCGACGAAAGCAATATTCCGAGTCTGACTGTGGACAAAGCCTGTTGAGAACGGCGTTTCTCCGAGCAGACCTTTCAGCAGAGTCGACTTTCCGCATCCGACGGGACCTATAACAAAGGTAAGAGTATGCTTAGCGATAGCAAACGTAACGTCATTGATCACTGGCGTAGATACCAGCCAGCCGAATGTGGCCCCTTCCACGTTGAGTGCGATGTTCGGATTCACAGTCCGCAAACTGGAGAGCTCGAAGTCATCTGACAAACGTTGAGAAACCAAGCCTTTGTCTGAGCGATTGCTGTCCTGTGTTTGCAGATTCAAAAAGTCCTGAATGCGCTCGAGGCATCCTACAGCCGACAAGATGGTTGGGCAATTCTGGATGGTTTCACCAAGAGCCACCGTCATCAACGTCACGATGTTGAGGGCAGAGTAAGCACTCGCAACGTCTAAAGTCCTCCCGGTTCTCACACATATTGCTGCATAGACGGCGAATGTCACCCCAGGCGCAAGTACTTCAGATCCTTTGCCGAAGATCAGCCTAAGCGTGCTGATACGACGGAAACGCAAAGATATACGAATTTCTTGCTTTCTCAGTCTTTTGATCAGGTCTTGCATTACCGCGCTCAGACCAAGTAGCTTTACTGCCTTCATGCCTCCAAGCATCTTCGAAGTAGTATCTATGCGTGTCTGAATATGGCCAACCCAAAGACGTTGCGCCGTCGCAGCATACCGGACCGCGATGGTCATGATGGTAGTACCACATAAGATGGATAACAGAATTGGACCAACTGCGGCCAGACCAAGTCTTCGATACAGAAGATAGAACCCGATCGCAGCATCAAGCGGACTCGCCCAGAGACCGTGTAAGTACTGGAGCCCGGAGCAAACTCGTTCCACGTCAGTCGACATGATGGTCACTGCGGCAGACTCGTCGACAGAAGTCACACTGAGGTCTACTGTGTGACGATAGATTGACGCAAGCAGAGCCGCACGTGCTAGAGTGACCATCCGGTATGTAAGATGCATGTATGCTGCGTTAGCAATGGCGCATCCCACAAAGTCTAAACCGTAAGCGGCTGTCAAAGCCCAGCCAACCCTCGAAGGATTCTCCGAATCGGATAGGAATTTGATCGTAGCAGTGAGTAGGAAAGGCTGCATATATTGGAAGAACGATACACATAGCCGCGGAAAGATAGCCTTGGCTAGTGGCAGCTTGAGCGTCCAGAGGAATGATTTCAGGAATGCATTTTGTTTCAGCTTGCGTGGCTCTCTTGTCCAGACAGTACGAAGCAATCGTTGAGTGTCGTGCTGCTGCATGTTGACATCCAATGCATCCAGGCCATCAGTCGTTAGGACTTTCTTTGAGCCACTCAACATCAATGGTTGAAGCCACCAGAATGTGCCCCGGCTGTAAACGCTACTAGTTGACTCTGGCGGATGGTCGCCATATCCAGGGAGTAAGATATGTCGCTTCTCAATTGCTTCGACCATGAGCAGAAGTCCTTTGAAGATCACTAGGGTAGAAGAGACGATCGCGAGTGGCAAGGAGTCGCCACGCGTCCATATTGTTCGTAGTCGTGCACCGTCCATAGGCAAGGTGAGAAACAGATAAAAGCTAATGATAGATGACGGCCGTACTGATCGAAAGTGTTCCAAGGGCGAAAGGACGCAGATCGCCAGCCCATCTGCAACCGCAAGAGTAGCAGCAGCCACCGACGCTTTGGACTGATGTACGCCAGGTGCTGCCATCAAAGCTAGACATGTGATCTGTAGGAGTGCAAAGACCACCAGAGCGACCTAGAGAGGTATGTGAACGCAAGTTCTGTATCTGAAGCATGGATCGGCGTACTGTCTTGCTATGAAAGAGACGTGAACTCGATACCTTCCGTGACTTATGTCGCAACTTCCAGAGTCTGACTCCGCCGGCGCCAAGGAATAAGGCGGATGGCAGGATAGCAAGGATACTGTCTTCAAACAATGATGTGAAATCAAAGTGGTGTGCGAGGAATGGTCCAAATGTCTGATCCGCTGTTGTCGCCATGGTCGGTGACGAGGAACTTCCTCGACTGCTGTCATTGCCATGCTTGGTACTTGTATCATATAGATATCTTTCGCCAAACGTCCCAATCGGGAAAGGATTACGAGCATCGCCCAAACAGGCAATTATCACGATGTAGAATGCAGCGTGTGAGTGCTTCGTAACCAATGAGATGACGTTCTGAGCACTTCAATGCATGGTGCCTGTGGTGCATGTAGTAAGTCACCTGCGTTAGCAGACATGCCGGAATGGAGTCGGAGACAGACGGTCGTAAGTCTTGCCACATGCGATAGCAGAAGGATGCGCGGGTTTTCAGCTGGGCATGTGTGCAAGCATAGAGGTTTGTAGTGGTATTATGACAAGCCACGATACATGGAACAGCATGCCAGCTCGAGTCTTGTGCAATTTTGGTCAGCTTACTACCATCCAGGATGCCACTTCCTGAGCCCGTCAGGTAGTCCAGAAGTTTCTCAAATGAGCTCGACGCGTCTACTGGTGTCATATCCCAGCTCTTTTTCAATATCGTCGAGCAAAGTCCACGCCCGCTGTTTCTTTTCAACTTCGTCAACATGTTTTCCGGCTGAGGCAGCTTTTGTCAATGATGTTCACTTATGTGCGAAGAGATTAATGCCCAGATATGACACTTACCAAACAGGACCGGCAACGTGGAGAAACATCGTACACTTGCCGGAATATCTGACACTCCAACACAAAGTATGGATGCTGCATGCTCCTGAACCTTGGAAAGATAAGTAAAAGCCGCGAATGTGGCAGCGATGACTTACCATAGTATAGGTCGATTTAGGATCAGGCATGTCAGTCCTAGCAAGCAAAAGGAGGGATAGCAGATGATACCACATCATTGCAGAGGCTACCTGGCGATCAGCGTACACACCAGGCTCAACTATATCGATCTGAACAAACCTGCAGCGGCACTGGAGAAGTAGAGTTTACGCAGACCGTCCCGGTCTGATGGACCGTAAGCTACTCCCTTGAACGCAAAAGAGATAGAACCGTACCAACGCGCAATATCGTCCTGCAATAATTTCAGGTCTCCTTCATCACAATCACCATAGGTTACATTGACAGTACGAGCAGCAAGCCACAGGACATGGTTGGCTAGATAATCTTCGGCATCACCGGGCTCAGGCCACTTCGTAGCCCAGTGACTCGGATGCAGGTTCACGGGCTGTTCGTTGCTGAGAGCAATGAATAGCTCATGGCGGATGTAGATCCAGAAGCTGGCTTGGTCAAGGCCTGTAGACTGAGCGTTGACCCCTCGCAACCTTATCAATCTAAGAGCCCCCTGTAAATGACGCCGGTGTTCATGGCCGTGTGCTGCTACGACCTCGTAGCTACCTAGCAATACTGCAGCTGCGAGAGTATGAGCCTCTGGATGCGAGGGCGCCAGCTCGTGAATGAGCAGGGAGAGTGCTTCTCCATAGTAGCGCGAAGCTATAGGCCGCCAATGACTACCCGCTGTAAGAAGCGAGAGATGCTGAGCGGCAAAGGCGCAGACACATTTGAGCATGAGTTCAGATTGCATGGCGAGATGTCCAACCTCGCGCTGATAGGTACAATCGTGATCGCACAGATCCATCCATAGCGCCAGACGTGTATTGTACAGCTGGAGCAGCTGCACAGCCTCATCTGTCAAGAACGCAATGGCGTGTGTCTGTGGTGGAGTTACAGAGGCATCAGGAGGTGGTGAAGACCAAGACTCCGTCACCAAAGAAACCGGACTCTCGACATTGCTTTGCACAGCCTTTTCTTGCTCAACGCTGCGAGCTGACAAAGTCTCTCGTGGTACAGTAGCTATGCTGCTCCAGGTGGAATGCAAGATGATGTTGGTTGGTTGGCATACCAGTCCAAGCCGTTCACAATGCTTGCACATAGGAAGCTTTTCATCGCAGCGTACATGTCGCGCCTTACACTGCTGACAGCCTGAGCTCAATATTAGTTTTGCTTGACTCGCCCGAGGCTCAACCTCGTTGTTTGAGTGTTGATTGACCAGTTTTTCTCTTCTCACCACCTCGTCGCCGCTGCCGGATTATGCGTTCCATGCGCGATACGCGCTCTCGCTGAGCGTATAACAGTTGAACTTTGTGTCGACTCCGTGACTTTCACGGGCTGGACAACGCAATCTAGGTGATGCTTAACACCATGCCAGCACTCCATCAACAACCCTCACATAAGCTCATCCCGCTATTGTCGCCATCACGCGGCAGCTTCGCTTTAAGGAGGCGTTATCTGACGAACCAGATCGTTGCCTCGCCGTCCAAGGTACGGGAGGATGCTCGGTAAGTCGGGAAACGTCCGGTGGGTGTCATGATCGCTTCGACCGATCCGCTCTGTTCATACAGCCCAAGAATTGCATTTAGCACAAGGGTTGCATTCATGCGCACATAATCTATGTTGTCTTTTGCTTGACATTGCAAGTTCTTGTGGAACATGGCGGGTACCGGGACAGGAAACACTGGAGACTGTCTAGCTATCACGTGGCAGCTCAACGGGCTGTACTGGTACATGAAAGCGAATCCATCGAAGCAATTCACAGCTCCTCATAGCAGTGAACCTCCTATGGCGAGCTGACAAGACGTGCGAGAAAATAGAGGACTGCAAAGGACGGATGCAACAAAAGAAAATTGATATCTTTCCATTTCTAATGCCACGGCTACATCTTACAAACCTGCTGCTCGCAAGGGAAGATCCATGGCCGACCGGGCTAGTATTTACACTACAAGGGAGTTTCGCTAACACAACTTCTCCGATGCTCTAGTCCTCGGATGCAGCAGCACCAGTGATAATCTCAACCAACTCGCCGGTAATGACGGCCTGTCGGGTTCGGTTGAAGAGAATCTGGAATTTGTTGATCATGTCGCCAGCGTTCTTGGATGCGTTGTCCATGGCGTTTCGGCGGGCGGACTGCTCACAGGCGTGGCCTTCGGCAAGGGCCCAGTAAAGGCTGTTGGCGAGGGCGTATTCGCGGAGGTTTCCAAGAATCTCATCTTCAATCTCGAACGCCGCGAAGTTGGCTTGAACGATACGTCAGCACTACATTTATTTGGTCAATTGGAGCGTGGGACATACGTGATGCGGCAATGGCCTCTTCGGAGAAAGCCTCCACAATGGTTGCCTCGTAGCTTTGGGCGTTGATGAACTTGTTGTAGATGATCTTGATGCTGGCGTATTCCGATGGGAGGAGGGAGATCTGGTCGGCAATGGCTTGTGCGTCCGCGAAGGTTGGCACGTCCTTTCCTACACCAGCGAATGACATCTGCATGTCCTTGGCGTTGCTTCTGCTCAACTGTGCCTTGCACTTCTCACCCAGGACCACCAAATCGTAATCGCCAGGCTCATTGGTCATCAGACGACGGACGAAACGCGTCATACCAGAGTGAATACCACCACAGAGGCCCTTGTCCGAGCTGCAGATGACGAGCAATTGCTTCTTGTTCTCGCTCTCGATCGGCTTGGTCTCGGCTTCATCAAAGACGGTTTGCGATGTCTGACCGTATGAACGCGACGCATCCATGGCCCTCTGAGCGCGGGTGAGCTTGGTGGAAGCGACAATTTTCATGGTCTTGGTGATCTTCTCGATGTTACGGATGGACTTGAGGCGGTCCTCGATTTCGCGAAGGGTAGCATAGTTGGCGCTCTGTAGTTGAGGGGTGATGGCAGCGGCAGGCCTGCGAGTATGATTAGTATTCAGCTCATACCAATGCCACAGTCGCAGTATGTTCGTCTCCGAGGTTGCCGTGCGCGAGAAGTGCTATTCGTGAAAAGGGCGGTGTTGCGGGAATGAATTACCGGACAGCAGTCACAGCACCAGCGCGGAGGGCTGGACGGGCAGCTCTGCTCAACATGATGGCGGAAGTTGCTCGATGAGCGTAGATAGGACGGAGGTGAGATGGAGACGAGGAATTGGTTGATGCGGAAAACAAAGCTCAACGTCGCCGTCGTCGTCGCTAGAGCTCGGAAGCTGGAGGTGCTGAGGTTTGCTCCTGTTACGGGAAAAGCCGCGAGAGGTTATAACAGATCACGTGAGACTCTTTCAGCCTCCAATGTCCAGCACTTGATTGATTGGGGGAATGGCACCGACTTGGGGACAACATCGCTCTCCTTCACTTCACATCCTGCTGACTGCTTCCTGCTCATTGTCATATATGACCCTTCAACGGTCACTACATATACCATCACCATTTCATTCTCCATCCGCCTGCCCTCCAATCTTCTACATCATTTGCGCTGTGTTCCTGCAGCTTCACCGGCTCTTGCTACGACCAACAGAGCCTCTTCTCTACGCGTCGAGTCGAGCAACAAGCTTTCTCGCGTCCGGTTCTGGTCAACACAACACATCTCCACGCGTCGGAAAGTCTTCCAGCCTATTCAGACAGCAAACATGTCTGATTCTGAGGATGATGAACCGCTGAAAGGTATGTTGCATTCAGAATCGCGATCGTGGTTTGAGTATTGCCGAAAGCCGATTTTGACTAAGTCCTATCCTCAGCTGAGTGGGACTTAGCCAAAATCTGCCACCCGTAGCAATCCTCAGCTTCATTTCGAGTCTTGACTCCTACGTTCACTTCCAAAGGTTCACTTCCATGAACATTTCATTCCACTATCGCATAGTTGTACTTGCGTTTGCACTTCTGCCATCGGCACACAGCTGCGCCTTGGTCAGTCAACTGACAGAAGCTTTGCAGCGAGATCATCGGAGATCATCTCCACAGCTGAGGACGCTGCTATGGACAGGTCGATGCCCAAGACCAATGGCTCAGTCGCTCCTGGCATCAGCCTAGCAATGGGCCCGGTGGAAGAGATGGACATCGATTCTCCAGCAACCAATGGTACAACATCTCGTGGCAAGCGCAAGGTTTCACTTGCAAACGGCAAAACATACAACGACGATAGCGATTCAGACGATGATGTCCCTCTGCAGAAGAAGCGCAAAACTGTGAAGAAGGAAGAGGACGAGGATGCAAAGCCTCTTAAAAAGAGGACACAAAAGCCTATTCAGGCAACAGCTGCTCAGATCGGCGAGGACTCAGATGATGATATTCCACTCGGTCAGAAGCTGCAAAAAGAGAAGGCATTGATTGAAAAACGGGCCACCAAGGAAGCACAGGCGATCCGACGCGATGAGAAGATTGGTGAACCGAAGCGGAAGTCGAAGAAAGTTCCAGACAGTGATGATGAAGACGATTTGCCTCTTGTAAAGCAGAAGGCTGCTTCAGCGAAGAAGGTCAAAAAGGCTAGAGATTCTGACGAAGACGAGAAACCCCTGGCCAAGACGGCAGCGAGCAAGAAAGGCAAGGCAAAAGAAGCCGCAACTCCGAAGAAAGGCAAGACGAAGGTCAAGTCTGAAAAGACCGACGAAGATGATGCGGCCGAACAAGAGGAGGACGAGTATCGGTGGTGGGAGGATGTGAACAAAGGTGATGGTACGATCAAATGGACGACTCTTGAACACAACGGTGTGATCTTTCCCCCAGAGTACGAACCTCTGCCGAAGAAGGTCAAGATGCTCTACGACGGAGTGCCCGTGACATTGCACCGCGAAGCCGAGGAGATTGCGTACGCTTTTGGTGCGATGCTCAACTCGACTCACAACGTGGAGAATCCTACCTTTCAGAAGAACTTCTTTGCCGACTTGAAAGAAATGCTTGATTTGACCGGCCACGGCAAGGACAAGGATGGCAAGACAGTCAAGATTACGAAGTTTGAGAAGTGTGACTTCAAGCCGATTTTCAACCATGTCGACGCAGAGCGAACAGCGAAAAAAGCAATGTCGACAGCAGAGAAGAAGAAGATCAAGGCTGAGAAGGACGAAAAGGAAGCGCCGTTCATGTACTGCCTGTGGGATGGTCGCAAGCAGAAAGTCGGCAATTTCCGGGTGGAACCACCAGGTCTATTTCGAGGACGTGGCGAGCATCCCAAAACTGGAAAATGGAAGAAGCGAGTCTTGCCCGAGCAGATCACCATCAACATTGGCAAGGATGCAATGGTCCCCAAACCGCCTGACGGCCACAAATGGAAGGAGGTCAAACACGATCAGGAGGGCACTTGGCTTGTAATGTGGCAAGAGAACATCAACAATGCGTACAAGTATGTGATGTTAGCTGCCAACTCAGATATCAAGGGCCAGAGTGACCACAAAAAGTTCGAGAAGGCTCGCGAGCTCAAGAAGCACATTGACAAAATTCGAAAGGATTACCACAAGGAGTTGAAGTCCAAAGTTATGGCCGAACGCCAGCGTGCCACTGCTGTCTACCTAATAGACCAGTTCGCGCTGCGAGCTGGTAATGAAAAAGGAGAGGACGAGGCGGACACTGTTGGATGTTGTTCACTCAAATTTGAGCATGTCACCCTTCGTCCACCAGACACTGTCATCTTTGACTTCCTCGGTAAGGATTCGATTCGCTTCTATCAGGAGGTCAAGGTGGACGAGCAAGTCTTCAAGAACCTCAAGCTTTTCAAGAAGTCTCCGAAGACTGATGGTGATGAGATTTTTGACCGCTTAACAACATCTGGCCTCAACAAGCATTTGTCGAACTACATGGAAGGCCTGACTGCTAAGGTGTTTCGAACATACAATGCTTCCTGGACGATGGCAAACCTGCTTCGCGACATGAAGTCTTCCGGCACTGTTCTCGAAAAGGTCAAGGACTACAACGACGCCAATCGCAAGGTCGCCATCTTATGTAACCACAAACGGACCGTAGCCGCTGGCCATGCCGCTCAGATGGAGAAGATGGAAGACAAGATCAACGCTCTTCGTTACCAGCAATACCGTATCAAGCAGATGATGATAGACCTCGAACCCAAGCTCAAGAAGAAGCGAGGAGAAAGTTACTTTGCCTTGCCAGAAGGCATTGACAGTGAATGGGTCAAAGAACACCAAGCGGCTCTCGTAGAACAGGAGCGACAAAAGATCCAAAAGAAGTTCGACAAGGAGAATGAAAACCTTGCTGCCGAGGGTCAGAAGGAGATGAAGGCCAAAGACTTGACTGAGAGGATGAAGGTTGCCGATGAGCTCGAGCGCAAGTTTAAAGATGAGCGCAAGAAAGGCGGCAAGATCGAGGCTGAAGGTAAAGGTCCATCGATCGAGAAATACGAGGCCAATCTTGAAAAGCTGGACACGCGCATTGCGAACATGATGCTGCAGAGCGAAGATCGCGAGAACAACAAAGAGGTCGCACTGGGTACTTCGAAGATCGTAAGTCATTCATCGAACACATTAGCTTTTACACACATCATACTAATTCGATCGCCGACAGAATTACATTGATCCACGACTCACCGTCGTCTTCTCGAAGAAGTTCGACGTTCCCATCGAGCGCTTCTTCTCCAAGACTCTCCGTGAGAAGTTCGACTGGGCGATCAAGTCCGTCGACGAAGATTGGGAATTTTAAGCACACGAGCGAAGAACATTGCCATCCACGCGAAAGGTCTTGTGCTCGGCTGTTGGTCCGTTCAAGATTGTTTCATGCCCGGTCATGACCCCTTGCACGACGACCATGGGCTTGCATATTCGGCATCGAGCAGAACGCGGTCAATGACCCTTCACATGCTGGATGATGTATGCTTCTTCACATAACCACTATTGTTAATCTTGATGCTCTGATGGTCACCCATCCCCAAGCACACAACCATGTGCTCGTGGCAATGTGGTGTGCCGGGGATGTCTCCTGGTATATACCTGACCAAATGACATCACATTATTGCCTTGGACCATTGATCACAACCCATCCTTTCGTCCTTACTTGTACTCATGATGTCGTTCGTTCTCGTATGCACGCCTTCCCTTTCCTGTCCCCTTCGACCAAGAGCGGTGTGTGCGCCCGTACTTGTTGGGCGGGATTTTAGCCAGACGTGGTGCACATTAGCTCGCTGATAGTCTTGCGAACGCCTATAGAAGGAAAGCGGCATACGTGGTGGAACAAAAGGCTCAAAGAGCGGGATTTGCGCAGAGCTTCGCAAAGTTGTGCAAGATCTGAGGCGTACAGATGTTATGCGGATGCTTGGGGCAACTTGAAGGGAGGGAGCAACGTCAGGAAGTCATGGATGTTGTATTATACTTTGCATTCTCTGCGTATACATTGTTCTCCTCTTATCGATATACTCATGTACAAGTAAGAATCTGCTGTCCTTCTCGAATCCGAGCAGGCGTCCTCCAGTTCCTTGCCCTTCGTGCGTAATAGACATATCCGTACGCTTGAACCTCATGAAGCTCCATCAATTCTGTTCATGCGCGATGAATGATCGCGGCGTCTTATGTTGATACTCCGTACATCGTCACTATGGAAGTGGTCGAGCGATGCCATCTGCGGAGCTCGCATGTGGAGGATTCATGATGGTTTGACACAGCCAAGATGAATCCGCTTGATGATCCGCGAGTCGGCGTGAGACAGCTCTGCCATATGGTATATAGCATGATACCGCATGCCCCAATAGCTCCATGATAGTCAATGCTTGACCATAATATGTGGTAGATGCTTGGCCTGATCTTGGAATGTGGTCATGGAAAGCGACTGACTGGAGCCTTAGCGTAAGACAGAGGTTCAGGGCATGCGCATCGACGCCACCGAGAATTGTGCCAGCGGTCTTTTCTGCTTTACCTTCGGCGGTAACAAACCGATCACCTTCCTTTTGCGATGCCCACGGCCAATTTCACTTTGCGTGGTTCAGCATCTGCTCATAGATGTCGGCGGGTGTCTTTCGAGCCAGATTGACAACCTGTGCGATGATCTCATTCGCATTGAGCTTTGTAAACTTAGGATGAGGACTGAGAAAGTTAGCATGCGAGTTTCCCATCGTGTGCAAGACTACTTACTTTGGTGATGCCAACAGTTGATCCCGCATGGGGATAAGCTGTGCGATGATGCAAAGAAGATTCAGATGAGAGCCGTGGGCGAAGAGAAAGTCCCAAAGGGTGAGCACCTCGGGCAATGGGGGAGTGCAAGCGCTCATCGTGAGCACACTGGCGAAAGCGTATATCTCTGCTTTCATATTGCACGAAAGCAAATGATTGGATAGCCTTGGGTCCACGATCGCAAGCAGCTGATCAACCAAGGCGAGACCTTTGTGTACGCCCTCCATACTACCTCGAACGTACCCAGGAGTCTCGTGGGTGATGAAGCGGTCGAATGCGGCGAATGCTTCGGCTTCGCTGCGTGCTGCATACAGGAAGGGTGCAGCAAGCACATTCATTCCTTGAACGTAGCCGACCTGTCCAGAGATGTCGCCTGCTTCGGAGCCCTCAGTACCGGTCACAGATCCACGGGTGTAGCGGGTGCTGACCGAGGCAGGAGAGTGGAACATGTTATCGATGCCGTCAAGGCTCTGGGGAACTCCCAGAGTGGGTGGCGACATCCAGCCGTTGACACGCGACTCATGCGCATCTTGAAGCTTCCATGCTATGGCGTTCAGCACGCGGGTGAGGCTGTTCTCCGTCACGCGACGGCGGAACAGAGGATCGGTCGTGAGCGTCCGGAAAGTGTCGTTCCTGATCTTGGCATAGGCCGGCGATGCGCCCTGACGGACAAGGTCAAGATATACATCTGTGGGGACCGGCGGAGCATTCAGGAGAACCAGCCAGACATAGATGCGCATTTCAGACTGCGAGCCCATCAGCTACTTGTTCGCATTGACGGGTGTGTCTAGGGATATAGCACACCATGCCATCACTGTTGGCGGGGATCCTGTCATACAGCACGCGATCTCGAAGCTCTTTCAATCCGAGAGCCACGTCACCTTGAGCAGGGCCATCCTGGAGAAAGGTATCTAGAGTTGTCATTGTGGGCGGGCACTAACGTGAAGTGTGGTGAGCATACACTTGTACTCTGTTATGCCTACCTACAATAACATCTTGAGCCTGATGTTGTCCATGGTCGCTACGCTAAAATGCATGTGGATTGCGGGCACAGCCGTCGAACGTGGACGACCGCGTGCGACACGTGATTAGTGTCTGCCGACCTCATCACCGTGAAATTGTAATACATTCTGTTGCGCCTACATTGAGGAAGAACATTTTCTGTCATTTCTGGAGCCATGCAGGTGTTTAAGGTAGATCACCATGCTCTTTGAGAATGACATGGAGAGTATTTGCCTTCGAAAAATATCTTCTTTCCCTGCTGGTTGGGCACTGGCGACACGAGCGGTTCTGCATCTTTTGACGGAACCTGCGGTCTTCAACTCCAATCTCAGCACCTGGAAGAGACCAGACATTGGACCATTTCATGCTATCTGGTTTCTCCTTGAATCAACCTATTCGCGATGCTCGAGCTTGACAATCTTAGTGCTGGGTGCACATGTCTAGCACAGGCCCTGAATTACGTCGGGGTACGGTTGCGAGATTCGTGGATCAGCACAAGTTCTAAATTGACCGCGTAACCATTGACGTGGCACGCCTTCAGCCATGAAATCTGAAACGAACCAAGTCCTGGATGTGTGATGAACACATGAGCATGCCTGTGCACCGACTGTGCTCAATACATGATCCGGCAGACCGATGCTTCGGTTTGACCATGGTTGTCGACCGAGACACGGGGTATAGTAGGCTCAGAAATATCGTTCAACGATCAAGCACGATGTTCTAGACGTTAAAATGATAATAGCCGACACAACAAGCGCTACAGCGACGGCAGATCATGCCTCTAGCGCAGTCTATGTATCGAACTCCTGTGAAGAAACTCAACAATGTACCAGCAGAAGCACACTTGATGCCATACTCAACATACAGTTTCGTTGGCCGAGATAGAGACGAGACCATCGGCAGATCGAAGGATCTGCTCGTATTGATTCACTGAAGATGAATTTTCCGCATGGATCATCGGCTGTGGATGGCGATAATAGGTGCCGTCCCATGGTCTATCGACCTCTCATTGCAAGCTAGATGTGCTAGAACACAGCGTACGTCATTCTGGCCCAGGCTGTTCAGTCTTTGGAATTCTCGGTCGGCCATACATGCTCAACCACATCGCCTGGAATGGCTTCAATGCCACAGCAGAGCGCGCACGGCACGAAGTGGACACGGTCTCGGCATTGTCGAGTCTTTACTCTTCCGTGGCTTGAAGCACGCCTTCGCTGCCATGTTCGATTGGAGAGGGAAGCATGTCGCCAGCAATTCGAGGTGCCGCGGGCGCTGGCTCCGAAGGTCCGCTAAGACCAACATCCTCAGGGCAGGCTAACCACTTTGCGCTCAGTCGCGATCACGACATCTCACCAGACTCAGAATTTGATCCGCTCCAACGTCAGCACTTCCATCCGACAAGATCGAAGCTGTGAGATGGACTGCACCGCATGGCCCCGGCCTGCTCGGTTGCTACGTCGGTCGGTCGTCGGTGGGTGTCCCGTCATGACCGTCCGATTGACATGTTTCGAAACACATCAGTTCTGTTCTTCTTGTCTGGTTGGATGTACATTCATTCGCCCTGCAATCATTGCGCGATCTCTCACTTTCAATCGTGATCGCTGGCTTCAGCCATCGCCAATCTCGCGCGACGCCTCAGGAAGAAGTAGCTTCACGTTTGGCCATTGCGTGCTTCGTTGACCTGCACACGTGCGTACCACCCGTCGTAGTCTCTTGAGCGCCAACCCTGGTCTGCGTGGCATGTCCCCGGACATCGACCTACTCTCGACGGTTCTTGGACTCGACTAGGACCGCGTGGCGACGCTCAGCACGGCCAGCGCGCCTCGAAACGCTATCTCAGTGCGCAGCATTGTGGTCGGGTTCTCAGGGCTCTTCTTATAGTCTCTCCCCGTCCGGCTTCTCGGCTGCTTCTTACCACTCTGTATCCTGCCTCCCTTCAGCATGGCGGGCATGCGGACGAAGATTGGCCATGGCCTGGCCAAGGTGCTTGACATCAAGCTCGACTACCGAGACCCGACCGGAGCAGGCAACGGCGCCGTCACTCGCGGCGAGTCCACCTTCACCATCGACAGCGCCGACAGCTACATCGAGCTTGAGCCAACCTCCGAGGAATGGATCAGGTCCCAGATCCCCAGTCCGCGTCAAATCCTGGCCTACTTCGCCAGTTTGTTTCCTTTCGTTCATTGGATTGGACGGTACAACCTGCAATGGTTTTATGGCGATCTTGTCGCTGGAATCACCATTGGCGCTGTGGTGGTCCCTCAGTCTATGGCATACGCGATTCTGGCTCAGCTCCCGGCTCAGTTCGGACTGTACTCCTCTTTCATGGGTGTTTTGCTCTACTGGTTCTTCGCAACCTCTAAAGACATCACCATCGGCGTAAGTTCTCACCAGCCGCGTTGCATGAAACATCTCTAACAACGCCCAGCCCGTTGCGGTCATGTCAACCATCACTGGCAACATCGTCACTCAAGTCCAAACTGCTCGCCCGGATATCGAGGGCCATGTGGTGGCATCAGCTCTTGCGATCATCGTCGGAGGGATTGTTTGCAGCATCGGTCTCCTCCGAATGGGATGGTTGGTGGAGTTCATCTCGCTCGCTTCCATCTCGGCCTTCATGACCGGATCTGCGATCAACATTGGCGTCGGTCAATTCCCTACCTTGATGGGTATTCCTACTGGCTCCACCGGTGTAGTGAACAATCGGGGCCCAACATACACAGTCATCATCGGCTCGCTGAAACACTTGGGCACCGCGGACTTGAACGCTGCCATCGGCGTGACCGCCCTCGCGATGCTGTACTTGATCCGATACATCTTCACGTTTTTGGCTCAGAAACAACCCCACCGGCGCAAGTTGTGGTTCTTCTGCAACACACTCCGCACGGCATTTGTCATCCTCCTGTACACGCTCATCAGCTGGCTTATCAACCTGCACCTCCCAGATCACAACTCTAAGAAGTCACCCATCAAGATCTTGGGAACCGTGCCTCGAGGATTTCAGGATGCAGCAGTACCGAAGATCGACTCGGAAATCATCAGCCTCTTCGCCAGCCAAATCCCTGTGTCGGTCATCGTCCTGCTCATTGAACACATCTCCATCGCGAAGTCATTCGGACGGGTGAACAATTACGTAATCAATCCATCGCAAGAGCTTGTCGCTATTGGTGTCACGAACCTCCTCGGTCCATTCTTGGGTGCATACCCTGCTACTGGCTCGTTCTCGAGAACCGCCATCAAGTCGAAGGCAGGTGTCCGGACCCCGCTTGCTGGACTGATCACCGCGGTCGTCGTCGTTATTGCCATCTATGGACTTCCCGCCGTCTTCTTCTACATTCCGAATGCTGCTTTGGCTGCTGTCATCATTCACGCCGTGCTAGATCTGGTCACCCCGCCAAACACGGTCTACCAGTTCTGGAGGCTTTCGCCGCTCGAAGTCTTTGTGTTCTTTGCAGGTGTCCTGGTCACTGTCTTCAGCACCATCGAGTATGGTGTCTACGTCACAGTCTGCTCGTCCTTCTTCTTGTTGGTATGGAGAATGTTCTTGCCACAGGGTCAATTTCTTGGCAAGGTCAAGGTCCATTCAGTCGCTGGCGATAATACCGACACTGGCAAGGGTGCACCGGAGAATGATCCGGACAAGTCGACCCGAAACATCTTCATCCCGATCAACCACAATGACGGTTCGAACCCAGACGTGCAAGCTGACCACCCATATCCCGGCGTGTTCATCTACCGATTCTCTGAAGGCTTCAACTACCCCAACGCAAATCGTTATCTGGATATCCTCACTGAAACCATATTTGCAACGACTCGTCGCACCAACCTCAACACTTACGGCCGACCAGGTGACAGACCGTGGAATGATCCAGGCCCCAAGAAGGGAGAAGAGAATGCACACGACCACCGACCGATTCTCAAGGCTGTCATCTTGGACATGTCGTCCGTGAACAACATGGACATCACTTCGGTGCAGAATCTGATTGACGTCCGCAACCAGCTCGATCGCTACGCTGCCCCCCATAAGGTGCAGTGGCACTTCGCATGCATCAACAACCGTTGGACCAAACGCGCCGTTGCTGCGGCTGGCTTCGGATATCCCTCTCCCGAGGATGACACGGGCTTCCACCGCTGGAAACCAGTCTTCAGCGTCGCTGACATCGGTGGCGCCGACAGCGCCGCCAACGCGGCCGAGGAAGCGCTGAACCGCCGCGAGTCAAAGATCCAGAGACACGATGTCGACAGCATCGAGAGTCCGGAAAGCTCCAATGGCAGCATGATCAAGCAGATCACCAGCAGCCAGGCGTACAAGAAGGATGCCCACTCGAAGATTGCGCCGGTCCAGGGTTTGAACCGCCCCTTCTTCCACATCGATCTGACCAGCGCGCTGCAAAGCGCCATCCAGACTTATGAGGCGCTGGAGGCTAAGCAAGGCGTGAAGGAGAGTGAGGATCCGGCTAGCGTCGCATAGTCTTCCTGACGCTTGTGTTGTTGAAAAACAAATTTTTTATATACCATATATACATAGTCTTCCTAACGAGGCTCATTTGATACCCCTTCATCTATCCTCCAGCTCAACCGTCGGCTATCATATACAAGTTGCGAGTATGAAGGTAGGCGATGTAGCACAAACACCTCCCCAAATATACTTCACCCCATTCACGGAAACCCCTTGCATACATATCCTCGGGTCGACCATCCGCCCCCACGAGAACTGCAGGTAAGGTAGGTAATGAAAACACAACCTTTCCGAAACACCATCCTCCGCCCCCCACTACCAATCCTTACCTCTGCATGATGACATGCAGGTCCTGTCAGCCTTGTATAGATCATCTCATGGTCGTTCTCGTTGTGTCCCCGTCCTGATCGGAGGGGTGAGAAGTCATTCGAGAGGTGCATTTAGGCTGTCCCGTCGTATATGTTGTCTATATATAGTGATACGGTATGAGGACAGCGTCTTGGATTGGCGTAAAAGTACAGTGCCCATACGTACTGAGGTTTCACATCCGTGGGGTCCAACGATGAAACAGCACTCCCGGCATCCGCACAACCACGTCCCATCTAGCACCCCTGGACGGCAGTCTGCATCACAAGCTGAATGTGCCGGAATTGCACGTCTGGTCATGTAAGGTAAGGTTTACTCACACTGCGTCTAGACCAGACTGTCTCTCGTGTGTATAAAAGAATCATATACGGGGGATGTCTCCTGGTCTTCCCTCTTAAGTTCTCGTAGATCTGAGCTATTGTTGTCTTCGAGCTTCACGTTTCAGCTTCCCCGTAACTACGCAAGTAGGCACGCACGCACGCACGCAGGCGCGCGCGTCAGCTCAGCTCAGTCTGATTGCCGTACTACCTACCTTATCTTTCCAACTTACCATCACGCCTGACTGAAACCTACTTGTTCACACACTCGTCACAACTACAGTCTATCGACCCTTTCACCCTTCTCCACCGACATTGTCAAAAATGGCGAATCAGTCTGCATCCGCGATCTCGCCCGTCGCCACAAATCAACCGACGTTTTCATTCTCTCCCGCCGCGATCAACGACGTCCCAGTCGAGTTGGACGGCGAGCCGGTCATGCCGGAAGCGGCGCGGACGCAGCGGCGCAGCTCGCGGGCGTTGGTGCTGGAGGAGATGCCGGTCAAGGAGCGGGAGGTATGTTTGCAGCTCTTCTGGCCAAGAACTGATGGATTTCACGATGAGAAGTGCTGACTCCGGCCCTTGTGTGCGATCACAGGAAAGGGAACAGAGAATCAACGAGCGCAAGACTGATCCGGCCGTCATGGTCGACGTGCCTGAGTTTGGCAAACTACCTGGACCCGAAGAGGTCGAGCAGTCGGGTGCTGATGGACACGATGCAGAGAAATGATCGTATCGTCTGCATTGGGGCGCTGAGAGAAGGCTATGTTGCTAAGAGTGGTAACGAGGAGTGCAGCCCAGTCAATCCGAGCATTGAAGCATAAAGCGGCTTCTTCGGATTCGGACGCACTCATTGTCATCAGTCTGGAATGTGGACGATACAAAGCTGCGCCACGCTTATGGACGGCTCTTTCAAAATCTCCAAGTCCCCCACGAGCACAACCTTCTTCCATTCATTGACCGCTTTCACACAACGCCTGTTCCATTGTCTCGTGCCCGATCAGGATGCCGAACGCTGCTAAGCCTTTGTCATTTGGACGGCTTCGGCCTTCACGGCGACACTATGCTCGCGGCAACATGATGGCCGCTCCTTCGGGATGGCTGCCGACTCCTGTTAATCAAGTACCTTCGCCGCTACATACACTCGACTGGACATAGGTATTACGACTGTTTGTACGGCTGAATCATGGCGACCCCGACACTGCCTAGCGCAAACCAAAACTCGTCTCTGTTCTCACTACGAGGTATGGAGCTAGCAATACCGTCCTTGCGTAGCTCTGGAGAGTCGACAGCATCGATCGGATGGGAGAAACCGCTTCCGCCATTACCACTGCGGCCTAGAAAGCCTTCCCGGTACTCGCCCTTGGACTCAGCGACCATGTGTTCGAATAGTCGTCGAGCCTCGGACATTCGGAGCCAGTCGTCAGGGACTGGACGCCCGATCAGCGAAGAGAGCTCGTTCAGTACTCCCTCTAGGGATGAAAACTCAAGTCGAGCTTCTTCAAGGAGGTTTGGAGTGGTAGACATGACTCCACCGGCTTCGATCTTTGCGGCGACTACGCAAGATGACGATAGCATCTCGATCGACAGGCTACCATTCTGTCTGGAATGGCGGGATCTGCTACGAAGGTCGCTTTCCAGCGGCAGCTCGTGTGGGAGCCTACAATCACTCCTGATGGTCTGCGACACCGAGTCAGACACGAACATCACGATCACGAGGTCTTCGGGGGGTTCTTCAAGTCATGCGCCGTTGATAGCATCGAGAAAGGCGCATCACGAGCATAACTTGCTGCCGAATCGTGTCTCTACATCCTCTGAGCTTGTCGGCCATGTCACGGAGACGGACGTAGGTGGTCCACAAGACTGTGCACCAAGTTTCCAAAACTCGTACGAAGGGAATGCTGGGCAGGAATCTGATTTGCCCGTGTCCAGTCAAAGTCTTCTCCAGGAAAGGTACTCGCCTTCCTTGTACGACGAGCAACATCAATTCCCAGGCTGTTGTTGGCCCCATTGCACCAATGCCTTCCTTGATCACTCGGCATCATCGCCAACGCGTAGTACTTGGAGCGGATATAATGACCGTGGGTCTTCAGATCTGCAATTCTCACAACCTGACACAATACGGTATAAAATATTACCATCGGACACCCCCCTTGCAAGCTGGCTTGCTGCACATGCTGGTCCACCGGAAACGTACTTGGAATCTGCAACCTATGATCCCAGTTCACAAGAGTACAACGTCGATCCCGACAACATTACTTCTCAATCCGAACCCAGTTCGCCCTCAGTAATGGCAGGGGGCCGCAACAGTGATAGACCTCAGTCTCCCGCGAAGATCTTGCACGAAATACGTCGCAACGTAGCGAGGCATCTCACTGAGCAAGATCGAGCGAAAAGGAGGGCGTGTCACGAATTGTCAGATGATCCGCACAATCCTCTGCGAGACTTCACTCCTTTCCAGGATAGATTGAGTCCGGGAAGGACATCTGCCAGAACATCTGCCAGGTCGTCAGGAGTCATCTCCACAGCCACTGCGGATTCTTTAGCCAGTACCGGCTACACTGGCTCAGACAGCTCTCGCACGGTGAAGGAAGCGCAGGCTGTTCCGATCGCTAGTGGTGCGGTCGAACGCACCGTGCGCGTCACGATTTCTCGTGATTTCCAAGCCCATCCACTGAAAACTGCAGATGCTAATGCCGACAACTCCGCTGTTTCACGACCTACACTAAAGATTCTGACCGACACTCCTCGGAACAACTCCACTGCTTCCGCGATCACGTCTCCGTCCACCACCACGTCTCCTGCCTCTGCCATCTGGACGACTTTCAAGAACGGCGCATTTCCTCGCCGCCGGTCGTCCAGCAGGCCGAGGGAGCGGACGCATAAAGAGGTGCCGCCAGAGATGCCCGCGTGGCCGTTGGCTCAAGGACCCGATAAGGCAGCGGAGCCTGGAACACCAACTAAGACGAGGCTATCGGATGTAGTGAGAGGAAAACTGCGGTCGAACAAGGGTGCTAGCAAGGCTGACAAGAAGCGGGAGGACTTGTGGATGTCAGGCAATACAGGTCCTGGAGAACAAGCTGGTCCTTCTTCATGAAGGGATTGTGCGTGCTACCAGCCATGATGCCAATGTGTTTTGAATATGTGATAGCAATGATCGATGTAGGAGATGATAAGTCCATCAGAGACTGAGGAGTTGATACCATGTAGCTATGTGGGTAGGTGTGTTTTCAGGACTAGTCCATGAGCATATCTGGCCGTGGGCATGATCGAAGCATGTGTCTGCCTGATTCTACGATTCTTTCATTGCATCACCACAGTGCCGCGAGTGAAGCTGTTGATCCCTAGCATAGTTCCACGGATGCATACTCACATAGATGTGGTCGTCGAGCGTATGCCTCTATGCCCAAAGGAGAAGAGATCCGTGACGGGTACACCCGTCCAACCTCGAATGGGGATGCTCGTTTATCGATGGAAAGCAGTGTAGGCCTACACTTTTCTGTCAAGCAGACTCACAATGGGCGGTGCGGCCAAAATGTTCACTCGCAGATCTCTGGCAGTGTTTGCACCGAGCGAACGACAGGTCTGGCATCGCCAATGGCAGCGAAGCGGGCAATGCATTCGCTGCTTCCATGCTTCAAGGCAGATGAGCGCGGGTGAGACGCCGGCAAGCAGTGAGCAAGGCACGCCGTATAATGGTATGGTCTGAAGTTGTATCTCTACGCAGATAAGAATATCAGCTTACAGACTCGTAGCTCCGAAACAAGGACCCACCCGTCACCAGCGAGCAGCGCAGATCTCGGCCGAGATCAAGAACCTCAACCAGGCCGATGCCCCACAAGCGACCAATGACCGCACGAGCGCGGACGAAGGTGTCGCGCCGGGGAGAATGGGGGATAACGAGTCGCCGGACCGGGAGGGGCCTCTTGCACAAGGTCTGCGTGGTTCCACACAAAACATCGATGCCAGCCCTGTCCAAGGCGCCGAAGACTTCGCAGAGGCTGCAACATCAAGCAGTGGGGCGCACAGCTTGGATAGGCCGCGATTGCCAACAAGACCGGTCCCAGCACCATACAACCCATATCAGCCGTCAGCAAGCGGTACGCTCACAAGTCCCGGTACTCCATATCAGCCTGCCGCTATGAACGCGTCAACGCTGATGCGAGTGGGCAATAACTCGTCTACAATCTCTGCGGCCAACGGTCTTGGTGTGGTGGAGGATCGCCTGAGCCGGCTTCCGGTTCACAGGCTGTTGGGGCCTGTGGCGTCTAAGCAGCTTGTTCGCGCCACAGGTAACTGGACGCTGGATGCCAAGTCTGAAGGAAAGAAGAGAAGGAGGCTCGCTTCGTGGCGATGGCTACAGGGGTCCGGATCGAAGGACAAGAACGTCAACGGTCTGACATCCTCACAGAAAGAGCGCTTGGAAGCTTTGCAAGTGGCGAAAAGGGCTGGCATTATGGCATTGAAGGACAACGTGGGTAAGAGAGTTGTTGACGAGGCTGTTCGTGGAGTCTACCCGAAGCACGGCCTGACTGGCCAAACACATTCAGTGGCCGCACTGGGCAAGGTGCAGAACGTGCTGGCATTGAACCCATCCTATCTGAGCGGTGATGCTGCCAGAGTGGTAGCGAAGGTGCAAGCTCTGCTACCTACGGCACAGCCAGCAAAGCCAAAAGCGGCCTCAAAGGCTAAAAAGGCACAGGCATGATCAGGCCATGATAGCGATTCATGTACGTGTATATATTCTCCTGTACATCATCGGAGCAAAACGACTTCTCTTGACCTCAGCTTTTCCCGAATGTCCCCGGTTCGTCTGCTATCAGGGTCTCTGGAAACCCTCAGTCGATCGCCCACTCCGTCTTCCACCAATCCACCATATCCACCACCTCTCTTTCCCCGATCAAATTTTGCAACCGCATCAGCAGATCTACACCACTATCTGCAATCGCTCGATCCTCACCATGACTGGACGACGAAACGAAGCTCTTCGCTGCATCAACCGACGATCCGCCCTCCTCCACCCTCGGCAACCGCACACATGCTTCCGCCAGACTCGCCAGGTCCGCGAACAAGTCCGCGACCACATACGACGTACGTTGCGCTAGACCCGGCGGATCGGTGCTCGTTGAGCACAGCGCGAAGAGATCGCGAGCTGTACACGCTCGCGGCATCGGGCGAGATGGCTTTATATTGGTGGCAGCCCGCGACACGGCGTTGGCATGGCGCTGCAGCAGAGCGGGGAGGCCGGCGAGGTTCGCGAGCGGCAAGATTGGGAGCAGTGGGATCTCGACGTCTGGACCCAGCAAGACGCTTTGTAAAGCGGCGTACGCGTGGGCGTTAGTCGTGTCTTCTGGACCTGGGGCGGTCGTCAGGGTTTTCGCGGAGACGAAGGAGAGTGCTGGCGGGAGGTGGAGCAGGAGGACGAGGGCGAGGTCTTGGCCGCCGGTCAGCGAGGCGAAGTGTTGGATTCGCTGTAGGGTGGCTGGTATGTCGGGTTCGGCGACGCTGCGTGGAGAGAGTAGGAGGATGCGTAGGGTACGAGGACGGGTGGTTGTGCTGCTGCTTCGTTGGGCTGGCGGTGCAAGAGGTATGGATATATCGTGGGTCGTGAGTGCGGACTCTGAGACGTGGTTAGCTTAAGACTGAGGAATGGACTGGGGAAATACTTTACCTCTTAATGCGAGACCGGCTGGGGCTGAGAGACTGGGTATGATTGAGGAGAACGAGGGCCGGCGGCGGAGGGAAGTACAGAACATGTTCTCAGATGAAGATCTTGTGTTGTTTGAAGCGAAGAGAAGACGTAGAGACTGCCGAAGAAGTGGAGGTCATGGGTGAGTTCATCCAGACTCGATCGAGTCTCCTGTTTTGATACATGCGAGTAGAGCTTCTATCTGTACAGTAGAGTGGAAATGCCGCAATCATACATTAGGTGTCTTTCTTCTTCGCATCAACAACAGAGTCCGCTCGCGCCTGCGCTGATGCTGGCTTCTGTGCTGCACTTGCGCCTTCTTTGGTGGTTACCTTCTCATCCGTCTTCGTGACTTTTATCGGTTGCTTTGGTGCTTCCACACTTGACGGCTTGACCACTTTCTCCCCTGGTACATCGCCTCGTACGGTCTGCACACCTTCAACCTCACCTGGCACATCTACCGGCTCTGTCCTCGACCACCAGCCAGCTGGATTCCACCAAGAAATCTCATCCTTGGCCTTCGCCTTCTCTCGCATGACTTCCAGACCTGGCTCATATTTGCTTCTCAGCCTCATCAACTCCCCTTCTAGACTCTCCAGTCGTTCCGCTACATCGTCTCTCCTCGCGCTCTCCTTCTTCCGACTCCGCACAGCATCAAAGACCAGCAAACCAGCTGCGACCGCAAAGATAAACGCCTCGGAGAAGAAGTTTGCACCCAAATCTATAGCTTTCGCCTCGCTGAGCGGCCGGATCTTGATCTTGGGCTTCTCCGACTCCTTCTTGGCACCTTCTTTCTCTAGCTTCGCCAGCTCTTCGTCAAACTTCTTCTGCTCCTCCTCGGTTCGCACGATCGGGATCTCTGCTTTGCGCTTCTTTTCCTCAGCGGCTTTCTGCTCGCGCTCGTGCATGCGGTCTTGGGCGACAGGGTCGTGTAGGATGCCCAGCCGCATCCTCATGTCGATCCGATGCACCCGCTGGGCTTGTGTGACGGCGAAACGGCGGAAGCCATCGTGCTCTTTCGCTTGACGCTTGATATAGTTCTGTACATGGAACGCGGCTTTAGCATGAGACTAGGCGAGCTGGATGGAAGTAACTGACACCGATAGGTTTCGCGGCGGTGCGAATCGCAAGCGAGAGGAGTTTGAAAGTAAGTGACATGTCGGGAGGCAAAAGGCCTTAAACCCGGTATTGGAAGACTCAGATCATATCAGATGTTATGCTAGTATGTTGTAGGGCAGTTCGAACAGCTGGTGGAGGAATGAGGTCGGAATCCATCGCATGCACCACCGACACCACTTTGATGCTTCAACAACCACCACAACACGACCATACATTTAGACACGACCTGCGATCAACACTACGTGTATATTATAGACAATCAACCAGCTTATCCAAGGAACCCCATACGCTAAACAAGCACAAACTTCGTAAGGAAGAATACGAACATGCTATCCCGCCCCGCCACCAAAATCAGTCTTACAGCAGACGACGTGGCTGCCTACGAGCAGCGCCGTATGGCTCGCGATGCACTGCGTGACCAGAACCTCAGCAGCTCACAGGACACGACACAAAGCACTGTTGAGGACATGACCGATGAGGATATGACGCCCGCACAGCAGACGCGCGCGGCCAAAGCTAAGGCTGCGCGAGAGCAACGGATGGGACTGGGGACGACTCGTGGTTGAGCGCCGATTACTGTCTGAAGTCAAGGAGCCGACGTCAGTTTACGATCATGTCTTGAGAATTCGGATTCGACATTGGGACTGGAGTTTGACGAGGACGAGACTGCACCATCAAGCTATCTGCAGCATATGCGTCGCCGCTCGAGAGGTTTCAATTGCCCGATCACGACGATATGGACCACACGGCAAGCAAGTACCTCTCGGTAGGACATGAGATACTCGACTGCGCGCCTGTGTCTCCCCCCAGAGTGACCGAAGCTCCGGCCAACGAGACGAGATCTCAAGCCTCCATATGGCCAATGATCGACCTTCGAGGACGAAGTCTTCCTTTGGCAATGTACCGATATATTCGACTTTAGGGATAAGCAGACGATCTCACAATGTGAGATGCTTTAATCACATCGGCACGAGGATGCAGATCCCGTGCCTAGCCATCGACTGCAAGCAGCAGAATGGCTGCTCCGAGAGTCTGCGGCTTGATCGAGAATGATATGACAGCAACATATCAAGTCTGGTCGATAAACTGGAGAATTGATAGATCTTTAGCAGCTTGCACCTGGATGAATTCTTTGTCTGGTCTGCAATGCTCAACATTGGCATCTGTCGACCTTGCATTGAAATTGTCAAGGTTGGTAGTACTACACTAAATAATGCGAAAGAATTCCGTGGTTCGACCAATCATCCTCCCTTCGTGCACCTTTCCGAGCGTGTTCTGGTGGTAGGCATAGCGAGGCCTGGATACCCAAGAAACTTGAGTCGAGCTAAACTGGAGGACGCTGTTTCTGTACACACCACAGGACGTCTCAAGCTAAGTGGTCTCCTCAGAGGGTTGAAGCACATATCATAGTACGTAGGCCACTGCCATATGGCTCCTCCGGCGTTCCAGCATCATCACCATGTCGAGAACCACCTAGGTCGATGTCGTGAAACCTTTTGTAAAAGGCTCATTCACGGATGCAGAGTGGCGATGAACATCGTGAAGGGTGTTCTCAATCAGCCATGCAATAAGTGGAGGTCTCTAGGTCACACCGCTTCGATGGTAGCTTCAGCCTTCGAAGCAGCAGCGTCACCATCAACAGCTTGCACAGCGCTCTCAAACAAGCGCACCGCATCGTCGTTCTGCTTCTGCAGATCTGCATTGTTTGTGAAAGCCGCTGCTCCGCCGAAAAACTGCTTCATCCGTGCGGGATCCTCGTGCATTGTCTCCTCCGCATAGGCGTAGACTCGGCCGAATTTCCTCGCTAGATCCACCACGGCCTGGCTGCGCGGACGCCGCACAGTGTCAAACGCAGAGAGCGCGGCCTCGACCTGCTTAGGAGATGTGACCTTGGAGAACAATGCGTCGAGCACGGCGGCGTCTTCGAGTGCCTGCGCTGCTCCGTTGCCGGCAAAGGGCATACTGGCGTGTGCGGCGTCGCCCATCATCGCCACGCGCCCGGAGTAGTAGATAGGTGCGTGGTCGTGGTCGGCGGCTGTCCATGAGGCAGAGGTGTCTCTGGCGACCATATCGACGATCTTGCGGGCATCTTCGCTGTAATCCTTGTACAGCTCTGGGTCAAGAGGCGGCGCTTCCCCTGTCTCTGTGAATTTTGCACCTCTGACGGCCACTCCAGCACTCAAGCGTGTACCCTTGTTAACGGGGATGCAGTTGACATGACCTCGCGGTCCCAGCAGAATGGGCACTGTGCGCGTCCATTTGGGGTTGATATGCTGTCTCGCGTACTCCGCCGTGACCATCGTTCGATATACCTGCCAGCCATCGTGGTTCACAGGCTTGGTCGCGGGATGATCAGGCCCCAAGATATATGCACGCGTCACGCTATGGATACCGTCCGCGCCAATCAAACAATCAGCTTGTGCCCCTGAACCGTCTTGGAACACTATCTTGACCCCTGCTTCAGTACCGCGATCCTCGATGGACTTAACTTTCTTCCCGAAGCTGATCCGGTCCTTCGGCACCAATTCCAGCAATCCATCCAGCAGGTCTGCACGACTGACAGTCTTCCTGCCCTTCGCCTTCCCTAGTTCGGCGACCAATTCGCCCATGTTTGGACCCTGCGCAAGGATAACCTCTGTGCTCATCTCCTGATCCTCCTCGCCGATCTCCAGCGCTTTGTCGAAGTACACCTGGCGGACTTCGGGTCCGATCAGTGCCATGGCTTTGATTGCATTCAGATGTAGCGCCAGACCAGCCCCGACGTCTTTGTATTCTGGTACGGACTCGTAGATGTGGAAGTGTACGTGTGCTTTCTTGGCAAGCCCTGCGGCCAGAGCGAGCCCAGCAATCCCACCGCCCGTGATAGCCACATTGATGATGGGGCGGTCGCCAGTCACTCCGGCCATACTTGCGAAGGCGGGGCGGCAAAGTGAAGAAGGAGTCTGCTGGAAGGCTGATAGGAAAGTATTGCGAAAGAGAAGCGCACGGGAGTGACGCTGGGTAAACAAACGAGTGGAAGGACGAAGAGATGAAAGCATGGGTGAAAGGCGGTCTCTCGGCCAGTGCAAGAACGGAACAATGAAATGTTTGGACTGTAGTAAGGACTTACATGAGAGCAGAAGCCGACATGGGTATCAGACTGTCAACAGTGCAATGGGTCTTGGTTGAACTGTGACATAGTGTGTGATACAGGCATTGAGAAGTTGGAGGACGTCACGATCGCTAGCGTCGGGCCGGATCGCACAAGAAGCTTGTGTGGAGCCGGATGCCGAACGTAAGAATAGCAACACTTTATCAGCGTCTGCATGTGAATGTTATATAGGGAGAGTATACGATCAATTGAGTAACGATTCTCTTCTTGCATAGGAGATCTCATGGGTCAATCCGCGCTCGGAATGTGCTGTAGCGAAGGGAGAGCCTCATTGCTTGTTTGAATGTGACCCGCGGATCATTACTAGCTACCTCCTAATCATCCATAGCCTCCTTCTCCGGACCAGCCCATTTGATCTTGTAGTACGGGATCCCTTCATATTTGCTCTGCCAGCCATGCAAATGTGAGCCAAATGCTGCAGCTTCGGGCTGTGGGATACGTGGGAACATGCCCATCTTGACGACAACTTTCCCAGGGTAGAGCTTGGTCTGCGATTTGACGGGACTGTGTTGGAAGTATCACTCAGTGATGGCCAAAGACGATCGTAAGCGAGGGAGATAACATAACCACCACATACTTTCCATCCTTGGAGCAGAAATATCGATCTACCTTGTTTCCGCTCAATGTCGCGTAATCCTCGTAGACCTGCAATGTGCCGTCGCGGTCCTCGATCTGCACTTTGTCTTCGTCCATCAGCAGGTTCGAAGCGACATATGATCCAGCCACTTTTCGACAATTTGCGCAATGACATAGATGACCGCGAGGTCGGTCGAACAAGCCTTTCTCGTGCAATGTCACGGTTATGCTGCCGCAGAGACATGATCCTGTCAGGGCATCGGCAAATTCACTCGCGTCGTGCTGCTTCGGGTCCCCTGTGGGAGCGTTCGGCATGGTCGTTGTTGCGATTTGTTCTACAGGCTTTGCGAAAGATAGATGGACATAGTCGAAATGTTCGAGATGATTGCACACGATTGGGATCATTGAGCTTCACAGAGCGGCGACATGATGCCGAGACTTATATTGAGCAACTGACGTAATTGCTGTTGTAGCTCTATGAAGCTGTGGAGATACGGAGCTGAAAAATATCTCCATAGGTACCTAGGTAGTCTACCTACCTTACATTAGCTACCTCTACCCTTGGACAAGCTCTGGCACTTCCTGTTGTCCGGAGCCAGATTCGGAGCTACAAACAAGCTGAAGGTATTGTCTTTCTTGAGACTTCGCGTGGGATCGTCTCAGCCGATACGAGCACGGTACAACTCTGGTCCGGTTATCGCGAGATAGTAAGGACACGAAAGGGCAAGTATCGAAAATTCTGGTCATGTTCTGCGTCAACATTGACGGTAAGGCCAGAATATCACTGTCACGTGATGGTGTGGCGCCACAAATCCTCCCTGACTTCCTTGATGCACTTCTCTCCACGGCGGGAGATGTGGTGTACTTGCACACTTTCTGGACAGGGACAGCAGTCGACAGTCATTGCAGAGCAGAGACCCTTGTGTTCCACTTGTGGAGCCCGAGGCATGTGGCATCTGCAGAGCTAAATGTGACAAGGCCAAGTTTACACAATCGTAAGGTGAGTGTACTACCCCCTTTGATTCTTCTCGAGATCGACGGTCATCATTGTCCACGGTGGGATAGTCTTTGGTAGCCATTCAGCAAACCGAGTTCTCTCAGCACCGTTGCAGTAGCGCCAGATGCGCCTTGGTCAGCATACAACGGACTTCGTGACTCGGGCAGATGCAAGCAGTGAAGTTGACTGAAAGGTCGTCGCAAATCTGACATGCGCTGCTCTTTCTCCACCTACATGGCTTGAGAACGTTAATGAGAAGCCCAGTAGAGACGGACGCCAACAAGGTCTTCCAGTCATTGCCTCACACAGCGCATGGGCGAAGCAGTCCTCAACCATTTCGGACAGACATTGCTGCACATCAAGTCAAGGAGGCGGCCGCTCCAACGAGCGCAGCTGTGCGATCAACTGCTCCCCCAGCGTGGTCGAGACCAAGCCTGCATGCCATGTCGTGTTTCCACCAACTTAAGCCTGGCATACACGTACCAATTGACATTGTGTGCGGTATAGTCCTCCGGATCGCCGACGTGGTGTAGTATGCGAGGACCAAGATGGCTTGGTACAAAGCAAGATATCTGAACGATGACTGAACATCCCCAGACTACGTGGCCCAACGACTCAGCATACATTTGGCGCTCTGGACAGCATGAGAGACTATGTCATACCTTCAAGAGCTGCCATTTCATCTCGCGTCTTGGAGACCAGGGGGCATCTTGGAGTGACGGGACATACCCTGACATCTGGCTGCGCTACTAGTCGTGACTCAACTCCATAGGATCCTGCAGGTAACATGGTACGAAGCCGCCATCCAGGCAGGCCGCATATTGATGTGCATCTGATCAAACGTATAGTAACGTGGCCTCAATGGGGTCGGTCGAGATGTCGCGTGATTTATAGCGATCTAGGTTCCTCCTAATGTGGTCGGGTGTTCCCCAATTTCAACACCAGACAATCTCTTCTTTTACAATATCGCCTCTACACGATACGACTTCCACCATGCAGTTGGGTCGAGTCGTTCTTCTGGCTGGTTCATTGGAAGGGACTATTGCAGCTGGAATTCCGAAGATGAACGAGTACAAGGATAACAACTGGTGAGGCGATTCTCGCGCCCTTATGGTGGTCCGACCGTTTGCTGATGTCTTGCAGCATCGAAGCAAGCTACACTCATCATCATCTGGACATGGGCTGCGTAAGCTTCGACGCATCCAGCGATTCTGTGTATCTTGGTGGCGATTGGTGGTACTCGATCTACAGCGACTCAGCCTGCACCCTTCTCTATGAAACTGCTCCGAGCGGCTGTTATCGAAATCTCACCCGCGAAATAAGTCCGGGCAATTTTTTGCGGATCGGTTCCGGAGAAGCACGCTACCAAGGATAGTGAGATTGGATAAGTGTTCCCGGAAACGCTGCTCGAATTGGCAGACGAATCGCTGCTTCCATCATCGAGAGCCTGCTGTACGAGTCGCTTGAAGCAGCAGTGCTGCGTGATGATGCTGGACGAATGAGTTCTATCATTGTGATGAGACATATATCTGGTATCATACGGTAACATATCTCAACGTCCGAGTGTTAAAAGCATATATAACATAGGCAAATTTGTTGGCAAAGACTGACATATTTAATTTGACGTGGCTTGTTGACAGGAGAGTGCCTCGCCTCACCATTTGATCCGATTGCATATCATGTCAGGACCGCTTTAATACGAGAGCACCGTACACAGTACTACTTTGAACGGTAATGGAATACAACTTCCCTCGCCCTTGAGCGCCCGAAGATGGAGGCGGCAGCACTAATTCACATAGGTACAGAGTAATGCTCACGTCATGAGATACTTTTGGCTTGAGGACACTTATACGAGAACAGTGTCCTCGAAGTCACTCTCCTTCACACTTGTTAGGCATAAGAGGCTCACAGGGACTACTAAAGGATTTCTCTAGCTTGAAGACACATAGGTAATGTGTCCTCGGAGCAGAATTCTACCTCTCAGTAGATATAAAAACTCACGGCCTGTCTACTCTCTCCTCATTCCTTCGAAGACCAACCTGATATATCACAGCGACAACGACAATAACCACCACCACAACAAACACAACGATCACCATGCAGTGGACTCAACTCATCTCTTTCGCTGCCTTGCTCGCAGGACTTGCCACCGCCGCCCTTCCCAAAGCCAATGAATATGCAGACAACAACTGGTAGCTAATTCCTCATACCATCGTACAGCCGAATACTGACTTTTCCCAGCCAGGAACCGCGTTACTACCACCATAGTGGTTTCGCACAATGCGTGAACATCTCGACACCTGCCACCCAGTCTGTTTTCTTTGCTGGTTGCAAGACCTGGAAGCTGTACTTCGGGGTCAACTGCGCTTCTTCCTGGCCGCTTGCTAGAAACGTCGACGTTCAGTCGCTCCACTCGGCTGATGTTCAGAGTGGCTGCCAGCACAACCTCACGTTCTACTCGAACTACACCCAGTCGTACCAGAATACCACGGTTGCGGTGTGCCTTATTGCTTAGCTTCCGACCGCAAGCGGCGCGCTGGAGATGAAGTCGAATGTTGCAGGGTACGCTTCGCCAGCCCCGGTGACAATGCAAGCAGCTTCAGCTTTGCCAGGGATGAATCGATCGATCCACCGGACCAGCTGCGGGAGATATGTCTCCTGGCATTGCGATGGAAGGCAATCGGCGGATGACAGTGATCTTGGCGTCGAATTAATGATATGTCTACGTTTCTTGGCAACGTTCCGAGTCTACCATGTGTGAGATGCAACAAGGTCTGGCCTTGCAAGATAGTGACTCAGGGATAGACAATGGAATTCATGTAGAACTTGTACGGCACATGCTCATGAGATCTTGCCCTTGCTGACGTAGAAGTGGTCCTCGTTGAATCGGCCCCCTTCTCAAGGATGTTTCTTGCTACAGTGCTTTCGAACATAGACATGCTAGATATCAGTGTTGATTTGCCCGTGACTTTGTTGTCTCAGCAGCTGAGGAGAATGACACAATCGACCACGCAAATGAGTGTCTTTCTCATCAACCGGGAAGGAGGCTATTCCGTCGTGATACCGTTGTGCAGATCCGCGGACAACAATGCAGGCATGTCAGGACCAGATCGCAAAGTCACTACCCCCTTTTTTAACATGGCTCGTCCTTGCTGTTGGTCATCCATTGCGGAACAGTACCGTCTGACGTTGCATATACAATACTGTTCACTTGGGCATCGAGGTGTCTTGGACTTAGGATTGTTGTGGCACAGCAGAGCAACGTTACCTCTCAAGGGTGCCTTGCGAAAGATCGCACAGTTGGTTCTGCGTGGATATTTAAGGGCCTTTCTCCTCCTCCTCGGATCTCTTGTTTCTTCCATCGTTCGGCAAGTTTCGTACATCCCATCAGACCTACAGCCCTTTCACTACAAGCACTATCATCGCTATCGCCATCAAGGATCGCCATGCATTTGAGTCAAGTCATCTTTTTTGCTGTTCCATTCATGAGGTCCGTTACCGCACTGAAATGGCCGAAGGCAAACGAATACTCGGATCGCAACTGGTAAGCAAGTCCCTATTCACCGATTCATCTACACAAAATCATCTGCTAAGTCTTTCAAGCACGAGTCAGGACGCTACGTTTACCCACCATGAACCGTTCATGGATGTGGTCAATTTCGATTCCACCACCAATTCCGGTACGTACACCAGCATGTTCCCCAATCTTTCGACAGAACCCTGACCTCGGCTAGTATATTTCAGCGGTTCCGGTTGTAAGTGGAACCTTTACGGTCAACGTGACGGCAATGGGCATCCTGCAGTGGATAAAAGCGGGAAACCACTGAACCTTAAAGAAGGTTGCTTCGATATCAGCCAAAACATCACAGTAGATGGCAAGTCCACGCCCGTCCGTTCTGCTCGATACCCAACCTACAAAGATGGCGTCAATCGGGCTTGATTGAGGAAACATGGTCAGAGAGACCCAGGGTGGGGGACATCGCTCGGACGTCATTGTGACAGTGATTGTCCGTTTCGGGGTACAACGCTCGTACCCGTATGTGGGACAGGCTTAAGAGCCTTGCATTTCAGGGCATCGTCTGAGTCAAGCATTGAAACTCACGCAAGCGAGTTTTCTTTTCTTCGACAGCAAGGGCAGTTCTAGATTTCGGTTCAACGAGAATGGTTTCAGGTGAGGACGGATGTACTCTTTTCGGAGAGCTGTATTGTCAGGCTGTCAGGCTGGACTACAGAATTCAAGTTCTCATTGCTACATGTTGCGATTAGCTGTGATACTACGAAGTGATATTGTGGCCACCAGTAGTCATGACTCCAATTCGAGGCCTGGCATGAAAAGAACACTTGCGTCAGGTCATCATATGTGGTCAAATTTCGTGTGTGACAATCTCCTGTTTAGGGTTCGCCACGTGTGAATAAAAGCATTCCTTACAATAGATGTACTACAGCGTATGTAGGCATGTAGAAGAGTGGCCTCGAGCTGGAAGCAGAACACTCCAAGCATCTGCTTCAAGAACGAGATGGGTCATTCAACACGATCGAGAAGATACAAACAAGCAACAAACACTGACAGGAGTTGACGTGACGCGATAGATAGACGTGAGGTCTTACGGGAGCGCACGGATACCCATTGTATGTTTACGGTGGCGGGGAAATGCGGGCTGTGGCTGACGGAGCTTCAGGCGGAAGCTGGGGAGAGCTGGAGCTGCGTCAACGAGTAGACTGCATGTTCTACTGCAATCTCACTTTACCTTTAACTTGACTTCCACTCCAATCTCGAGGCCTGTCCTTCATCATGGGCGGAGAGGCAAACAACCGGATGGCTTCGAGTTCATCCTCGTCCAAATATCCTCAACTTGCTGCTCGGCCAGTGGGTAAGCAGATCCACCATCTCTACAAGAGTCGCCTGGAGCAATTCCGAGACGGAGGACAGTACCGGGAACAAGGCCTTCTTGCAAAGTTGTACAAAGGCCGTCTCGCTGGAGAAGACAACATCAAGCTCTCCGTCTGGGACGCTCCCAACTTGTCACGTCCTACCTTTCAAGAGGCGACCAAGAAGGGCAATGAATACCGCGATGCAAAGAAAGGCGATTGGTTTGGCCCCAGCTGGAGTACGCATTGGTTCAAGCTGGCGTTCAGGATACCAAAGGAATGGTCAAAGCAGCCGCAAATTGAGCTACACTGGGACTCCAACAGCGAGGCAATGATCTGGACCGACGATGGCAAACCGTTACAAGGATTGACCGGAGGGGGCGAGCGTACTGAATGGGTGGTGCCCAAAGGATATCTCGTCTTCGACCAATGGCATACGATTTACGTCGAGATGGCATGCAATGCTATGTTCGGTAATCCAACCGGCGGAGATACCATTCAACCACCAGACCCCAACAGATACTTCCAGTTGGGACAGGCTGATCTTGTCAGTGTCAATTTGGACGCAAGAGCGCTCTTCTACGATTTCTGGTTCCTCAAGGATGCTGCGAAGGAGTTCCCGGACGACAGTTGGGAAGAGCACCAGGCACTCCAAGTTTGCAACGACATCATTGAAACGTTCATCGCTGGCGATGGCTCAGACGAAAGCATCCAAGAATGCCGAAAGATTGGGCGGAAATACTTAGGTAAAGTGGATTCCGAGAAAGTGTATGATAACGACAACGAAGCGATCATCACAGCGATTGGTAACTGCCACATCGATACTTGCTGGTTGTGGCCATGGGCGGAAACTAAGCGAAAGATCGCACGCAGCTGGTCCAACCAATGCAATTTGCTAGATCAATACCCAGAACATCAGTTCGTCGCATCTCAGGCGCAGCAGTTCAAGTGGCTGGAGCAGTTGTACCCATATGCCTGGGACAGAGTAAAGGAGCATGTCAAGGAAGGCCGTTTCCAGACAATCGGGGGTAGCTGGGTAGAGCATGATACAAACATGCCATCTGGAGAATCTCTCGTCCGCCAGTTCGTATACGGTCAACGCTTCTTCGAGTCACGATTTGGAGAACGATGCCGCACGTTCTGGTTGCCGGACACTTTTGGGTACTCGACACAATTACCACAGCTCTGCAGATTGGCAGGCATGGACCGCTTCTTCACTCAGAAGCTGTCTTGGAATAACATCAACGAGTTCCCTCACACCACTTTCAACTGGGTCAGTCTGGATGGAAGTCAAGTGCTCTGTCATATGGCGCCCTGTGAAACGTATACAGCAGAGGCCGATTTCGGTGACGTTAAGCGGAGTGTCACTAAACATAAAAGTATGGATCAGGATATCACTTCGCTCCTTCCTTTTGGCAAAGGCGATGGTGGTGGAGGACCAACATTCGGACATATTGAGAAGTTGCGACGAGCCCGCGGTATCAGTGACAAGGTCGGTCTACTGCCACGGGTAAAGGTCGACACAGTCGAAAACTTCTTCGATAAGCTAGAGAAGAGAGTGGCTGAGGGAGACGCCGAGCTGGTGACGTGGTATGGTAAGTGTTTTGAATTGACACTGTCTCTCTCGACTTTGACATGATACCTCTTGCGCGGGAGCTAACATTACTGCCCAGGTGAACTTTATCTCGAGCTACACCGCGGTACTTACACAACACAAGCAAACAACAAGCGAAACAATCGCAAAGCTGAGATACTCCTCCATGACATCGAGTACTTGGCGACCCTGGCGACGATTCAAGGTGACAAGAGCTACAAATACCCAAAGAAAGAACTCGACACTATGTGGGAGAATGTCTTGCTCTGCCAGTTCCACGACTGTCTACCAGGTTCCGCGATCGAGATGTGCTATGACGATTCTGACGAACTTTACGAGGTTGTCTTTGCAACAGGTAGTAAGATACTCAAGGAGGCTATTGGTGCGCTCGGGTTCGATAGCACATCAGTCAAGAACACGTCGAACGTGGTCGTCCAAACCCTGGGCTGGGACCGCGAGGTACAGATTGAAAAGTCCAGCGCTTCTTCCCGAGTCACTGTGAGGCAGGGCAAAGGTGATGTCTATGTTCTCGAGAACGATGATCTGAAGGTCGAAGTCAGCAACGGGACTATCACTTCTCTGTACGATCTGAAGGCGAAGCGGGAAGTCATTCCCAAGGGGAAGAAGGCGAATCAACTCGTGATCTTTGATGACAAGCCGCTCTACTGGCAAGCTTGGGATGTCGAAGTCTACCACCTGAACTCGCGCAAGGAGCTTACAGCTGAGAGTCAGTCCGAAATCACCGAAAGCGGGCCTGATCGGGTGGCTATCACCACCAAGACTAAGATCTCTGACAAGTCATGGATCAAGACCACGGTATCGCTTTCAGCAAGTAAACATGGTGAACAGCCCGCAATTGTCGAGACCGAGGCGGAGGTTGAATGGCATGAGACTATGAAATTCCTCAAGGTCGAATTCCCAACCACTATTACGAACACCGAAGCTTCATATGAGACTCAATACGGCATTGTCCGCCGTCCGACCCACTACAACACTACGTGGGACATGGCCAAATTCGAGGTTTGCGCGCACCGCTTCTCCGACCTGTCAGAGAACGGCTATGGCGTGAGCATTCTCAATGATAGCAAGTATGGTTTCGCGACGAGCGGGAACCTGATGCGCCTCAGCCTGTTGCGCGCTCCCAAAGCTCCTGACGCGCACGCAGACATGGGCCGCCATCACATCCGCTGGGCCATCATGCCGCACGCTGGACCACTTGACCACCGCACCGTTCGCGCCGGTTTCGAGTTCAACTACCCCACACGCATCCATCAGCATCCTTCGCCCGCGGCAGTCAAGGACGTCTTCCGCGCATTCAAGTTCACATCAGACTCCAACCCAAGCCTGATCCTCGACGCCGTCAAGCGCGCCGAGGACGACGCCGATACCAGCAACGGCGACCTGCCACCGAAATCTGGCCGGCACGTCATCCTCCGCGTCTACGACAGCTTGGGTGGCCAGGCTCGTGGCACTATCGCCATGGGTCCTGTAAAGGTGTCCAAGGCCTGGAAAGTCAATGTCCTCGAGGACGAACTCGAGGAGTTGAAGCTGAGCGCGTCTGGGCTCGAGGTCGAGCTGCGTGCGTTCGAGGTTGCGAGCTATAAGTTGTTGTTAGCTTGAGCGGGAAAATAGAGGAGATTTCTCATATGTCCGGGAATACGATCGGAGTCTGTAAGTGTCACGAACTGGATGGCTTGCTGGTCGGAAGGACGATTGTGTGGCTTTGAAACATTTTGCACGAGATTGTACGAGAGTATGCCTACCTGTATATAAACGAGACAAAACACGACATGTTGATAATGCTTACCGCAACACATTCAGCTTTGAATGATAAGGTGCATGAAAAGAGAACCGAGAAGCGAGCTATAAGATTGTTGGGAAAAATGAATCCTTTTCGTAGCAAGTCTGTGCACGTTATGTAGCTCGAACTAACGAATTGAACAGTCCAAGTGAACACATATACCCAGCCTTCATGCATTCCTGGTCGCGTTTCCAGCATCGTATCATCTCATCAGATTCGCATACACAGTCAGTTTCTCCACGTCCAACCCCTTGCCATCGCCCTCTTTGGCAGCCACAACCTCGATCTCGATGCGATTGACGCCTTGCGCCAGACTGCCTTCGTACATGTGGGTGCGCCGACCCGTCTCGGCGGAGAATTGGGTGTCGCGCTGCGTGAGACGGGAGCCATTGACGGTCACGAACATCTTGTACGGACGACCCATAGACAGCTGTTTTGAGATGGTAGGTGAGATTTGCAGGAAGTAGTGGGTGGAGGCCACCGTGATAGTGTTCGATTGGTGGGTGAGAGTAGGGTGAGGAGGGATGGAGATGCTGAGTGGGTTGGCGACTTTGAGCTGCGGATGCGTTGCCAGCGTCACGGAGGGTAGGAGAGCTTGCTCGAGTGGATATGCGCGGATAGCAAGGGATGGTAAAGCAGCTGGTGCCGTGAAGGTGTAGCTTGTGTAGCTGCTGACGGGTGGTTGGCCGTGAAAAGGACTTCCACTTGGAGGACGAACAAGGGGCGGCGGCATCATGCCATTCGCGAGAGAAGCTGGGACTGCATGAACGAGGGCAGGGGTCGCGACACTCTCTGTCTTGGCCGGTAATGTTGCGGGAGATGCCGTGAGAGTACTGCTTTGTGGTCGTGGCTCAGACGGTGGGACCCGAGAGGTCGAATTCGCGCTCTCTCCGGGTGGTGCGTTTGACATAGTGCCGTTGGAACCTTCGTGTACGAGACGCCGTTGCCGTGCTAAAGCCTCGCTGTCAACACTCACACCGGGTGTCGGTGATGGCCGATGTTGTCCAAGGTTCAGAGTGACTTTAGGTTTGGGTCCTCCGAGCTTGATACTCGGTCTCGAGGGTTCTTCAACTTTTTCTTTGGCATCTGCAACTCGACGCTTGAAATGTTCCTGCTAGACGGTCAGATGCTGATATTCGACATGAAGGGAGCGTTTGCCTTACCTCGAACTCCGTCGCCAAGGTGTACATCTCGCTGCCGTCTTTATTGTATTCTTTTGCATTTCGCCATATGAAGCTTGCCTCTTCCTCGAATGCAGCCCAAGTCTTGAAGTCGCTTACGCCTGTCGGAGGTGCATGACCATGCTGACCACGAGCTCGTTTGCCGAGACTCTTAATACAGACCGGGTGCCGGATGACTTTGTAATAGTCCAGAAGCTTTCGGCTTGGCAAGTTGGCGAATGGTGTGTAGATCTCCAATCCTTCGGAGTCCGTATACTTCAACAGTTCTGAGATTAGAAGTTGTTGCGCTTCCTGAAACGTTTTGCCGGTGAAGTCGGTCTCGCTACCATCGCCATCGTCGTCATCTCCAGTAGTTGCACTTGGTGCCACAGACTCTTTTCGTTCTGAGGGAGGCTCCGAGCTTTTCAGTGGTACTGAACGCCGTCCTGGCGCTGATCTTGCAGCTTCTGGCGCTTGTGCTTTTCGGTCTTCATGTGTACCATTGCCATTCGTATGACCGTTCGAGCTCGTAATCGGCGTTGGAAAGGAAACATAATTGGGATCCTCTTGGTAGGCTGGGTTGTGTATCTTCATGAAATTGTAAACCAACTTGCGTATTCGCTCCGCATCTTCATAGATGTCGCTCTTCGGGGCATTGTAGTCCTTTGCATTTTGCACCAAGCGTTTGAGATCGCTCTCCAAGGTAGTTATGGTGGGATATGCGTTTTGTTGTAGCTTTCTCTTGATGGTGTCGACCGCGATGGGTAGCTTTGTGAAGTCATAGTAATCAGGGAGTTCGTCTCGCGGAGGTAGCGTCAAAAACTCAGTCGCAATGTGCCGGCCACTAAGCAGAGTGTGAGTGAATTGCCAGTCTTGACGAGGTTTGCATAGCGAAGACTCACTATTTATCGGTAGCACGATGTAGCTGTTCGACGAGTCTGAATCCCACTTCCTGGACAGTATTCGTTTTCGATGCGGTATGCTAGCAAGGGCAATTCATATTAGCAGGTGATTCGATCAACTCGACGTTCGCTGCCTGTGCCTTTGTGCGCGCGGTGGACTGCTCGACAGCGGATGACGGGGGTGCAAAGATGTGGATTAGAGGATGCCGGCTCTCGCAGTCGTCACCTCGAACTGCTTGGACACTCCTCTTCCTCTCTTGAACATCAACATCGCCAACATCCGGCCTGCAAGTAATGCCCGACACAGCCGAAGACTGCGGCCATATTCAACAACTCCCAAAGCTATGCTCGAGGACGAAAAGAAAGACTGCAACATACCAGGAGCTTCAACTTCTTGGATGCGCTTCCATCTGAGGTGGAGGGGGTCGCGTTGGACGCTTTGCGCTTCCTTGCGGAATCCATCTTCCACCACGAGTCCTTCGCAATGTTTTTGTGCACTTGGATAATGAACGATACCGCGCAGCTGTAGTGTTGCCCTTGTCGACAAATGAAAGAATTGGAACCTTCACAATAACAATCCAGTCACATCGAGCGCGTCGCAGAGTATGAGGACAAGCCCTTGTGTAGGGTACGGTACCCCAGATCTGTAAAGTCACGTGACATCTCTTTTGTCAGAAGATCAATAATAGACGAATGATTGCACCATTCACAACGAGTACGTCTGCGACTACTATTGTTCGCTCTAGTGTTATAGGCTGCATATCACTGATCTCTATTGAGACTACCAAAACATCAACAACGACCTAACAGGACCAACAAACATCGCCTTCACAAGGTGAACTATGTTGTCTGACTATATACCGCTATGTTAAGAATTCTGTGCTGATACAGCGATCTATAGTGAATAAGACTATATTGACTTTTCACGGTCATCTAAGGTAGATCGTACTGTTCATTCCTTGTATTCTCATGTCCCGACTGGTATACAACTGCATCGCAGCTTTTGCAAGTCCGGATGATCACCTTGTCCTATGCTCAGCTCTGAACACTCTTGCCATGTGAATATCGCGCCCAGTGAACTGTTCCAATCTTGATTTAATGCCTGGTAGCATCGACGGCTCTTCCAAGGCAAGGTGGGCGAGGAAGTGTATTGTCATACTGGGAATGCTAATTGCAATAACCCTTGACGCAGACGATGTCGTCATCTGATGATTCCGAAGCATGATGCATGCACGATATGCTGTTGCTGCTATCGGGATGGCTTGCATTTCGTCCTGTGTCACGAGCTTGTGTTGCATGTCAGTCAAATGCACTATTGCAGTAACTTCCCCTTTGATAATACTGTCATGGTAACATTTCATATGTATCTCTGAGCAGAAGCGAGCCGGTGCTATGCCATAAGCCAGCTGAAGAGTATATCGATGATACCAAGTGCTCTCTGGCATGCCTTGGCTGAACGCCCACCACTTTCGTGATATTTACGTGTTTCGCCGACCATTCCGTCACAGGTTTCGGTGACTTTCGATAACCGAGATGCAGCGCTGGACTCGTGTCTGACGGCCACGAGAATTATCCTACGAGCAGGTATAGATTCCATCTTTTCATCGCAGCCAACCTGCGGCACGCGCCCTCGCATGGCATGATTTATCGCATTGCACTCGGCAAGAAAGTGAATCCGAAGATGATGGTAAGCACTGTACGTATGTGGGCCACAGAGACTCGTTGCAAAGCGTTTGAATGCGATATCGGATGGATGGTGGCAAAGAAAATGTGTGACGAGATGAAGTCGACAGAAGTGAAGTCCAGGACGCCGCGCTTGCCCAGAATCGGCCAAAAGTGGAGACCACGGGAGGAGCGAGGAGGTCTTTCAGCAGCATATCCGATAGCCGCACATGGACCATGTCCATGTACGCCCAGCACGCCTCCACGACAAAACAGAATCAAGTTCTGTTCTTCTGGCGTTGCGCGGAGTAATAACAGTCGGCAGAATTGAGAACTCGGCTCGGCGTTCACGATTCCGATCCAACCTCGAACCCCCAATCTCGAACCCCGAATCCACACATATCATGCAAAGACACGCCAACATGACACTCTCATAATATCCTATTGCTCGGAAGACAATGGTCACATATTGGCTCATCAAGACAAACTGCCATATTTAAAAATGTCCGTGGATGTGGTTCACACCAAGTCGATGGACGACTCGGCTACAAATGGAGCCAGTGTCATTGAAATCGGACAGCCAGCCATATCCTTGAGCTTAAAGTCACCGACCACCATCTTCTCAACCGCGACCGAAGAAGTTGAATCGGCTCCTTCAATATCAGGTACCGATGTATCCAGTGCATCGAGAGGAGTCCTCGATGGTGCGTGGCGGCAAAGCTCTTCCGAATCCGCCACCAGCACTGGCGTTACTTCAATCTGCTCCTCAGTCATCACAGATTTGCAAGAAGAGTTAAGTTCTGCCCAGCCAGCTTCTGTTCGCAAGCGTATGGCGGATGGCACACTCAAGCCTTCAAAGATCGTCACGTTGAGCTCAGCACAACAGAGCCCTGTCGTATCACTGACAGACACCCCATCGCTGAATAATGGCGACGCTGAGCAGAATACTAAATTAGCAGATCCTACATCTCCAAAGAAGCGACGAGGGAGGCCACGAAAGGAGACAACTACGCTTTCCACTCCCTTCCCGAAAACGCGACGAGCCTCGACGATTTCGAGTCTACAAGACGTAGTGCGACCTCGCTCCTCTATACCAGCTCGACTCCGAGTCGATCTTTTTGCCAGCCAATGTATCGAGGCCGCTCATGCCGCCCGCTTAAATCCCTACGCCTTACACCCCCAGGAGCATGACCTACTTGTCAACCAGCTCATGACCCCAGAAGTGACAACATACCTCAACATTCGAAACGCCATTCTCAGAGTCTGGCACCAGAACCCTCTCTGTATCGTGACGGCTGAGGAAGCTGCCGGGTGTGCTAAGGAGGGGCGATTCTTTGGACTGGCCGAGGTCGCTTACAAATGGTTGGTGCGGAATGGCTACATCAACTTTGGCTGTGTGGAGGTGCCACAAGACGATTCTGCTGTGTCAAGACCAAGGAAACCCGGCGTCAAGCGGAAGACCATTGTTGTTGTGGGCGCGGGTGTCTCAGGACTGACAACAGCAAGACAATTAGAAGGTCTCTTCGCACAGAACTCGAGCCATTGGACAGATCTGGGCGAACAACCCCCGAAAGTCATCGTCTTAGAAGGACGGAAACGGATTGGTGGTCGCGTATTCTCGAAGCCACTTCGGAGTCAAGTGGCCGGGAGTCTGCCCGATGGGCTGAGGAATACAGCCGAGATGGGCGCAATGATCGTGACAGGTTTTGAACATGGAAACCCGCTCGATTCGGTCATCCGAGGTCAACTCGGCATACGATACCATCTAATGACAGACGCACTGACGATTTATGACACGGACGGTGAACCCGTGGACGAACATCAAGACATGCTGAACACCGAATTATATACGGATATCTCGGATCGAGCTGGGGAGTTCCGAGCCTTGCCGAAGCGAATAGATACACTCAAGGGAGATGAAGAGCTTGTCAGACGGTGCAGAGATCCTATATCACAGGGGTTTGATAGCTTTCAACTGGAGCCTTTCTTCGATCCTCTTGATGGCCAGAAGCAAAAGGTGCAATATCGTCGAGGAAGGCGACGGAACGCGCCTCCTGGGACAGAGAAAATCACCGGCAGGAGCCGAGTCGTCGAAGAGAGTGATGCGACTCTGAGCGCAGCAAGAGCAGCAAAGAGCATGGGTTGGCAACTCAATGATGGTATCGGGAAGAACCAATCCATCTCTCTACATAAAGTCGCCAAGTCGAGCCGGCATCCGACCCTTGGATCCGTGATGGACGAGGCGATCGAGCAGTACCAAGATCTTATCGACATCGCGCCGCAAGATATGAGGTTGCTCAACTGGCATCACGCCAACCTGGAGTACGCGAATGCAGCACCAGTGTCATCATTGAGCTTGAGCGGTCATGATCAAGATACTGGAAACGAGTTTGAGGGAGCACACTCGGAGATCATTGGTGGTTATACCCAACTTCCTCGCGGCCTGATGAATCTACCAACCAAGCTTGACGTTCGGTTCGACTGCGCTGTGGACAGTATACACTACGACCACTCGGGCGATATGGGGGATGACATTGTCTCGAAAGTCGTTTGTACCAACGGTGACGTGATCGAAGCGGATCAAGTCGTTGTCACGGCGCCATTGGGCGTTCTCAAAGCGCATACCATCGACTTTGACCCCCCTCTCCCTTCCTGGAAGCAAACCGCCGTTAGTCGAATGGGATTTGGACTGCTCAACAAGGTATGTGCTGTTCAATTGGCCGTTTGTCTCACGCTAATGCGCACCTAGGTGATATTGTTGTACGAAAAGCCGTTCTGGGACGAAAGTCGGGATATGTTTGGATTACTGAATGAACCAGAAGAGCATGAAAGTCTTGAGACCGTAGAATACGCAAGAAGGAGAGGACGCTTCTATCTCATCTGGAATGCATCAAAAACCAGTGGCCGCCCCATGCTGGTGGCTCTCATGGCTGGACACGCTGCGCATGATGTCGAGACCACGAACTCGTCTACATTGTTAGAAGAGGTGAACGGCCGACTACGTAGTATATTCCCGGATCAGGATGTCCCAGACCCGCTTGAAGTGATCGTTACCAGATGGAAGAAGGATCCGTTCACACGAGGCACATACTCCTATGTCGGACCAGAGACGAAGCCAGGTGACTATGATCTCATGGCGACGCCGGTCGGAAACTTGCATTTCGCAGGCGAGGCCACCTGCGGAACGCATCCTGCGACTGTACACGGAGCGTTCCTTTCTGGTCTGCGGGTCGCTGCTGAAGTCATGCACTCACTTGTTGGGCCGATCGTGTTGCCGAACCCACTAGTGAAATCAGCATCATACAAGCAGGAGCCAGCGAACGTGGCAGCGACCAGAATTGTGCAGCCGCCGCACCAACCGCACAGTGCTCCAGTCGCAGCGCTGAAGAACAGCAGATCAGGCGATGAGGAGTTGAGTGATACTATCGAGGTCTACAATCCAAGGATCAAGCAAGAACCGGGACTCGGCCAAGACTTGGTCGATCCTGTAGTACAGCCTACGGGGTACCAGTCAAAGTCCTCTAGTCACCCACGCCAGAGCGTTTGTGCTGCAGACCCTTCCTTCTGGGCTCACTCGCAGAGCGACAACTTCGAGCACGAAGCTGATCTCCTCAGTACCATCATCGCACGTATCGGTGAACGTGCTGTGAAACCGACCCGGCCTGGCGTCAATCCATTCCTACTTTACACCAAGAAGCATTGGGATGAGTGCAGAGACTTTTGCGCCGAGAGTACGGCCGGAGCTGGTCGCGATGCCATTCGACAGACACTGGGGAAGCGGTGGAAGGCTTTGTCGGATGCAGAAAAGGCACCGTACCTGCAGCAAAGTCAGAGTGCACAGGAGGCGGCCGATCAGCTTCGACGTGACTGGGAGCAAAAGTCGACGGAATGGGATCGCGAGGCACGCCGGATCCGGGAGGACTACCGACGAGACCATCCGTTGCCGCAGAGTGCAGCGAGTGCTGGAGGCGCCCAGACGATTGGGGTCAGCAAGAGGAAGACGAACGTCAGCAATTGTGTTGTCCTGGACCACGCATGAATGCGTATGGCGAGGAGATATCTCGCTGGCTTAATGAGGCTCACATTCTTTGCATGAGAAGAGTCTTAATCTCGGGCGTTTGTCTGTATGATGAGCGTTATGAATGGATGTCGCATGGGGTGAACACTCCAGATTCCTATCCGCTGAACAATATTAAGGGCATAAAGCCGCGTTGTACTCTCTTGGCCTTCCATGACTATCTTGCCTACCTGTGCCTTAGAAGTTTCTGCTTTGATATCTGAAACGCTCACATTGAGACTCTCGGGCGAAAGTATACGTTGATGGCTACGAGGCCCAGGTAACCATTCGATGGAATAATAAGTGGTATAGGATATATCAGATGACATTTGACTTGCCTCAACGACTGTGCAGCTTGTGAAGACATATGAACTCATTGGTCTTCTTGCAATTTTCTCACAAACCTGGCATTCCTGGCATCCCTACAGCACATCATATCGCTCTCTGATGTGGTTGTTGTCGTCTATATCAGATAGGTATGTTCCAACGATAATGGCAGCCGACGATCCGAGGCCGTCCGAGGAGAGTCCAGCAGACGGAACATCTCGAACCTCCTCACGCGCATGATTATCATCCGCGGCACCATCTAACAAGCACAACCCGTCAGAAGCAGCCATTGGAACACGCCGTGCATCTGATCTCCATCTCGCGCATGTTTCTTCCTCGTCGACCCTTCGCCGCCGCCGCCGTCGCCGCCGCCGCTCCTTTCACCCTCACCCGGACGTCGTCAGCAGCAGCAGCATCACGTGCGTCCGGCCTGTCAGCGTCAACCTTGCTCCGGGACCCTGAGCCTCGTCGACCCCATTGCCCCACCAGCGTCAACACCCGCAATTTCTCTCTCATGCAAGCCCGCCGCCGCTCAGAACAGCTCTCCCACCACCTCTCCGCGTCTTCTCCCTCCGCTCCCTTCTCCACCGCGCCCCAGTCGTCGTCTTCTTCTTCCTCCCCATCCGCCTCGTCCACCATGGCTCCCACCTACACCACCCGCAAGGTCGGTGCCCCGCACACCCTCGAGCACCGCATCTACATCGAGCAGGATGGCAAGCCCGTCTCGCCCTTCCACGATATCCCCCTCTACGCCAATGACCAGCAGACCGTCCTCAACATGGTCGTCGAGATCCCCCGCTGGACCAATGCCAAGCAGGAGGTTAGTGATCACTCCAACTATCCTACGAGCTGTCCCAAACCCTAACCAATCTCTCCACCTCCAGATCTCCAAAGACGAGGTCCTCAACCCAATCAAGCAGGACACCAAGAAGGGCAAGCTTCGGTTCGTCCGCAACTGCTTCCCCCACAAGGGCTACCTCTGGAACTACGGCGCCTTCCCCCAGACCTGGGAGGACCCCAACGTCACCCACCCCGAGACCAAGCAAAAGGGCGACAACGACCCCCTCGACGTGTGCGAGATTGGCGAGCTGGTCGCCAAGCCCGGTGAGGTCAAGCAGGTCAAAGTGCTCGGCGTGATGGCGTTGCTGGATGAGGGCGAGACGGACTGGAAGATCATCGTCATCGACGTCAACGACCCGCTCGCACCCCGCCTGAACGACATCGAGGATGTGGAGCGCCACCTGCCGGGCCTGCTGCGCGCGTCCAACGAGTGGTTCCGCATCTACAAGATCCCCGACGGCAAGCCCGAGAACCAGTTCGCCTTCTCCGGCGAGTGCAAGAACAAGAAGTACGCCATGGATGTGGTGCGCGAGTGCGCCGAGGCGTGGGAGAAGCTCATCACCGGCAAGACCCAGCCCGGTGGAATCACCCTGTATGTGTTGTTGGCCTCCTCTACACACTTCGCGCAAGTTTACTGACCATCGTTCCTTTCAATCTATAGCACCAACACCTCCGTCTCCCACAGCGCCGACCGCACCGATGCCAGCAAGCTCAACCTCCCCAAGGGCGAGGACAAGGCTCCCGCTCCCATCGACTCCTCGATTGACAAGTGGTTCTACATCTCGGGCGCTTCTGCTTAGATTTAGTCTCTATCAAAAAGAGAGAGGAAGGTAGTTCATATTCAATCAATAGAAGTGTAGGCCCGCCGTGTGCCAAAAGCAGATGACGAGATCATCGTGTCGAGTTTCTACTAGAAACTCCAATCTCCCATTTTTCAATGATCCACAGAAGAAAGTGTGACGACATGTCACTTGTGACATCTGCTATATGTTCCGAGAGCACTGGAAGCACACCTTTACGAATGCCCAATCATTCTTCGGTGATAACAAGCCATCTAACGTGAAAGGTTTTGATTCTATGCGTATGTGGTTACAGTCACTTCCGTGACGACACACTTAGATGAAAGTCGGGATCTGGGAATCCCAACACGAACAAGTGCCCATTTGCCCCGATGCTTCTAGTTTGCTCCCCATATGCCGCACGCCGAAACCTTCAGCATCCCAAAGCGCAAAACATCGCTAGAACATGAAATCCTTCTAATTGATAAAGTTGACGCAGAAAAAGTGCAGGATCATGCTCCCGAAGACGTAATCTGCAAAGGCCCTGTATTCACTGCATTAGCAAAACGCTCTGGTCCTTTGGCATGCATGTATCTAGTCAAAGAGATGTATTGACGCCAAGAGGAGGAATATATATACATATATATGCCAGCAGGAGAGGGGGAAACGGGGAACGTACCGCTCATGTGACGTCTCGGGGAAATCGGCCTTGTTGGCCGGGTTGGTTTGGATGCGCAGCGAGGCGGTTAAGACGAACTGGCCGACGGTGGCGGAGAAGCCGGAGAGGAAGGCGTTGAAGGGCTGGTTCGATGGAGTCAGAAGGTGGTCTTCGTTGGTTTGCGTCTTGGGGTGGGGATTTGGGGGTAGCATGGGATTGGGGTTGGGAGATTCGAGATGGTGGGGTGGGAGGCTCGATGTGTGGTAGGAATGTGCTTGCGAGGGCGGGAAAGGTATGAAGGAGGATTTGATGCTAGGGAACTAGACTGCTCCATGCGAATGGGAACGTCGTGGAGGGACGTACAAAGTTGCCCGCAATCACGCAGTACACGAACTGCAGCGCTCCAACGACTAGCAGAAACGCCATGAAGACATCGAGCAGCTTGACCCGCTGCGGCGTCTGGGACAGGTAGTTGTTCCACACCCCGAGCACGATCTGCTGCGCATCTTGGGCGTTGCGGATTTGTGTTGAGGAGGAGGCGGAGGAGGAGGAGGACGAGGTGGTGGTCGTGGTGGAAGATGGTCCCGCCGGTTTCGCGGGTTGTGTGAGCGAGGTTGTGTTGGAGGCTTTGAAGGCGGACGGAGGCGCGGCGGCGGGCGAGGGGGTTGCGGTCGCTAGCTTTCGGGGAGGCATTATGGCTGGGTTCTTGAGGATTCGGTGGCGGGAGGAGAAGCTGTCGAGATCGCGAATTGGAGATTCGTTCGTGGTGGTGTTGCTGGTATTGATCATACAGGTGTAGTTGAGGTTGACCAATGGCGTGAGAGGACAGCTTGTGAGTTTGAGGATTCCAATGGTGGTGAGTGCCTGAGGCTGCGATGATGGGGTAAGCTCGAAGCTCCAGCATCTCCGAGGCTGATGTTGCGTCAATCGCAAGCGGGCTGTTGTAAGTGTAGATCACCACATCATCGCACTGTTTGCAAGACAACTTTCTTGTTATTCTCTCATATATATCGAAACAGATAATCTACCAATTGCGCCGCAGGTCTGATATAGCGAAGAAGCCCATGTCCACCACTACGAAAGTGAAAGCAAAGACCAACGACACCAGCATGGTAAGCATGCGCAGCTATCTCTCCAATCAAGCCAGACAACACAGCTAACACCGCATTCCCTCACAGTCTCTCAGGTATCGCCCTTCCACTTCTTGCAAAAAAAGCAGCGAACTAACATAACAACCCAGCCAAATCGCCTACATCCTCGCCGGCCTAACCGCCGGCGGCGGCATCACAGGCTACGCCCGCGCCGGCTCCATCCCCTCGCTCGTCGCCGGCTGCAGCGTCGGCGCGCTCTACGCGCTCGGCGGCTATCGCATTCAGAACCGCCAGTCCTACGGTCTCGAGCTCGCGCTGTTGGCCAGTCTGGTGTTGGCGGGCAGCTCCATCCCGCGCGCGCTCAGGAGCCGGAAACCACTTCCATCCGGGTTGAGCGTGCTGGCGCTGCTGGGGCTGTATAACTTTGGTATGGCGTTTGCGGGGAGGTAGAGGGGGAACGACGAAGGAGTGCTTCGTGGAAGAGCCTGGCGTGCGCTCAGCGTAATCTATGCTGCGACGATAGTATCACATATCGACGTTCCATATGTCTCCTCCACTCTGATCCCAAACATTGCTACAGCGAGAGGCATCGCATTTCGTCGTGCGAGCTGGACACTTACACGGACTGCCAGTCGGTAGTGTTCTACCCATGGACGAGAAGGAGTTCTCGTCAAAGCACCACTTACTTGTATACCATTGCTATACTCAGCGACGATCAAGCACTCCCGTACGATGGTATTGGACCTCAATCGCAAGCACACGACGACAGTCTTCGCTCGTTCGGGACATCTTGGTCGCGAATATTTCCAGTGAAAGCAGACCGAGTAAATCCTGTCACTCGATCCTTTTCGTCTGCGCAACCGTGTATAGCATAGAACCAGAGCAGCGACGTAGACTTGACACGATCCCATGACTTTTGCATCAGAGAAGAATTGGCGGTTGGTCTCGAGATGAACGTCAGCTCGTGCCGTACCCACCAGCCATACTCATATATGATGAATCACGCGATTCTCGGCCGCCCATATCTCGCTCGATGACCCCAAACCATGCCCAATCGCCCACCGATCCTTCGGCGCTATGAACGATGAGCCCTCATCTTCCGCCGCCGCAGCATCCTCATCCTCCATCTACCATGACGAGCCCCATCCTCCCAGCGCGACGGAGGTCGCAGAGAGAAGAAGGGCCAACCGACGGATGTTCAATCGCAAGAGGGGAGAGCTGCTGGATGATCTTCTCCAGAGCATCGACATACTCGTCTATGCCGAGTTGAGCTGTATATACCACATGGAGTATGCGCTGCAACTGTCTCCATAGATGCTCTGGCGCGGGATGCTGATGAGTGACCACACAGCTGCTTCTTCTGGCGATTCTTCCTGCGGGTCATGGTGCATTTCATCATGCTCACGCCTAAGCCGTCCATTCTTCCACAAGCCCCGGCCGAGAACAAGCCGTTCATCGGCGCCATTCTGGGAAGCAGCGCGCTGTGCTTCGTCCTCCATGCCCTCCAGGACGTGCCGTCTGCGGGCGAAGCCACCAGAGGCTATATGCACGGCGGTCTTGCCATGGACTTCATCGGACAGAAAGGTCCGACGAGCAGGACGCGGCTCCTGCTGCTCGATCTACTTGTGGTGTTTCTCCAGCTCGCGCAGCTGTCCGTTTACATCACTTCCAAGGAACTGAAGGAGTCTTCCAAGAGACCTCGCGCCAACGTGCGAGCATCTGCCGCCGCCGGACGACAGGATCTCGACTCCGAGGAGCGTGGCATCCGGCGATCCGCCGAGCTTCAAGACATCGAGATGCAGAACCTCAACCCGTCTGGCACGATGTCCGAACCACCTCTCGATGATACTGCCGCCGCCACCTCAGCGACTCCTGAGCATGAACCGCTACACGTAGCCACGACTCACGACCCACGCACAGACGCCCACATCTTCGACGCCTTCAACTCAGGCCAGATCGTCATTGCCGATCTGGACCTCCCGCACACGGTGCAAGAACAATTTTGGTCCTATCAGTTTGAGCCGGGTGAGAATGTCGATCACGCCCGGACCATGCGCGCGAACATCACTGGACAGCTGTTAAGGTTGCGTCTTGGCCGTTTTGGGGGGCGTACAGTACAGAATCTCTGACATGTTTGAGTAGATTGAGATCGATCACTTAAGCTGGTCATTGGGATGATGCTACGGTTCACTATCATCACTTTCATATATTGCACCTTTCTGGTGTGTTGCAGCACTACCCAGTTATGGAAATACGTTTCCGGGATTGGATCAGGATCAGAACTGTATCAGTACGACGAATCTCATTTTTTGGTGCATGAAAGTGCGTGGTACAGTACTTCGCCTGGCAGTCTGGTAAAAGCGACATCATTCTACATGTACATTAGTGGCATACATACAAACATCCATCAAAAGCTCTTGTCATTATAATGCTGCATTAATCTCATCGCTCGGCAAGTATCCCGCCGATCTGCAGACACAGATCCAGCACCGTGAGATGCTCGTCGCTCCCATCTACCAGCCGCTTGTCCGCTTCTGAGAACACGAGTACAATCCGACTCTTCTGCCAGTCCTCTGTCGCCTCGTCCACGAGCACCACTTCGTCGTACAGCTGTGCCATGACCTGGGTCGCGGACCATCCCTCCGCCACCAAGTTCTCCACCACCTTAGACACCCGCGCATACAGCGTGCCCCCTTTCGAGCCCGGCTGCATCGCTGTAAGCAACCCCTCGATCGTCGTGGTTGGGATCACACCAGCAATATCTTGGATACTGCTCACGGTGACTGCTTTACCGGCCGCGGCGGAGTCGACGTCCATCTCATCCTCCTCGTCCTCGACGGCCGTCCGTTTCCGCTTCTTCTCCGCTGCGCCACCGGCCTGTACAGCCCCGACCAGCCGCGCCGCCGACTGCAAGAACGTGATGGCCTTCCGCAGATCGCCCTCGCTGCTCTTCAGCAACGTCTCCACCACGCCGTCCTCCAACGTCACATGCTCGAGCCGCGCGATATCCTCCAGCCGTCGCCCCGCGTTCCCCTCATCCAGCATCTTGAAGCGGAACTTGCTGCAGCGCGACGCCAGCGGGTCGATGATGCGCGTGACATAGTTGCAGATCAAGCAAAACCGCGTGATCTTGCTGTACGTCTCCATCGTGCGGCGCAGCGCCGACTGCGCGTCCTGCGTCATGCTGTCCGCCTCGTCCAGCACGATGATCTTGTACGGCGGACACGGGTATTTCTTGCGGTACTCGACGCCGGCGGGACCCGAGGGGGAATTGGACAGCTGCATGCGCGCAAAGTCCTTGACCTTCTCCCGCACGATGGAGATGCCGCGCTCGTCCGAGGCGTTGAGTTCCAGCACGCGGGACTTGATCAATTCCGGCCCGTAGAGTTGTTTGGCCAGCGCGAGGACCGTCGACGTCTTACCCGTGCCCGGGGGGCCGTAGAAGAGCATGTGCGGGAGATTGGCGGATTGGAGGGTCCGTCGTAGGACGGTGACGGTGTGGTCTTGTGCGGTGACATCGTCGAGCGACTTGGGCCGGCTGGCAGCATATGGTCAGTATGTGCGTTCATGACTTCATGCTTCGAGGTGGAGCCGCATACTATTTCTCGACCCATGGCTGTGACCGGTTGTTTTCCACCGGTGCGATCTGTTTGGATGAGCCGGCTGACGCTGCGGCAGCTGCTTGTCGTGCTCGTATATCGAAGAAGCTAGCCATGTTGTATGCTTTGCCGTCTGGTATTGTCTGGAGACTTTTTGAACGCGTCTGGAGTTGGGAGAACGCGTCGTTGGAAAGCACTACCGAGATTCACCCGAGAGGTCAGCCACACTTCACTTCATAGATCTGTAGGACATATATATATGATTGAACGCCACTTCCACCAATCTGATTATTCGAGAGCTGTCTCTGACTCGGTCTCAACAGACCGTCTCACTGCTTGCATCATGGCCGACGACGAAGAAGATGACTACATGAACATGACCTTCGACGGGCCTGCGTTCCAAAAGCAACCGGAAACGGCACTTCAACGTGCCGCTCGCTTGAAAAAAGAAGCTGCGGAGCGTGGTCGGCCGATCTCCAAGGCCGAGCGCGCGGAACGAGAAAAAGCAGCTCGTGAGCAAGCGCTGGCGACGGCGTTGCCACCGACCAATAAGGGCGCGAAAATGCTAGCAAAGATGGGATTTGTTCCTGGTTCTGCTCTGGGTAAGTCTGAAACTGCACGTGTGACGCCGATTGAAGTGGTGATGAAGGGCGATCGTGGGGGCATTGGTATCGACGCGGACAAAAAACGGAAACTCCGCGAGGCGGCCGAGGAGGTTTTGGCGGGTGAGAAACGGCAGAAGATTGATGTGGAGGATTTTCGGGAGCTGAATGCGAAGCGGAAAGCTGAGAAGCGGAATGAAGCGATGATGTGGAGTGCTATGTCGACGCTGGAAGATTTTGAGACGAGAGGTGGTGAGCGCGGTGAGGGGGGTGTGTCAACGGATGAATCTGCGGACGGGAGAAGTCCTGTGAGAACCGACGATAGGAAGCCGCTTCGTCAGATCAACATTTTATACCGACCGCTCGTAGCTCGAAGACGCACGAGGGAATCGAACAGAAGGCTCCACAAGTATGATCTTGACAGGAAACTGTCGAGTCGCGTAGACTACGTTGGAGACCGGGATCATGAAGACAAGGACGACAGAATAGCACTTGGCACAGAGGAACAAGATATCGATCCCGACTTTGACGAGCCGGATGAAGACGCTGAACTCGTGGAGTTTCAGGCATTGAGCGCGCGCGAAAGGCTGGATAAGATCGTCGCGGAGCTGCGAGAGAAGTACTGGTATTGCTTCTGGTGCAAGTTCAAATACCCAGATCGTGAGATGGACGGATGTCCAGGGATCGAGGAGGATGAGCATGAATGAAGCTGACGATGAAGGACTGTGTGATGGCTGTGAAGAGCCAATGACGTATCGCGCAACTAGCATCCTGTTGTGCTAGAACAAAGCACTGGTAGAAAGCACAAGCGGTTGGAAATCAAAGCGCCAGCTTCATTGAACAAAGAATTATCGCTTGCTCGAGTGCGACGTCATCTACACTTCATTTTGCTCACGCTGCCGTCTCCTCGCCAGGTGTTCGCATCATTCCATATCTTCTCCATTCCACCTCGACGAATGCTGTGGGCAATGAACTCTTTCCGACTCACCGGAGAATGGATCATCCGTCCAGAGACTCTGATCGTAGAATCTTCGCCAGATCCTGGTAGACCTTCCGCAGGCGCTCGTGCAATTCTTCGTCGCGCAACTGGTCGAGTCTGTCCGCTTCCTCCAGCGCTAACCCGTGCTCTCCTTACCCTATTGCGCCGTTATAGAGTGTATAGAGCGTAGGGTAGACTAAAGAATACCTCGCCGAGAGTGTTGCCTGAAGCACGCTTTTATCACTCGCTAAGACATATCACACTGTGTTCCGCAGCATTCCTCAAGCGGCCTTTGTGATCTGTCTGATCCCTTGTCCGTTCACGCAGCTCACACAGATTACCATACCAGTTCCCTATGGATATAGCCTAGCTAGTCCTCCTTGAGATAGAATCGTGTACAACTCTTTCAGTCGATTGGAATCTCTACATCCTGCTCCGTACCTCACACATCAATCGTCCTCAATTCAGAAGATCGAGTAAGAGCCCCTCGCCTCAACGCCCTTGACAACTTGTTTGAAATGACAAGCAGGTCAGGTTTGACACATGGAATGTGTATCATAGAATAATGTGCTGTGGGATGAGCAATCAACAGAGGAAGCAATCAAAGGATGGAGCATATATAAACCCACTCTACTCCACCTTAGATTACGACTAATACAAGCCTTCAACACAACTTGTGTTCCTAGCCCTGGGATACACTTGCGTCATCACACCGCTCCCACCCCGCAGGACCTGGCGTCCATATCTACCTTCCATCAGCCCCGGAAACGTCTCGGGATCTGCGCTCTTCCAAACAAGTTCTTCTGCTATCGCTTAACATGGCACCTCGAGGTGATGCCTACGACATAGACTGGATTGTCTCCACCACCTCTGACGTCCATGTGGCTAACCATCGCGATTGGTTCTCGGACTACGTGGAGTTTCCAACTCACACCACATGCTACGGTCCGGGTACGTCGGGGATGACAGAAGCGCTCGGAGTTGGGACCGTCACTCTCAACATGCATACGCCGCAAGCTAGCAAAGGGAAACAGCAGACGAAACAGCATCGAATCACCCTGACCAATGTCCTTTACGTCCCGACCTACGTGACCAACGTCTTCGCCGCGGCACTTTATGGCTGTGTGTTGCAATTCGGGGGCGGAAGCACGCCGATCAAGGACGAAACTGGTCAAATCCTGGGCTACATGGCCGGCAACAGGCTCTGGCGGCTGTGGTTGGCAGGCCAGCGCGAACAGCAGACCAGCTTGGCCAGCGACACAGCTTACATGATCAACGCCGCCTGGCCTACGGAAGAGCGAGCAAGATTTGAAGCTACTCGTGCCAAAGCGTCCGCAAACCAAATTGAAACATCTGCATGCCGCTCCGATATACCACCGTACACGGTCGCGGAGAAAGACTTCCTCAAAGCCCAGTACGGCGACGAGTACCATCTGCTACGCATGTTCGGCCTCAGCATTTACAAGGACGGGGACCGCGAAGAGGGCCGCGAGCTCCTGCGCGCCATGATGGATGATCGCGATCCTGAAGATGACGAGGACGATCAGGACGAGACCTCCTTCAGCGACGACGGCGATCGCTTCCTAGCAGATCTAGAGCGCGACCCGACGTCTCATGTAGCGGACTACCACTTCTCGAGCCCGCAGCTGGACTGGATCGAGAAGCACTACGGCCACTCAGGGGATTTCCTGCTCAGCTACGGGCTCAAGCCGTGGGATGACGAGGACTGTAAGGAAGGCGTGCAAATTGTGGAGCAGATGATGGCGGACTAAGGGGTAGAGGTGAGTGGAAGTGGGATGAGCTTAGACGTCGAAGGTCAATGATGTGCGATGTCTCTGACGTTTCAGTATCGTCGTGGTGAGAACCAGTATGTTCAAGTAGTATAGAACAGACGATGGGCTTGATCAGAAACTTGGCGAAAACTGATGCTCGGGAATCGCGCTTGTGTGTATGTTGCAGCATGGCACGATGTGAGCGTATGAGGTAGATTTCGCTAGGGCTATATGCAAAGTGAGCAACCTCTCCACGTCTCACCCATGCCTGATGAGCCAAGCATAGTACGTCGCACTCAGCCCGCCCACGATTAGCAAAGAGCTGCCTAGCTCGTCGAGCACTTTCCGGACTTTGCCTCGCGGCCGCGGCGTGCGTGGGCGCCATTTCGCCTGGCTATCATCGTCGTCTATGGCGCTGCCGATGTTGCTTTCTTCGTCGTCGGATAGGTCGTCCGGGTCCGTCCAGCGGACTGTAGGGTAATAGCCCGCTTGTTCGATCAGGGGGCCAGCACTCGGGGCAATGTAGGGACTTGGAGAGACGCTGCGAGTGCGTGCGTTAAAACTTCGCTGCACGCTAAGGTTGGCGTTATTGGTTTGGGTAGAGGTCGAGGTGGAAGAGGCGCGTTGACGGCCTTTGGTTTGGCTGCCGTTGCGACTCTTGGTAGAGAAGCCATTGGCAGAGGCGATCGATTTGAACTCGAATCGAGGAAGGCCGAGCTTGGAGGATGTGGGAAGGTCATCATCACTGTCAGAGTCGTCAACGTCGTTGGCTCGCAGTCCGACCACAACAGCACGAACGATGAGGAATATCAAGGTGAACACGAGCAGCACGGCGTAGTCGATAAAGATGCCCAGCTGGTCAGGTAGCAGACACATATGAGTTTGAACGGTCGGTGTGGGACGTCCGACGCTCTCTCCATTCGTATCGACGGGATTCCAGAGGCTCACAAGCTGGAAACCCGGATGTCGGACACCCATAGCCCAGCTGAAGCTCTTCACAGTGATCTCTTTGATATTCCGAAGCGCGGTGCTCTTACTACCAGCAACGTCGACGTTGAAGCGATGGGTCAGATCACAATAGTCATGATCATCTCCAGAGAACACGTGCGCGATGCTGCCAGCAGCGGAGACCTGTCCGATAAGCCTGCTTGTCAAAGGATGGGTGATGACATTCTGGTATTGGTATCCAGCTGCAATAGGGATGGCGTTGCCACGCTCTCGCTGGTGACCACAATCGGTGTCAGGATCTCGGTATAGAGGAACATGTGTTAGAAGGATGACAGGAAGCCGAGGCGAGGTTGCTGGATTGATTTGCTTTGGCTCAAGCCGCTTGGCATCCTTGAGAGAGATTATACTGTGTTGCAGCTGCGAGCTTGGATGTTCCTCCTGGTAGATCGCCTTCAATGCGGCCATGTTCGTGGCCGCTACTGTAGTGGTAAGGTTGTTCAAGAAGTCTGTCGTAGGCTCCCAGATGTGACGCAGCTCCTGTGCACGCTTCGCGCTCGTTTCGCCGTCCTGCACGTATTGATCCTGCGCAGACCAAGACGGGGTATCGACACTGACCAGTGTGTGATTTCCGATCACATCGACGCGATTCTCACTCCCAAAACGACTTCGAAATCTGTTGCGAACGGATATCTGCACTTTCTCACCAAACCCAACATCGTGATTGCCAGGTAAGCTGGTGATGAGACCGCGCTGCTTTCCCCCCACGGTCGCACTTTCGAACCATGTAGCATTCTTCGCTCCGTTCATGATGTTCACAGGGTCAGGAGAGACTTCCAAGTAGTCTCCGACGAGCTCTCGACGAGCGCTTGGGTACAATTGCCTCTCGTCAAAGAATATCCGGGCGAATCGACGATACTCCGTCTCCCACTGCTTTTGGCCCCACTTCTGCCATCTCCCATCCTCCCCAGGGACAAAGTGCTTTGGCCCTTTCGCGTCATCCTTCTTGCCATTGTCTTCTTTCTTGGCAAGGTCTTCGTCGCCGGCAGAAGTGTAATCATCCAAGCCTCGCTTGACCTTGACATCACTCTCTTGCATTTCCTCAGCCTGTTCTGCTTTTTCAAGCGCCTGTGCAGCCTTCCTCGCAACAGTATCAGCAATCCCATCCCGCCACAATTTGATGTTTGTCATCTGCCATGACTCCAACGGCCGGGCTTTCGCAGGTTCCCACTCTCTCCCGCCGTCGAATAGATCTCCTAAGAAGACGATCGAGTCCGGGTCCAGGTCGCGATTGATGAGGCGGAAGTTCCGCGCCATATACCGGTCAGTGTACCTCTCCGTCAACGTCGAAAGGGGCCATGGCCGTCCCGGGTACGTATGCGGATCCACCAGCTGCGGGTCTGCGACCAGGACCACTCGGTGCGGTTGTGCGTCTTCCGGCCATTGTTCCCAGGACTCCCAATCACACGCATGAATATGTGAGGCGAAGGTCGACCGTTCGCCCCAATGTATGGTGTACAGCCATATAAGAAGAAGTAGTCCTAAGGAGAGAGAGAAGCGGCCCAGGACGGGAAACCGTCGAGCCAAGCGACGGGAAAATGGTAAAGCGACATGACGGAAACGCATCATCGGAACGGCAAACAGGTACGCAGCTTCCTCCTCCGCATGGTGTCGAGACGGGGAGAAGTGTCACGAGAGAGAGAAGAACATGGGCTTTTTTCTTAACACGTTCAGCTCTTAATGTCACATTGGAAATTTGAGCTTAGGCCAGGGTAGTTACGCGTGGCGCTTACGTTGAAGTTCAGCAGCCGCGAGCCGCGATCTAGACCCTGTTTTCTGCTTAGATGAACACTTTACCACTCGACACTGAGTGGACTGTACGGCACTCATCACCATTGTAAGCTTGGAAGTTCGAGAGTTGCGTACAATATAGAGTCAGTGCAGTGTGCACAAAGTCTGGTATGCTGTATGTCGAGACACTCATATCGGACATGAAACAGCCTGTACATTACAATATCTATAGACACCGATCTGACAATCCACATCACGCGCGTTTCGTCGGCTCATCATCGCGATAACGTGATTGTGCATTACCGCCTGCATTGCCATGCGCACCTTCACCTTCCCGTTCGTCCTCACTGTCGCTCCCCAGATCGAAAGGCTCGCCTTCATCGCTGCCCTCGGCAAAGGCATCGTAGAGCTCGCCGGCCCTTCGCTTGCCCTTGGCGCCAGCCCCGGACAGCGTCGTGTCGTGGTCGTCGTTGTCGACCATTTCGAACCCGTAGTCGTCACGCGTCATCCACTTGCGTTTCTTGCTGCGCATGTAGTAGGACCAGCTGCCGAGAGCGACGAGAAAAATCATGATCAGTGCGAATGCGCCGTAGATCCAGATCTGCGTGTTTTTGGAGACGCCGAAAGTCGGGAAGGGATGGGGAAGGAAGTTGGCAGCGCTTGTTGTGGTCGCTTGTGTCGCATCGTCTTCTGTACCTTCGGGCTTGGTGATTTCGTCCTGCTTGTCCGTTTCGGCAGCGACGCTGGTAGTCGTCGTATCAGCAGACGTCGTGCTGGAAGCTGATGTTGCTATGGTTACGGGAATCGAAGTAATCGACGATACCACATCTAAGACTTCGGACGGCTCTGCTGAGGCTTCCGACGCAGCTGACGTGCTCAATACAGAGGACTCGGACGAAGTCTCAGATGGAAGGGTAGTCGTAGAGGCAACCGATTCGAACGAGGATGTCAAGTCGGTGGCCTCCGTTGGCTTCGTGGGGCGGTCGATATGATCATCTGGGTTGCCCTCTGGACTGCCAGTCACGTTGGGCATGTCGACTGAAGTCGTGCTAGCGGTCGCATTATGTATAACGTCGTGGTCAGCATCGTCCTGTTCAGTTGGCAATGGCAAAAGCTCCTGCTTGGAGCCGTCGATGCTTTCACCGTACAGTCGAAGACGCCAGTCGGTAAATGAGCCTTTCTGATCGTTGACGTTGGTGTCTTTCACGATGACCGTCCACGTGCCGATGCCGGACTCACCCCAATGCGCAACAGACATGAAACTCCAGTCCACGTAGCCAGCGTTCGCAGCATCATTGCGTCGATGTGTCGCAAGATGGCTGGTCATTCCGGATGGACTGCGGAGCTCAACGCTCAGATCGCCACGTCGAGTGTGTTGCACGTTCATGGTGACTGTGACATGCTCCAGCCGTGCTAAGTTGGCCTCGGAGAGCATGTCTTCAGTGACGTCGAAGCTGCTCGCCAGACCCACGTCTCCTTGTGGAATTTCATGCTTGACGTGCAGCCACGGGCTGAAGTACCAAGCTTGTGGATTAACATTTTCCCAAGTCTTGGCCATTTCGACCATCGCATAAGCGTCTGCTTTTCCGTAGCCGAATTGATGACTGTAGTCTTTGCCAACAGCATCGTTCATCTGCCATTCGTCCACTTGATCAACTTTGACCGCTGCAAGCACGGTGATCCACTGCACGTCTCGCCATGTCAGAGCTGGATTGGCTTCCAGCATCAGGCCGTAGATGCCGGCGACAAGTGGTCCAGCAGCTGAAGTACCACCGTGGTTGCTGTAACATGAATCTTTTCCCACGTCGGTGGTGTGGATAGCGTCACCAGAGCCACTCGAGTAAGTGACGACCAGCTGCGCGGAACACTTTTCACTGTAGTACGGATGCAATCCCTTGCGATCGATGCTGCCCACGCTGACAGAGTAGATGCTGTTTGTATAGCCATCGAAGTTGCAATTGTCATCGTTTGCAGCGCCATTTCCGATTGCGAAAACATAGATGCTGCCTCTCCCACCGCGACCTTTCTGTACACCTGTCACCATGGCGCGCTCGATGAGCACACCCGGCTTTTCCATGCTCTGGCCGTCGTCTGGTGGACCCCATGAACAAGAGTAGATCTGATTTTCCTGGAAGGCAAATGTCATGGCTATGGCCTCCTGTGCATCACTAATGGCTTTGGACAGAATCCTAGCTCCTGACACCTTTCCGTCGTACATGACACCCACACCGCACACATTGTTCCGAACCGCAGCAATCTCTCCTGCACAGCGCGTCCCATGTCTGTCGTCCGACAATCTCGGTTTCGGATCGGGGACCTCGTCGTTGAAGTCGTAACTTCCAGCCGCAAAGTAATTGTCGCGTAAATCATCGCTATCCATATCGAGACCATCGTCCACAATACAGACCGTGCTATTCTTTCCCGTGATGCCTTGCGCCCACACCCCAGTGACATTGATATCGTGTCCGATCTGCACAGCATTGTACAGATGCCATTGTTCATGGAAGATCGGGTCTTCAATATTCAGCTGCTGTGCAATCTCACGACCCTTGGCTGTGGCAGAGTCCTCAGGAGGCCCTTGCCGAGGTGGGATTATGTTTCTCTTCTCCAACGGGAACCTCTTGTGCAACTCTTGCTTCTGCGAGAACAGAACATGGTCCAGGACGTGCGGAGCCTCAAACCCAGGATCGCGTCTCCTTCGCCGATGTTTCAGGTCATCAATAGCAGTACGAATGTGATCGTACTCATGCTGACGATCCGATGCACGGAAGATATGGTGATCTTCTAATTCCCCGAGTGGTCCGTCATAGTGTATTCCCAGATGCGCGGCGAGAGTCTCGGGCTCTATCGATGATCGTAGATGAACGGCATAATAATCGTAATTGTCATGATCCCACAGCTTGATCGACGCCCAGGTCAGAGGGACGGATAGGAGCACCAGGATACTCGACCAGGTCGGAAGCCTCATGACTGGAGGGTCGCACGGGGAGTGGAAGTACTCAAAAGGCCAGCGATCATCTTACTCCAGCAAGGATACAGCGGTAGCAATGTTGATGGTGGTGTTCAACTTGAAGAACGTGGTCTTTCGAAGAGGGATCTCCGTAGAGGCCACCATAATAAGATGGTTCAGTCCTACATATCCGCGGCCGCGCCGATTGAGGAAAGTTCAGGGAACCGTCGGGGAACGGTAGGCTAGCCGAGCCGAGAAGATCGCTAACCATGGAACTGCATGATGAAACCACTGCAGGTTAAGTGATCAAGTCGCAGTGTTTCACGGTTTAGAGGTGATCTGGACTCGTAAGCTCGTCTCACATGGCCGCTCCAGCTGGAAGGGCTCAAATTGATAGACTGTGGTGACTGAATGAAGGGGGTTTGCAAGAGGCTTACTCATGGCTGCGCGTGAAGTACGGGCGTGTCTGCAGTCGTAGTGGTAAACCAGTATCCTCGTGCTGAACATCGCCCATTTCACCTATGAATCTAGGCCTTCTACATGGTTGAGCTCGCAGTCAAGCCTACAACAAAACCGTAACATCATACATGATCATAGATCCCTGTCTACAGTCCAGGTCTTGTCTGCTGTCTGCGGTTCACCATGTTCAACGGCGTGGGTTTGGCTGCACTATGTAGCGAGCTTCCTCCATTGGCTCCAGCCCATGGTGTAACGCATCACCCAGCCACCTTCAAGGCATACCGCTCCAACTTTTCCACGACCACCTATATCTACGATCCAGCGCTCACGCCTGCAGGCACTCTTGTAGTGTACCTTGATTGAGGAAAGACGTTTCTCACGTCGCTGCGCCTACGCGACGAGGTTATCGATAGCTTGATGTAATGCTCGTTGGCTGAGAGTCTATCGCATCACGAAACCACTTACGCTTCCTGGCCACGACAGCAGCCCTTGACCCACTTTCGCACGATCAGGACGATGAGTTTACAAAGTCCCTACCAGTATTATCAGCCGCCGCCGCCACGACAGCCTGGCCATTCGCGACAGTCCTTCTCCGACCATGAACGTGTGCAGAGCTCCACACGCCCTCCATCGCATGAGGCGACAATGCGAAGAGGGGATGATAACGGGGACGCCTTGAGTATCGAATCGGATGACATACCAGACAACCTCCGCGCAACGGCGTGGTCGCCTGACATTGCTGGTCCTCGAGCACAAGCAACCCAACGGCAAACGAACATGGACCACAACGAAGCAATGGGTAGCTCTCCTTCCACGGCGAAGAACCTGACGCGGTCCTCTAATGGATCAAGTGCAAGAGCGCCACAGAGACAATCAAGCGCACGGAGGCCAGAGAGCGCAGACATGCAGCGGCGCGGATCCGTCCCCGACAAGAGCCCGTTGCAACAGCTGGAAAGGGTCTTGACAAGTAAGGGCGAGAAAAGGGCGAAGCTGGAGCAGGCGGAGATCCGAGCCCGCCAAAAGAGCTTGGATCAGGCAGGACAGAGCACGAACGGACAGATCTCGAGACATAACACAGTCAGAAGCGAGAAGGGCAGAATGGTCAGCGATGGCAACCGCCGTCCAAGCGAGGATGTACCGAGAAGAAGCGAAAGACCGACAGGAGCTTCTATCGGCGCGACGATCGAGCGAGACGATGCGAACGGAGCCATGAAGTTCCGCCGTGCGAGTGAGGAACTCAAAAGAGGCTCTAACAGCAGATCAAATGGAATCCATGCAAGTCGCCAAAGCCAGCAATACATGAGTGGTGGCTTAGGGCCGCGAACAGATGCGGCTGCACCTAGCACCGGTGACACAAATCTTGCGCGTTCAAATTCCACATCCACAGAAGCCCAGGGAGGTACTGGGACTGTCACTAGAACCGCCAGTGGCAAGTACAAGCACCGTACGCGAGATGCCGGTTTTGCTGGAGCCGCCGCTGCTATGGCGGAAGCAGGCATTGGGTCTCGCGAGGATGCTGCTGGTCGAGGTAAGGCTGCGCACGAAAAGCGAAGAAGCTTGCGCACCGCGGCATCTCCACAATCGTCACCTATCACATCAGCGCCACCCGAACGTGAGAACAAGAGTATGCCACAACAGCAGCAGGCTGGTCTTGTTGATGGAAGCAGTCGTGAGGAACGTCAAGTCCAACCTCAAAAACAGCCTCGCGAGTCAGTGTCGAACGACCGAGTGCCATCGTCATCGACAAAGGGCACTACTTATCAAGTACCGCCGCAGACTATACAAGGACAGCAAGCTCGACAGCAAGTTGGCTTCAGCTCGGCCAACGATACGGTGGTGCCGCCGGCAGAGCAAAAGCATCACCGATTTGGTGGACTTCTTCATCGGGGTGAGCATCGAAGCTACCAAAGTCCAGCAAAACCGCTTGAAGAATGGCGAAATGCGAAGACTGCTCGCCTTTATGTGGAAGACCTGGACGTTGACCAAGCTTCGACAGCAGGTAAGACTCGAAACGAGGACAAAAATGCGGCATGGTGGGAAAAGAACGAGCGTCGTACCAGCGCGGATCACAGGTCAAGTTCTGCCCAGTACGATGGTCCATTTCAGGAAGAAGCAAAACACTTCAAACCTCCCCTCTACCTGAAATGCGGTCCATTGCTGCGCTACACTGGTATGAAAATAGAGGGTGGCAAACCTACGAGAAACTCGCGAAACCCTGTCGAACGCGAAGTGTGGCGAGGGAGTGTCATGATTGTCACACACGACGATCAGTCGGACTATTCCTTTGTGCCCACACTGCGGCTTTTCGCACAGCCGATGGACCTTCAGCCTGCGCCAACAAGAGAGATGCTAGAAAGTGACCATGCATTACCTCTCGAATACGAGGACCCTGTCGCTGGCCAGGTCAAGCTGTCACGCACCGGACGACCACTTTTCGTGCGTCCTGTGCACGATATCGATGGCGAGGTTGATCTCAGTCGAGTCGAGAACCCGCAAGGTCTTTACGCTGCAACACGCAAGCCCGCCCTTGGTTCCCAGAACATGAATGATGCAAACTCGGGGCCTCTCCAGAACAAGTCCCGCATTAAAGGCAAGGATGGTGAGAAGATGGGGCGTTATCGCGACGTGAGGGGAATCCGATTGCATGCTGAACGAGGTTGTACGTTCTGGCGTTTCAACATCGAGGTCGAACTTGGCCCAAAGCAAGCACGTGTCGCATATCGCATCAACAAAGGACCGGCCATCGGTTTCTGGGTGCCAGCCAGAGGTGAGACCATGAACATCATGTTTCATTCGTGTAACGGCTTCTCTCTCTCCGTGGACACGCACTCGTTCTCTGGCCCCGACCCACTATGGCGTGATGTGTTGAATCGCCATCAGAGACGACCATTCCATGTTATGCTCGGAGGCGGCGACCAAATCTACAACGATGCGGCGATGCGCGACACGGAACTGTTCAGAGAATGGCTTGGCACCAAAAACCCCGAGCACAAACACAGCGCAGATTTCACTCCCGAAATGCAGAATGAGCTTGAGGATTTCTACCTCGACAGATATGCTATGTGGTTTTCGCAAGGATTGTTCGCTATGGCCGGTAGTCAAATACCAATGGTCAACATGTGGGATGATCACGATATCATCGACGGGTTTGGTAGCTATCCGCATCACTTCATGAGCAGTCGAGTCTTCACTGGTCTGGGCGCTGTCGCATTCAAATACTACATGTTGTTTCAACACCAGAGTCTGGTTGCGGAGACCGAGAACGAAGAGCCGTGTTGGCTTTTGGGCGCCAGTCCCGGACCATACATCAACGAACTGAGCCGTAGCTTGTTCATGAACCTGGGTCGCAAGGTCGTGTTCCTGGGATTGGACTGTCGCACAGAGAGAATGCGCGATGAAATACTCTCTCAAGACAGCTACGACATCATCTTCGATCGATGCAGGGACGAAATCTACAAAGGAGAGACAAAGCATCTCATCGTTTTGTTGGGAGTGCCTATTGCGTACCCTCGACTGAATTTCCTCGAGAACATCCTGACAAGCAAAGCCATGGATCCGATCAAAGCCCTTGGACGTACAGGCATGCTTGGAGGCTTCGTGAACAAGTTTGATGGCGGTGTCGAGATCTTGGACGATCTCGACGACCACTGGACGGCGAAGCATCACAAAGCAGAGCGCAATTGGTTCATTCAAGAGCTACAGGAGTTGGCCGCTGAAAAGAGTGTTCGCGTCACGATTCTGGGCGGGGACGTGCACTTGGGTGCCGTTGGCCAGTTCTACACACACAAGGCTTTGGGTGTTGACAAAGACAAGGACCACCGCTACATGCCGAATGTCATCTCTTCGGCCATCGTGAATACTCCACCTCCCACCATGATGGCGGACGTCCTGAACAAGCGTAACAAGATTCATCATCTTGACGACGAGACAGATGAAGATCTCATCCCAATGTTTGACACTGATGTGGACGGGACAAAGCGAAACAACAAGCACCTCCTGCCAAGGAGAAACTATTGTACCATACGCGAGTATATGCCGGGCACCACTCCTCCACCTTCTCCCAAGATGGAACCCAGCAAGACTTTCGATAGCTCGCTCAACGGTGAGAAGAGGTTTCCACCAGGTTCGATGACGCGCACCATGTCGCTGACTAGAGGCCCGGTGGGTTTGGTGCGAAGGCTCTCGGGATCAGGGAGAGGGAAGGCTCCAAGTTCTTTACCACAAGAGCATACCCGGCCGTACAGTGCCCAGAGTCAGAATGTTGCACCCGCAATGCAGCGCAGTAACAGCCTAGGGAGTGCCGTTGGTTCCCGATCTCTTGACGCAGCACAAAGACCTCCACGTCCTGGCATCTATCGTCGACCAACGAACATGTCAGTGAAAGAAGCACGGAAAGCAGCAGCTAAAGGCGGCGCAGATGGCAACCTTGATGGACGCGAGCCTGGCCATGTAGATCTTCAAGGAGGTCTAGATGTTACCCTCAACATGGAGATCGACCAACGGCATCCCAGCGGTGCAACGATTCCGTATAGACTACTGATCCCTGCACTGTGGTACGAAGGCGCTCCGGACATGAACACTGCACGATTCAAAGGGCGGCGAACCAGCCTCATGCAACGCATTAGAGGTCGGCTTGCCCCAGGACAACAGCGACATGAGCATGTTCATGAAAAGGACATCGAAGAGGAGGACGAAGGCCATTATAGTGGTAGCGCCTCGCCCAGCCCTCCTCCAAATAATGGAAAGTCACACGCAGTCTCAGAGTCACGGGATCAGCAAGCTCATCCTGGCGGTCTGGACTCCTCGCCTTCCACAGGAATGCATTCACGACAAGGCTCATGGCAGCCTCAATCGGGACCAGCATACACATTGGCTGATGAGTATTACATCGCCAATAACGCCATGCCTGAGAAGCCAGGTAGAACCTCGGGGCAGTTCGAACGCACTCCGAGTCAAAAGCATGATAATTCAGGACACAATTCTCACACCAGTGGAGCGTATCAGAAAGGGTTTGACCTTGCATCGCCGCCCATCGGCGGTAGGCTCCCAGAGCGAACTACATCCACCTCGAACAACAATCCCTATCAGCAGTCTGGCTATCGACGAGTCAACGCTCCTACTCAGCAGCACTCTGCCAATATGTCCGCTCAGCATCAGAATGACGAACGCTGGGCCAATGACGAGGACGACTTCACCGAAGGCAGCCTGACCCCTGACCCGGACTACGCGGCAGCTGGTCGGCCGAGCATGCAAGCAAGCAGACCAAGCAAGGCCCAAAGATTCTTTGGGGCGCGCGGTAATGACGAGGTCGATAATGACCATCCAAATTTCGATGGGCCGACAGAAAAGAAGAAGAAGGCAGGTTGGAAGGTGTGGAAATGAAATAGAGACTGAAGAGTTACTGCTAATGGATTGAGATGTGGCTTTCAAGCATATGATGAAATCCTGACTACGGGCTTTAACCTGATGATTGAATGTCGAGCCGAGGCAAGGCCAAGCATTCAGCAATAAAGGCTCCATGAATCAAAAACGAAACAATACTGTTACCTGAGGGTCTCGATGCTTCAAATTACGAAATGAACAAAGCCTGGTGTTGCTTTTGAAAATGAACAAGTGATACCCTTGTCAGTGCTCAACTGATCTGGTGATTTGTTGCAATGTCTACACTCGAAGCTCCAGTCTTCCAAACACGACTCTCGATAATTATCGATCCCGGCCGCTGTTGTAGCAATAGCACGCCTGTCAACGCTCAATCCAGACTAAACCCGTCTTGAGTTTGGTGAATCCGTCCATGACTTTTGTTATCACAGAGAACGCTGTGATCAGTCTTTCGTTCATACAATGATTGTCAAGATGTGTATGGCGATCAAAGCCATCCATGAAAGAACCCGAGCACATAACCCGTCCAGATCCCCATGGCGAAGCCGGCGGCAAACGCTAGACCGCTGTAGCGATGTTCACGCTGATAGATCTTGCAGCAGCAAGGTACATGTAAGCCTGAAGGTTGGAGCATGAGGTCGTGAGATCGAGTCTCGTCAACTTACCAGTTGCTCGTGGATGAAGACTGAAAGAGACTCTCTCGAGTGTGCACGCTCGGAGCGGTCGAGTGCGTCCATGTGCTGGAGGGCTTTGTTGTTTGGCATGATCGCTGCGATCTCGATGGTTGGCGAGGTGAGCTCTCGACGGGACAAAGTCTGGGTGATGGGTGTCTGGGAACGGTTGCACTGCGGGCTGGTGACGGCGTGGTGGAGAGACGAACAGACGTGCAGGACTGACCAGAGTTGACTAGGCACGCGCGAGAGGCTAAGGACTCGGACGCTCGTGTCATTCCCGGCTCAAGCAACTGTGAATGATACCTGCACCGCCGCTTTAGAACGGTGTTCTCGGCCTAGGAGAAGCGGCATGAGTGTATCGAAGCCCGACGTAGGAGATCGGTCTGGTGAAAGTCCCTTTTGTGATTCGTGACGGACAAGGCAATGAAAGAAACGCCATGAGTGTCGAGCTTTGAGCCGTGAACATGGTGTTACTTCCGTTGGTCTACAATGCTATGTACTTCACGCTCTACAGCCATGTCTGTTTCTATAAAGAGTAAGTCAGTCCGGCTGCATAGCATGCTGAACACAGCCAGCCACGAACAGGCCTACGATCAACATGTCTGACGAGTGGCCATTGTACACGCCGCCGCCCCATCCCTTTCTGAACTCACCCTCATCTCATGCACAGCGAATAATCAACCTGGCCCTACGCGAGAGGCATAACACACGTGAGCGCATGCACAAAGACATCAATGACGCGGTCGCCGACGCCCCTCTCGAAGCCGTGTGTGCCGCCGCTTCAAGAGTGCACCAGTCGATGCTCAGCGCGGTAAAGGACCTCGAACAAACACTCGAGTCTGTGCCTTTGAGCGCGATTGCCAGGCGCGAGACTTGGGTTCTGGCGCAGCAAGTGTGCATGAACGTCGCAGCGACGTTCGACGACACTGGGAAAACGAAGAGCCAGGTTGGGCGGGAGATTTATGCGATGGTCATCAGAAGATGGCAGGCAGAATCGTGGGAGGAGGAGTGGGAAGAGCACATGGCGGAGTATCTGGAGTGGCTTCGCAGGACATGAGCTTATTAGCTGCGAGATGGTTGCAAGTACATCGCAACGTTGGGTCAGATTGTATCCTGGAGAGATAGTCTAAAGCCTCGCTCGGGAAAGACTTCAGTGCCAACAAATGTAATGGCGCTGTTCTCTAATTGAAGTGAAGTGAGGTAAGCGGAAGTGAAGTGAAGTGAATTGTGCTCGATCTGATATCGGCGACTCTTGCCGCAGCCCTATATTCTAAAGTTACTCCATCGTGGCATAACGTCAGCCCTACGTCTCCTAATATAGCATGTGGATGATACTTGTGCAATTCATGCGACCTCACCTTGACTTTCGCTAGACTCGCGGGGACCATGTTACTGCGTCTACGGGCAGGTCGTCGCATCGTAATCCTACCATCATGATCAAAGATGGCTCAGAGGGTGGTAAGGTACTACCTCATTGCTCAATTGTGACCATGAACTGACACAAGCCCCTTTCAGCACCTACCTGGTCTTCAGCCTCGCTGGCCGCCCTTCATGCCGAGATATCACGACGACAAGCCTCTGGAGAGCGTCCGGAGTGCGGATCAGGTGTCAATACGCGTAACTACAACACCGGACTACATGTCGCCGCGCTCTTTCTGATCCTCGTGCTTTCTACGTTGGCCTGCTCCTTTCCGATCATTGTGCGCCGGTTCCCCAAACTACCAGTACCCAACTATTCCCTCTTCCTCTCTCGACACTTTGGAACTGGTGTTCTCATCGCGACGGCGTTCGTGCACTTGTTGCCAACCGCATTCACCAGTCTCACCGACCCATGTCTTCCTCGGTTCTGGAACGAGGTGTACCCCGCGATGCCGGGGTTCATCGCCATGCTCAGCGTGTTGGTGGTTGTGGGGATTGAGATGTTTTTCGCCACGAAAGGAGCTGGACATAGTCACAGTGTAGACATGGAGAGTCTCCGGGCAGGACATCAGGAGACCGCACCGCCGTACAAGAGGAAGAGTAGCATGAGCAGGTTCCGGCATGACCCAATAGGATACAACGAGATTGGACACGACGAAGACGATGACGAAAACATGCCATTCGCGGACCAGTCAAGTCTGGCTGGCCAGAGTACATTAAACAAGCCCTTGCCGACCACTCCGGTGTCTGATAATGATTCGGACATGGATCTGGACGAGCTTGAGGCCGAGGAAGACATGCGGCCTCTCAACGGCTCATCTAAAGAAGACAACCATCTCGTCTCCAACGGCCACGCTCGAAGACCGAAATCTTCGCGCCAGGTCTCGTTCGCCGACCCAGTCGAGTCCGAGTCTCATGCTCCTGCTCTAGACACCCACAGCGAGCAGCGCCTGGTCCTCCAATGTCTCCTTCTCGAAGCCGGAATTCTGTTCCACAGCGTGTTCATCGGCATGGCGCTATCTGTTTCCACAGGCCCTGCATTCATCGTCCTTCTGATCGCCATTTCCTTCCATCAGACTTTCGAAGGACTAGGTAGGCAGTACCACCACTCCATCCGTCATCATTCATCCGCTAACGCTTTCCTCCTAGCCCTGGGCAGCCGCATCGCCGCCATCCGCTCCTTCTCCACCACATCCCTCAAGCCCTGGACCATGTCGCTCATGTACGGCATCACGACGCCGATCGGTCAAGCCATCGGGCTGGCCGTACACAGGCTCTACGACCCCGCCAGCCAGTTCGGCCTGCTGACCGTCGGCATCGTCAACGCCATCTCAAGCGGCTTGCTGCTCTACGCTGGGCTCGTTCAACTGCTCGCGGAGGACTTCTTGACCGAAGCGAGCTATAAGGAGCTACAGGGTCGACGGAGGCTCGAGGCTTGTGCCGCGGTCGTTTGCGGAAGCATGCTCATGGCGTTGGTGGGGGCGTTTGCATAGTGTGCCTTGATAGATCATGTATATTGCGCGTGTAGATATTGCTACACTCCCAACAGTCATCATCTTCACCAGTATGAAGCCTGAATTGATATCATGTTAGCAGATCGCAACCCGTAGCGGCAGGGCACTTCATCAAAGATCCTGCCCACACACATTGTCATTTGGTCTTTACCAAATATCGTTACATTCGCAGCGTAGAGATTACATGACTCTTGCCATTATTACGTATTTCTATAGTTTGCAAGCATGTGTCATGATCTATCCAACGCTGACCTCCCACTTCCGAAAGCCTCCCCGTGTGTATCTCAAATGCGAGTGGCGAGATTGCCGAGCGCCACTCAATCGTGAAGGAGACGAATCTCCTTCTTCACCTTTGTGCCTCATCATAAACTCGCCATCCAGCGACGCCCACTGTGACTTCCCATCCTTCTGGGAGTCATGGGATCTACAGGGTGACGAACACACGTCGGATATGCGCGATTGGGAGTATCGCCAAATGCAGAGTGAGCAAAAGGCATGTAACCAAACACGGTGGCTTTCACGGTCGAGCAGACCCATGGTTCATCCATGGTGACTTGTGCGGCATGGCTCTTCTCTCTGCTCATTGCGGCTCCGGTCTCGGTGAACCAGGCAAGGCACTGCCTTCAGCTGTAATCGTTGGTAGGTTCGTCGTGCTGTCGTTCGCACCCAGGGTAGCGACCACACTGCTAGACCCATCATCCAGCACCTGCTTGCGCTCCTTGTGTTTCAGGCGATCCGCCTGAGAGAACTTGAGCATGTTCTCTTGGGTCAGTTTGCCACCAGTTTCATGTTGAGCGGTCGGTGGGACATTGCGATGCCCGAGTTTCAACTTGGGGTCCTCGCCCGAATCGATGAGAACGTCATCGCGTAATGAGATAGCCTTCTCCTCGGCATCCTGCTGTAGCTGGGCGAGATCCCCGGCACTGTGCTCGATCGCGGCGCGATGTGCAAATTCGAGCCGATTGAGTTCAGATGTCATGTGCTCTTGCGGATCTTGACGTACGGACGACTTGTCGGACACGAATGAGGAGTTGTTGCGTACGACTGGAGGTCGAGAGGTTTTTGTTCCCTTGTTATGATTCTTGATCAGCTCAGCACGCTTCTTTCGGCCCTCGATGGCCCATTTCACGAGCATCTTTTCGAGATTCGGTTTTTTGACAGGCTTGGCTAGGTAATCGTCCATGCCTGACATCTGACATTTCTCTCTGTCGCCTTGGATGGCGGAAGCAGTCATGGCGACGATCGGCGTTCCTTGTATGGTTGGGTCGTCCACGAATGGTGCCGCATTGCGGATCGTATATGTCGCCTGATAGCCGTCCAGGATTGGCATTTGCACGTCCATCAAGATAACGTCCGGTCGTGGTTGGTTGGACTGTAAGTAATCAAGTGCTTCTTTACCATTCCACACTGCAGTGACCGGGAAGCCTAGCTTCTTTATGGTCCGCAGCGCAATCTGCTGATTTACTGCGTTGTCTTCGACCACCAACACATTTGTAGCCTGGCGTTCAGCTTCGCTCAATTCCAGGATCTGCGTTTCTGCGCTCAACGCTCGTAACAAGCCGTTCGTGGTGGCAGTGGACGGGTCTCGTCTATGCAACGGATTCGCACCCAATCCAGTCGGTGTAGGTGGACCACTTTGATCAGAACCGGGTCGAGATATGGAGATGTCGGACTGCAGTCTATCAGGTATGCTTCCGATCTCGACCAAAGCCGGCTCATTCGCCTGATAAGGCGCTTTGTGGAAAGGAATCCAGAACATGGCCTTAGTGCCAACCCCCAGCTTCGACTCCAGCTGGATACGGCCGTGCATGAGTTCGACAAGATTCTTACTGATCGTAAGCCCCAAACCAGTGCCGCCAAATCTCCGCGCTGTGGAGCTATCTGCCTGTGAGAACGGCTTGAACAGCTTCCGGCGGACCTCTTCCTCAATTCCAATACCTGTATCCTCGACGGTAAAGTGTACCTCAACCATGTCATCGGTTTCTTTCTGAGTTTTGACCCGCATCGTCACCATGCCCTATACAGCTATTAGCCATCTCACAACACTGTCATGTTTCAATGTTGACAAACCTCGCTTGTAAACTTCACGCTGTTGGTGACCAGATTAGTCAAAACTTGTCGTAGTCGCCCTGGGTCACCCATGACTTTCCAGGAACGCAACTGCTGGATGTCATCCACATATTTCAAGCCCTTTCGCTCAGCTGCAAAGCTAAGCATCTTGTTGACGTCGCGAATCACGATCGAGAGATCGAATTGGACCTCCTCAATATCCAGTCGACCACTCTCCACTTTGGAAAAGTCAAGAATGTCGTTGATGACTGTGAGGAGACCATTGGCACTTCGTTGGATATTCTCGGCACATTCCCGCTGATCTTTGGTCAGTCCGGTCTGGTCGTCATCCAGCAACAACTCTGACATTCCGATGACACCTGCTATGGGCGTCCGGATCTCATGACTCATGTTTGCAAGGAATTGAGACTTCATCTTGGAAGCCTCCTTTGCCGCAGTCGACAGTGCAAGTAATCGGGTGTTCTCACGCTCCTGCTCTCGCAGTTCGTCTTCAGCCGAGCGCAGTTCCGTAACGTCCATGCTGATCCCGACCACGCCATCAACAAAAGACTTTCCTGCATATTCTCCATTGCGTTCTTGTTTCAGAAGTGGCATAAGCCGAGTGCGGAACCAGCGCTGGTTCTTCGTTATCTTCACCTCGATTGTCTCGTCCGTTGTATGACCTTCCAGGATTGCTTGAGTAGCTGTCTTGTACGTCGACATTTCTTCTTCTCGACGTTGCGCCACAAAAATGTCCCAAATATCCCATCCAATGTAACGCTGCAGCCTGAAAGCTTCAGGTGTTATTTGGTCTTCTTCGCTGGGACTCCACATATGCTTTCCCTCAAACAGAGTGAGCTTCTGTTCACGGTTGATGGCCCATAGGGTAATGCCAGCATGTTCAACTACATGCTGAAGCTGTTCCCGGGTTTGTCGAGCTTCTTCCCGAGCAAGAACAACATCGTGAATATCGGTGCACGTACCGAACCATTTGATAATATTGCCTTGTTCGTCGTGCATAGGGGAGGCACGACCAAGCATCCATCGCCAATGTCCTTCAGCACTCTTGCATCTATACTCTGTTCTGTACTCGTCGCCGGTTGCAAGACTGTGGGCCCAACGAGGCTTGGCGATCTCCAAGTCATCAGGATGGAACGCATTCAGCCAGCCCAGCCCGTGGCTTTCTGCATGAGTCAGACCAGTATAGCTATACCATTGGTCTGAGTAAAAGTCATGGTTTCCCTCCGTATCGGTAGTCCAAATGAGCTGTGGTATTCTGTTGGTGATGTCCTTGAACTGTTCTTCGTTCTGCTTCTTTTGTAGATTGATTGTGTTCGTAAAGGCCGTGATATCATTGAACAAGACCAAGCCACCCAGAAACTCCCCCTTGGCATCTGTGAGTACTTCCCCAACTACTTCAAATGTTATTCTGCTGCCGTCTTTCGCACTGTACATGCCCACTCTATAGCCCTCAAATCCGACCTGCTCTCGCATCAGACGCATGATCGGGAAGTCCTCCAAGGCCAACTCTTCGGAGAAATCTTCTTTGTACAGAACGTAACGTGAAAGGAAATCTCGCGCCTGCTCGTTGGAGTCAAACACGCCATCTTGAATCCAAGGATATATCAGCCGAATAGCAGCTTTGTTGGGGATTCCAAACGACTCATCCTTCCACATTGCATATGCCGGCATGCTCATGCTGTTCAATATTGCGTCCTTGAGCCTATTGGTTTTGGTAAACATGGTCGGAGCACTGGTAGATGTGGACTTGGCCGGCGGTCCTTTAGGTGGGAAGTCCATTAGTGGTTGCGCAGTCGGACTAGTGATACTTGAGGATGTAGGCGTGCCGCTATTTCGTCCATGTCTGCGCCGCCCAGATGAGTCGCTGGAAGTTGAGCTCATTCCCGAGCTAAGACTGTTTGACAGACTAGTCGTTGTGCGCGAAACTGTTCTACTAGTGGCCTTGGACGAACTCTGGTCCGACGACGCGGGCGACGGTTCGGCGGTGGCCGCTGTGAAGGTCAAGGTGAAGAATTGTTCATCTTCGGTAGCCCAGATCGAAATGATGAGCTGAGCCTGTACGTGGCTGGCAACATCGCCGCGGGTAGTATTTGGCAGACCTGTTCGGGGGTTGCGATTGGTTGAGAATACCACATCAACCACCACATCATGCACCTCGGTCCTCGACCCGTGCGAGAGCTTGCATTTCGATCCATCCGATATTGTACGAGCATGTCCTGCTTCACCTAAAGGTGTGGTCTGCTCCGAGTTTTGAGCTCTCGCATGAAAGGTATTGAGTTGCGTTTCCGAACACTGAGATCTGCAAGCGTCGTCAACGAGAGTCGATAAGAAATCCTCCCATGCCACGAAAACAGGGCTGCCGCCCTGAAGGAGATCCAGACCAAGTTGCGCCAGAGTTACGCCATGCAGAACATCCGTTGCAGAACGGACCTCACGGCTTGCGAGTCTCGTGAGTAGATCTTGATCTGCATCATCTTCCTCGGGTTGGAGCATGACATCGATTCCAAACAAACGTCCCATGGCCTCATTCGCAAGGACGACCGCTCCTTCCGCCGAGAGCACTAGCACAGGCATCGGAAGATACTGCAGCGCAGTAAACGCCATATCAGCCTTCAATTTCGAAGGCGGCAATCGAATGGTCAAAGAGTGCCTCCGTCCAGTGGACCGTGTGGGAGAGATGGTGTCTTCATCTCCACTACCTTCGCCCGAAAAATAATCATACGTCGGTGTCGTGCCCTCCTCATGCTGAGCACTGGAAGGTAGACTCTCGTCGCTGGAGAAGCCATCGCCCATGAAAGACACCTGGCGAGGCACCGAACCAGCCATGATCACCGATTATCCCACGGCGTGTTGTCCCACTGCCACAACCTCTGCTTCCTTCTCCAGCCACTACTCTGGAGTCGATGCGCACAGTCGCATCGGCTCCCTTGCTACAAGCCGTCTGCCGTATCGAAGACTCTCGCCTAGGACGTGTAGAGGTGTTCTATTGGCCGCGACGTGAGGTTGACTCGCGGAGATCTGTGGCGAGGTTGCGGGCGGAGAGTGGAGGGCGGCAATGCAGACTATCGCATGCGAGCGCGGATGAGGTGATGTGAGTGTCGATTGTCGCAAGTCGAGTGTAGGTCTGTCCAGTGGCCAACTGCTTAGCCACCGCGAAAGAATCGTGCACGGCAGACTCGATTTCTATGCATGGGCAGCGGATTCAGCGTGAGGTCCAGACCTACGTAACGTCAGTGTGCTAATAACGTGGGTCAGCGGTATACTTCGGTACTTCGTGCCGGGGAAGCCGCCGGCTCTTCTATCTCTTGGGCAGAGAACGACGAAACCACACCAAGCTATACGTCTATGAGCCTGTATACCTATCTAAATGTCCAACATAGGATACAGCAACTTGAACATAGAACCGATACGGCACTCTACAGCCAACATGCTTGGTGCTTGATGTGGAATCTCCCGCAAAGTCTCACGCAAAGTTCGGCTTTCTGCACTAAGTTAGGTACTTACTTAACTACCTATTTGATATGTATTCTTTGTAAGCCGTACGCAGGATCTCTGCTTTGACCATACCTTAGGTTACCTTACAGTATACCTACGATAAGCGCACCTCCACTTTTCGCATTCTCTCATCTGGGCGATCAAAATACGCCAAGCTAGGTCATATAGATATTTGTGGTGTCTAGTGGTCACGATGCGGCTCTGAGTCCTTTGACTGCTGGATTTACGCAGTGGATGGAGTGTTGCAGTCATTCTATGCTATATATACCTACTCGTGACTTCGGCATGCCTTCTAGCCCTTCCCTAGCACATACCTGATACGTCTCGCGAGTTTCAGCTCCGCCAAAACCACACTTGCTGACTTGAATGTACATATATAACTGCTTTCCTCGACTCAATCGCCACCTCGAAACGTGAATTGCCACCAAGAAGATGGTCGCGGGTAACGCTGGTGCTGTCACGCTCGGTACGAGGCAGACAGTATACGCGTACGCTCGGGGAGGCGCAATCCATGGAAGTTGAGTGACTTACGACAGTAAACTGACTTGGACCTCACCAACCACACCTGCGTGCTCGACTGTCAACAAGCCCTCCGGAACATGATCATTTGAGTCCTACATCTAGATCTAAACAGTCTATAGGTTCAAAGTCATCATGTCAGGCTACCGTGGTCACAACCGTCCAGGTATGGAGGTGCAGCGTTCGTACGCGCAGGAACATGAGTGTCTCTTCGACAGCTACGAACATCTTCAAGGTCTTTCCCGTGGCGATGCCGCGCTCATGATGCTGCGTAAGGTAGCATCGATGGTCAAACCCATCATGAGGAAACGAGGCTGGAGAGTAAGGATTCTCGCAGAGTTTCTACCACCCGAGTACAACCTCCTAGGTCTGAACATCAACAAAGGACACAAGATCTGCATCCGCCTTCGTTATCATCACAATCCAGACCTCTTTATGCCGGTTGAGGAGGTATGCGATACACTTCTACACGAGCTTTCGCACAACGTCCATGGTGCGCATGACGCCAAGTTCCACGCATTATGGGAAGAACTACGCGGCGAATACGAGACTCTAGTCATCAAAGGATTCACTGGAGAAGGCTTCCTGTCAGACGGCCACGTCTTAGGTGGCGGACGATATGCAGCACCGCCACCACAGGAGATGCGTCGTCTCGCTCGGGCTTCAGCCGAACAGCGACAGAAGCAGAACAAGCTAACCAAGAATTCCGGGCAGCGTCTCGGAGGCACGCCACTCCATCTGCAAGGAAGTGATGTGAGACAAGTCATCACAAGTCAAATCACTCGACGCAACACCATGAACCGAGGATGTGCTTCTGGTCGAGATGACGCCAACCAACTGTCTCAACAATCGGCAGACAACACTTTCAAGACCAAAGCTCAAGAAGACGACGCGAACAACAGAGCCATCGCTCAGGCGCTGTACGAGTTGATGGAGCAAGAAGAGGAGCGAAAGCTGAATGGCACCTTTTCAACATCGCCGAAGGATGGCGGCCTGGCTTGGCATCCCGAGCATGGCCTCTATGATCCGAACCAAGGAAGAAAGCCGGCCACAGGTAAGGCCCGACAGGTCAGTTTGTTGAGCGAAGAAGAGCAGCTACGGTGGGCTATGCAGGAGAGTACGAAGCCTAAGATTGCGGGTGAGGATGACGACATTCAAATCGTGTCCCCTCTGAGTCCTGTTCATTCACGTCGAAACATGGCTCCTCCGAGAAAGCCAGTCACTGCTGGACGAGAAGTACCACCTACAGCATCATCATCACACGCAAACCCCCGCATCTCCACGTCAAGTCCCGGCATCTCCCCAATCACTCCAGTCACTACCATCCGAGAACCTCCCAACCAGGCATCCACGACTCCAACATCGGCAGTATTCGGTGGTGTTGCAATCGACATCTCCGAACCATTCAATCCGGATCAGTGGTCCTGCACCACATGCACCTGCATCAACCCAATCCAATATCTGGCCTGCGATGCTTGCGCCAGCGAACGACCTCAAGCAGTCAGCGTGCGATCACGCGCCTTGGCGGCGCCCCCGACATTGGACCACAGTCTTGCTGTCTCATCGACACAACCAACAAGATTAATCGGCTGGAATTGTGCGAGGTGTGGTGCGTTCATGGAGCATAAGTGGTGGACCTGTTCGTCTTGTGGCACGATGAAAACCTCTTCGTGAAGGATATGAGTGATAAGGAAGCGAATCGGCAGGCCCGAGCGGCATCTCAGTATTTATCTGGATGTCCACATGATCATAGCATAGCATAGCATAACTCGGCGTCATCTTCTGGCTTTGGATCTCTGGCGGGCAGAACTTACTACAAACTTCCTTTCCAGACCTTATTACAGCAATAAGGTCGTGCTGCTGGAACTGTCTATGATATTCATGTATTGCAATACAAGAGGCAATAGGTACAAAGGGACATGCGTGACCATCCTAGTGGCGGTTCACGTATTCTAGCGCCTCAAACGCCAGCTATACGATATGTACATCTCTCCTGCCACGGGGTCCACTCCAAGATCTCTTTCTCTAGTGTCAAATGACAGGCTCCTTGCTCGTGGCTCACAGCGAGGGCTTAGCGGTCGACCTCACCTGCATTGTGTTAGTATTGACCTAGTTTGTGGCGAAGAGAAATCGAAATACGTACCGAACACAAGATCCATTGTGCCAATGATGGCAACAGCATCGGCAAGCAAATGGCCTCGTGAAATTTGGTCGAAGCAGGACAAGTGAGCGAATCCAGGGGCACGAATCTTGCATCGATATGGCCTTTCTGAACCGTCCGATACGACGAAGACACCCATCTCACCCTTGGGAGCTTCAATAGCGCTGTAAGTCTCTCCCGGGGGAACCGTGTATCCCTTGCTGTAAAGCAAAAAGTGGTGGATAAGTGCTTCCATGTTCTCCTTCATGGCTGCACGGGGTGGAGGCGCGATCTTGTAGTCTTCGACTTTGATAGGTCCTGTGGGCATCTTGTTTAAGCACTGGTGGATGATGCGTAGAGATTGCCGGAACTCCTCCATGCGGCAGAGGTACCGATCGTAGCAGTCACCGTTGACGCCGACAGGAACGTCGAACTCGACTTCGCCATACGCGTCATAGGGCTGGCTCTTCCGTACGTCCCATGGAATACCTGAACCTCGAAGCATGACGCCGGAGAAGGAGTAGTTGAGAGCATCTGCGGCGCTGACGACGCCAACACCCTTGGTTCGGCCGATCCAAATACGGTTATCTGTTAGGAGTTCTTCGGTCTCGTCAATCCGGTCACCGAATTGGGTTGCCCATTGATAGATATCGTCGAGAAGACCGACGGGAAGATCTTGAGAGACGCCACCAGGACGGACATAAGCAGCGTGAAGGCGGGCGCCGGAGACACGCTCGTAGAATTCCTAAGGACAATTTAGCTGCCTTCCTTAAATCATCAATGCCATCCGCCTTACCATAAGCTTTTCACGCTCCTCGAAACCCCACAAGAATGGAGTCAAAGCACCGACGTCCATTGCGTGTGATAGGACCGACATGAGATGGTTGAGGATTCGGGTGATTTCGCCAAACAGTGTTCGGATCCACTTCGCTCGCTCCGGTACCTCAATGTTCAAGAGCTTCTCCACGGCCAATGAGAAACATTGCTCGTTCGTCATCATCGATACGTAGTCCAGACGGTCGAAGTATGGAAGTGCCTGCAAGTATGTCTTGTATTCAATGAGCTTCTCTGTTCCACGGTGGAGCAGACCGACGTGAGGATCTGCTCGCACAATCTCTTCTCCGTTGAGTTCCAGGATCAATCGCAGCACGCCGTGTGCTGCGGGGTGCTGTGGACCGAAATTGACGGTGTAGTGACGGATCTTCCTCTCCTCGGGAGTGTCTGCCAGGTCGTCGGCCTTGTTCATGCTCATGCTGTCCTTGTCCACCGGTCTACCAAAGCTTGGGTCCACTGCTACAAGACGTGTTGCGTTTACGTTTTCGACATGCTCGGCCATACGCCGGGACGGTGTCGACGAGAGACATCTCAAAGGCAGGGCGTTGAAGGAGGAGACGGACGGTCGCTGGCGGAGGCATACTCGCTTCGCGCCATTGACGGCGAGGCGTGTGAAAGGCGCGGCCATGATCAGTGCCCGGACCGCTGACACCGACGGTATTGAAGGGTGGAGAGGAGAGTGGAGATGGTTGTGCCGGCGGTGGTGCTGGAGGAGCGTCGTCCAGCTGTGTTGCGGTTTCGCCGCTGGTGCACTTCGAAGCATCATTGAAACTAGGTAGGTCTGACCAATCACACCAGAGACAAAGTCAGGCGTTCGGCTTGGTCCGACATCAAAAAATTATGTGACTAAGGTACGGATCTGAACACAAGAATCACATTGACCTCTTGGAAATAATAATTCAAGAATCGTCGCGATGCCGAGTTGGGCGCCTTTAAGTCAGGAGCAGTTGCAACAAAGGCGCATCGTCGAGGTCAATGCTGAGACTGTCACGCACACCTCCGCCACCGACATACCCGGTCACTGGGGTCCTGGACAAGACGATAGCTGGAACCTCGAAGCCTTCAAGCGTAATCTACGGATTAAATTCCACCATAACAAATACTACGATGCTGCTTTCTCGCTGGTCGGTGTAGACGCTTCCATAGCAAACGCTTTCCGACGTATACTTCTGGCGGAAGTCCCTACTTTAGCCATCGAGGACGTTTTCATCTTCGATAACAACAGCATCATCCAAGATGAAGTCCTCGCGCATCGACTGGGCCTAATACCACTCGCAGGTGGCCAAGAAGGTTTAAAGTGGATGCGATGGTTTAGAAAACCACCTCCCAAGGACGACTTTGCCGCTCAAGCCGTATACGATCCGGATGAGTACGATGCGGGAGCTACTGTACCCAGCGACTACAACACCGTCGTCCTGACGCTGAACGTGGAATGCAGATGGGCGACCGTAGCAGAAGATGGTCGGGACGGCCGTAAGCTGGCCGCGGAAGGGTGCACGGATCCCAAGCAGAAATACGTCAACAGCAGTGTCTATGCCCGCCAGATCGTCTTCAGTCCCCAAGGTGACCAAGGAAAGTACTTTGCAGGGGCAACTGCCATCCGGCCAGTCAATCCGAATATTCTTATCGCCAAACTCCGTCCTGGTCAACGGATCCATGTGCAATGTCATTGCATCAAGGGCATCGGAGCAGACCATGCCAAGTTCAGCCCTGTCGCTACCGCATCATACCGTCTCTTACCCCAGATCGACATCATGAAGCCTATCATCGGCGCGGAAGCCAAGAAGTTCGCCCGTTGTTTCCCCAAAGGTGTCATCGAGCTGGTCAAGGACGAGGCTAGTGGCGAGCAGAAGGCGGTGGTCAAGGATCCGATGAAGGACACTGTGTCGAGAGAGGTCTTGCGTCATGATGAGTTCAAGGGGAAGGTCAAACTGGGTCGAGTACGCGATCACTTCATTTTCAGCGTGGAATCAACCGGCCAGATCGAAAGTGATGAGTTATTCCTCGAGTCTGTGCGGTTGCTGAAAGCTAAGGTTGAGAAGTTTAAGAGGCACCTCAGTGAGGTTGAGGAAGGTCGGTGAACGAAGCCAATGCTTTCTGCACGGGTTTTCATGTCGTTGTACAGTACTTGCATGCATAGCCTACGGCGTTCTGGAGAATTATTGATGTGCAAACACAGTGGCGTAGTATAGCTCATTCCACGGACACTTATGGCAGCACGGGTCATGTAGTGGCATAAACGCAACCATGGCACTCCCACCTTGTGATCGCTTTCTACAAAGTTTAGGAAATTAGGCCTTTCAGGATATCGTTTCTCGTAACGACTTGCTTACGCCTCTCCATCACGAGTGCGAACCCTCATCCAGCCTTCCTTAGCCGTTGCAGCACCAGACTTTCCCTCGTGTGCATCATCCATCCCATTGATAGTCATGATGCTTGTAGCCAGACCAGGCTGGATTGAGGTCTTCAGTGTGCCGCCTACCAGCACTGCCGGCTCGTCATACATTTCATCATCCCACTCATTCTCGTTGATCTCGTCCCACTCGCGATGTGATAGATCATTTAGGAGATGGGTCTTAAGGCGGTCTGCAAGCCGCGTTGGCGAAGCATACTTCCAGTTTCGCAACAACGCCGCGATGTCGGATCCAGCAAGAGAGTTGCGTACACTGCCATGTGAGAACAGTCCCAACTGCAGTGATATGCCATCCGTGGTGCTCTTAGCACGACTCGTGTTGGTAGCCGAAGACAGATTACGATCGAGTGGTGGTCGTACCGTATTGTCTTTGGAAAGGAAGAGATCGTAAAGGTTTTTTCCAATAGAACTGATGTCGTTAAAGTCTGAAACAGGCTCGATACCCTGGGTCTTGCACAACCAGGCCACATCCCAAGCCAGGAGTGCTACACCTTCGACGAACATGTTGAAAGACTTGGAGTCATCCTTTGCTAATTGAGGTAGTGCACGCTCAATCGTCAGTGGTCTCGGTCTTGAAGAGTTTGACCGATCGAGCAATGCAGAGGCTGCTGGGCTTGAAGACAGGCGTGGTTGGATCCCGTCGGAAAGGTCTACATTCCTATATGATGCCCTTTCCGGAAAGATCATTGCCACGGGACAGTTATTGTGCGGAAGCACGATCTCGGCTGGCAGCCTTATGTACAGGTAGTGACAACACTGGACAAGCAGATGGCAAATGTTACCTAGTGAGGCGTTGATGATTTCATGCTGTTTTGGATCACCACTTGCTTTGTCGGGACGAATCGTTTCCGACATATCATTTCCCGGGTTGCCATTTAAATACTTGAGGTCGACGATTTGCGATCCACCTAAGGTATATGTGGATGACCCATCAGGTGTTCTTGTGCGTCTCAGTCCGCTCAAATGTGCTACAGCACGACATAAAGCTACTCGAGCTTGTGCCGTCCTCGCGTGGACTTTTTGCAGCTTCCTCTCGGCCCTACGAGCTTCACCCAAAACAGTCTCGACAGCTGAGGTCCTACGTTCAAGTAGCTGTCGCCGTTCTACCTTCAAGTTGTGTCGACGCTGTGTAAGATCCTCCTGCTGCTCGGCGGCATACTTCTTGCATGTTTCGATGTCGTCTCGCAGCTGTTTCGCTCTGTCACGAGCATTCTCGACAATGGTCTCACGACTATGTAGCTCGGTCCGCTGAGCCTTCCAGCCGTGTTGTTGTATCCCTACGGTGATGGCTTCCAAGTCTGCTGTGGGAGGCAGTGCGGCGAGTACGCCATCGTTCCCTGGTCTGACAATGGCCTCAGCGTGGATGTGCGCCTCTTCTCGTTCGCACAGCGCCTGTATCTGCGCAAAGCGAGATTCGTAGAGGATGGCTTGTGCACATGCCGGACAAAACGGTTGTCTTGTGGGGGTGAATGCTCGAGAGCAGACATCGCAAGTCATCTTCACGTCCCCCTGTCTGCGAGCAGAGGTTGGAGAACGTCCGTGTTCATTGCGACGTATGTTACGACTGTGCCTCGACAATGCTCATGTCAGTGGATCTGTATGTAGAAGTCACGATTCAACTATGTTGAGGTAACTAGGTCAGCAGAGGTCCATGTAAATTGACGTTCCGAGTCATAGGAGCATGTGATTGCGTGCCTGAGGCATTCTTATCGCAACCCTTGATACTTGAGCCTGGTCGACTGCACTTCACTTGTATCACGCTCAACTATGATCAAAGCCTTGCCACGACCATTGACAAGTATGAGCGAAGACGTGGTAGACAATCACGAAGCAGGCGAGCATGATACTGGTTCTCAAAGCTCTGACGAGTCTTCATCCCCCTTACTGCCAAGCTCTCCGACTCCAACAAGAAGGAATGTAGCTCCCAAACAGTCGCCTAGCAGAAAGCGATCTCTCGGGGAAATGCACGGTGGCGCGTTGGAGAACAGCACATCTATGGCGCCAGAAGGCCAGAGAATGACACCCTCAGATGCTCCTGCAGCAAATATGCCACCTACTCCACTGCCGTCCTCAATGGCGGCGTCTGCTGTCGAGAGTTCGTCGCCTCCCCATGTATTACCGTCAGAAGCAGCATCGATTGATATTAAGATTTCACCTCCGCCTCGCGCCTCTTCTAGAACTCAAGGTGCTGGAGGAGATAAGTCGCCACATCGAGTATCGTCCTCAACGACAGTACCAATTCTGAGCAGTGTGTCCTCGCCGCCATCATCAAAGGTACAGGCGTCGCAGAGAATGCCGCCTCCTCCTCGACCTGCATCAAAAGCACTCTTACCTACTTCTGTGAAAACTCTGCCCTCTCATTCATCGTTGGCGACAGCGTTACCATCGTCACAAGCTGTGCCACAAAGTGGCCAGAAGACTCTACCATCAAGTCCGCCTGAGGCCCAGCAGCCAGAACAGCAACCAGAGGCCACAGTCAATGATGATGATGATGATGATTCTGCAGAATACCCACCCGATCATCCAAGTATACCCATCGAAGCCTTCGACTGGGAAGAGATGCAGCAGCGCTATCACGACACCGTGAAAGAGCTCGAACAGGACGAACAGCGCATCTTCGCCGAATTCGAGAGCCTTTGCAATGTAAGATCGACCATAACATGACTGACCGCGATGTACTGAGATTCTCTCCGCAGTTCTTCAAAATCTGGTGCCAAGCACTACCACAACGCGAGGTCGAACGAAGCTTCAAGAGGCTGAAAACACAGATGGCCTTTGTGCAGCACGAAGAGGACGAGCTGGAGAAGCGGCGACAACATTGTAGGTCACCCGGGATAGCATGATGCAGACATCGCTGACAATCTGGCAGATACTGCAGTCATTGACGCGTTCAACAGTGCGCTGATGATGATTCGCTCTCGCTAGCCACGTAGGAGATGATTCTGTACTGTCTATCAGCCCTGATCTAGCTGACCTATTGAGGCTACTTTGCTGCCACGCAATACAGTACTGGGGCTTCAGCACAACCTCAGACAGCTTATGTGTGCACCACTTCACCAAGGACATCGCTTGACATGCAACACCATTAATCTTAGATGAAATCGCTACCTCGGGAGGAAAAAGCATGAGAATCTATGCCTATGGCTGATACGATCACCGCTTTATGCTATATTGCTACGTTGCATGATCTCGCTGTTGCACAGCACAAGATAAGTCTATATATTCATTCCGCTATGCATCTAAGCACGCCTTCGCTCTCGCCATTCGTTGCGGGCGTTGGTCTCGAAGCGTCCAACATAACCAACATAACGCGATGTTCAATCAGTGTACGCTCACAAGAGCGGGTTCGATCGGTATTCTGGTGCGGTGCCGTTTGCCTTATCCTTCTTCGCTTCATTCTCGCCTTCGACGCCGTCCTTCACGTCGTTGCCTTCTTGTTCAGCGAGAAACTTCTCCGCCTCGAGCGCGGCCATGCAACCGGAACCTAAGAAATGATGTCAGCCCCCGACCTTGTGTTGATGATCCACTCGTAGAAACTTACCTGCTGAAGTGACCGCCTGTCTGTACTTCTTGTCCTGAACATCGCCGGCAGCAAACACACCAGGCACGTTCGTCTCGGTCGTGCCGGGGGTAGTAAGCAGGTATCCGTCCTCGTCCATCTTCAACTGTCCCTTGAACAGCGCTGTTGCAGGGTCGTGACCGACAGCGTAAAACAGACCGTTCGCGGGGATCTCCTCGGTCTCGCCAGTTTTCGCGTTCTTGATCACCATGCTTTGCATCAATCCCCGCGGACCCTCCTCGCCCTTGATCTCCACACCCTGTGTATTGTATTTGATCTCGATCTTCGGGTTCGCAGCCAGCCGCCGTGCGTTCGTCTTGGACGCGCGAAGCACATCTCGTCGCACCAGCACGGTCACCTTTGACGCCTTCTTCGTCAGATATGTCGCCTCCTCCACCGCCGAGTCTCCGCCGCCAATCACTACCAACGGCTTCTCCCGGAAGATCGGTAATGAGCCGTCGCACACCGCGCATGCCGACACACCATTGCCCCAGTACTTCTCCTCGCCCTTGAGGTCCAGTCTCCGCGCCTTGGCACCGGTGGCTATGATAATGGCGTCCGCGGTATGCGTCTCCTCCTCCAGCGTCTCCTCGTCACCCATCGGGTGCAGCCAGAACTTGAACGGCCGCGCGGAGAAATCCACCTTGCCGACGGTCTGCGACACGATCTCCGTCCCGCACTCCTCGGACTGCGCGCGCATCTGGTCCATGAGCGTGCTCCCCTTGATCATCTTGAATCCCGGGAAGTTCTCGACCTCGTCGGTCGTGGTGAGCTGGCCACCGGCTGCAATCCCCAGCGCGAGGAAACCCTCGTACAGCACTGGCTTGAGATCGGCACGCGCGGTGTAGATGGCGGCGGTGTGGCCGGCGGGGCCGGAGCCGATGATGACGACCTTGCTATGCATTTTGCGTGTGGCGGGCGGGAAAGCAGGCGTGCGAGTTGTGGTGAAGTTCGACAGACCCACGGCAGCAGCGGCGGCGGCGATTGGGATGGGAAAGTTGGAGTGAAGTGTTGATGAGGAGCCGGCGCGGCGAAAGGCGTGAGAGAACAGTTTGACTGACGCCGTGATGGGCGAAGTGTGCGGTGGCGATTTGTGGGTTTGATGTGTATATGTAGCAAGTGAAGATCTGCTTATTAGTGTGTTGGCAGTGGATATATGCGATGTAGTTTTCTCAGCTGGCTGCTTTGAAATGCCGAAGTTCTAGACTGGATGATGGAATTGGTACAGCCCCACGTCGGCGGACCCATGCGCGATCGCCGCCCAGCATTATCGGTAATGTTGCAAGGATGGAATGCGCTCGAAGCGACATCATTAAGTAATCAATGTTACAACTACACCGCAAGCAGGCAGAGGTCTGCAATTTTTGGACATACGAGTGCTGCCAATAGCTCATGTCCATGGATCGGACGGCTAGAAGACAGTATATGCTGCGCGGCAGGTCAAGATTGACCTCACTGTCACCTTTGAGCACATGCAGTATCTAATGCAAGCTATTGCATTGCAAACGCGACAGCTTCGAGACCGCATTCACTTCTCAACAACCTGCGCAGTGGTCGTAGATGAGGTCTTGCACGGTATCATCGCAAGTTCGCAACAGTACCTTGAATCCGTCACGAGATGTTGAAGCCCGCTGGCGCAGGCAATACATCTAACTGCTTTATCAGCCGCTATTATTGAATCACGCAAGACTGTCCTTGTCCGTGTGCACTCCAGGCTGAGGGTGATGAGTCCGAAGGCCAATACAACGCTGGAGCATCAATGTTAACGTGCTACGAAATGGCGACAACGCGGTGATTGCTGAGATCAACCGTCTGCCCGAGGATACTATACCAATGGAAGAGTTGCGCCGATCAGCTCAAAATCGTCACGAGCCAGCTCCAATGGGCGAGTAACAATGAGATCACGAACGCGACCCAGCATACAGATCGCAAGGGAGACACCCAACAATGATAGTCTCGACTCTTGATGGTTTGCTCCATGTTCTTGACGACAGGACAACAAGTCGTGTTGCCAGCACTTCATCTTCTCTACCGCCAAGCCAATCACATACACCACCAACCTCGGCGCATCACATCACATAACAACTCGCTCCCCCGCAGTGACTCAAATGATGATCCGAAGCCTTCGAGGTTGATTTGAGATGAGAAATTCGATCTCTCATTTTGTTTCCAACGGCCACGCCCTCTCGATTCGCCATAGGTCGAAAGACAATCCTCCGCAAGCCCCAGCCGGCGGTCCGAGCGGTAACTTCGACTTCATCTCCGGCCCCTGGACTTGCCTATCCAGTCCTATCCCACCAGTGCCACTGATCTTGATGGCACACTGTCTGCGTTGGATCTGCACTCACCTCTAGACGCTGCTAAGTTGTCGCGACGAATGGCGGATGGCCAAATTAACCTTTAGAACGTTGCTCGTTACCGCGCACTGTTCCCTCGAGACTACTAGCTGTGGAGTGCGCCAAACTCGTGGAGTCCTGGTCTGCCATATCAAGGTAGGGGTCCCTTTCCTTCTCTCTTCTTGCTGTCTCTTGCTTGTCGTCCACGGTCTTCACGCTCTCGCCTTCTCGTGGTTTACCCCAGTCATTCATTTGAAACCTTCCACTTCACTCTTTCAGTGGTCGAGTTAGAGATTCAAGATGCAGTCCTTCGCCGTCCTCGCCTTGCTGGCGGCCTCCGTCAGCGCCGGCAGCGTTCACAACCACCACATGAAGCTGCACGAGAAGAAGTCCAGCTGGGCTGCTGGTCCTCCAGCCGTGTACTCGCCCCAGGATACAACCTCTTACGGGTGCACCACCTACACCACCACCGTGTATGGCGCCCCCAGCTTGGTCCAGGACAAGCCGAAGCCGTCGACCTATTCTGCTTCCACGTCGACTTCGTCCTCGACATGGGTTGCACCCACCCCGAGCAGCACTTCTACCACAAGCAGCACCTCTTCGTGGTCCAGCTCTTCTACTAGCACCTCTACTACTAGCACTTCATCGACGAGCACTTCTACCAGCACTTCTACCAGCACTTCGAGCAGCACTTCCACCAGCACCTCCACCACCAGCACTTCGTCTTCCAGCACATGGGTGGCCCCAACTCAGACCTACGTTGCTCCCAGCACCCATGCTGCCACCAGCACGTGGGCCGCCACCAGCACTTCTTCATCTAGCGCTGGAGGTATCCTTGGCGCGCTCAAGTCTGCCGGCAAGGGTATTGCCGCAAGCATCTCCACCAACGGAAACCAATGGGCCATGACTTACACTCCTTACAACAACGACGGTTCTTGCAAGACTGCAGGCGAGGTCTCCAGTGACATCTCCTCCATCGCTGCCAAGGGCTTCACCACTGTCCGTATTTATGCCACCGACTGCTCTGGACCCGAGAACGTCGGTGCCGCCATCAAGGCCAACGGCATGAAGCTCATCCTCGGCATCTACATTGACGGCTCGGGTATTGGCGGCAAGACCGACGAGCAGATCAGCACCCTCACCGGATGGGGATCCGACAACTGGGACATTGTTGAGATGGTTGTTGCCGGTAACGAGGCCATTTTCAACGGCTACTGCTCCGCCTCTGAGCTCGCCTCATTTGTGCTCAAGGTCAAGGCCGAGTTCTCTGCCGCTGGCTACAGTGGACCAGTGACCACCACCGAGCCTCTCGGCACAATCCAGGCCAACGCCGGCACCATCTGCTCGGCTGTCGATGTCATCGCGGCTAACATCCACCCCTTCTTCAACTCCGCTGTTGAAGCCTCTGGCGCTGGTGCATTCGTGGCCACCTCGCTCTCCGACTTGTCCGACGCCTGCAACGGCGAGAAGGAGGCATACAACCTCGAGACCGGCTGGCCTAGCCAAGGTGACGCCAATGGTGCCGCCGTGCCAAGCTCGTTCAACCAGAAGATCGCCATCGAAAGCATTGTGCAGCACGCCGGTTCCAAGTCCGCTGTTTTCTCCTTCGAGAACGACTCGTGGAAGGCGCCTGGTGACCTCGGCGTCGAGCAGTTCTGGGGATGCGCCGGCTTGTTCTCTGGATGAGCATCGAAACTTCTTCGCATCACCATATGACATTAGCTTTTTATTTAATACTGATCACGACCTCTTTCTCGAATCTTTTCTTGGAGCAAAGCGAAGGTGTTTTTCCGACGTGGGGAGCTTTGTTTCGCATTTATATTTCTTGCATTTGTACATAGCATAATCTTTTCGCTCCGGTACGTCGGGCGAGCCATGAGTACGCAAGAGATGTATCGAACCTATACACCAGAATCTGTCCCTTTCCCAGTGGTCGTATGCTGTGGAGTAATTCCGAACTCCACCTTCGCCTACGCTATGCAATGCCTGCAAACGACAGTCTGTCCACTTGAAGTCGACCCTCAAATCGCCGTACCTAAGATCATCTCACATCTCCCCACATTGCGCCACGAGCACATCCTGATTCGGCTTGTCGTCGCGCGTCCGCACGTTCTCGATCTTCTCGACCACGTCCATGCCGTCCACCACCTTGCCGAAAACGACATGCTTGCCGTCGAGGAACGGCGTCGCCACCGTCGTGATGAAGAACTGACTTCCATTCGTATCCGGGCCAGAGTTCTGAAGTCAACAAAATCAGCATTCCCATTCCCCCGTCCCCATCATACACCCCACCACCAACTCCTAAACCCAAAGGACGAACGAAACTCACCGCCATACTCAACAACCCCGCCCGATCATGCTTGATCTCGAACCCCTCATCCTTGAACTCCCGGACGCCGTAGATGGACGCGCTGCCCGTGCCGTCGCCGTTCAGGAAGTCGCCGCCCTGGATCATGAAGTCCTTGATGACGCGGTGCATGCGCGAGCCCTTGTAGCCCTGCGGCCGCCCCAGGTGGTTCTTGTGCTCGCCCGTGCAGAACTGCCGGAAGTTCTCCGCCGTGCGCGGGACGCGGTCCGCGAAGAGCTCCATCTTGATGCGGCCGAGGGGCTCGCTGGCCAGCGTCATGTCGAAGAAGACGATGGGGTTGGGGGTGGCGGTGGTCATTTTTGGGGGAAGGGGGAGGGGTGGAAGTGCTAGGGAATTTTTCTCGATCAGCGCGATCGTCGTTTTTCTTGTTCGGCCAGGTTGTCAAGGTATGCTCTATCTATGTCGGTTGCGTTGATTGAATGGTTCGGGTGGACGTTCTGTGTTATATTCTTCCAACCCTAATGCACAAAGTGCCTATAAAATTGGCCTGCAAGTCGACAAGCGCCAAGCGCCACCTGCCCGATGCGGCCCAGATGTTCGTAGCACACATACATCATGCCTCTGATGTTATACGTCCTTTACTGCTAATACTGTCAGAAGACACGAGGTGATCTGCTCGCAATCATATGTGGCGAGGCTCATATTCACATCCCTCTCATGAGCTGAATCTTCTCTCAACTTCTGCTACATCCACCTAAAGTCTAACAATGTCAACCTTTGCCGTCAAGTCCATTGACCATGTCGTCCTGACGGTCAAAGATATCGAGGCCACTGTGGCGTTCTACACGACGAAGCTGGGCATGAAGCATGAGAAGTTTGTCTCCAAGGGTCAAGACAGGTATGTAGAGATGGTGCCTCGATAATTGAGTCTCAACGTCACGTAGGATGGTAACCAGTACATCTGAATTGATGTTATTCATTTACTCGTAGACACGCCCTCAGTTTCGGCTCCCAAAAACTGAACCTGCATCTTTCCGGACACGAATTCGAGCCCAAGGCCGACAGAGTGCAGCCGGGAAGCGAGGATCTGTGCTTCATCACCGACCACCCGGTCGAGGACGTGTTGAAGAGCTGGCAAACTAGCGGCCTTGAGGTGAGTTCGAAATTTGACGCTGATCTAGAGCGAAACTCACGTAATGTTGGTATCAGATCCTCGAAGGCGGGAAAGTCGTCGACCGGACAGGAGCAAGGGGGAAGCTACGAAGTGTATACACCAGAGATCCGGATGGAAATCTCATCGAGTGCGTACACATCGTTGTAGTCAGCATGGTGCAACATCGCGGTTTTACTGATTTGCATACACAGGGTATCGAACTATGTCTGAAGCAAGAGCTCAGGGATCTCGCGTTTGAGGATATAGATGCGAGGTTCCATGCGAATGGCAGGCCAATAGCCTCTGGTGACCTTACTTCTCAGGAGAAGCGCAATCGAACTATATATAGCATGCACTCTTCGCGCTGTTCCACTTGTGACTGAAGATGGTAGAGGTAAGACGTCGTCCTCACCGCCGGGTCGAATGGTAAAGCCGGCATACGCTTCGACGGTATGTATTGGTTGCCAGCTGCCAACTACCCGTTCGGGGCTTTCCGCAAGAACGTAATCGAATTGTTGCCAGAAGACTGGATCGAGTAACTTCGTCTGGTCTTCTGTTTTGTCGTACTTCCATGATGAGTATTTCTGCTGGAAACGTGTAACGCCTCCCTGGCAGGCCAGATTGTCCAAGTACACGGATACCTCAGCACCACTCTCATTCGCGGCAAGTGTGTGAAGTGTATGCAGAGCTTCGCCTCCTGGGTAGTTGAGACTGGAGATATAGAGCAAGCCAACGCCCGTGATCGAAGTGGCGAACGTCGACATCACCAAGGCTAGGCTCAAGAATCTGTAGACCAGAGTCTTCGCCCTGCGAGTCCAGAACCACGCTGCCCCTGACGCGGCCACGACGGTGAAAGCTGGAATGCTGTAGATGATGAACCGCCATTCCTTGTGTGGAAGCAGGCTGTACAGTAGTACGAAGGCCAGGTGGGGTATTAAGATGTCTTGACTCGTTCGTGTCGTGGCTAATGCAATAGGTATACAGACTAGATATGTCATCGGGTTCAAGAGGAGGCGAGGCAACGCATTCAGGAAGTAGAAGTGGAAAGGACTGGTCCCCCAGTCCGACGACTTGCCCAGGACGGTGTTGTAGTAGAAGCCGACCCACTCTGGCCATAGCGGGAACCGTTGCCAGAAGAACGAATCAATCGATACCGCAGCGAAGAGACCTGTTGCTGCGCCGGCGAGACCTGCAGGGATGATTTCGTTGACAAGCGATGCTCGGTGGCGAAGATATATCAGTACCGTCTCTGCGGCGAGGAGTATCGCAATCTCTGATCGAAAGACGACTCCAGCGATGGTAAGAAGGAAAAGTGCCAGCCGGCGACGGGTGGCGCTACGAGTGGACTTGGTCGCTACTGCTTTGACCAGAATCAGGTTTCGCAGTGCCACGGTCGTCAACACGAAGGCGAACATGTTCGGTAGAGTACGTGAAGCATAGTACATGACGTGAAACTGGCTAGCTTGCAGCAGAACGAACCATCGGCCGGCCGTTCTGCCATAAGCCGTGTCGACCGCAGATCGTAGGGACCAGAGGGCGGCGGCATTGCCAAGTCCCAGCACCGCTCGCACTAGCAGTTGGACATTCTCCGGCGAATGGAAGAGCAAGGAGGAAGGTTTGGAGAGACCAGCAAGGGCTAAAGCTCCTACGAATGTCCGTGGGACGGAACCGGGGAAGGAGACATGATCGAATTCGTGCGTAAGCACCGCAGACGAGTTGGACAGTGGGACGCCGTATGTGAGAATATCATGCGTGGCTTGGATGTTGAACGATTCCTCCACTTTGGTATATGGAGAAACAAACAAATGGAGCAGGATCAATGCTGGGAGCAACAGGTTCAACGATGAGTCTGGTAGAGCATTAGCAACAAGGCGCCTTTGGCATTGAGTTTGTAAGCACATATATCCTACCAAGCATTGCTCGTATCCGCCACGTCGCATCCCTACCGACAGTTCTATCTGGACCAGCTTGGAACGCACGCCAGGTATAATGTGGTGATATCGACATGTGCTGGAGTAGTTATGGGGTGTTTGTGGCTAGAAGTATAGTAATGCACCGCAAGTCAACGTTGGCGTGTGATTCGTCCACAACAGCCAGCTTGCAAAGGTTCCCGCTTCAACACCACCGACTTTCCCTAAGCAATATTCCCATCTAAACATACTTCGACCCCGTCAACTCAGATCATATCGAAGTTCTACCGTCTGCTACTGTACCAAACCCGTTCCCCGATCTTCGAGCATCGAATCACCCAACGATGGCCACCCTCTTCTTCTCCTTCGGCGGGCTCTTCCAGGGTACGTCTCTTCACAGCCTACATATCTAAAGCTGCAACGCTGATTCACCATCTTACAGTCTCCATCCTCCTCGTCAATGCCATAGCAGTTCTATCTGAGGATCGTTTCCTCGCACGAAGTACGTCCTCTTCAATGCCCCCTCTAGCCGTTTCCAATACATAGAAACACAGCTCCCGACTCAACCCGGCATATATCACTCCCTCCATCATCCCGCGAAGAACCCATACACATCTCTCTCACCCTTCCCAACTGACACGTGAAACAGTCGGCTGGGGTACTACACAATCCGCGGAACCGAGCTTCGGCGGCGCCAGCGTGCACGACAGCACGAGCGTGAAAGCGAAGCTGATCAATCTGATCAGTTCCGTGCGGACATTGATGCGCAGTACGTAACGATTTCGGCCCTTATCGGCGGCTCTGCTTCCTCGACCTCTGCCTGAACTGGGGGAGGCAGGCCAGTAGACCAAAACAACCCAGCCAGCTGACTTTCATCCAGTCCCCTTAATCCTCCTCAACCTCCTGATCATCGTCTGGGCAGTCGCGTTTGGTTGAAGCATCAGCAGCGACTTGCGAGCAGCTTACGCGCATACGAACAAACACCGTGGACCGATTGAAGTGATGATGGGTGAAGATTGGCGTGTAGCGGAGACAACACAGCCGCGTTCGGGTTAAAGGTCAGAGGGAAAGGCGATGGCAAGGCATCGCTGACCAGCGCGATGCGCGACTCAGAATGTAGGCACGAGCCGAACTCAGAGGAGCGATATAGGCTACTTGCTTGGGTGGTCGGTCTGCCATATGACTGAGGCTCTGTCGCGGGACGAAGAACATGTGCGTGCGGCCCAGGCTTACTCCCAGCCATTTCGACATGCGCCACGCTGCTCGGCTGCTGGAAAGAGAAGCCGGTGCTCAAGGCTGCCTGCTTTTGACACCGGCAGAGCTCGAACGCCGAGGCTACGGCGTGCGAAGGCTGCGACGCACACATTACGCGCGCCGACCGTCTCGTCGTCGCCACATCATGTCCAGCAGCGCGGAGACTCTGCTAGGAACAGCCGTAGCAAGCAAGCAAGCAACCCTCTGATGCACACCTACCTTAAAATATGTCTATATCTGCATGTATAGTTGAAAGGACATACAAATATGATACAACACGCCTCAGCTCCAGCCCCAACCAATATTTACCACCATTTATAGAAATCACATCTGTCTTCCTCTACCCTCAATAGCAAAATCGAGTACTACAGCCATCCCTACCCATGCACCCCCCACCCATTGTGAACAATATCTACGCTCTGAACATTGTTATTCTCACCGACTTTGCATACATATGAACATAAGATACTTCATACTCTCCATCAATAACCTTCGCCAAGGGATAGTCATCGACAGAGTAAGGTGCATAAGGTAGACTAGACAGCTATCTGTGAAGAAGGCTGACATTCGTAAAGTAAGGCAAGGTAAGGTAAGTTGCTAGAGCACGCGAAGAAGGAGAGAAAAATGGGAAGAAGCGCAGGTAGATGGGGCGAAAGAAGAAGATCAGGAGATTCGAAGCAGTAAGAAACCTACCTAAGGAAGGATGTGGGAGGAAGACAAGGAAGGATGTGGTAGGAAGAGAAGGATAAAGTACCTACCTCTACCTAGGTACCTAAGTAATCAAAGTAAAGTAAGATGGCCATATCGAGTTATGAATCGCTCTACAGTGATAACGCGCCTTCGCTATGCGATTCTCCTTTTTATTCCACTTCGATCAAAAGTATCGTGAATGTGAGTGATGCTTAAGACAGCGCATTCGACTGCAGGCATCAAGGTACCTTAGGTACGATGGCGCCTGTTGGACCACATACACACGCCCTCGAGAACCATGCCGAGTCTTTCTGCGCAGGCCTCATAGCGATGCCATCGTGTCCGTTTCTTCCCTTTCCTTCTTCCCACTCGTCTCTCTTACTACCCCCAGGAACAAAACAACGTGATTCAGGAATTGGGGATGAAGGGTTTTCCAGCGCAGCAGCTGCACAACGTGATGACTTGAATGCTAGATCCGACCGTGGGAGAATACACGCATTACTCCTCCTCCTTCGCTCTATTCTTCCCTCATCTCCGGCTTCATGGTAGTCCTCGCGATCCCGTTTCCCACCATATCTCGTAGGGATCCAACGGCGCGAATCCAAAGAACAGCTTCTCTCACTCTCCAGGCGTAAAGAAGCTACATTCCCTCTCACTCTCGCGCGTTTTCTCTCTCTCACCCGAGTAAATTCGTACTCTTCTTCCGACCAAGCGAGAAGCGATTCCGCGATTTCTTCTCCTCTGCGACCACCGGATGCGGCACTGGAGGTGGTGGCGGCAGTGCCTGCGGCTGCGAGTGAGAGGATGCGTTTGGTACCGATGTGGAGGTCATGTATGCGTTGTGGGCGTGGGATGGGGTATTTTTGCCGTTCGTGGAGGGTAGGAGGGGTCCATCGAAAGGTGCGGCGCTACCACTGCTACCAGTATCACGGTCCACCTCATTGACACCATTGAGCGTTCGGGACGTGGTGGTGGCACTCCTGGCTAGAGGCGTGGTTGGGAATGCATCGCCCGCGGCAGATTTGTCCTTGTCCTTGCCGAACAGACGCGGTTTGCTGCGGAGACTCATGCTGCCATTGCGGAAGCGCGCGAGGCCACCCTCCTTGATGATGGGATGCGACGGCATGGCGGTACCATTGTTACTACGCGTCTCCTCCCCACCATTCGTGCGGCGATGCTTGTCTTCCGCCGACGCCGTGGCTTTGCTCTCCTCCATCGCGCGCTTCAGCTCTTCGTCCTGCTTCCGCCACCCCGCGATGCGCTTCTCGGATTGCTCGCGTCGCCTCTGCTCGAGCGCTTTGAGTTCCGCTTTCTCACGGGCTTTGCGCTCTTTCTCTTCCGACTTTTGCTCGGCTTTGAGTTCCTTTTTCGACTTGGGAGACATGACGGGATCGGTGTAGGGGATGGCGGTGGGGGAGCGCGGGAGTTCAGGCCGTCCAGCGCCGGTGACTGTTGGCGAAATGATGTGAGCAAGATTCTCCATGTGATCTCCATCTTCTGCGTTGGGCGTTGTGACGAAGGCGGTGTGGTGGAGACCATTCCCGTTCTTCATAGGTGAGGTCGCGGCGTCTTTTGTAGGCTCAGTCTCTGCTGCCTGGGTATTGGCATACCCTTGGCCCTCCGCCTCTTGCTCCTTGATCATAGCCTCTAGAGTGGTTTCTTGGTAAAACAGCACATAAGCACAAGCCAGCTGCTTCGCATCCATAGCACCAGGTACGGGCTCTCCTCCGAAGAAGCTCAGCACGAAGCTCTTATCTACCGGCTCGACCAGCTCGTCATCGAATAATAGCCAACCACGATCTTGCGTCTTGATTATGCTGACATAGTGACCATGATACGGACCACCCCCGATATGCACCACAACAGCGTATAACTCATACAGTCGATCTGGATCCTCGGCGTCGTCTGTGGTGTTGAACAGTCGTAGATGGAACGGGTAGACGACTTTGTGGAACAATTTCTGTAATCTTTGAAGATCTTCGGTATATTTGAAGCGCTTCAGGTGTAGGGCCAGGATTCGTGGTAGTCGTTTGATCTTCATCCGCTTCTCGGCTTCCTGCAAGCCACCACAGTTGTCGCAGTGGAACTTGTTCCGCTCACACAACATTTCCTCTTCCGAGAACTTGCGCAAGCAAGAAGTTACAGAGGTGTGCGGAGCGAGATCCACCGACAGGTCCAGAAACGCTTCATCTCTTTGGGATACCGTTTCACACGTGAGACATCGTGTTTCCGATGTGAGAAGACCCTCGAATAGATCATGCACCCAGTGCGTGTCCAGGCCGTTGGTGATGCCGGCCTTTGATGTAACTTCTTGGCCCATCTTGACAAGACTTTGCTCCGGAAGTTGTCCATTCGTGTTAGGCAAATTCGGATGTTGTTTGGAGAACATCTCCACATTATCCACCACCTGATTCAGCAGCAGATTTAGAAACTCATGTGCATCCTGGTGCATCGCAGAGCGGAACATCTCATTCTCCCGCCGTAATATCTCCAAGAACCGGTGCGGACTGACCACCCCAATCCTCGAATCGTGTTTGATGATGGCCTCGAAGATGTCCCGTAATGATGTAAACAGCGACTCGTCCATTTGATATCTCTTCGATCCATTCTGTGTCATCTCAAGAACCGGACCCACCGACAGCGCGGTCTTCTTTTTGTACTCCGGGGAGTCTTTGTTCTCCTCCACTTTGATGCCTCCCGACCCAGGCGACACGGGCATCTGCTGTTTTCTGGCAGGCGAGGCGAGGTTCGGGTATGGTGTTGCACTGGGTGAGGGCGGTGGCGCCTCTGCATCTTCGGTCGGGTTCTCCCCAGCCAAGCCATCGATGAAGGTCTGTGAGGGAAAGCTGATGACATGTTCCCGGAAGGGTTCAGAGTAGTACAGGCATTGTATGATGGAGTTGGCGTAGCTGGCAGAGATCTGGTCAGCAGACTTTCGTTGCATTGCACTTGTCTCGAACATACCAAGTCGAGCCATAGTTCTCGAAACCAAAGTATTTGTCGCTGCCATCTTCGCGCACCGGGCCGGTGATGTTGGCCAGATGCTTCTCCAGAGGTGTTGGGATGGGCGCATTCGGGTCTTTCTTTGGCTGAGTCGCACCACTCAATTGGGCAGGGCCGAAGCCGGGCTTGAATTTGCCAAAGAACGACATGCTATGTCTGAGCTGGATGTAGTCGCGGGATCAGGCGCAACATCAGCTGGCAGCGTGCAAGCGCTGGCAGCCAAGGCCAGGATGGAGGTCCACGCGGATGTGGTGTGGGCGCTGCGGACCTAACATCGGAAGCAGCGCCGCCAGATCGCAAGATGGTGCAGGCGAGACAGTGTGTGGGTAGTGAGTGAGGCGTAAGAGGTGGTCGAGATAATGTTTATCCGGCGGATGTGAGGCGGGCAGGTTGGGACGAGTGGTGTACTGTACTGTGCGGCGGGATTTCAGAATGATTGGGTGATTCGAAGACGATGACTAGCGGACGAGGTACCAGTCTCGAAGCTGGGACTGGTCATGGAGGTGTTGAGGTATAGCGAATGGCGAAATTGTTGTGTGGTGGTGGTGGTAGTGGTGGTGATATGCCGATGTCACGAAGCAGCGGGTGCGGCGTAGTCGAGACAAACGGAGTGAAGCTGCTAGCGGCCTGCATGCGGAGAGCGGGCGCGGCAAGGATGTGCGCAATGGGACGAGATCACGCTCGACGATCGGGAGATGTGCGAGATGTGGAAGGGATACGCGATATGATCTATGTGAACATCTTGCCGTACATAGGCCTCAAGTGAACGAGAACTGCTGGTTGTTCGCAGCGAAAGGGGCAAGTTGGTAGATGGTGGTATTCACTGTTCGTCGTGTCGAGATGTCGACAACTTGCGGCTCCATCGGACGTCGACTAGGTTGGAGCCGACGTCATCCCCGGGTAGTATTGTGTACGGACCCCTCGTCTCGGCTCGGCAGCAGGAAGGTAGTGGAGCCGCGCCGCACGGAGAAGAAGACCGATGCAGATAAGTGAGTGGACAGGTCACGCGTAGGTCGTATCCAGTCCAACAATCTCCGTCGTGTTCTTCGTGTGTCCATACCATACATGTAGCTGTATCCTGTCCGCAGCACTGGACAGTACCTGCACCACTAGTCCCAACTGACACATGGACATCGCCCCCGCCCGCACGTGGCCCCCAACGGCACACAATCTGATTTAGCCGCTTCGCGCTTAGCATCGATATGTATGTATCTGCAAGGCATCTGATTTGTCGATGTGTCCACGCAGCGTATCTGATGCATACACGACAGATACGAATGCAATGCTCTTTTCCGTCATGAATCTAGGACGACATGTGGGTTCAGATGAGTAGCTGGACCCAGGTCCCTGCGAAGCGATTTCCGACGTAGACGGGTCATCGCCGTCAACTTCGTGTATCTGAGGTAGCTTTGCATCGGCTGGTATGTCGTCGAGAGAGTTTTGCTTTGCCGGGTGTATCGTCGATATACTCAGTTGCTCCAGCTTTTGATCACCTGTCAGACTACATGTGTTCACTAACAATCATGGCGGCTTAGGTGTGAAAGCACTCATGATCCCCAAAGCGCTTTCTGCCCTCAGTCTCGAATCTTGGTCCTCTGATAACAGACCCTGATCGTCCCCGAACAACCAAGATTCAAGACGACACATGCCACTGTCTCGGCTTGTGCGGAGTGAGACGAACCGTTGGTCTGACTCTCCAATGCGGTATACTCCTCTAGCAAGGACTGGGATCTTTGATATAGCATCCATCACGTGACAGCGCGAGTGGAAGCTTAGCCCCTCCGGAATGCATGGCTTCGAAACATCGATCTGAGGTGGCTTGATGTTTCAAAACAGCTTGACCACTCCCAATCGTCTCATCTCAGTCCACGCAACCCCAGCATGGCGACCAACACATCCGAGCCGCGTCGCCTAGCCACTCTCCCAGGCTACGACACCGCGCCGGACATCTACGAAACCCCCGACCTCACCGACGACACCGCCACGACCTTGCGATCTCCAGCTTCCGATCGGGGTTCCTCAGAAGCCTCCGACACGAGCGAGGAAGACGACGGCGATCATGATGAGAGCTACGGCATCAGTCGACGACGACTCTATCCGGAGCGCGCGAGACATCGATTCGGCGCCACGAGCGCGAGAGTCGAGACGCGGGGGCTGGATCTCAGCGATCGGGTGGACGGGCGGCGGAAAGGTTACAGCGTGCGAAGGAGAGTGGGTGGGCCGGATGATGAGGAGGAAGAGACGCTGGAGCAGCGGATAGCAAGGCTGAAGAGGGAGGTGGAGGAGTGCAAAGCTGAGGCGGAGCGGGAGAGGGCTGGCAAGGACGAAGCAGATGAGGAAGAATCAGATCAGGTTGGAGGCGACTTGGAAGGGCTGAGCAGATTGCTCGCGAGTGTGGAAAGTCCGGTCGTGCAGGCATCGAAGCGGAAATCAGCAGCCGCACCGACAGATGCACCAGCACCAGATAACACAGACGACATTTCAGAGGAGCAACTGCTCAGCCGCGTCACAGCCTTCGACGCACGCCTGGCCTCCCTGGAACAGATCCTTGGCACCTCGTCGCTCGACCTGACGAAGCCTGAGCTGGTCTCCACCCCGCTCCTCCCCACCCTCAGCCTGCTCGACCAGCAACTCAGCGCCCTGACGTCCGCAACGTCGCTCAGCAGCCTCGAAGCCGCCAGCACCCGCATCGCCACGCTGCGCCGCGACGCACACGAGCTCGCCGCCGCACAAGCCGACCCAGCCTCCACCCCCCTCAGTGACGAGGATCTTCGTAGTCTCCGCACACTATTCGCGCTGCTGCCGAACTTGCAGTCCCTCGGCGCGACGGTCCCGAGCATCCTCGCCCGCCTCCGCAGTCTGCGCACCTTGCACGGGACCGCCGCGACGGCCGCCCACGAGCTTGACGAGGTGGAGAAGCGACAGGCGGAGATGGACAAGGAACTGCAGGCGTGGCGGCAGGGGCTGGAGAGCGTGGAGACGGCGGTGGCGGAGGCGAGCGAGGCCAACGGCAAGAACGGCCGGTTCGTGCAGGGCTGGGTGCAGGATCTCGAGGTGCGGATGAAAGTGTTAGGGAGATGACATGTTTGCAGAACAGAATTCACGCACGACGGATCATTGAGAGCATGACATGAGCAGATCGGCAGTTTATCGTCTGTAGATTTCAAGATGCTCATAATCTCGATACCCCCGATTTGCCCAATTCCCCTCGCCTTCAATCTAAAATCTACGGCAACGCATGCTTCCAATCATACACCAGCCGGATGCGCTCGACTTTGGAGCCCTTCTTGCCGACGACGCGGCGGACGTGGCGGCGCTGGCCGTCGACGACCGCGAACCCGAGCACCTGGAACGCGGTCCAGCTGTCGGTCGCCGACTGCACGAAGTTGGTGATGAACTCGTCGCTGTCCCAGCCTTGCTTGAGGTAGTCGTCGTCGGGCAGGTCGGCGAGGGTGGCGAATCTGTGAACAAATTTGCCAAGGGTTAGCTTTTTGCGGGATTTGGTTTTTGGGGGTTCGTTTATCCTCGTTCTTTTGTCTTGACTGAGAGGGAAGGGGGGTTTGATGTGGTTTTCGCTGGGGGGAGTGATGCGTTGTCTTGCTCGGCGAAATGAGATTGGAAATATCTCCACGAGACACAGAAATTGATGTGTTTAAAAACAACAACGAAACTGAAAGATCGGGAAAAAGTCAAATACTAACGTCGCCTGCCCCTTGACCTTCCCCCAGATGCGGTTGTCGACCGCATGCTCGACGTTGTCCAGATGCCAGACCTCCTCGTTGCGCTGGTTGCCGGTGCTGACCTGGACGGAGTCGATGGTGACGACGCCCTTGTCGTCGGTGAAGTGCTTGAGGGTGATGTCGACGGCCGAATACGCGATGGCCTGGCGGATGATGAAGCCGACGTTCTGCATCTTCAGCATGGCGGACGAGTCGTCGCCCAGCGTCTTGTTGAGGCTGTAGACGCCCGACAGGTCTTTGATCGTGACGGTTTCGGGGGCGGCCATGGTTGCTGTGTGGTGAAGGTGGTTGTGGTGGTTGTGAGAGTGGTGGTGGTGGGAGAGAATGGTGGAGGGGGAGGAGGAAGAAGAAGGAGGACGGTGGCTAGGCGATGTACCTTAGTGATAGGTGGTGATCGATCTACCCAGACAAACGAACGAACGCGAACAACCTAATAATGCTAGCAATCTCGTACTTAATGACAAGCTAAGTTACTGGATGTCCCACATCCCAGGTGGGAGCTGGAAAAAGCACCGAGGTCCGTTGCTATACAGGGATCAGGAACCCCTCTATGCCAACAACTCGCAGCCCAAAGCGGTCAGCAGGGATGCTGCGAGAAGTGCGCAATCTGTATGGTCACGGGGGCCTATCATTGCTAAGAAACGACCAGATCAACAAGATGGTTGGTAGGGGCTAGGTAGTATGTTGCAACACAGGGCAGTGGTGCAAACGGACCCATTGTTACTATTGAGAGACGTGAACGAGACGTTGAAAGGTGGGGCAAGTCTTGATGCAGCCCGTTCGTCAGCGGGGTTCGGATGTGCGTGATGAGATCAGATCACGTGCACATAAGAACAGTCAATGAAGTGATTCAAAGCTACATGTAGCAAAGCGGGCGTGGAGAGGAGTGGAAGAATAGATCAGGTTGAGTGTGGTGGTATCATGTCTAGATCAGACGGAAAGTAAAATAGCAAGACAACATAAGAAGGCAACACACCGACTCCGTGCCATCCTAGCAGACAACGCCATATAGATCGACCCCCATTACTCCTGATCAACCTTTTCCCAGATCAGACTTGCTTGACTGCCATGAATGCTCTCATCAGGCCCGTCATTCCCAGCCACCGGCTTCCGAGCCTGGCCCATCATCCACCCGATGACGGGCGAAGGCATCCAGCTGCCGATGATGTCGTAGGCAATGCTCCCTCGCCCGACATGCCATGTCCGCGATGGCCGCCGGGAGACTAAAGCGTCGAACACACTGTCATGAAGTGTGCGAATCGACGTCGCCTTGATCCTGGGCATAGGAGCTCCATCTCGTCGTTGCTTCGCAGTCACGGATGGAATGTCGATGTTGCCGAGTTTGAAGTTGGAGATGATGATGCCGTCCTCGCGAAGCTCGGCGGCTAGAGATGATCGGAAACCCTCGAGCGCGCCGTAGACTGTGCTCTCTATGGAGTGCAGAGGTAGTTTGAGCGCTGGCGTGACGGATGGCGCAAGGAAAAGCATCTTCGCTTTGTGCTCGACCACGCTCGGCAAAAGCAGCTGTGTAGTCGCGATGGTATTCAGCACCTTAGCGTTGAGCACATCACTCCACTCTTCCATGCTGATATGCTCCACCCGTGTTGGCGCCGACCGCGTGTCTGGGACCACTACCAACCCCACGAACCGCAATCGATGCGGCTCCGCACCATCGAAAGCCGCATGGTCTCTGGCCAGCAAATCCGTGAAGCGTGCCAGCTGATCCTGCGCATGAAACGGATCCGTGAGATCCAGATGCAGCGGCAGCAAATCGATGCGGGACTGCGAGCGGATGTAGTGTTCGTCCTCCGGGGTGTTGGCCACCACATACACGATGAACCCTCGCCGCTCGAGGTCGAGGTACAGCGCGCTGGTCAAGGGATTGGCCACCGCACCCGCAACCACGACCACTTCAGTCCTGGCACCACTCTCCGACTTCCTCGCTCGCCTCTTTCGTCGTGCGTTCTTGCTGCGCACATACACCAGCGCTCCGACCGAACCCGTCAGGATGAACGCAACCATGGCAGCCGTCAAGGCGCGATGCTTCGAGATCCATCGTTCGACTGATTGGAGGGTCGTCGGCGGCGGCAGACGTCGCGGGGGTGTTCGCGAAGGGAGCAGGCCGCTGTCAGCGGTCCATACGCGCAGTTGTCCGGCAACATGGTCAAAGTGTCGCTCGATGCCTTCGGCGATGTCATCGAACTGCTTGCGAACCTGGAGTTGCTTGTCAGCATCGATGTTGGACGTAAAGGATGTAGATGATCCGACGCACCTGATCGAAAAGATGTGATGAATCAGTCATGGCCGCCGATGAGATGGCTGTATGTGTCGTAACGCAAAAGATCTGGATGGAGTTGGTGTCGCAACAAGAAAGATGCCATGATGATGCCTGGCACGTGAAAGTGGACACGGTCCATGTGAAGCTCGAATAATGTGGGGCAGGCACGGTTCATGGATCGTGGAATTGATGATTATGTATCTTCCCTTGTCCTCCCTATATAAGGAGAATTCCGAATTCCATTGCTGCTAATCGAGCGATACCTCACCCTGGGTAGCATACCGTACTCTTGCAGATACACGCAAGAGAAACCGACGCTGTTTCCGACCCACGCTTCTCCTCCGCTGCCACCGCTGCTGCTGCACCGACCCACACCTCCACTCTCCACCACCTCCACCACCACCACTGCCGCTGCCGAAGAAGAAGAGAGAGACGAACGAAACACTCACCGGCGCGGGCGTGGCCCATACGTCTTTGACGCCAGGAGCCGGCGTCTCAGCTCGGCTGCCTGGCGCTGGGCAGCTTCTTGCGCCCTTGCCGCGGCGCCTTTGATATGAAACTTACAAGGTAACTGGTTAGCATCGTTCTAGCTTCGTGGGGGGTGATTGAGGCATCATGTGAAAGTTCATGTCAAGATTAGCATGTGCTGCCTGATCTACATGTCTACATCGCTCATGATAGATCATGCTTCAACGCGGCAATGCGTATGGTTAGTGGCGCTCCGATACTCTATCTTCATACCTCATCTTCAACTCCGACTTCACCTGCTCGCTCAATCGATGGGTCGCGGCTCAGTCGATGCTTGTCAGCGGTCGTGGTCGAGGCGAGAAGATCGTGTCCTGCCAGAGATCCTCGCTTCTTCGGTGGTGTCTTCGAGCGTGATGGCGAGCGGCGACGCTTGCGAGGTGGGGATCGAGTGCGTGAGTGGCTGTCATCGCGCCTAGGAGAACGTGAGCCGGGTTTGTAATGCTGCGAGCGGGTGTGGTTGCCTCCTCTTCTGTCGTGTCGACGTCGACGGGGTGAGCGCGAGCGTGAGCGGTCTCGGTAGCGTCTGGACGGAGGGGTGCGCGATCTTGAGCGAGATGCACGGTCGGGAGATGGGGAGCGACGACGTCGTGGTGGTGAACGCGAGCGCGAGCGACCGCTACTCGACGGTGATCTGTTGCGGGGTCTGCGGGGTGGAGGAGGTGAGGATCGATCGTTTCGTCGGCTACTGGCGGGAATGTAGCTGTCGATGTTGCGAGGCGCTCTGTAGTAGCTGTCATCGTCACGCTCACGACGTCTTGGTGGAGGTGATCTCGAATAATCACGGGGTGGTGGACGACGATCGTAGTCCCGTCCGCCTCTGCCCCCTCTCACGCTGTCTCTGGCGCGTTCACGACGCTCTCGTTCCCGCTGAGCTTCCATCTCTTCCTCTTCACGACGTCGAGCCAAGCGGGCTTCACGTGCCTGTGCCTCTTCTCGCTGCGAGCTGGTCAGCATAAATCCCTACTCCTTGCACATCCCTCGCTAGACAGGACTCACCAGCTCCGCCTTCTTCGCCTCCAGCAGCTGCTGCGGGATCCCCTGTGCGTTCTGCTGCGCCGACAAACACATCTGCCACAGCCGCAAGCAAAACGGCGCGGCATCCCGATCCATGAATCCGCCCAGACTGATCTGCAAGCTCTTGATGTCGGGTGAGACTTTCGAATCGAGGATCTCAAAGATCATTTCCGTCACAATCTCATCCTCCGTCTTGAGGATCCGCTCCACCTCGTCGGCCACCCATTTCTTGATCACCGTCAGCTGCACCTTGCTCATGTCCACGCGTTGCTCGAACTCGGGCGGGAACTTGGTGCTGCGGAGCAGCTTCTGGTCGACGTTGGTCGTCAGTGCGGCCGACATGGTGGTGGTGTGGTGTGGTGATGTCGGCTGCTATATTGGGTTGTTGCTGTTGGGTTGCAACCAGCAGGTACTTTTCGTCACTTTTCGTGATTCGATGCGTGGAGCTAGGTGAACGTAAGGAATTTGATCATGAAGAGCGTGATGGTGTCAATCGTGAAGAGCGAGTGAGGGTGCGTGTGAAAAGGTCATCCACACGCGTACCGGTGGACGTGAGGGTGTGAATGTGAGCTCCACAATACAAACAGCTTCCCCATGGAAAGTTCACCCCAAAAGCACGAGCATGACATAACTCCTCCACATTGCCCGATCCGGTAATTCTTGCCTCAGGACACAAGTATGCATATCAACCTTCCTCCACCATATCACCTCACCACGAGATCAAGACATTGGATTTTTCGCTCCATCAGGTATATCTGTAGTAGACCAAGAAGCTCAAAATGCAACTCGCCCAGATCCTCTCCGACCTGACCTCTCTACAAGTCTGCGTATGTCCTCTGAATCCCACTTGTCCAGCTCCCACTTTCCAATTTCCCAATCCCCACTGGAGTACTAAACTCCTACATCTTCAACTCTGAACCCCTCGCCCCCTAGATCCTCTCTGACACCTCCTTCCCACCCCGTAGGATCTAGCAGCAGCAACAGCCCTCGTGCGCGCACGACCGCGCGATATCGCTTCAGAAAGCACTCTAAGTACCCAAACCACACAGCAACAGCAACAGCAACGCAACACATCATCATCCACACCAGCCACAGCAACAACAACACAGCTCCCGGCCCGCGACGCCGACGATCGGGATCTAACGCGGTTTCAGGACCTGTTCGAGCTGCATGCGTCGGTGAAGGTGGCGCATCAGGACGGGACGGCGCGGGAGCTGGAGGAGGCGCGGAGGGCGGTGGCGAGGGTGTTGAGGGAGTTGTGATGGGGTTGGGCTTGAGTTGGTTATTGGGGATGGATGGGGAGAGGGGTGCTTTTAAGGGAGTTGAAAACGTTTTGCTTTCACGGTCAGGAGGTTTGTGAAATGTATCACTGCTGAGGCCATGCAGTATTCTTCAGATCTTCTTCTGCATGTTCTGACTCTTTCAATTGAACATGGCAGATATCCCATAGTTCATAACGACGTCTACGCTCAAAGATCCGCCTCATCCATATTCCTCACGAACAGCGTGAACCACTTGACCATGCTGATGTGGTTGGCGACGGAGATGCTTTCATCCACTGCATGCGATAAAAGTCAGCAAGCCAGCAACGCAGTCTGTCTTTAAAGCACAACAACTCACCAGTGTGGATATTCCCCAACCCGCCTTTCGATTCCGGATCATAACCTGGGCCGTATCGGAAGATGTGCTTCGTCAGGTCCCAATAGTACCTCGTGTCCGTGTTGCCCGTCATCATGCCGGGGCTGACCAGCATATCTTCGCCATGGACGGCTTTTGTCGTCGCGGCGAGGATGTAGTAGGGGGTGATGCGGTCAACTTCGGTGGGCGTGACAGGCGCTACCGGAAGAGTCGTGTTGCTTGCATAAAGCGAAAGCGATCTGGGCTCCTCCAGCGTGCCGTCGAACGCATGCAACGTCAGGTTGTATTTCTTTGCGATGGGCTTCGCGAGATGCGCAAGGTGGTTCCAGACCGTCTCGGGCGTGTCGCCGATGTTCAGACGGTGGTTGACAATCGCCGTCACACGTTCTGGCAGCGCGTTCACCTTGACGCCGCCAGAGATTACATCGATGGCCTGCGAAGTCTGCATAAGGTACTGTGTTGGCTTTCCACCAAGCTTGGCGGCTTCAAGTGCCAGCGAGTCCTTGTGTTTACAAGTCTTCGGTTTGCCACTGTTACGTGCATCCAAGAGCTTCCGGAGTTTCTTTGGAAATTCAGGCCCGTGGCTCGCACCACACTGCAGAAGGCCCAGGAAGGGACTGTCGTCAGCAAGGTAGATGGGATATTGCTCAGACTCGATGGTCGACAACAGGTCGCTGATTATGCCGATACTGGTGTGATCACTCGGGATGGAAGAGTGTCCTCCAGGAGCGCGAACGGTGATGTGCACATCAGTATAACCCTTCTCGCCCACGCCAGGAAGAGCAGTTGCTTTTCCCCTTCGTGTTCGTTAGTCCATGTTTTTCATCAAAGCATACTCAACACATACCAAACATCTGCAATCCCAGCTCCCTCATCCACAATCGCTGCCACGCCGTCCTTACCATATCTCGCCAGCAAATACGGCGCAAGGTGGCCAGCCCCCTGTCTTCCACTGCTCTCCTCTACACCACTCTCGTTAGCACAATTCGCCACCTCGCATCATGCCAGTCCAAACTCACCATCAAACCCAAAGCTCAGCACCACCGTCCGCTTCGGCTCGAACCCGGCCCCCAACAGCTCCTCCACGCTCTCCAACACCGCGATCAGCTGATTCTTGCAATCACTGCTGCCACGGCCCCAGATCGACTTGCCGTCGTAGAACCCGCTGTACGGCGGGTGCGTCCAGGCGTCGACCGTCGCCGCGGGCACGGGCACGACGTCCTGATGCGACATGAGCACGAGCGGCTTCAGCAGCGGCGCGCTGCCGGCCCACGTGAACAGCAGGCCGTGCGTGTTGACCTTCTCGAGCTGCAGGTGGGTGTGGACGCGCGGAAACTGGACGGCCAGGTAGTCCGCGAAGGCGTAGAAGGTGTCCCAGCGGGGGTCCTCGCCGATGGCGCCGAGGTCGTCGTAGGACTCCGTGGCCAGCTGCACGGCGCCCGAGTGGCGCAGGATCGAGGCATTGCGGAAGGCCTCGGTGGAGAGGAAGGCGTAGGACTCGTCGAGCTGGGGTGAGGGCCCAGGGAAGAGTGATGGCGGCTGGACGCAGGTGTGGGATTTGGAAGGGTGGTGGCCGTGGTGATGTTGGGTTTCTGAAGGCACGGGTCCGAAGCAGTAGAGTAGCACTGCACAGACCAGAACGGTCAATATCACGCCTGGCCTTCTGCGGGGCGTAGTGGTTGGCGCTGGCGAGACCGCTGAGGGGAGCAATGGTGCTTTCTCCATGGTGGTGATGGATGTTTACAGGTGCAATGTAGACACCGAGCAGTACACGAGCTGCAAAGCAGAGGTTTACAACATCGATATCAGCAGTTCCAATGGAGGATTGTATACATGTAGTGCAGTCTTACGACCTACCCTCTTGAGCTTGGTGTCCGTGGAGGGGCGCCGTGGGGCCGACAGGCTGATGACCTCAGACTTCACTTATCATAATACGGCATTCAGCATACCTATGTTCTACGTTCAGTTGTCACGTCCAATTCAACCAGAGATGGGATAGCGAACCACTCATCAGCGTTTCGAATGCATCCAGCCTTAATTTCGTGATTGTATGAAGAACGATTATATGAGCAGTAATGCAGCGCTTGTTTTGCTTTCATCGATCCTCCCCACCAGCTGATGTACGCCTATACGCCTTGCAAATGTGCATCATAAAGATCCTTCCCGTGAGCAATATGAATATGTGTTTATATTGCTTGCTCATTGCAATAAGTTCTCCATCCTCGACATTGTAATCTGTACTTGGTCTCAAGATTTACTCCGCTTGGCATCACCCCCGGCAAGCTCCTCATCATTCGCGCGTTTGCGGTCTTCGTCTCGCCACCCTTGTCCGTTCGATACGATGGGGGTCTGGAAGTTGAGCGGTGAAGGTAGCATATTTGAGTCGCCGGATCGCCCAAAGCCCCATTCCGGGTAGAATGTCGATGGCGAGGGCAAAAGGTTCTCAGACATGAAGCGACTCGGTAATGCACTGATTGGCGTCTCGACATGATTCGATTCTCGCATGGCGTGCGGATTGGTGCTCATTGGAGGAGCAGGTCGGGCGAAGGGGTTGGGTGGCCCTTGTGCACCCGCCGATAACAAAGCGCCAGCACTGGGGGATGGTGGCGGTAGGACCACTCCATGCGATGATCCTTGATGCAGTGATTTGGTGGCGGTCTGGCCGGTGCCTGGGTCGTCTTGTCCTGAGGGTGTCCCGCCTTCGTCTCCAGACTGCTCACTTGGTATCTGCACCTTCAACCGAGGTCGTTTTGCTTCCGACGAGCTCGCTGCAGCTTTCGCCGTCTTAGTTGCTGCTGGCACACGTGGACTTCCCGTGGACTTTGAGGCTGCCTTCTCCGTTGCAGCTTTCGCTGGCGGTGGACGAGGTGATGAGCCTTTCTGTTTCCCTCTTTGCATGCTACCAACATCGATCGACGCCGGTCTTGGGCCGACCTCGATCTTCATAGCTGGTTCGCTTCGTGGCATCTCTGGAGGATTACTCGTGGTCCAGTGCTGCGCAAGCATAGACCTGCTGTCATCAATAGGAGTGAATATGCTATGCGATTTGTGATGTGCAGGCAGAGGTTTCGGCTGAGGTGAGGGCGGGCTTGCAAATTCGTGTTGTTGCGGCTGTGGTGACGGGGTGGGGCGATGCTGCGGTTGTGGCGACTGGTTGGGTGGTCGTCCTTGTGGCGGTATTTGTAAATGCTCCTGGGGGCGAGTCATGTTCGCTGGTGGTGGAGGTTGCGGTGGGAAAGCCGGAGGCATCGAAGCGCGTCGATTGTCCTGCATGTAAGCCTGTTGCATCTGGTGATGAGGTGGTGGAGCTTGTGGAGGATAAGGCCCTTGAAACGACGGTTGATATGCGGGTGGATATGTTGCTTGGTGTCCCTGTTGGACGGGTCGGGTTTGCATTGGGGCCTGGCCGTTTGGATTGTAGAATGGGGGATTCGGAGTGTACGCATAAGCAACAGGTGGCTGTTGACCTTGAGGCTGTTGCATGTGGGGTGGAACCAAGTTCGAGCTTGTTCTTCGATGCCCTTGGTGCTGCGGTTGGTCTGCTCTGGACGCCGGCCGCGATATGTTCGGGGGCATCGGAGAAGGCCCTCGCTGCACTTGTGGCATCGCGCCATTGTGCAGCGGCGGAGAGTTGGAAGGAGTTCCATGCCTTACGTTCTGGAAGCCAGGGTGGTGTTGCATCTGCGCGTGCAGCATCGGGTGTTCGGGCGCAGGCGTGCCTTGTTGGCTTCCTCCCATATTGCCCTCATCCACACCAGCGTCGTCGTCGTCGTCATCATCACCGCCTCCGTTCTTATCAACGAAGTCTGCCGGACCTTTGTGTTCGTGGGCGCCACCATATTGCACAGTCTGCGATCACGTCAGCATTCCGTTTGTCCATCCCAGACCTCTTCGTGCGTACATATTGGTATCTTCCAACAATATCGTTGGTATTTGACGACGAGTAATCGTACAGTTTCTTATTATGTCCAAAGATGATGACCGCAACATCGACCGAGCAGAGTACGGAGAGCTCATGAGCTTTCTTGAACAGACCACCTTTGCGCTTGAGGAAGGTCACACTCCGGTTGCGATCATCGCGACTGTTCGCCGTCAAAGTCAGTCACTGTTAGAAACGGGAGTGATCGGAGGATGGGAATGAACGGCAAGTTCGGCGGGAACGACGAGGACAATGTTGACATACATGGGTTTGATCTGTCACGGACACGAACACATCAGCATCAGAGCCAGGTGACGAGAATAGACATCGACGTCGCAACACAACTCACCTCGATCTTTCTGCGGCCCATGATGCGCGATGGGGTCTAGCAGTATCGCGACACAGTACGTAGGGTCAGGCGCGCATATGACAGTGATTGCGGCACAGTCGCAAGCAGTGCGCGTAAGGGTGCGCAAGGCGAAAGGCTGTTACTGGAGTCGCGCAACGATGAATATTCCCAAGTCAAGCAACGGATCTGCACGCAAGGTCGTCCGAGCGTGCATGCAGACTGCGATCGCTATGTCGCTGGATGCGCACAGTGAGCGACGGTCGCAGACGCGGAGGGAGTTGCGCCTTAAAGCGCAGGTCGATAGAGGGCGTGGAGGTGATGTTGGAAGAGCGACGGCGGTATGGCACACGCAAATACAATAATGTCGACGACCGAAGTCGAAATCAACAACGATGACGCCGGCGTGGCTAGATGTGGTGGTGCTGCACACAAGACAGTCGTAGTTTCGCGGTTGTTGCTAAATATAAAGAGAAGGTCGAGGGGAAACGAGCGAAGGGTACAACTTAGAGCGCCAGTTCTTTGTCAGCCACCGGGCGGCTGATACGCCATGCTATATTCGGCCTAGCTACGCCTGGCTATCCAACTCCTTGTCTCAGTCGAGTTCCCATGTCTGAACATCAGTGCCATAGACTCGACCGCGACTCGCTTAACCGTGCCAGGTACATACAGCACTGCATAGGTAAGTAGACACCGATGATCATCGCTAGTAATTCTGTGGCCACCTTCGAAAAGCTTGGTATGTCGTCTCTTGCGTCTCTTGCCAAGTTTCAACAGATATGTTACGAGCGGCACTCGTCCTGATATCGTGGTGCTCGCTTCTTATCCAGGCTCGAGAGTTGAGGTGATACGATCGTGGCGGCGGAGACTGAGGACTCAGTGCGATCGAGTACCTACTGCAAGTTGGGTCGTTGCTGTATTCCGAGTGATCTGATTTCGTTGCCACGGATTGTCGTTGATTGAGTTTTCCAGCTCCGACATCTGATCGTGGGGAAGTAAGTCTTCAGCGGCTTGTAGGACACGACGGACCGGACGATTAACAGCCAGCCCAATGCTGTGCACTGATATGGTCATGTCGGTCTCTCAATGGCCTGCGATCAAAGAGTGCGCGACTCTGGGTCCGCCAAGAACGCATAGCTCCCAGTCAGTGGTCGCAGTGCGTAGTCATCTAAGGCGTCCAGATCTCCTGGCCTTGTAAAGCCACCAGGCCGATTCTGCGCGGATGTAGAGTCCCATGCACAACTACCGTTGTCTCAGAATTTCTTCAAGCCAGTACGTCAGTAGAGTCCGGTATCCGTAGCTGCACTTATACTATTGTACAGGAAAAGATTGTGCACACCGGATAGATATTCCTCGAAGCTGATGGTGATGTAGCCATCACGGTCCGTGTCAAGCTGTTGAACTCGTGTCAGTGTGGCTGATGATATCAGGTCTAGGTATGCACGTACCCTGCGGAAGACGTCGGTGGATCGTTTCAGGCTGATGCAAGCCTGCACGAAGAGATCGAAGCTGAGCACCTTCTCGCGCTCGTTGTTGTCGCCGCGGCCTCGTGAATGTGATTTGGCGTAGGTCCCGAACAGCAGCTGGGTGAATTGGCCGCTCAATCGATAGCCGAATGCTACGAGTGCATCTTGGAATTCTCGTAATGAGATGTTTCCAGAGCGATCCACATCTGGTCGATGGTCAGCTTCAGCTTATGTCAAGGACTCTCCGCAAAGACAAGCACTTGGACTGACCAAAGCGATCGAAGAGACCTCTCCATGCTGCTAGGAAGCCCCATAAGCCACAAAATTCCTGCATCACGTTAGTTTCACGCGTCACAGAATCAGCTTTCTTGCTTGCCTACATCGAAATTGATGGTGTTTGATTTATTTGTGTCTGGTAAACGAGATGTCAGTCTGTGATAGCAAAGTATGGAAGGAAACGGAGTCGCTCACCAAACATGCGAATCATCATGCGAACAGTGTGGGCTATAAGCACAAAAGATCAGCATATGGACGTTATGCGCACGTCAAGCGCATAGCTCACCATCAAAAGCCGTGTAGTCTCCATTAACCAATGCCCGTCGAAGCTCTGTCTCATCCAGCTCCCCTGATCTGTCTGTGTCTACCTGTAAGAACAGGGGCCATAATGCATCCCGATCGTTACCATCGCGAGGTGGCGGGGCCGCGGTCGGCGGACGCTGGTTCTCTGGAATCGGCGGTCGGTTGTGGTATTCTTGTGGAGGGGGTCCCTGGCCGTAGCTTTGTGGTGGGGGCGGAGAAGCATAATTGTTCCGCGCTGGAGGGGGCGGTGCTTGTTGTCCATAACCGCCACCTTGACCTTGGCCTTGCCCATATCTTTGTGATTGACTACCTTGCTCATAGCGATCGTGGCGTTGAGAATTGGACCGACCAGGCCCCGAGTCATTGTAGCCTTGTGCTGGTGGTGGGGGTCCCGAGGAGCCGTATGCGCCGGGGACAGGTCCTGGGGCTTGGTATGATCCTGGCCCGGGGCGTCCACCGTATCGATCATCTTGTTGTGGTCTCATATTTTGCGGTGGTAGAGGAGGGTTTGGTTTGTTGTTGTAGCTTGTGCTCGAGTTGCGCTGTGGTGGACCACCCGAGCTGCCTTGACTTAGGATTTGCGCGGCTTGTTCAGGTTCGGCGTGACTACGGATACAGTATGTCAGTATACTCCAGTCATCGAAATGTATGATTCAGCTCAAGAGGAATGAGAGTGAAGGAGTATACGCACGCAGGTAAAGAATCTGGATTGTAGCGCTGGTTGTAGGCCATCTCGTCTCGCGGGTTCTAGAAGATCGCGATTTGACTTTGCGACGAAGATGACGAGGTGAAGAGTTCGCGCGATGATCACACGTGGATGGCAGACTCGCACTTATATTACAAGATCTGCCACGTAATCTCCGCGGTGGTTATTGAAAGTGGATCGGGTTGGCGAAGATCTTGACACTGCACGAGCGCGTCGGCTGGAATCCTCAGTGAAGTATAGAGTACAGCCTCACGACCGGTAAGTGAGTGGTGCGCAGCAGCAAGGTGAAGTCGAAATTGAGGAATGATGATGATAGCTCGGCTGCATTACAAAGATTGTATCCATGAATGAGAGCGCAATGTTCGTAGAGAAGAGTAACATGAACCTGTACGAGAACTGCTCTCCTGACCCCTCAATCGCTGCGCAACTATGCGCTCCGGGGGGCATGAGGGGCCGTGTCACAATCGGATTGTCTAGTGAAGTCATCGAGGGAAACACTACAACTGCCCCAAAAGAACGCAACACCTTGGGCCTAAAAAGAGTCGAGGTCTTGACAGGAGTATACGCGTCGTGATATGATGCACGATAGGTACAATCATATGATGTATGCGTCTTTCCATATTATAGTCTCGGACGCTCATGATCATGTCTCATCTCATCAAGGCAAACACAGCCTCGGCCTCAATGCGCCTCCCGACCTGTACAGAGACTCGAAGAGTAGAGTAGATCTGAAATTGATATGTACGATAGGTGCAGCATATTTCACGAGCTTCTGCCGCCAGACTGCTGCTGCTCTTCCTTGCGTCGTCTGATCAACTCCAATAATGGTACATCGTCTTCGTCATAGAACTCGGCAACCTCGTCCACTCCAAAATCAGCCAACCTCTCACCCTCCTTGTTACGCCACGACTCCTCTCCTTCGTCCTTACTGACGCGAGCTGAGGGTCTGAATAAGGCATCATCCTCGCTCTCCTCGTCCTCTGTGAGCTCGGCGTCGTCGACTCGCTCGTAGGCATCCGCATCGATCTGCTTGACAAACGTCTTCAAGCGTTCGTGGAATGGCTTGCGACGAACGACAAACTCGCCATCCGCGTCTTCGTAACGTGCCAGATCCGCTGCTTGTCGGCGACGAAAGGACTCTGGGTCTAGTGAATGTGTGAAACCATCGCCAGCAGCAATGTCTCGCCGCGCGACACGGAACAAGCGATCTGGATCTGGCGGCGGCCACGGTTTGCTCGGATCTGCACGGATTCAGTCAGTCAAAGCGATAAACTGTATCCACCATGTCACTTCGTACCGTCAATCTCGTTATGCTCGAATGTCAGGCCATTCTCGTGGATCGGGCTGCTTGCCAACGGCCAGAACCACATCAACGGATTCTTACTTCCCATTCCCTGGCATATATTCGTCCAGATGCCAACGTCCCAAGGAAATTCTTGGCGCTCGATTCTCATCTTGGTCCCATATGGAGCGTTGAGAAAACCACCAAGGGTGCGAGCACGTCGAAGGACAGCATGATGACGTTCTACCTCCCAAGATTCAATTGTGGTCATGTTGATGGCCAAAGACCAGATTGTGCGGCCGAGCAATAAAAGTAGACCGAAAGCCACGAAAGAATTTCCGGTAAGAAGGATAAAGAAGTGAGCTAGTTGAAAGATGCTCGGTCCAAGATACTGCGTCATGTCAGTATCGCTGCAAGCGTGAGGATGTTGGTTGCAAATCATACACTAGGCAAATCTCGCTTGTGCCACAGAGCAGCAGCACGTTGACCGAGGAAGTACTCTAAGTAGAGCATAGCAGCAACGGCATAGAAGAGTGCACGTGTGAAATGTGGAAGTGTAATGTATGAAACACAGTTGGCTGGAAATTGTTACTTACCACATCCCTTCAAGAGACTACGGGATGTTTGATAGACCTACCTGTCCAAACGCAGTGATGATCCATCTTCATCACGCAGCTGATCCACTATTAGGCATCGGATTTGCTGTAAACCTGTGAAAACACTTACCGCTGACAAGTCTTGCAATGATGTGCTCTTGGGGGCTTGTAAGCTTCGCATTTCCTACACCAGCGTTGCCTAAGCGGTACATCGTGCATGTCCAGATCGTTTTCACCGGACGTAAGCTTCTCATTCCAGTCCTGTGGTACCCAGCCGGGATTCAAGTTGCAAGTCCTGTAGTAGCTGATGAAAAGACACACGATCAGTCCGTTGAAGAGATACGCATCCCCTTTTCGCAGTGGACCAGGTTCGAGAGAGCGGAACAGCCATTGGGAGGTGAAAGCTTGGAAACAAATGAAAGCAGTAGCCGCAGGTGCGCCTAGGCGCTGCAGCTGAAATGCCATATTGATCACCCTAAGCAGGACCGGAAAGGCGATGGGTGGTAGATCATAGTATATAAGGTAAGGATGCAAAGCACAAGCACAAGCGACTCGATGTTCCTCGACGTGGTCCGTTGACTCGAATCGCCTACCGTAGAAGCACAGCGGATCTACGCGGACAGTAATCAGTACTACCCCACCAGGCCTAGAGCACGACACCTGCAATAACAATGACAGCACGACGAGCTCAATCTGTACATTTCACTTCACTAAAGGACACATACTGACCGCATCTTCTGGTTCATATACTAACTCACCCTTACCACACCCTCCGCCGACGAATCTTCAGGCATCTTCTTACCACAGACTCGTGCGCAGAGAGCCCGACACCACCTCAAGCTGGAAGCGAGTGAATCCCACGGCAATATCGGGGCAATTGTGCCCGTCGCGCAGTAGGAGAAGATGGCGAGGGTATACGCGGATGTCAATCAGCAGATGCCCCGGGCCTACTGGGATTATGATAGTGTCAACATCTCATGGGGCGTACTTGAAAACTACGAGGTTGTTCGCAAGATCGGTAGGTCGTATACCAGGTCCTATATTCCGGACAGCACGGCATACTGATATTCTGCGCGTCAGGTCGTGGAAAGTACTCGGAAGTTTTCGAAGGTGTGAATGTCGTGAACTACCAGAAATGTGTGATCAAAGTCCTTAAGCCGGTCAAGAAGAAGAAGATCAAGCGTGAGATCAAGATCTTGCAAAATCTTTCTGGCGGACCCAACATCGTGGCATTACTGGATGTAGTACGCGACAGTCAGTCGAAGACCCCCAGCCTAATATTCGAGCATGTCAATAACACCGACTTCCGAACACTGTACCCCAAGTTCCAAGACATGGACGTGAGGTACTACATTCTTGAGCTGCTGAAAGCCCTGGACTACTGCCACAGCAAGGGAATCATGCACCGTGATGTCAAGCCTCACAACGTTATGATCGACCATGAACACAGGAAACTACGGTTGATCGACTGGGGCCTGGCCGAGTTCTACCATGCGGGTACCGAATACAATGTGCGAGTAGCGAGCCGCTACTTCAAAGGACCGGAATTGCTTGTAGACTTCCAGGAATACGATTACAGTCTGGACATGTGGTCACTCGGCGCGATGTTTGCCAGCATGATCTTCAGAAAGGAACCATTCTTCCATGGTAATAGCAACAGCGATCAGCTGGTCAAAATTGCGAAGGTACTCGGGACGGAGGATCTATTTGACTACCTGGACAAATATGACATTGAGCTGGATGCGCAGTACGACGATATCCTCGGACGTTTTCCCAAGAAGAGCTGGCATGCCTTTGTCAATTCAGACAATCAGCGATTCGTCTCGAACGATGCGATTGACTTCCTCGACAAGCTTTTACGCTATGACCATCAGGTGAGTGTCTCGTGCTGCAGGAAACCACGTCTGCGCATCATACTGATCATCTCACAGGAGCGTCTTACTGCCAAGGAAGCGATGCAACACCAATACTTCGCTCCAGTTCGTCTAGCAGAAGCCACTGAGCTCCAAAGTCCCAACAATGTACACCAATAATGTGAACAAACGATCTGACTAACATGTGATCCCGAACATTAGTTGCAAGAAGCGCGGAGCCTCGTATATGTTTCGACGGCACTCACCTCATGCACCGATGTAACGCCTTCGTCTGCCATAGACGATGCCCTCGAGACTGCCGGGCGTTCCTGCCTACTGGCAGATTTGCGCAAATGTATGCTCGAGCAAGATATCATCATGGGCTCGGCGCTACTGTCTCGCGCTCCGTCCGAAGTCTTGCAGACAATCTACGACGAGAACTTGGTCCATCACCAGTCCCTGCTGGGCCGGATGCTGCAATCACACATCGACCACTACGAGGGAGAACCACAGATAGTCCAACATCCACGCCCAAGAGTGTCCGAGATTCCAACCAGGACGAGGGGCTTACACCTCTAGCACTGTGGAGCAGTGCTCATCATAAACCTCAGATAACAGTCATTCTTATCACCAAAAATGTGCTTCTTCACGCTTCTCGAGATAAGCAGAATTTCTGCCCCCTCAGTCCTCGTCAAAACATGTCCGTGCTCCTCTGTGCCCATCTAGCATATACTGTAAGGTATGTTGATCCTCCACAGTCCATCGTGTGGGAACGTTCGCCACGAGATGATTCTTCGGTCAGCGCACTGGACCTTTTCCATATCCTCTCCAATCCAGAATCGCTTTTCTAAAGCTCCGCACCTGGAGACGACGTAAATCGACAGGACTTCTCACGTCTATCCTCCTTATTACAGTCTTGATGCTCTGTGCATGTCTCCCCTCGAACCCTTAGTCTCGTCGATGTGAATCTGTGACCCGTTGTCGCTCGAGCCGCGACACGGCGTGCTTAGCTGTGACGCAAAGGAGAAACACTGGAGATGGATCTCCCGTGGATTTGATACATGTGGTAAGTATAGATTCTGTACGGTGAAGCGACGACAAGACGGGGCGTAATCAAAACTCTATAGAGATCTGGTCGCATACAGCGTGGTGGAACACTTCGGACGCTGGCGTGAGGGGGGTACAAGGGCCAAAAGAAAGCTGCAAATTGCTACATGAACTTAGAACCTCAGTAATACTCGCTCACAGCAAGGTGGGAGTGTACAGTTCCGACCGCGCTTGTCCACGATATACGCAACTCCTACCTCCCTGCCCCAGATCCCTAGAAATCCCACCGTCATCTGGCATGCCTTGCCATCTTTCAGATGAATATACTACAATTTCAGCTCTTCGAACCTTGCCAAGCTCTCCTCGTATGCGTGCTGCTCACTCAGCAGGTTCTTGAGGTTCTCCTGCTCTTTCTGGTGCACATCCTCCGCCGCCCGATCACTCAAACCGGCGATCAAGCGCTCTTGATCCTTGACGGCGGTGGCGGCCTTGGCCATCTTGGGCTGGATCTTCTTGATCTCGGCGTCGGCGTCGACGTCACCTTGCAGTTCGAGGAAGATGTAGGCAGATGAGGCTACAGGGTAGACAACGCAAGCTGCGGGGACGGCGTCGCCGGGTGCAAGGATGGAGAGCGAGGACAGTTTGCCTTGTGCAAGTGTCTTGATGGCGGATAGTTCCGCCACCGCGGTCTGGTGGCTTTCGTCGTTCAGTGGCTGGACATATGCTTTGCCGTTTTCCTTGATGGCTTTCTCCGCCAGTAGAGAACGAACGCCCTTTGAGCAACCAATCACCAAATCGTATGCTCGTTCACTCTCGGGGTCATCGAGACCTGCTTCGTATCGGGGGTATGCTGCCCGAACAATACTCTTCGTGTCGTCATTCGGCCGTCTTGGTAGTCTTTGCCACAGCTCTTCAGTTAGGAACGGCATGAATGGATGTATCATGGTGAGTGCACCATCGATAGCAGTGTACAAGGTATCGATGGCACTCTTGGCTTCCTCGGCCGTGCCTTCTTGGATGATCGTCTTACTGTTCTCGATATAGATGTCGCAGAGCTCATAAAGCCAATAGTTGTAAATCGCACCAGTCGCTTGTGCGAACTCTCTGGTCGCAAGCGTTTCATTGGCCCTCTTCGCAGCGTGGGTCAACTTGTGCAAGATCCAACGTTCGGCCAGACCTTCTTTGCCAGTTCTACCACCTTTGGCTTGAGGAGTGTAGTCGGCCGGAAGTTTTCCAAGTACATATTTCGTGGCTTGGTAGATCTTGTTACAGAAGTTACGGTAGCTGCGCATGACCTTCACATCGAAGTTAATGTCGCCGCCACCAGTAGTGTAGTTGACCAGCGAGAATCGCAGAGCATCAGCGCCGCACTCATCAATACCGTCTGGGAAGGCGGATTTCTGCCATTTGGAAGCTCGCTCGACCTCTTTCGGTGCGAGATTACCAGTCTTAAGCTTGTCCGTCAGCGCTTGCAGTGATATGCCATCCATTATGTCGACCGGATCTATCACATTGCCCAAGGACTTTGACATTTTCCGACCCTCGGAGTCGCGAATCAATGAATGACAGTATACCTCGTGGAAGGGTACATCTCCTGTGACCTTCAAACCGAACATTATCATGCGTGCCACCCAAAAGAACAAGATGTCCCAGCCAGTCTCCAGGACGGACGTGGGATACAGCTTCTCGAAATCGTGAGTCTTCTCAGGCCATCCGAGCGTAGAGAAGGGCCACAATCCAGAAGAGAACCAGGTATCCAAACAGTCAGGATCTCTTTCTAGCTCGAATTTCTTGCCGGGGAATTTCTTCTCTGCCTTCTCCCTGACGTCTTCTTCAGTCTTTCCACATATCCAGTAGCTAGCGTCTGTGTCATAAGCAGGGCCATCTTCCAGCTTGACGTAGTATGCAGGCACTTGATGACCCCACCACAGCTGCCTGGACAGACACCAGTCGTCGATGTTCTCCATCCAGCGATAATAGGAGTTCTCCGCAGTCGCGGGCGACAACTTAATGCTGCCATTCTTGACGGCCTCGATGGCTGGCTCCGCAAGTGGTTTCATGTGCATCCACCATTGTGGCTTGAGTATAGGCTCGATGATGTCTTTGGATTTGTTGCAAAGCGGGATGGTCATCTTGTTGTCTGCTTTACCAACGTAAAGTCCCAACTTCTCGAGCTCGGCGATGACGGTGTAGCGAACATCGAAACGTTTTTGGCCTTTAAAAGGCCCCGCGTTCTCGTTCATGGTTCCATCGTCATTCAGGATGTTGATGAACTCAAGGTTATTTTGCTTGCCACGTTTAAAATCGTTGAAGTCATGCGCAGGTGTGATTTTCACGGCGCCGGTACCGAAATCTCGTTCTACGGTATCGTCGGCAAAGATAGGAATCAAGCGATCCACGAAGGGATGCTTGACCTTCTTGCCTACGAGATGCTTGTACCGCTCGTCGGCTGGATGTACAGCCACACCAGTGTCTCCAAGCATGGTCTCTGGCCGAGTTGTGGCAACTTCGATGAATTCTTCGGTTCCATCGATCTGATATTTGAAGTTCCATATCGAGCCGAATTCGATCTTCTTGTCGTATCCCGGCACATCGATCTTGGTAGAGCCTTCAAGCTCTTTTTGATCTACCTCCAGATTTGACAAAGCTGTCGTGAGCTTGGTACACCAATTGACAAGTCGATTTGCACGATAGATCAAACCCTCTTCGTGTAGCTGGACGAAAATTTGACGCACAGCTGCCGAGAGGGTTGGGCTCATGGTGAATCCCTCACGCGTCCAGTCCATGGAGCCACCGAGACGTCGCATGACTTTGTTGATCTTCTGATGGTATTCCTCCTTCCATTCCCACACGGTCTCGACGAATTTCTCTCGCCCAAGATCGTGCCTCGTCATACCATTCCGCCTGTTGTAGAGCATGTTTTCCACCACGCTTTGCGTTGAGATGCCAGCATGATCACAACCCGGAACGTAAAGCACCGTCAAGCCTTTCATGCGATTCCATCGAATCATGACATCTTGCAACGACGTAGCCAAAGCGTGTCCGATGTGCAGAGCTCCAGTGACGTTGGGTGGTGGTATCGCGACCACAAAGTAGCCAGCCTCCTTGACTTCGCCATTCTCCTGAAACTCTGGCAAATGAAAACCCTCCTTCTCCCACCAGTCATACCATGCACTTTCAACCACAGACGGGATATATGCCTTGTGGTACTCGTCATCCAATGGCTTCAGTATCTTCTTCTCGCCTTTCGGGGTCTCTTCCTTGTAAGGGGCGAGTTTCTCTTGAACTTTCTTCTCCTTCTTCTCCTTCGGTTGTGACGCGGCAGCCAAGGCTTTCTGCTTTTCCTGTTTTGCAGCTAGCTTGGCTAACTTTTCTGCTTTGGCTCGTTCTTTGGCTAGTTCTCGTTCCGATTTCTCTTTCTTCTCGCCATTTGCATCCCCTCCATCCTTGCCCGGCATGTTGTGGCCCTTGATATCACTACTGGCCGCCTCCAGCACAGCGTTCTTGACCTCATCTGAGAGTGGTGGGGGTTGGCCCGTGACAGGTCCGGTCTTCTCACCAGTAGGATTGTGGGAGGCGGCATTGAGAGCCATAGTGGTGGTTAAAGTGCGGCGAGCGTTCAAGCAAGCATAGATGTTGCGCCTGGTAAGGACTCGATAAAGTGGTATTCGTCCTGTGATAAGAGACGCCGTTTTGAATGACTGGTGAAGAAGAGGCTTAGAGCCAGTTTTCTGAAGCTACAAATTCAGACTGATAGTGGAGAGATAGCTTGGAGGGGATGAGTCAGATAGAAGGTGGGGAGTGGGGGACTGTATGCGACATGACGGACCAAAATTTGATGTTTGGACTTTGGGAGGATGACTGCATGTGCTTCACATTCAACCCCCACGTGACATGCTTTTACCGCTTCATCAGACAGACATGTCGTTATGTCAAGGACGATGTTCGTTGATGTTCGGCCGTATTGTCTCGATATGCCATTGGTATTAGCAAACAGTGCTGTCAGTATGGCAATACAAGTGTACGCGGTAATTCCATGAAGCGCTGTTCTCTATAGCATGGCCAACATGATCCGCAAATCATCCTGGGGCATATTTTTTTTTGTGGAACCCCTTCAAGCATTCATACATTTGCGAGTGTGAGTCAACCACCATTCAAGACTTCTGGCCTACGTCAATGCCGCTGTCCAGTCTATGGGTGCTTTGCTGATGTTCTAGAGCAACGGAGCGTGCTGGGCCATGGTGGTGTCTACGGAGCTTTGTCGTCAGGTAGTCAACTGAGCTACGAAATCGTCTTGATGTGTCAAGGCGAGGAGATTGAGACAATTCTCTCTGCCAATTTTCGTTCCATTGAAATGGTTATGGACCTTCAACTGATCGGTCGCTTGTCTCTATGGTACATCCGTTGCCTCAGTCATGGTAGCTAGCTTGTGCCGATGTTGCAGCATAGTAACGAGACCTTAAGTAGATGCAAACGCAAGAACTCTTTCGATCAAAGACTCCGGTCAAGCAGTGGTCTTGACGATATACCCCTCAGCTATTTGGACCATGTTACTTGTTGGGATATATTGATAAGAGGATGCCGCCCGTGTGTGGGTGTTGCATCGCCATTGTTTGCATGTACTGTAACGAGGTCTTTCGAAGTAGCCGACACTAGCCAGTCCATGGAAAAGCTTGACGTAACATGGCATGTTCGTGGTCGACCGCCATCAATACAACTCAATCTCACTTCTTTATTATTCAAGATCTGATGTCTTCTCGTATACTCGCGAAACTCAAGAAAGCTGAAGATCCCGGATAACTTCTCTCATAGCGCTGGAGAGTCCTGCAAAGGTCCACGCTGCGTTTTGGCCATCGTCATACTCGTCGCACCAATGGAGCCTCCAGGCAATATGGATGGCCCAGATCAATCAACCCAGAAGAGGCAACGTGCCAAACAGGCATGCGAGCCTTGTAGACTCAGGAAACGGCGGTGTGATGGAACGTCCCCATGTAACATGTGTACGCAATTTGAGTATAAATGCTACTACGAGCGACATCCACGCAAGCGCTCGAAACTCGTCGAACAGAACGCAATTCAGAATGGGCTTCAGTCTCCGACAGGCACGAGTCCCGAATCGCCTCGGAAACGAGAGCCACCGAGTGAAGAACGGGATCACGAAGACATCGCCAAAGTGCGATCAATGGAGGCGAATTCTGGCATTGCCTTCACGCGACTTCTAGGCCAGAAGCTGGATCCCTCGTCTGGTCCCAAGATTGTCACGTTTGGCTGGAATCTAGGAAAGGATACCTATTTGGCACCTCCATCACCTCCGATCACCGGCTTCATTGATCATGATCATATGTATCGTATGGCGAAGCTCTATTTCTCGAACGTGCAGCCTCTTTATGGCTTTCTGGACGAGGCGTGGACGTTTGAGCAGATAGAACTGCGTTGGGCTAGAACTGGACGTGCTGATATACCTGATCATCTTTTGGCTATGATCGCTGTGATGGGCTCTTTGTTCGCGAATACGTCCTTTGCGTTTGTGCCAGAGCTTGTTGCACTGGTCAAGTCAACTCTCGAGGGAGTGAGCACCATGTTGCCAGCAAGCCTCGCTGATGTTCAGTCATGGGTTCTACGGTGTCTCTACTTACGCGCGACCGACCACCCGCATGGTACCTGGATGGCGTCGTGTGCATCGATACATCTTGCGGAGAGCATAGGTATCCACCAAGAGGCTAGCAGTCAAGCCCTTCATCCCGCCGTAAGCGAACATTTGCTGGATCCCGAGCTTCGACGTCGCACGTTTTGGGTCGCCAGGATGCTGAACACCTGGGTCAGCTTCGAGTACGGTGTGACCCGAGTCGCAATCAGAAGCATTACTAGCCACTTGCCAACACCCAGAGAAGGTGACTTTACTGCAGAGTACATCAATCTGTACAGTCTGTCATGTTTCCTCGAACCAGAGCGGCCAAATGACTCGCCTGGTCAATGGGAAGAGTTCCTACGACAGCTGGAAGCATTCGAAGTACATCATGACGGCATAGAATTATCAAGAGCGAACCTTGCGCTTTGTGGCTACCGCAGACTGCGGCTCTTGACCCCGAGTCACTCGTCTGACGTCCTCAACGTAATTATCAACATCGCTCTGAAGGGCCTCGAAGCGGCGTTGAGGATGGCGGCTAAAAATATGCCTTGGTGGCATGTTGCAAATGTGCCATTCCAAGTCATCTGCGTATTTCTTGCAATGGACGTTCGGGAATCACTGTCACACGTCGGTACAGCAATGCGCACTCTGGAACAGGTCGTCGACAGATTCAATACCACTGCCATGCGAGAGGCTCTCAAGACTGCTCGCTTTCTGGTGCGGCTGTCAAAGAAAAAGAAAGACGATGACTCCGGTGTCCTCGGACAGGTTCTGAAGGTGGTGTCAACGGGCGTCAGTAATACCACTCCTCAGCCCTCTTGGTCACCTCACGAGCCGAAGATTGAAACCGTGCCGCTCGACGTGGTAGGTGGTACGTTGCCACCTGCGACACTCGGCAAGTCTGGAACCACTACGAAAGCTGAAGACTGGAACATGGACATTTTCAACAGCACGGATTTCGACTGGAATTACTTCCTCACTGCTGACATGCCTGCTTTCAACAGCTTCGCCCCTGATGGGGCAATATGAAGCTTGGCCGAGCGATTGCAACACTCAATGACGCAAAACATTCCTTCCGCATAGCCCAATCATTGCACGCTATTGGAGAATATACCCGAAATGCCCAGATCAGCTCCAGTCCAATGACTCAGACTGGAAGCAAAGCTTACTCCACTTATGCCGCATTCGAAGGTTGAGAGTGCGCGTATGCTTCAATTACATGCTAGCCATTGACCTAGATTCATTCTGACCAAACGAGCTCCTCGAGGACACGGCCTTCTTTCCCTTGATCCCCAACATATGAGAGCATCGCAGGTGCCTAGTGGGCTATTTCAAAGGCGTAAGGTTGGGATACAGTATGCCCATAGGTGCTAAAAGGCTAAAGAAGTGACAGAAGTGACAGGGCGGGAATCTCAGACGGAGGCATGATAAATAACGACTCGAACGAAGCACACGAATGACATGAAAACCTCGTATGTGCCTAGAGAGACCGTAGCTAGACTGTGTCTCGTTGATCGCCGTCGAGGTGAGGCTTCATCAAGTGAGCATTTAGTCCAACTATGGACCTGGTACATGCAATCTTGTACGGGGTATAGACAAGTCCAGCTCTGACTGGACCTTGTGCTAGGGTAGATCCGAGAAGCGAGGAGCCGACGAAAAGCAACGGGCCGTCTGCCGGCACTAGTAGATTGAGCTTATCGATCGCGTTTCTCAAAAAAAGTCACAGCACTTTCTACTGGCATGCTAGACTACCACTGCAGCCACGCAGCAGTATGCCACCTTCGCAGTTGAAACGCTTGAAAGCATCCCTCCGCGAACAAGGGATCACCGGACCCCAAAAATCGAAGAAGCAGAAGAAACAGAACTCCGCCAAAAATGGAGATCAGCGAATCCAGCGCAGCGCTGCGCTCCAGCAGATCCGCGACTCATTCAACCCTTTCGAGCTCAAAGCTCCTTCTCGCCCGGAGAAGTTTGAAAGTGTCAGCCATAAGTCTGCAAATGCGACCGGCAAGAAATACAAGGAAGTCCTCTTCCGGCCCGGTGTCACGAAGAGTGCTGGCGAAGAAATGCGACGGCGAAACCTCTTGCCGGAGATGCAGCGACGTAACAAAGTCGGTGGACTGATCGATCGCCGTATTGGAGAGAATGATCCTGGAATGACTGCAGAAGAAAGAGCAGTGCAAAGGTTTGCACGCGAGAAGAAAGGGAAGGGAGCCTCTCTCTTCGATCTTGAGGGCAGTGATGATGAGCCGAGCAATGGTCTTACACATATGGGAAAAAGCCTGGACGACTTTGATGTCGGCGAGGTGGTAGACGAAGCATCTTCAGGATCAGAAGATGATGGATTCTTGCTTAAGAAGAGACGGCGATCAGATGAGGATGAAGAAGTGGACGTCGATGAGAGCACACAAGATGAGCCTGAGCGGAAGAAAACCAAGAAGGAGGTCATGGAAGAGGTCATTGCAAAATCCAAGATGCACAAGTACGAACGGCAGAAGGTCAAAGAGGACGACGATGACATCCGAGAGGAGCTGGATAAAGGTCTGAATGAGGTGTTGGCATTGCTGCAAGGCCACAAACCAGCACCTCCTCGTGCCGCACCAGAACCGTCTGGAGCACCAATGGTCAATCCTGATCGCCAGAGGCTGCTTGATGGCATGGATCGCGGCAAAGCGGAAAAGGACTACGAGATTCGACTTCGCCAATTGGCCCAGGACACCAGAGCGAAGCCATCAGACAGGACGAAGACGGCGGAGGAGAAACTGCAGGAGCAAGCCGAGAAATTGCAGAAGCTCGAGAAGCTGCGGGAACGCCGAATGAATGGCGAAGAGATTTCAGATGATGAAGACGCCCCGTCGAACGCGCAAGAGGAAAAAGCACCTCATGATGCAGTGCACTTTGCGGAGGATGAGGATCTCCCAAATGAAGCCGCTGAATTTGGTTTGGGTTCAAATGAGGTCTTGCCCAAAGTGAATGCACAGAAACTCGTTCTTGACGATGAGGATGACTTTGCGTACGATGGAGATGTGATCGCCAGTGCCTCAGATCATTCATCAAGCGATGACTCCGATGATTCCGACGAAGATGAAATGGATGCCGAGGATACAACTGCTGCAGATGTCGAGCAACAGCAAGAGGAGGATGAATTCGTGAATGGGATTATGGGTACAGGTGCCAATTCGACGGCAATGTCAAGCAACGATCCAAGTCAGAGACTTTCGTATACATATCCTTGCCCAAGAACGCATCAGGAATTCCTAGCAGTGACACAGGACACTCCTGTGGAGCAAGTATCTACTGTCGTGCAGCGCATACGAGCTTTGCATCACCCTTCTCTGTCGGCAGCAAACAAGGAACCTATGGCCGACTTTTGCTGTGTCCTAGTGGACCACATAGCGTACATGGCCGTACAGAAGCAATCTCTTCTTGTCATCGAGAACCTCATCCGCCATCTGCATTCGCTTTCGCGTACCTACCCGGAGGAGATCGCTGATGCGTTCCGGCGGCAATTGCAGCACTTTCACGAGCGAGGCCAACCCACGGCAGGTGATCTAATCATCCTCACCGCCATCGGAAGCATTTATCCCACCAGTGATCACTTCCACCAAGTGGTGACTCCAGCGATCACTCTCATCTCACGCTGGCTCAGCTTGAGTAGTTCTTCCATTGAAGAGCATGCCGTTACCGGAGCTTTCCTGGTAGCTTTGTCGCTGAAATACCAGAGGCTGAGTAAGCGTTATCTTCCAGAAGTGACTCGCTTCACACTCCAGGCTCTCAAACTCAAACCTGCTCCTACTGCAGAGCAGCTAAAGCCACATCTCAGCAATCTTCTACTCATGGCTGATCTGTGGAAGGACAAAAGTGCTTTTCAGGAGAGTATGTCACCTTTCGTACCAGTGTTGAGACGTTTGGGGGCTAAGAAGGAAGAGCAAAGTCTATCGATCCTGCTTCAGCGATCGCGTTTGCAGCGAAGGCCCCTGCAACTGCATGATCATCGGCCTCAGCCCATCCGTACACTTATACCCAAATTTGAAGAAGGATTCAACCCTGACAAACACTACGATCCTGACAAGGAACGCTCGGAGTCGAAGAAGCTTCAGAAGGAGTACAAGCGCGAGAAGAAGGGTGCTGTGCGCGAACTTCGCAAGGACGCGAATTTCATGGCGAGGGAACAGCTCAAGGAGAAGAGGGTCCGAGACGAGGAATACGAGAAGAAGCAACGACGGCTTATTGCTGAGATCCAAGGCGAAGAGGGGCGAGAAGCGAAGGAGTACGATCGTGAGCGACGGCGTAGAAAGAGCGGCAAATAGAATCGTAGAACGGAACGATCATCTATGTCGTCCAGCCACTGGCATATTCTCATCTTCCAGCAGACTGCATACACCATTCATCTTCTTTCCGCAGCAACGCTCAGCAACCTCTCATCTTTCCCGTCATTTCTTACTCGTTGAGGGCTGACTGAGCAGTGGCGTTCGCGCCGTGCGCCGACTGGACATGTTCGATCTCACTCAGCTTCAGGAGCATTAGTCTGGCTGTACTCTGGCCCCCCCGGACCCGAATCCGTTCATCGTGAGTCTAACTCCGATGCCCTGTCCGGCATTTGGCCCCTCTGCCTGTTCCAGCATAACTTGAGGTATCCTGCAGGGCGTCGTCCTGGGACTATCACGCTAACCACTTTCGGCCACATGATTCCTCAGGTAACCAGATCCCGGCAGCACGATGCCGGAAGGTCAGCAACGGACATTATTAACTACTTGAAATACACACGTTCACCTTTTGCTCCGGCGTAGTCAGAGTCGCGATGCACCGACCACACAGAGCGCAGCATAGCAATGCATGGTCCTCATGCCTGCGTTTGTCATCGTCCAACACGGGCCACGCTTCACACTTGCCGCGCTCGCGAGCAGGATGCCGGCTGAGCACATAATGATATTTTGGAATCGACGCAGCCGCTTCAGGAACCTGGAGGGCTGATTGTTGCGAATGCGGTCGAACGTGGAAGCCACGCACCGTGCAATGACGTTGCGGCAGCCATGCTGACACTGTAGGTGTAGCATACTTATATCAGCCCATGAACGCCCCCCATCATTGATGTTCGTCCTCATCCACCACCCTTCCTGTAATATACCTATTGAAGATGTTTCCTCTTGCTACGCTTGCCCTGTTCTCCACAGCATTGGCTGCCCCATGGGGGCCACCGGGTCATCCTGGCCCCGGTGGCTATGGCCCTGATGCCAAAGCCTTGTACTTTCTCGAGAACAACCCGGCCGGCAGCGCCATCGTGGCCCTTCGCATCGGCCAGGATGGCTTGATCAGCGACCCGGTCCGGACTTCGACACACGGCTTCGGCGCTTACGAGCTCAATGCCACGACCGGGGAGCCTGTCGCGGCGGATACCTTGGGAAGCCAGGACTCTGTGGTCGTTAGCGGAAATGTAAACCCACCTTAGCTGGCTTTGCGATGATGTGTGCTGACGAGTTTTGATCGGATTAGCTCCTGTTCACAGTCAATGCCGGTAGCAATACCGTCGTGATGTTCACCATCGACCCCGAGGATCCTTACCACCCTAAGCTGGTCGGCGAGCCTGCGTCCTCCAACGGCGACTTCCCAATGGCCGTGGCGTACTCAGACAAGCTCAAGACAGGTTCGTACCTTACTTCGTGTCCAAGAAGGCCTCTGCGATACTGACCAAAGTATCATAGCTTGTGTTGTCAACTCGGGTGTCGTATCTGGTGTACAGTGCTACTCCGTAGACTACAAGTCTGGCCTCGAACCCACCGGTCCTTTCCGCGAGTTCCCCAAAACCGTCGTAGACGAATCGAACCCCCCAGCCGGACCACCTGGCCAGACGGGAGACGTCTTCTTCACCCCAGACTCTTCGGCTGTCCTGGTGACTGTGAAGGGAGGATCAGGCACGCCACCCGCGCCCGGCTACGTCGTCTCATACCCGGTCAGCAAAGGCGTGGTCTCCACCAAAGCCATCGAGTTCCAGAGCCCCAACATCTTCGTCGCGTTTGGCGCCAAGTGGGTGTCGGAGACGAAGCTCCTCTTGACCGATGCCGCCAGCGGCGTGGATCTGTTGAACGTCAGCGAGGATGGCACCATCACCGAGCTTGCCAACACTCCTATTCCCGGCCAGCAAGCTACCTGCTGGGCTGATTACGATGCATCGCTGCGCCAAGCATACGCCATGGATGCGGCAGCGCCAAAGATCTACCTGATCAACCCATCCACCGGCGCTCTGGAGGGTGACATCACGGTCGAGGAAAGCTTGGGAGGCGTGCTGGACGAGGCGATCCTCGACAACATGATGTACCTCGCGACTCAAGCGAACGGGGTCGTCGTCGTCGATCTGAAAGAGAAGAAGCAAGTACAATTCCTCAACCTCACCTCGTTCTCCGACCGACAGTACTACCAGGGAATGGCCATCTTCTCTGGCTACGGTCCTGCCTCCCATTGGTAAGGGATCCGGATCTAGGGACAAGAGTCTCCACGAGGACGGTTTCATTGATCGTATGGCGTGTTGCGGCCCGTCTGCTAGCCGTCCTAGGATCATACGATACCAAAGACTTTCTTTTTACCGCTGACAATGCCAAACCGGAATGATCATTCATGCGCGCTCAAGCGTATGTGCTTCTAGATAGTAATGTACAAAATGCAAATATAAAATCGAGAGCGAGCGCTATAGGCCTCGCTCGCTTTTGTAAAAGATACCTTAGCTTCACGCGTCACTTGTGCTCGTTCATCTGCTCCGCCGTCACCGGCACTATCTTCGACAAGCGCTGCCAGAATAGATCTGCCGGCCTTTGTTGTAGTGTCATGTCAGCGAGTTTCTGCGATGCGATGCGGTGTGCTTGTGAGCACTTACAGGACTGTCCCGAATCCGCAGCACGTGGCAAGCTCGGCCAGGGGCGCCAGTAACGCTTCGAGCGCTGGTCGCAGCAAGTCTTGGCGCGGGACTCTGTTCCGGATGATGGCGTATGCCTGCGCTGGGGTCATCTCGCCCTCGCCCAGGTGGAGTCGGCCGCTGAGCTCGACGAGTCTGGAGGCAAATGTGCATGTCAGCATAGAAGCGGAACGTCAAGGATGTAATGCAGACCGACTTGTCGATTTCCGAGTGCGGTAAATACCACTGGTCGGCTTTTGCGAGCGGTGAACATGTGTGATCACCAGCAGTAGCAGCCGCGTGCGCATGAGCATGAGCGAGATGCGCCTTCTCTGGCGGCTCGCATGACGGCATCGCGGTCTGATACACCGCGCTGGTGGCGATGAGCGCGTGGCCGTTGAACTCGTCTCCGACGGGCGGACTGGGCTCATTCGAAGGCGGGTTGATGCCGGCGTGCTTGACGTGGTCCTTGCATGGCCATTCGAGCGCGAGGATGAAGTCGAGGGCCGCGACGCTGTCACCTAAGGCGGCACTCGATATCATCTGCGAGCTAGATTGGCTCTCGGACGCGCTGAGACACACACGTTGCTGAGAGATGTTCGGATCATATTGGATCTTGATGAAAGCGCCACCTTGGGTCGCGTGGCGCGGTGATGAGCCATCAGCATCCGGCACATCAACGTCCATGGCAATCGAGTGCTGCGCCAGGATAGCTTGGATGGCCTCGTTCTGCTGCGCCAGGGCAAGTCTCTCATGTGCTACCATGGCCGTCTTGTGCTGGAGCCGGGAGATCTCCTGTTCCAAGCTGCCGATGTATGCATCGTTGCGCTTGCGATGACGCCTACGTACGATAGTTTCAGCGAGATAACCAGTAGAGGGAGAGGAAGCTACTGATGCCGGGAAAACACACACTTCTGCGCATCGTATACTTGTTGCCGCCGTTTGCGGCCGTCAGGCGGCGTTGACTCCGAAGACTTGTTGGGCTTCGGCTTCGGCTTCGAAGGGTCTTGCTCGATGAACTCGAGTTTGTTCGGGTACGGCTTCTTCCAGAAGTTCTTCAAGCTAGACAATGTATCGGTGACAGGAGTCATGCTAAGCCCTTCTACGTAGATCTTGCTGAGAAAGGCTGGCAGGAGAGATGGGAGGAATTAATGGATTGAACAGTACCTGCTTAGAAGTTGGAGTAACTAGTTAAGTTGACCAAGTAACCTGGAAGCTAGTTACCTTCCATACCAGGAGTACATGGACTTATGTAAACGCAATGCGTTCTCTCGCTTAACTTGCCCAAAAGCCCCTGCTTTGGACATGGCCCGGCGACTTGAACTTCGGATGATTACTGGGGACATCACTACATTCTTCTCGCCTCACTCGGCAGATTGCGATGAACAGTCCTCAGGTCGGGAATGCCAAGAACATACGAAGACCTCCACAAGCAGAGGCCCATGTAGCAGCACAACCAAGTCTACTACAAAGCATACCTAGATTAGCTTCAAGGTGTGAAACGATTCTCTACCTTGGATCGCCGACTGTCACCAATCTTCCAAACAATCCGCTAGCTGCCATCTGCTCCAGAATTTATCGCTCTTCGCGGATGGTGGAGCGTCGTATGTGTCGCCCATGACCATCCTCTCAAGCTCTTTCTCCAATGCAGGTATATCGGAGTGGTGGCCAGACTCAGTCCAGTTCGACGGGTCTGGAAGTTGGACGAGGAACATATGTAACCCATGCAAACCAAGCAGCTTGAGTGGCGATATGACCTCAATGTAGCAGTTCTCTATAGCACGACACTGCTCCTGGCTAAGGTGGAGCCGGTACGCAGGCACCCCACCAGGACCGTGGGTTGGTCGGTAACCTGCAAAGCACACACTTATGGTGAGTCGAGGCAGGTTGAGTTTCGGCGCGACATGTGCCACTGTGCTAGTCCACTCCAACCATTCGGGACTTTGAAGAGGGCAGTACGTGCATGCCTCTTGCTCACCGAATGGTGGGAAGACAATTTCCAGGTAACGAAGGTATCGGAGAGCGTTGTCCGGGATGATCGTGTTAAGCCAGACAGAGATGGGTAGCTGGGAATCGGATTTTTCCACGACGTTCATCGTCATACCTTCGCGCACGACGATGAACTTGTTGGCGCTGTAGAAAATTTGGCGAGCGACGTCGGTCACTGCGCGATTCACGAGAAACAGCGAGGTTGGAGGTGCCCAACAGGCGCACTTCTGAATGCTGGATGAGGCAGTGTGGTAGCTTCGGCAGAAGCATCCACCTGAGGGGTGATCACCCGCACAATTGGGATATTGTATCGTTGGCTGATAGTGACTTCCCGGTATGCCAGAAGAGCAGCCATGGTTTTGTCGAGCATCAGAGCCGTAAGCTTCATACTGGGCTCCGTACCTGCAATAACTCCCGTCGGAACCGTTCCACTCGACTTCGCGGTGTGGAGTCACAAGATCTGTGTACGTAAGTATGTGAAGCTGTATTTCGCTAGGCAAGTCGAGAAATCGGAATGATCTCGAGGCCTCATTTATGCTACGTCGCTCGAGACCAGTGACCGTGGCGACTGTCGAATCGGCAAGTGCCTGCAATTGCTCATCACGTTTCTGACTTAAACGAATGCTGCATCCGGCAAGTAGTTGTGGTGGTAAGTCAAGGAATGGTTGAACAGCCAACCGGCCTGTCGCAATGTCTGCAACATCACAAATGAAGTTGATGTGTAAACGAACATCTGTCATCTCTAGATAGGAACGGAAGCAATCGCGACAGGAACGTCGCCACTCTTCCAAGATCGTCTGTTGCTGGTCAGTAGCCATTGACAGACAAGCTTCGTGTTAGTTCTACCTTTGCTCTAGCATCTCTTAATGACAGCGGGTCATCGTGCGCGTAACTGGTATAACGAGAGCACCAGGGGTCCACGCTGTACTTGCACGGCCGACCAAGTCCACATGATGAGACATTGAGGTGTATCGTCAGGAGCTTTAGAGAGCGTAAGGACGTAGGTCGCAGGTTCCGTAGACTGTCGAGATTGTTGCGGTCGCGGACTCGTATGAAGAAATGATTCCACGAATACACGATTCGGCTGACATCAACGTACATAGTTCGACAGGTCAATAGGAGACATGTAGATTGGCGAACGAGATGTCGAATACCCTCTCCGGCCTCAGCGGGCACAGGGTTTCTGTTGTTCAAGTTGATGAATCCGGGAGTTCTAAGGGCGAGGATGCCACACCGATTGTAAATTCGCACCCGAATCGACCATGGCAAGCGTGTCAACGGCGAAGTAGAATGCGGTCCGTACAGTGGGAGAGCATTAGCAGGTCGCAGAAGCTCCTCGTCAGTTGATGATAAAGTCATCTTGTTGTGGTGTTCAATGTTGGTTGTAACTTGTGTGATACCAAGGTGTAGGACGGCCATATGACAGACTGTGACAGCGTTTACGTGCCCAGGTGTCGATACGTGTAGATGTACACATCGCGTGAGTGCGGTACAGAAGATGTACCTCATGTAATGTTGTGCATGTCAAATTGCGGTGAATCACCCAAAAGTATCAGGCAGACGCAACGCTGCCGCCTGGCCTGACAGCATCCTGTGCGAGTTTCTCGAGGATATCATCCGGGGTCGAAGCCACGGTAAACATCATCACTGACATCGAGAAGACGATCCCGAAGAAACTCGTGGTCGACAAGGAGTTGTTGTATGTGTGTAAAAAGCTGACTCAGTGAAGTGTGGTAGAATTTACTATTGCTCGTCAGTCACTTTGATGTGGATGTTGGGGCGGAAAGTAGCGGTGTTGACAATTGCCACGGGTCTGGCACAACGGACCGCACGGCGTTGGTGATGACGATTGTTTTTCATGTATATGTCCACGCTGGAGCACAGCTTTCGATCCTCCAGATTTAGAGTCGCTCAATATACAGAGACGTATGTCCACGTCAATTGCGTCTCTTGTTTCTCCGAGGTTCGAATCGTCGTGTGAGGAATGAAAAGCCCGAAACTCTCGTATCTAAATAAACCACATGAACATCGAGAATTCACTCATGACACTTCCCTGATAACCTTGAGGGGTTCGGTGCCTGGACCGGGAACACACTGCAAGACCTCGAGTCAAGCTCGAATAGCACGGCACAACAAGCAATTCACTTTGATATGAAGTAGGTTATCCATCCTCCAGTCACCATCCTTCGAATTGTACTCGTTATGTATGGATCATGATATCTATACTATACTCGAATTTACATCATCCGCATACCCAGGTTGTAAGCTGTGCATCCAGTATTCACTTCATCGTCCTTGCAATGTGGAGTATTCTCTGGTGCAAGCGCCACATATCATTTTCAGAACAAGCAGAGCCTACATCTTGCCATCGTTTCATGATAGTAGGAATGCTAGCGTAGGCGAGATTGTAGACTTCCCGACATTACTGCAATGGCCAGGTTGAACACAGGCTATGCTCCGGCATAATGGACTTTTGAGAAGCATGATCTGCTGACTCACATGCACTTTACGTGTAGCTGCCGGTACGCAATCCCTCAGATGATCCAGCCATCTGGGTGACAGTTCTCCCAGTAGGTCGTCGCATTCGGATGATCCTCGACGGTGAGGTAGCATGCAGTATTCTCAAACTATCCGTCCGTGGTCAGCAGGCCGCTCATACCTTCTGCATATGTGAGTTCGGTACTCACCGCCCAAGTACTGATGGCCTTGAAATCACGACATTGCCGTGTCTGATTGATGCCGATGGGCGGTACCTTGCCATTGGTTTTGGGACCCAGCGGTGTGGCGAGAAGTGTGTCGTCCGCAGTACACATCAGCTCAGCTCGGAGAACGTCCAGGCAATGGGCGGTATGGTCTGCCTGTGCTTCCGAGAGGTCGAGTCCGTCGCGAAGTTGGTGAATGGTACGTCGGAGGTACGGCTGGAGTGACATTAGTATTCGCTCGATAGCAGATGCTCTATACATCCATTGACATACCACACAGTGCAGCGCATGGTACGCAGCGAGTAGAAACACCTCTTTGCTGCGGTCAGGTTTCCACTCACGACTCGGGGGGATGTTGCGATCCCGGGCCCAGGTCTTGTCCATGGCCACCACGCCAGCGCCGAGATTGATCGCATCCCAAGCCTCGCTCTGCTCGGTCGAGTTGTGAGACGTGTAGGTCTCCTGCCAGTAGCCCATGAACTTATGTTGGAGAGTTTGGTCAAGACCAGCTGCGGGTGTCGTATTTTAGTCAATGTACATGTAGCAGGTAGCGAGGCAAACCGGGTCGCATACTTGTGTGTAGGCGCGTCAATAGACGCGAGTGCTGCATCACGTTAACGCTCAACGACACAGCCAGTGCTAGACCGAGGAGAAACGAGATGTATGGCCATGCCGACTTCGTGGGCGCCACAGAACGCTTCACGGTGCTGGAGTCTCGCTCTGTACTCGAGTCCGCCAGCTTTTCATACCGATGAGTGGCCATGATACTGATAAATGCGCAGACCGAACGAGGTCGGACGATGATCGTCTTTCGCGGACTTCTGCCTGGGTCTAGTATGTACGCCGCCCAGTCAAGCTTCAAGCGCCAGGCACAACATGACGATGACGATACGTGAAGTCGCGAGATTTAAAGGCTACGACGCTGACATGCGAGGCGTAATACTCTCTTCCTCCAGGCCACCGCAGCTAACCGACTAAAGATAGCTAAAACCCGTTGACGTGTGGTGAATCGAATGCTGGAATAGAACCTATAGAGTTCCGCCTTGCTCCAGCCACCACATCACAAGCTCGAAAACCAACAACTTCGGAGGAAAAGGGCTGAGGCTCGGCCGAACGCTTGATTCTTCGCAAGTGTTGGACCATGACGCCTGTGTGATGGCCTCGCATGCCTCGCCATCATACGAGCACACCGAGTAACAAATCAGGCGGGATCGTTGATGACAGTTTCCAAGACTCGCGAGGAACGGTCGGGACAACATCAGCGCTTGCTTACATGACGAATCTATCGGCATTTGCTTCTTGGACTGGCCGTTGATCGACGCAGGGGTCAGACATTATCATTGCATGACTTGACGAATCTCGTTAGTCACTGCAACATTGCATCGGCCTCATCCTTGTTTTCGGCATGGAAGTCCAGCTGTTGCCGAAATTCGTGCACCTCAGTATGTATGGTTATCAGATGCGATCGAAATGAAAGTTGGCGGCCTCGATAGCAGCCTACAGGATGATGATGATCCGGGACTGTCAGCACGAAAATCCCTTGATGATGCAGGGCAATACATTTGACTTTGGGGGCTGAGATGGACTCGCCAGCAACGCCACCCAGTCATGTATGCGAACATCGGCGCTTGTTGATCATTGTACTGTGATACTCTGAATGTGACGGTGTCGCTTGTCTGACAATTATAAACTCTGCGGTCTGCCGCCTTCTACGAGCATCTCAATTGGCACATAGTAAAGAGGCATCGCAATTTCATCACCAGTATCATCGGAGTCAGCACTCAAAGTTACTGCTATAACTGTGCATCATGATCATCTCAAGGAGCTCAACAGGCCTGTTGCTGCTTGCAAGTAGCCTTGCAGCGGCTCTACCTTTGCAGTCCACGAATAACGGTGAGCGCTCATATTGCAATCATAAGAACGGAGGTGGAGACTCAGACATTCAGCAGCAAATCTCCGCATGATTGAATCGAGGGACAGCAACCACAAGCGACTTTCCACATATATCAGGCGACCCTCGTCGGAAGAAGTGGACGATCTCTCTCCCGAGTCGGATGTTATCATCAAGTTGCGTCGATCAGACGAAGCAGAAGACAGCACACACGAGCTCGAGCCGGACGCGATCATCAAATTTCGTCGATCTGAAGATGCCGGCGACGAAGCTTTGGGACCTGATGCGGTGATCAAATGCCGACGGTCTGGAGATGATGAAGATGCCTCCACCGAACCCGACGCTATAATCAAGGTCCGGCAATCGGATGAGGTTGACGACGACACTTTTGAACCCGACAATATTATCAAAATTCGACAATCAGAAGAAGGCGACGACGGCACCTTCGAACCCGACAATGTCATCAAGGTTCGGCAATCGGTTGAGGGCGACGACGACACTTTCGAATCCGACAATGTCATCTAGATGCCTCTCTGTTGAGGCGCTCGAAATGGGTACGAGGTATCGCTTAACGGTCTTGACCTACGATGTCTGCGGCTAGAGAGCTAAGAGCTGACTCGTACCGCGGGAAATCGTTAACGAGTACTTTAATGTCCATGTTTTCGATGTTAGATACCTCATAGACCTAGATGTTACCAGATGAGACAAGATGTGCTCCTGTACTCATGCGCAGACTGTATTGATGTTCACGTACATTGACATGAATTACATGAACCGGATGAAGCGTACAGTGTCAATGTATCAGCCACGTAGCCCAACTATTGAGCAGCTAATTCCGTCTATTATGAGGTCGTAGATAGCATCATCAATTCGTGAACTTATGCATCATCAACACCAAGCGGGCTTGAGGCTTGTGCTGCCATTTCGGCGGTACCGGCAGCACCGCATCCTCAACGACCTCGAGTCCTACGCGTTGGTAGAAGCCAACTGCAGTGGGTTGAGCTATCAAGACGAGAGGCTTCCCTTGCTGAGTGTCCATGTCGAGCAGGTGCTTCATCAGGAAAGATCCAATACCTTGTCGCTGTACAGTCTTGTCTACGAAGAAAGCCATCGTTTCTGGACGACTGTCAATGTTCCGGTAGCATGAAACTGGCGCGACTCGACAACACGACTACTCACCAGTGACCGGCCCTTCCAATTTGGTGTACAGCCGTAGTAACAGAGCATTCCGCTCTGCGCGTAGATGGTGAGCGTACTCTCGGTCGTCATCATTCGTCCAAGGATTCCCGGAGAGGCCGGATAGCGTCTTCGGGGGCTCCGGATTGTAGAGACAGATGCTGATCGCCACTATGCGGTCGGCGTCTTGATCGACGACCTTCAAGAAGTGTTCGGGGACGTTCAGATGGTGTCTGAATTGGAGGAAGCGGGAGCACGCCTCTGCACGTCCGGCAGACGTGTCGAGTCCCGGCCAGGTCGCGCGCACGAATTCCTGGATGCCATCTTGGACAAGACCGTCGCAGACCAGCTCGGAGGCCCGCGGGACGTCGACGTCTTCGACCGGCAGGATTATGTAGGGCATGGCATCGAATGTCGCCGGAAGGGCACTATGTGCTGTCAGCTGCACAGATTATACAATCTACCGTTAAGGTGAGCGGTGAAGTGATTCAAATGCTACAGCGCTTTATCACGTCTCAGATTACAGCACGGATTCTTCCGGTATGGTATGGATTGGTAAACAATTTGTCAGTGATGTGCATGAATTCTGCCCCCAAGGGGACATGAGCTGAAGCCGGTACGCCCGGCTACTACTACCATACGACGTGCTGATCAAATAGACTTTATCTACATGCACGCCAAGGGGACTAGGCTAGCTTTGCCACGCTTGTTTTCGGCCACTCGCGGACATGTGGGCGTTGCTGCAGATCATACTGTACATACGGTGTGGATGCAGCGAGCTGGACTGTCGACATGCTCAATTCGTTCAACCGAGCTGAGAGCTTCGCGAAAGGATACGATGCAGCATCATCCAATACAACTGTAGCGATTGCCTGTGTACAGGCCCAAAGGATCCGATGTGAGGATCATCCAAGTGGAGCCTATCGGTATCCGAGCCTCCGAGTTAAAGTAAGCAGGGCTTAGGGAGCCCGTGCTTAGTGATATTCGGGCATCTCTCAGCCTGGAGGAAGGTCGCGGGAAGGATGCACAGTCGCCATCTTTGCAGGTTACTGGCACACAACTCGCGCATGTTCAGTCGTCTCGAAGAGCTCTTGGTCGTTGAGGGAATCGGATCTCCTCGTGGGCCAGGCTGATGATCCAGAACCCACTTGTCGCTCTCCTGCTGTCCAGAAGACCCATTCGCACACCTTGTCATCTCGCGCTGCATGGGTAGTTGCCGTGCGGGCCTCATCATCCATGCCGCGACACGGTGTCACTCATGGAGAAGCGGTCAATCTCACGGCATGGATATCCATGATCGGCATGTGTCTGACGGTCTTGCTCAAGGTTAGCTGGCCCCTTCAACATGCACCACAGCATGCGCGTACTGACGATGTCTAGATGTCCAGTAAATGGATGAAACTTGGGAAGCTGCACATTGACGACTATCTCCTGCTATCGGCTATGGTGGGGGACCCTCAAAGTGCGCTTCGTGGTTTTGTACTGACAGAAGGCTAGATCATCGCAATCGCGCAAGTCATCGCAGTCAATAAGGCGGTTCAATTTGGCCTGGGAGATCATGCCGCTCAGCTCAGTTCGGACTCCTTGCAAAAGTTCGACAAGGTGAGTGGGACGATTCTTTCACGGGAAGGCAAAGTTACTAAAAGCTACTACAGTCCATCTATGTATCGCAGATTATCTTCTTCCCAGCCGTGGCCATTCCAAAGATCACAACGGCCATCTTCGTAGGAGAGCTATCCATCAGAAGGGAGGTGCGGCGAGCCGCGACCATCATCTCTTATTCTTGCACGACTTGGCTTATATGTGGTATTCTGACCGCAGCGCTTGAATGCGTGCCCGCCAGTCCTTGGGATCTGTCGTCTCGTAGGTGCATTGATCAAGTGAGTGACTGGTTCAAGTGGTGAAGAACACAAACAGCGCTGATGACTGGCTTAGACGGCTTTCTGGGCATCAATGACTGCTTTTGATATTCTAATGGATCTGGCACTCGTGGGCCTCGCGACCTCTATCCTATGGAGTCTACAAATGGCGCTCTCTCTCAAGGCACCAATCTTAGCAGCCTTTGTTTCACGTCTTATGTGAGTATCCATATCCAAACTAACCTCACTGTGCTGACCAATGTTCAGCATGATTCCCGTGAACATCCTCAGGATTACTTACATAAATTCAGCGTTCTCCACAACAGATGTCAGCTCCAACTATTGGCGCGCGGCGATATTGACCGAGCTGGTGGTCAACGTGGGAATCATCGTCGCTTGTGTACCATTCCTGAAGATCGTGGTCGAGTCAATGGAGCACGGGTTCTTCTCGGGAGATCTCCGCAACTCGCCAGGTGTCCTACAATCACGAAGCGTTACCAAATCTTTCACGTTGAAGGAAAGCACGAGGAGCGGGAGAAGCGCAAGAGACACGAGCTTTTCTGGTCAGACGGGTGACAGCAGGAGAGCCCTCAACGACGAACACTCTTTGCAAGACCTTGAGACCACTGAGGATGGTCCGTGGTGTGGCAGTGTGTCACGGATCTCGACAGTTGCACCGACAGTAGCGGAACCTCCTGTGAACCAGGGACAGGGTGGTACGAGTCTGGAGATATATAAACAGACCTCTATGTCGATAGATACAGAACTACGATGATATGATATGAAGAATTCACTGTAACGCACATGATGCGATCTGCTGCTGCAACATATCTCCCAAAAAAGGTAGTCTGACACCGTGTTCATTATGCAAGCAAATGCAATCGCAATTGCTGCGTGTTTAAACACAGGTGTGACGGTGACTACGGTAGGCACGGTTCCCCAGCCGGAACACCAAGCCACCGATGATCGACGAACCTACTCCCGATCCCTGCAAGCTCACCCGCAGCCTCGGCGAGGACTAAACGATGAATCCTTTGAGAGGACAGGCCGCAGGCGTGACAGGACACAAGGGATTCGCGATGATCGGCGTCGTTAGGACGCGCTCAATGCATCGGGCTAACTCACGTGTTGTCAGCTGGCTTCCATGAAGCTTCCACGAGGGCGCTATCGTTTGTTGCATTCCATCGACCCTCGTTGACCTACAACACATCTATAAGTTGGCAGCTCGTCAGCGGTGAGTGCTGTTTTCCTGCTGTCTTCATCCGAGATTATCTCCTTGTAGACTCGCGGACATCACGGCTTGGGAATGGCTCACATCACGGTGTGTTCCAGCACAATCGGCGGACACGACCATGAGCTGGGCCAGTTCCCGTGGCCGCCTCATCGTTCGCAGGAGAAACCGACCGGGCTTTCTCGTGATGCTCAAGATCTCGCACGATTTGGCAAGGAGGAGCGGTTCAAGGTAGATCCTTTCACGTCAAGCCTGAGGTTCCCAGCAGGTACGATAGCAGTGACATGATATAGACTGACTTCTGGCGCAGAGAAACTTTGGATGGCTGTCAATAACAGGCTTGACATGTACGCTGATGTTGACATGGGAGGGATATGTGCTGTAAGCTTGATCGATGTTGTCTTAGATCATTGCTAAGACTAACAAACCTCAAGTGGATTCGGACCCCAATTGCTGAATGGCGGTCCCGCCGGCCTCTTCGGAGGGTTCATCTTTGCGTGGTGTGGCACGATGCTGCAGGCCTTGGTCATGGCTGAAATGGCGTCTATGTATGTTGAGCATAAGCTTCGTATATCGTTTGCATACTTGCTAATACGTCATGCCAAGGGTACCACTGAGCGGCGGCCAGTACAACTGGATCGCAACTTTCGCACCGCCCAGATACTCGAGATTTCTCAGCTACATCGCTGGCTGGCAGACCGCGCTCTCCTGGCATTCAATTGTCGCGGCCGTGTTCTATGTCTCCGCCTCGTCTGTGCAGACTCTAGCCGCGATCAATAACCCATCCTACGAACCCAAGCCCTGGCAACTGGTACTACTGATGTATGCATTCCTTGCGTGGGCGGTATGCATCAACACCTCCCTCGGACGCGTTCTCCCCATGATCGAGTCCATCATCTTCATGATCCACGTGTTTGGATTCTTCGTCGTGATCGTGGTCTTGCTGTACCTTACCGAAGACAAGAATCCCGCGTCCCTCGTATTTGGTGACTTTATCAACGGCGGTGCTTGGGAGACCAATACGCTGTCCTTCTTTGTAGGGATAGTGGCAAGTATCCTCACTTTTATCGGAGTGGATGCCGCTGCACATCTGTCGGAAGAAGTCGAAGGAGCGACGACGGTAGTGCCGTGGTCCATGATCGCTACGATTGTTGTTAACGGCGCGACCGGATTTGGCATGCTGGTCACTATGCTGTTTGTGATGGGGGACCCACTGAAAGTCATCGAGGCATACACAGCTGGACAACTGCCATTCGCTACGATCTTCGTCAACGCGTTGGGGTTAACGGGTGCAGCAGCTGGTCTGGTAAGTGGGAATGATACCATAATGTATTGTGTTGCTTCAAGGCTGACAGTACTCAGGGCGTCATACCCGTCGTGGTCATCGGTTTTGGATGCGTTGGTGTGATGACAACCACATCCAGAATGATGTGGGCTCTTGCACGAGAGAATGGTAGGCATGCTCGAGTCTTACAATTGAGGATCACAGCTGACTTTGATTGGCAGCATGGCCTGGATCGAAATGGCTGTCTCAGGTCAGTACAGAGCTCCACTCCAATCGAGCTCAAAGACTGACACATCCTTGCAGATTGGCAGCAAGAACGCTCTACCTCTGAACTCAATCCTCGTCACTGCCATAATCGACATGCTGCTCGCCCTCATCAACCTCGGATCGAGCACAGCATTTAACGCATTCGCCGGCATGGCCGTGCAAGGCTACTTCTCCGTCTTCTTCATCGTCGCCGGCGTCGGTCTCTACTGGCGCATCACCGGTGGGAAGAACACGCCCTCGGTCAAGAAGGGTCCCTTCAGTCTCGGCGCCTTCGGGATCCCCATTACCATTGCCGCGCTGATATATAGCATCATCGGATTCTTCTTCACCTTCTGGCCGCCGGCGCCCGACCCTACGGTCAAGGAGTTCAACTGGTCTCTGGTCGTGTGGGTGGGGACCATCATCGTCTCGTTGCTCTATTGGCAGTTCCGCGCGCGGCACATCTATACCGGACCGATCGTGGAGATCTCCGAGTCGGAACGCATCAGCGCGCGACGATAGCATGATTCATGAATCGCTGGAAAAGCATAGCAGGTGCCATATCACTAATTTTAATGGATGTGCTCCGAGTGGGTTTCGGATGTGAATCGCTGCTCCTGTTCGCGCATGGTCTGCGATTAATGGCGAAAGCGTCTGATCCCCTGCCATCGAAGAAGTTTCGACAATCCTCATACATCCCGGGGTTCTGCAGAAACCTACTTCTCTGGTCTCCACTTACACACCCCCTTTCGACCGCGATGTCGGCCAAGCAGTTCCGGGTCTGCCATATCGCACCGCGATGTCTGAAGTTAGGGCGCCACTGCTCGACTGGAACAGCCGCCATCGGAACATCGCCCACCTGCTTCAGCCTCGAAAGTCGGCACGAGTCACTGGCCACTTCTCACACCGTCTCCCAATCCCTTGGCTCGACGAGCATCATTTCAGCTTACGGTCTGCTCAAACGCGGCTTCCTGGACCTCCGATGCGCACTTCTCACGACAGCTGAACGCTTTGCTCCTTAAAACGCAGACTTGTGTATCGAGAGGGCGTTTTACGCAGCTCGTCATTCCATTGGTGGCAAGCGGCTTCGTCGGTTGAATTGTGGCGCGATTGATCAGCTAGCCTAGCCCTCCTCGCATCGCTGGATGCTACAAGTCGTCTACAACAGAATAGGTCATTGAATAACAGGCCTGTAAGCGTCTCATCTCGCATGCATAGAGCAGTGCAAAATAGAGCAGAGCAAGCAAAGCAGAGCAGGGCAAGCATCACACCTCGATCACGCTTATATGTCTTCCTGGCCAGTTTCAAGACCGGTCGGAAGATGATAATGTTCAAAATGATAGAACATAGATATAACAAGATAGATCAGTAGAGAAAGAGAAGTCACACCCCCTAAATACCTTATGAAAGGAAAGGTCGTAAGAAATCGTTCATTTGCCCCTTCCAGTAGTTTCCTGTAGATTCTCGATCTTGACGGATAGCTTGGATGGGTCATGTTTACGTGTGTGTATGTATGTATATACCTAATGTGCGTGGTAATCTTGTAGTGCCAAGACAAGATCTCCATTTCAGAGCAGTGTATTGTACCTCGTACATACCTACTTCAAGACTTGAACGTGAATACAAACATGTAATGATAACCATAACGCAAAATACCGTACCACAAGGCAACGATTCGACGGTCGCAGCAGAAGACCAATGCCTATTGCCACAAGTCACCGTATAAGGTACACATCTATATGTATCATCCACCCGCCCACCCATCCACCCACCCACCTTACCTTAACGTACTGTACTTCAGACAAGCAGGAGGAAGGAGAAAGATTCGTATAGGTACTGTGGTCGTCAGACGAGATTCGCAAGTCGGAGAAGAATCACTAAGGTACATACAGGTAACTTATCCTAGGTAGGCAGGTACTTGTAATCGCATAGCGATGGGAGGGACGGAAGAATAGGACGATGGAGAAGATGATGGGGTAAGGGTAGGAGTAAGGGTAAGAGTAAGAGTAAAAGCAAGAGGAAGAGGAAGAGTAAGAGCATCGACAGCGGCAGCGACGGTGCGAGCGACGGCGTCAGTAACGATAGATGAATTTCGTAGCTGACATAGCGAGAACACTCGATTATTTTCGGGGGGTCTAAGTCCAAGGTCAGTCAGAGATATGGATACCTGATGGATGGGCAGGTCTCAATATGCTGAAATTGATGTTTCGCGACTACATGATAGGTAAAGAACGATGACAGTGAAGAGAGCGAGCACGAGGGGAGAACTCAGTCGGAAACACTTTTTCTTCCGAGGGTCAGGATCATGAAGGGACGGAAACAGTAAATGGAAGAAAAATGAACTTGATTTCATCTTAGAAAAACTATGTCTTGTTGATCATTCATAAGCACTACAGCGCTTGCAGCTTACATGCACGCACGCACACCGCCCGCCGTGTCGCACATCTATACAAATGTTCCCTGATCTGATGCACCGCCTGAACGCCGGCCCTAGCAGGTCTGTCCGAAGAAAGAATGATGCTGGCGACCCCGTTTAATGATAGGGTTGTATCGTGCGGATGGAAAAGGTCACAGGCATGCTGTCTTATCCAACTGGTATGGTGATGCCGATGATGCGTGAGGTTGGTCTCGTAGGCTTCTCGTGTGATAATCCATCATCATCATCGAGTGGGTTGTATGGAAATGCACACTCTCTCTTCGTGCTAGTCACACGCCAATGCGCGCCGACTGAATGCATATGCCAGTTCCTGGGTATATTGTATCGGAGGTATAATGAAAGACGTTCGAAGAAAGTCCTCTAGAACAAAGGGTGGTTGACGGTGTTGACGTAGTCGACGTTCTCCTTGCCGGACTCGATGCGCTCGTGGCAAGTGCCGAAGAGGCGGTCCCAAACACGGGTCTGCTTGCCGTAGTTGTGGCTCTGCTTCCAGCCTTGACGGTGGTGGAGATCGTGGTCCTCGACGACAAGCTCGCAGTCGACGAGCGACAAGAGCCAGGCGGAGGTACCGGGAGGCAGGACGAAAACGCGCACACCACTGTGTCCAAAAGCCTCAGTGAACAGAAGGAACTCGAGGCACATCCAGGTGTCGTAGAAACCCATGGGGAAACCCATGAGCTTCAAGCAGGACCATGTAAGCAACGGCACAGCGATCATCTCGACAAACTCCTGCTCGGAATCGGCGTAGGACGAAAGCATGGTGTTGGGGTGCTTGGTAAGGTGGTGCGTGCGGTGGTACTTCCAGAGAGCGTCGATCTCGTGGCAGGAGCGGTGGTAGAGGTAGAACCAGCCGTCGAGGATGATCGAGTAGAAGAACATCTCGACTGGTAGCCACCAGCTGAGCGAAATCGGGTCGTTGCGGCGGTAGAGCATGAAGGTAGTGTAAAGAGGGCGAATGAAAGTGATCCCGAGCAGGGAGGTGACGGCCTTGTTGACGCCGACGTCAGGCACTTGATCGCGCTCATGTTTGTCGCCATCCAAGAAGCCGTATTTGTGACCCATTCTCCGGATCACTTGGATCTGGTGAACGGCGTTGAGCTGGTACATAAGAGAGTAGAGACCGTAGGTGGCAAGCGCCGGCATGTTTCGTCCATATTTCCAGACGTAAACGTACTGGACGGCCATAGGGATCAGGGCATGGTAGAGCACCCAGAAGTTGACCGACCACTGAGTGACAAAGGGGACTTTGTCGGTCTTTGCGTGCTTGGGGACGGCCTTGTTGGGGTCGATGGCGTAGAGCTGGAAGATATGTAGCAGCCAGTGGCCAATGCCCCACTGTGACTTGTCGTTGCGCCAGGTGGACTTCATCGAGTCCTTGGGGTTACGTTGAACGGCAGCCATGATTGCGGTGTTGGGTGGTGCAATGTTGGTGATGGGGAGGCAAAAGAACGACTAGGAGGGAGACGAAGTGTGATTATATGGAACAGGGTGGAAAATCTGTTGCCTTCGGTGATCTGGTCTTCGCCTCCAACGTTTGACGCATGTGATGTGCGCCTCGGCTATCATGATGTCAGGCATGGGGGGTTCACAGCCTCGAATTCTCGTTTCGGCGCTGCACGTGAATGAGCCGTCTAATTTGCCACCCAGGACCGAGTCTCGTTTGGTTTTATTCGACTGCCTGCTACTCGAATGTGTCTGACGCACTTCCCACAAGCAGATTGGTTTCTGAGGCGGATCCGCGCATCCACATTCGGTACTAAAAGTTGTTCGACGATGCTCCTCCTGGTTGCGGCTTAGTAGCCACCCTTGAAGATGGACCGGATGGCATTGGCAAGACACTGTAACAACGGTAGACATGCGGATTGCAGCCATCTGTCGTAGATAAGTCTCCTGTTAACGAAAAGCAACCATGAGATGAGGCACTCGCAGTACAGAGGTCCTGTCGTGTGCTCGTATCGCAGTCCGAAAGATTTCCACTCACCGATGGGCCTCGATATATTGCTGCCTGACTGGCCCGGCAAGCGACTCCAGCACTGCCGCGCTATCAAATGTTTCAAAGTCGAAACTCCATGCACCGCAATAGGCAGCCTCTTTCCATCATGGCTGATAGGCCCTCGTCTCCAATGGCAGTGCCGGTTGTGCCCGACAAACTCGAGCATCGTATTCCATCGACGGACCTGGACTTGATCCAGTTTTCCCTTGGCTGCTCATTGCTGCGAGAAGAGCGCCGAGCTGTCTTGTCGAGTGCATCCCTCATAAGTCCGCTGTATCACATTCATTCTTCATCGAACCGATGGCGCGCATACCATGAAACGACAGCCGTTTCGCGCAAAGACCGTTTGAAAGCGGGGAGACTGCACCAGAGCCAGGGAGCGAGTCCGACCGAATTGGAGCAATGAGATGAGCGCGGTATCGCCCGTCACGGCCGTGAAGCGTTGTCGGTTGTGAGGCGATACATAGGAGCGAGCGAGCGGGAAGCTGGTGGTAGCGTCTTGTGGGAGTCTCTAGTGAACCACACTGCAGCGACGAAAATCAGATTACAACATTGGCACTCGCACTCCACCTTGTGGCCCCTGGATCATCTGTAGCATTGACAACATGCAGCCTCAACATATCGTAGGTGTGCGGTGGAACGACTATTGGCTCTGATACCTCTGCCCTTCTCATGCACTTTAAAACGAGCGCCAGAATTACATGCCTAGGCCCACACTCAGTCCTCAATAATTTACACACCGAACACTGCACACCTACAAAAGCAACACAATCCCCTACTTACGGGCTTGACCTCCCACGCCGACTGGACGAGAGATGATCTGCCCCCCATCCGGCCGCAAGCCCCAGGGCCGCAGGGAGTCGCTAGAGGAGAATGCCGGGGCTGGCCGCTGCTCACGAAAATTCAGGGTCCGGTGATGAAAGGTCCCTCTCTCTGTCGGCCTGTCTTGCTTGTCCAGACGCGATCGTGGCGGTTTAGGGTTTTGCAGATCGATCTGGCGGACATACAGTAGTCTCGTGGCTTGCGATCGTACCTGTTGGATGTACTGTACTGTACTGTATACTGGTGTGGCTTTTCGGAATGCTCTCTATAACGCTTGGAGATATGTATATAAGGTACAACCTTATTTAGGAGTACTGATGTTGGAAGGCAGTGTACAATGGAAGTATTGATGTCACTGTTGCCAGAATGCATGCTCGAGTGCAAATTCGATCTCAATCCAGAAGACCTGTTCCTCGCATCGGTGGCTTATGACAGTGCTCGCACGAGGTCGACACGATCTAGACCGTGGTATCGTGGACGTCATGCTCAACTATCTTTACCTTGCAGGGTCAATTCCATCATCATCAAGGGTGTTGATCCAAATTGGATCAGTACATGGCAAATGTGAGCAGGGTATCAGATTCCATGGATTGTGTCATCTCGTTACATTGCGGTAGCATTCTGCCATTGCCCATCCCAACCATAATCAGGCCAACCCTCTGGCATGTTCGCCAGTGCTGGCAGAGTGAACTGAGACCTGCATGCGCCGTCTTCCTCGCATGTCAGATCGCAGAGCCCGTACAGCGAGCAGAAACACTGCTGCGCGTTGGGACAGAATACTGCTGGTTTGTGGAAGATGACTGTGTGGCAGGGTGATCAGTAGCTGGACCACAAGAGCACATACTTCGGGAACACGACTCACGATGCCAGGAATACTCCATGATCCGTCCACTGATGTAGTCTCTCAGTTCCGTCTCGAGTAGCCATTGTCGGTACCGCTCATAGTCGCTCTTCGGTCGCTCGCGGATCTTCCACGATGTAGCTGCAAATTGTGCACAGCACGGCGCACCAATCTGTTCAGGGACGGGTTCGCCTGAGAAGAGATGCTCAAACGCCTCCTGGTAATACCAGCCAGCACGTTGATCAACGGTGCCGGTGATATGGTCGACTGGCTTCTCCGCGGCTTCCTTGTAAGGCCGAATTTCATCCGGACAGCCAAGACTCCATGTGCAACGAAGGCTTGCATAGCCCTGTTCCTCGATGAAGGGAATCTGTAGACGACTGAGGACTCGCTGACCATCGTACAGCGGATCATCGTTATGCCACTGGTATTTATTGGCGTGATGAAAGATCATGACATCCGGAAGAGAATCCCAGTTGTCGAGTATGTACCTGACACCGTCTCAGCATCACGGAAAAAGATGGCACATGACAAAACTCACGTCAGATAGACCATGGCCTCACGCCCTTTGTTCATCGGCACCGTGAGAGCGGCGTGCGGGTCATCCGTGACATAGATGTGGTGGCTCCATTCCGGAAACGCAGCAGGCAGCCAGGATGTATCTTCTCCCTTCTGGCTCGCGACGACTATCGCTACGTGCTTCTGCTCTGGTTTATGTTCGTGCAGAGCAGGCTCGCGAAACCATGTCGTAACAGAAGTACGCGTGGTAGAGGAGTAGCAAGAATAAAGAATCAGGAAGCTCAGAAGGATGAATAGCCAGGTGTAGACAGGCAGGCCAAGAACCGCGGCCCTGGTAGTCCTCAGCATGTCAGTAGCACATTAATCCAGCAGAAGATCTAAGGAGAGGTTGGAGAAAACGCAGGTCAAAGGTATCGTTGTGCATGGTGGAAAGATGCTGCACTCACTCAGCCTTCACGGATTTCGAGGCACAGCAAGCCTGAGAAGGCTGCGTTGCTGAAGCCCATCACGGCGCTCCTGCCTGGGCCAGGGATGTGGTGTAACTGAACGTGCAGGTTGCAATGCATGTTGGTGATTCGTGGACGACGCGCTTCAGTCACCGACCAAGTAAAGCTTATGTCGATGAGCGACCGGGCCGAAGCGTGGTTCGGAACATGCGCCTGCAAACCACGCGCGCTTAGCTTGTCCAGAGGTTCTTCTTTGCTTTCCAACAAGAACATCCCTCGAGTGTCGCCGAGATGGCACGGCATCGCACGACTATGTGTCGATCAGCTATCTGAAGCCAAGGTGCGATTGTAGCACAGCATGACAAGGATTCGAAAGGAAGACAAACGCTAGATGGAACAACTTGTGCCACCCGGCTTCAGCCAGTCCGGGTCAAACCCAGGCCATAAACGTCAGAGCGTTACCCTCGAATGAGGAGCGTGGCAAATGAAAACCTCTCTCATGCTGTGACACCCTGGCAGCAGGTATACAGCCAGTATGAACCTGGTCCAATGGTCTTGGCCTCGACACACCGCGGAATCATTGCAAATCCCGGCTGGTGGACTTCTGTATATCGGCCACGAACACAACAGCAGCCTCATTGATCGAGCGCTGTCATGCAGTATCACAGTACGCCAAGCATTGATGCAACCTCTCGGATCCCAGGACACCAATCGCAGATTCGAGTCGTGACGATGTGTTGCTACAAGTTCGCGGTGCACTTCGTCTAAACAGCAGATCATCGTAGGTCAGACCAACACCACCCCTAGCCTTGTGTGTCTGTTGTTCGATGCCATTGTTTCTGCTATGTTTTCTCTTACCATTCACGCTATCTACCGTACCCTTTGATGAGACTCGGTCTCGAAGATGCGGAACGTCCAGTATTTCGCCGCCGTGGCCTCACTGTTCAACAGAAACACCAGCGTCTCCACGGTCGATGTCGCCGTTGCTCACCATTCAGACCCTCTCCGCCCTCTGGCACGAGAAGCACCGTTTCTTCACGAACTACATCTTCCGCAGCTTTCCCAGCGAGATGATGTCTGCACCAGCGCCTTCGGCAGTGGATGGTTGACAAGCACTTGCACCCCAGGAAACACGCTCTGCTGTGAGTTCAGGATAACTTGAGCCCACCGTCGACTGCCATTGCTGATCCGAGACAGGCGTCCAGACCAACTCGCCGCTCCCGGAATGTGTTCAAGCTCTGGAACTAGGCTGGTGCTGCACACAAGAGTACGACCACCATCGCGGGTGACTGTCTCTAGAAAGACAGGTTGCTGATGATATGCGTATAGCGGAGGATGTTACGTCGACACTCAATCGTCCTGCGGCCAGCCGGGCGCTGTGAGCTGCAGCGAACTCGGGCCAGATACCGCAGAAGCATGCTGTCCGCAACACACAACCTGTGCGCCAGGCTACAATGCCACGCAGGAGTGGGTGCGCTGCGACATTGAGCAGACGGCATTGGAGACGCTGGCGGGATTGGCATCTTCGACCTCAAGTACAACGTCCAGCTCCTCATCAACCACCACTTCGACGACAAGATCAACACCAATTTCGTTCACCACGTCATCAGCCGCATCTACCTCTGCTCTCAGCTCGTCCGCAACAAGCCAAGCAGTACCGGGCAGCACAACATCAGCCCTCAGCGCCTCCGCCACAGACAGCGCATCCTCCTCCGCCCTCGCATCCACGTCCAGCCCGAGTCTGACGACCGGCGACATCGTTGGCGTGGCGCTCGGCTCCATATGCGGTGTCCTGCTAATCCTAGCCGCCGTCTGGTTCACCCGCCGGCACCGACGGCGAAGCAATGCAACCCAAGCACTCTCCATGTCACCGCAGCAGCAACCACCACCGCTGGGGAATTCGGACTACTACGCTCCTGACAAGGACGGGCAGCATGGCGAGTACGCCGCCTACACCCAATCCCCTCATCACCAGGTCGCTTACTCGGAGCTGTCGGGCGTGAAAGCACCGGTCGAGGCGCCCACCTCACCCATGGTTGGGAAAGGTGTCGCGCGGTCTGGCCGTGAGATCGTAGAGCTGGAATGAGAAGCGGCATGAAGTTGATATCCGTGCGCTGTGAGTAAAAGTGGAGCTCCGTAATGCACAATTTAATTCACATCTCTGACGGGAGTCTTGTTTTGGCAACCCTTGAAATAAGTCATCTGAATACCTTGCTCATCGCTGTTGTTGTTGCTGTACAGGATACTGAAAGGTCTTAGAATCTATAGCGTTAAAGCGATGTACAGCATATGAAGATGCCCGACATGAAACATCACCACGGCTTCTCCCTTAAAAGTACAAGTGGCCATTCGACATCAATTCCACATTATTCGCAGTACATGGCCATGCAGATCTCGACACCCCGATCTCCAACGACTAAAACTGCACCTCAGCCGTCGCACCATCCGGCGTCTCCGCCACCTTATACACCAACTTGACCGCGCTGACCTTATCGTTCTTCATATCCTGCATGCCCAGCAACGCGCCCTCGAGGCCTTTCGCACCGACCTTCTCCGGATGGGCCTCGAGCTTCTTCTCACGAAACAGCTGCTCGGTGATCGCGAAGAATGTGCGCGCAAACTCAAAGTCCTCCTGGATGGCAGGGGTCTCGTTTCCGCCCTTGACGAACGCCTCATTGAAGATGGTGTACATCAACGTGAACGTGACGGGGATGTCGCTGGCGCGGGGGAACTGGACGGACGCGGCGGGCGCGAGACAGCCGTAGCGGGCGCCGGCGGGGTCGGAGGAGAGCGCCTCCGCGCAGATCTGCGCGGATGTGGGCTGCGAGATGGTGTCCCAGGCCAGCTTCAGCTCGTCGTGCGTGTCGCGGTTGATGGTCTTGCCGCAGGCCGGGTCGCGGTAGTCGTAGACGGCGTCGGCGCCGAGGGAGCGGACGAAGTCGTTGTTGTGCGGGCTGCAGGTGGCGAGGACGCGGTAGCCGGCGAGCTTGGCGAATTGGACGGCCAGCGAGCCGGTGGCGGTGGAGCTGCCCTGGGGTGGAGATGGTCGGCGATGATACAGGCTCGCGTATTCTCAATCTTCGAACACAGCAGACTCACGTAGATCAGCACTGTCTCCCCCTTGGTCGTCGGCTCGGTAGGCAAGTTGAGCTTCAACGCCTTCTGGAACAGCCCTTGGCCGACGGTGGAAACACCGAGAGGGAACGTGGCCGCGACCTCGAACGAAAGATCATCCGGCAGCTTGACCATGAGGTCCGCCTTGGCCACGGCATACTCGGCGAAACAGCCGTCCTCGGGCTGGCTGAAGTTGCAGCCGTGCGTGGTGCCGGCGATGCGGTCGCCCACCTGGAACGACTTGGTCACGTCGGCCCCGACCGCGACGACGGTGCCGGCGAAGTCGCACCCCGCGACACCACCCGGTGCCGCGCGGTCGCCGGCGATGTGCTTCCAGTCGGTGGGGTTGAGGGCGATGCTGTCGACTTTGGCCAACAGGTAGGTGGGGCGGAGTTGTGGGACAGGGATCTGGGAGATCTGGGCGCGTTTGCCGTGCACCGTGATGGCTTTCATCATCTTGGGGACTTGGGAGGACATGATGGAGGTGTTGGGGTGTGGTTCCTGGGGAATGAGGTGGTGGATTGGTCTTGTTCTAGACTTTGCTATGGAAGTACAGCAAAGCGCATTGGGTGGACATCAATTATATCTGAGACCACCACCTGAATGATTTCCAATCTGCCGCGTGCGGTCCGGCTTCCTTTGCGATGACGTTGTCAGTACTGTATCGATAACAGATCTTTTGCCCTGCATGTGATTACCTCATGTATGTACTCTCACGTACCTTACCTTAAGTAAGGTACCTTAATTGATGATCTTGCTTACTCAGGTCATCAACTGCCTCGGAAAATGGCAAGGAGCAGCCGTATCTCATGCCGGATTGTGAATACCGAACGGCAAAGTCGGCTCCACGCTCTCACGCTTGAGTGCAGCCCTGCAGTTGGCCGAGTACTCATGCATACAATGCCCACTCTCGTTCAGGGATATGTCCATCATTGCGCATTGCTACCACCTTTGCGGTCTCCAGAAGATTGCTAGATCGTCAACTTCCGTAGAGGGTCTCACCGCAGTATTGAGCCGTCTGGAGGGCGAGCATAGCAACCTCCTCCGTGCCTGCTCGTTGTGAATCCAGTCAGTGTGTTCGTACTCGCCAATTTCAGGGTACTCGATCTCAGCGCAGGGCAGATCATAATGCGGTTCTTTGTAGATCGGTTCTTCTGGCGGGCAACCTTGACCGCGCAGATGAGTGGAGCGACCAACCTCAATGTCAGGCATGAGCTCCGGCATGGAGGTATCCGGTTGCCAATGTTCGAGTTCAGACGCATGATTCCATCGGTTAGAGTAAGCCGTGTGATTCACTCCAGGAATCTCCTCAGTACGGTGTTCGGGAGCTTCAAGATTATTGAAATTGACTACCACGTTCTGGTCCGCCTGTCCACCCATTGTTGGCACAAAATCATTCCGAGACAAAGTAGGCTGGCACCACCTAGCATCGTAAGGCACTTCTTGCAGATGCGGCATCGAATTCGTTGGCAAAGAACTACGCGACGATGTACGCGAATGAGTTCGTACTATGCCACTGCTATAAGCTTGATAATCGACCTGCTCCCTGATTGGGTCATGTGGCAACCATGTTTGCGGAACAGGACTGGGACCAACATTGGTGCGGTCTGTACCCACCGCTTTGTCCTTCGTCTTGTATCGCTTTACAGGCGAGTGGTGGAAAGATGTTGCTTCGTGAGCTTGTCGTAACAAACGCTCGATGGGAGTGGATGTGCTTAGGTCCGGATCTTCCGGATTTTGTGACGCAAGCAAATTTCGACCATTTCCCGCGAGCACCTCCTTAAGATACTCGGTAGACCGTTGTCCAACGTCTAGAATGTCTGGTGTACGATATTCACCACGCAAGCTGGTGCTATCGTGCGAAATGCGACGCGACATTGTGCATGCATCTGTTGGCGAACGAGTCTTGACCAACGACAGACAGTTCGATGCAGCTGTCCGCTTGGAGACGCCAATGGCTGTAATATGCAGAGACTGTCTTATCTTGGGCATAGTCAAAGCATGCCTTATATCTGTGAGTGGCAGATCTTCGCGAGTACAAATCTCAGACATTTCACATTGACTTCGCGTCAGAGGAGCCTTGCTTGGCGAGCTCCCTAATTCATGACCCTGACGGTCATTTAGATGATCCTGCTGTGGTTGTGTACCATGCCTCTCATGCCTGGATGCTGATGTTCGTGGCCGAGGCTGAAGCCGAGGATGCGCGTTCGACGCTGACCAGGTGTATGCGGTACCGTCTAGACTCGGATACGCTTTCAGGTGTTCGGCTGCGCGCTCTATAACCAACTCTGGATGCTGTTCGCCTGACAAAGGTCCAGAACGGCCATCCAAAGACAGTTGCTTTGGCCTGGAATGGTCCTGATCACCATGTGATTGTGGCAAGTCTTCGAGTCGCGCTTCAACTACATTTGAGCTCTCCCCTTTCGGATCTGTACGTGACTTGCTGGGCTTGAAATATCCCGAGACCCCTGCATTCGGAGGTGATGAGATGGTCCGATCAGCGCCGCGTTGGTCGTGGTTCACGTCGTGCTCGACCCTGGTTTCTGGGCTTTTGGGTCTTTGAAGGAATCTCATCTCATTGAAGACCAGATCTGGTACTAAATAATATTAGTCTCGGATTTGCGTTATGTGAGCACACACTTACGTCCGCTACCGCGGCCAGTGACTTGTGTCGAAGCCCGACCATGCTTGAAAAGTCCGACCGCAGACTGCTTTGGTTTCAGCTGCATCCGTAGTTAGCCTTGCCACCTTCCAGCTTGATCCTCGTGATCCCACTTACTGTGAGCCGCTTGTCCTTCGGGCCAGTCTTGAGGTGGAATTCCTGCACCAAGCCTGCTGTGCGTGATCCATCACGAGCCTTACGATAGGACTTTCGATGTCTGGGCTTGGACGCCGCGTGCGATTGCTTCTTGGAGTCCTTCTGGCGTCTCAGGGCCTCAGCATCGTACAGTTCAGGCCTAGTCTTGTGGCGTGCGCGCTTCTCGTAAGGTCTTCGTGTTGCATTGTCCTGTTGTTGGGACTGTGCGACTGATGATGAACGACTGTTCCTCGTCCTCGGAGGCGGCTTCAAGGGATGATTTCGCGGTGAAGTGCGGGCCTCGAGTTCAAGGAGGGGGCGTGCATTGAGTCGGGAACTGTCACTGAAAGAACGCTTGCGCTTCGCACGATACCTTTGTAGACTTGGCAGGTACGTCTTCGACCCAGGATCGAAATGACTCGGGACGAAACAGTCCTTGTTAGGATCTGGCGCATCACGATCTGCGGCGGTCGCGAGCCATTTGCCAATATCCGTGTTTTGCTCTGGAAAGCTTACTTTACCACTAGAGCAGTAGTTGCATGCCGCGAGCTATATGTAGAGAGATGAGAGGCAAGTTGATTGCGCTCAGCATCAGCGAAGGAGTGGTATCGAGTGCTGAGTGTTGACAGGTGCAAACGCGAGCGCTTCAAGCTTGCGTGCTCATCTTTTTTCGCTTACCGTCACTATGTCTGGCAGGCACGCTCTCAGCTGCAGTCAGACATCTTCTGAGCAGGCGAGAAAGCGAATTCCAAGAGTGCTCTGCTGAATATACTCTGGACGCGATTCAACATCAGCCCCATCGTAGCCGCGTCCAAACGTATACAGCGTATCGCTGCCATGCCAAGTCGCGATTTCAGCAATCCGACACGCAAATGTATTCGGGCCCGACGCGTTGCGAAAATGATGGCGGTCGTCCAACACAGTCGGGATGTAGAGTAGTCGCCCTTGCTTATCAGCAATCAGCACGCGCACGTTCATCACGTCACGTCCTGGCATGACTAGTGCATATATGTGTGGAGGTGCTATTGCAGTAGACTGGCAAAGCAACACACCAATAGCAGAAAGCCTACAGCTGCAAGAATAAAAATAATACCTCATCTATGGCCAAGTCCGCGCGCCGGAGTGGATACCTTATGTATGTCGTGCTGACTGGTCCACTTGGCTACATCGGAGGCGCTCGACCTTTGCGCATCGTGACAAGCAGAAGTGAGATTTACGGTCCCATGGAGCCATCCGATACTTCAATCGAGCAAACAGCATTCCGGGGAACGCAGACACATACATTGCTCCGGTCCAACTGCGCCAGCTCGTGCGGGTCTTCGGCGTTGTACGTCCGCCAAGCGCGACTGCATTCAACGGAGTTGATAGAGCACGACGCCTGCTGAGACGGACCCTCCCAGATGGGCAAAGCGGGGCGAGGCATTGCAGCATAAATCCAACGGCCGGGGTCTGCTTTGCCTCAAGACGGCGCTGGCCTCCATGACTTGACCTCCGCTTTGGACCTTTCTGAATTGGTGGACTGGTGGGAGGGGAATTGACTTTGGCACTATGTGCTGGATGATGTGCTTGTGGCTTGCGACTTGCATTATTCTGCAGCCTGCAGCTTGTAGTCCTTTCAACCTGATCTGTTCTTAGGCCTGGCGGCTTTGAATTGGTTGACCCTGGAACAATCATGCCTTGAGAGGCAGCAGTATTGTCGGACCGGATGCATGTTACCACGGTGTTGTTCCTTCGGGCTGCAGCCAGACGAGACGAGGGTACATGGCTAACGACTTTGTCGTCGTCGGGATGACAGGGGTCGACAGCTACAGCTACACGTACGGTGCAGTTTGTGTGCCACAACGTTGGGCCGCGACACACGAGATTTGTGCCACGCGAGCACAGAGTCTGTGTCGATAGTCGCCTGCCACATCGGCAGCATCAGCTACCATCTGGATCGAGCCCGAGAGAATCAGACGTTCTCCCAGCGCTCAGTGCGCCTGTCCGCCCTCAGGACCTCGATGAGATGATCTGGAGGTGGTGCCGTAGTGCTGTTTCTAACCGTGAACTAGCATTGTAGCTCCAGACCCAATCACAACCTTGACACTCCCAATCACGCAAGCCCTGGGGTTTCCTATCTCAGCACTCGACAGCTGTGCCGCGTCAAAGAAGAGGTTTCCAAGTAAATGCAGCAGCAGGCCGGGCGTTGATTCGTGTTCGGCCAGCTCGGCCTCACCACTCCTTACATGCGGCTAGCTGGACTGGGTTTCGTGCTGCCATAGGCTCGCAGTGCACTCCGGACGGACGACCAAGACCGAGTGAGAGTCAAACCGGTCAAGCAAGGTAGGTCCCGCGAATGGAGGAATATTGAGGACGAGCGCGCTGTGCATACAGTAGGTTACTGTAGTGGTCTCATTCTCCAGCAGCCAGCCGTGGGGCAGTCTCACAACGACATGCATGAAGAGGGGCACACGCCCTCGCTCCCTCATCATAAGGGTAAGGTACCTCGAGAGTACGGTAGATCCGAATGCCCCACCCGCCGCTTTTCTTGTCTCTTGCGATCTTTTGATCTTCTTCAAATCATCGCCGACCCTTTACTTGCGCAATCCCCAGGACTGTGTTCGTTTGCGCTTCCCGTGTTTGGTTCGTGTTGCTTATCTGCCCGGGCCTGGACGTCTGACACTGGACTGAGCTGGATTGAAGTGAAAGCTGATCTGACTTGAAGTGCATTGGACTGGACTGGTGAGTGACCTGATACTCGTACATCCCTCCTGATCATGATGAGCGCACCTCGCCCACCACCTCCAAAACTCTCACTGTCGGCGACCACCGTCACTTCACCGTCGGACACGAGACTTCACTTGGCCTTGGCCAGCACGTGCTGTCGCCTGATCGATATCAGCAGCTGGGTCACCTGATCGGCGCAGTATCGCGTGTCTTGCTCTGCCTCCACCACCAGACCCTCCCTCTCTCCTACACCTTCGTCATAGCTCTCCTAGCTTGAACACCACCCCATCACATCCTCTGAAACTTCTCGGCTTCCGCATCGCGAGGTCGATCCAACCTACACCTTCTGCTGCTAATCATCAGCAGCTCTTTGCACAGACCTCATCTATCACCAACAACACCGCACACCTCCGGACAGCCTCATTCGGTCTTTACCTCGACAGAGCAGACTCGATATCATGTCCAAACTTTTCATCGGGTACGTCGTCATCGCCGCGTTGCCTTTGCGCGGTAGTCACGGCCTTCACTTGCTGACCCTCATCCCAGTGGCCTCGCATGGCATACCGACGACCAGACTCTTCGCGCCAAGTTCGAGGAGTTCGGTCAGGTCGATGAAGCAGTGCGTCGTTGTCCCTGCTGACCCACGAGATGATGTGCGACTGACATGACCGCCTGACAGATCGTCGTCAAAGATCGCGATACCGGTCGCAGCCGTGGCTTTGGCTTCGTCCGCTTCTCCGAGGACTCCGCCAGTGACGCTGCCATCGCTGCTATGAATAATGTGGAGTGCGTTGCTTGACGTCGCCGGCCATTTATTCTGGTGCACCTTGACTGACCTCGACAAACAGGTTCGACGGTCGCACTATCCGTGTTGACAAAGCTTCGGAGCGCGCCGCAGGTGGCGGAGGAGGTGGATTCGGTGGCGGCCGTGGTATGTCCCCCTCGTAGTGATCCACGTCAATGAGGCAATGCTAATCAAGACTTCAGGCGGCTACAGCGGTGGCGGTGGAGGATATGGCGGCGGACGTGGCGGCGGCTACGGCGGCCAGCAAGGTGGCGGCTATGGCGGCGGAGGTGAGTCGTTCCGAACTTGACTGACTGCCAAATACTGACACATTACGAGAAGGATACCAGGGCGGCGGGGGAGGAGGCAACTGGCGCCAGGGTGGCGGTGGAGGCGGCTACGGCGGACAGCAGGGCGGCTACGGTGGTGGTACATGACCTGCACTCCTATCATGATCTGGCGACTCGCTGACAGTTCTTTCAGGTCAAGGCGGTGGCTACCAGCAGCAGAACGGCGGTGGCTATGGTGGACAGCAAGGCGGCGGCCAGCAAGGCTGGTAGAGCACCTCACCACACCAGACGATGCGTACGAGAACAAGTCTTTGAGTCTGTCATGGACTCGAGACCAAGATGCTGCATATCGCGATGGTGTGTCACGCACACATGGGTCACGAACTTACGGGATCACGAAGCGTGGATGGTGAGCAAAAAAGCTACAGCGCTCACGGCAGCCCTGTGCTACTCTTTTCCTGTTATTACTCGGTCGGAAGTGTTGAGAACGCGGCCGTGTGTACCAACTACGATGCACGAGACGGTCGATGGGCGGAAGCAGAGAAGTGGGAGCGAAAATCGGTCTTCCTCGAGAGTGCGTCTTCATCTCATGATACCCCCAAGAGAGTAGTAGCGAGATAGTTCACCCGATCACAACTGAATCTGCCCAACTTTTGGTCTCACGAGTCATCACGTCTTGTGCTTGTCCTACAACATGAATGCTAAACACGTCTCTCCTCGCATGCAGTAAAGTGATGAGGTGAAGTCAAGATGAAGTAATCCGTGCTCATCAAAGATGTCCGTGGCTCGCTCCATGCCATTTTCTGTTCTATCTTCCCCGGTTCAGCCGTTAGCCACCCCACTGGCACGTGCGGGTGATGCACTGTAGATCGCCTAAACTTTTTTTTTGGAGACGAATAATTTCTAGCTCGAGAACTTCACGGAACACACCAAGTCCAGGCCGTCAGCAGAATCGATCGTTCTGCTTATCGTGCCCTCTTCACTCACATGGCGGTCTCCAGCGGAGCACCGAGCAGCACGCTGAAGTTTTCCGGCAGCAAATCGCTCGTGCAGCGTCTTGTCCTCGCAACATTGACTGGCAAGACGATACGCATCTCCGGCATTCGATCCTCCTCACACACGTCGCCAGGCCTGGCAGCACACGAAGTCTCCTTCCTCCGCTTGCTAGACGCGATCACGAACGGGTCGCAGATCGAGTTCTCCCACACCGGCACCACCGTCGCCTACCGACCAGGCCTGCTCACCGGGTCTGCCGCCGGACATGGCGCATCGGGCGGCGTGATCCGACATGAACTGCCTGCGGAGTGCACGCGCGGCGTCAGCTACTTCCTCATTCCGCTGTGCCTGCTCGCACCCTTCTCCAAGGCCCCGATCAACGTCCTCTTCACCGGGCCCGGCGTCATCACCTCCAGCACGGAAACGGGCGACGTGAGCGCGGATACCGTGCGCACCGCCATCCTCCCTCTGTTCGCGCAGTTCGGCGTCGAGCGGAACTTGGAGCTGCGCATCCTCCGCCGCTCGAATGCAGGAAGAGACGGTCACGGCGGCGGCGGTGAAGTCCAGCTCGTGTTTGGACATCAGGTGCGTCTACCCAAGACGCTGCATCTGCTAGGCGCCGGACGCGTCAAGAAGATCCGCGGCGTGGCATACTCGACGGGCGTGGCGGGGGCGAACAACGCGCGGCTGATCGAGGCGGCGCGCGGCGTGCTGAACACGTTCGTGCCGGACACCTACATATTCTCCGATGTCTCGTCCGCGCCGCTGGTGCCAGCGCCTGAGCGTAATAACGTGGCCGCGAAGAAGAAGACCGGGCTCGGATTCGGCTTGAATTTGGTTGCGGAATCGAACACCGGGATCCTATACTCGGCGGACGTCGCGAGTCCGCCGGCAGGAGGCGAGCCGCCAGAAGATCTCGGGGCGAAATGCGCGTACCAGCTGCTCGAGGCGATCCAGCAAGGAGGCTGTGTGTCGAGCATCGCGGCGCCGACGGTGCTTAGCCTGATGGCGCTGGGCAGCGAGGACGTCGGGCGCATAATGGTGGGGAAAGACGTGCTGGGGACTGAGCAGGTGGTGCAGTTGGCAAGAGACGTGAGGGCGTTTGGGCTGAGCGGATGGGGATTGAAAGACGAAGACGGCGGGGACGGAGTGGTCATCAGTGTCGTTGGAAAAGGCATTGGCAACGTCGGCAGGAAGATTGCTTGAAAGAAGTCATGGCAGCGCATATTGAGGATTGCTGGGATCTCATACTCCGTGGACTTCTTCAGCAGACACTTGACGCGAGAAATCATGGATCTGGACACGACGCAGACCGACTGCGCTCACTAACGGAACGCCTCCTTGATCTCGCAGTTCACGAGAGTCAATCGCCCGGGCGTGGCGTACGCGCCGTCCAGCATACACCCTCTCTGTCCTGTGACGAGACCCGATTCTGGCGTCAACTTCTTATGCACATGCGCAAGACCTGTCGCCACTCAGCTGGCGACCTGACTGGAGGTAGACTGGCGAGGTGAGCCTGCAGCTTTCTGCTAGGCATTGCTACGATCCACATCATCTAGCATCGAGGCGCTGAAAAAAATAGCTTGGTAGCTCACTGTGATGGCCAGTTCAAGAGCGCGTCGCGAGAGACATCATCTTTGCTACGATCTAGGCATACCATTCCTCCGACTTTCTGGCAAAGCCTCGCTACTGGCTCCATATCCTGACCTACCCAGCCAAAGGCGAAGACAGCCCATCAATCGACCCGGCAAGGGCATACAGACTACATCATCTCGTCACTCACAGACGCAGTTCCCGCACGAGTCGGGAAACTAGTCTCTGCGCGTGCTCACCTCACGACCATGGACGGTGGCGGTCAAAAGCTAAGGCGCATAACCATTGAAGCACCGGGGAGTATTGAGGCTACAGAGAAATCGGAGGAGGAATAGCATGAAGCCGTGGACCAGGGTGGAGGTCGGGACGAAATATCCTGAATGTCCGCACAATGGTTTGGACGATATGAATAAAGAGAAAAGCCTATTGGAAACATAGGTATACGCTTTCCTCCCTGTTCACGTTCATGTCTTGCTGTATCCCTCATCGGATCGTGTCTTGCCGAGTCGCGCACATTACATAAAATACGCGATGAGAACAAAATGCGATGCAAATGACAACGTTACGCGAGAGTATCTATAGCGAAGCTGATGATGATAATGCCCAACCGGGCGGTATATGGACCGAATATTCGCCTACCTACCCAATGCCTCCACTTCCTTCTTGGTTTATGCTGAAGGGACGACGACTACCTTGTGTATAATAAGTGCTTCAGCCGGGGTATGTAACGCCACCTCTTTTCCAACTACATGCTTGTGAAACTGCGGCAATGGAAGATGCCATGACAGATACTGCATCTTCGTCCGATGCATCAGTCGATCACACGATCACCTCATCCATATATCCCCCAGCAAACGCGCCAGGCGAATTAGCATATCCCGAGCGTGTGCGCTGGAACGCCAACAAACCGCCGAATGTGGGATCGGCGTTGGCGACGACCAGCTCGGCGCCGTCGTCCAGCACTGCGGCGCCCGCGACGGCGCCGAGGAAGCGGATATCCTGACGGTCGGTAAAGGTTGGCGAACCGTAGATGCTGACGACGTCTTCATCTTCGGCGACGACCAGCGCGCGGACGTCGGGACTGAAGTGGAGCGAACGCGGGCAGGTCTGGACGCTCGGCAGGGTGGCGAGGGAGCGCGACCAGTTGCGCGAGTCCCAGATGCGCACGGTGGTATCCTGCGAGCCAGTGGCGACGAAGCGGCCGTCAGGCGACCAGGCGCAGGCGAAAGCGTGATCGGTGTGCCCAGTCAGGGTGACGTGGATGTCGCCGCGTTCGGCGTCGGCGATGGAGATGGTGTTGCTATCGCCGGCGAGAACGCGGAGACGGTGGTCTGGCGACGTGGCGGAGCAGTTGACAGCGTCGTGGTAGGTGAACGTGTTCTTCCACTGGAGAGTGCGGGTGTCGAGGGTACGAACTTGATGGTTGTTGGTGCAGAAGACAGCCTGGAGGATGCCAGATTGACGGGCGGGAGAAGTATGCACATGAGTGACAAGACCAGCCTCACCAAGAGCGACATAACCTTCCACCGTAGTCTGCTGTTCCTGGGCTAAGTTCAATAACGCGTACTTGCCACAGAACCCTCCTGCAATCAAGACATTGTCAGTGTGATAGTCTGCGAAAGCTGACCCGGGCGAGGTAGCCAAGCATGTGATTTTGAAAGTCGAAGATTGCGCGACTTTCATAACTGCTTGACTTTGGCCAGGCGAAGTCAACGAGCTTTTGATGACTTTGCCGCCATTCGCACAGTAGATCGCCGAGCGGTCGCTGGCGCTTACGAGATGTCGCAGTTGATAGTGAGATATGTGCATCTTGGCTTGTGGGTGAAAGCTTGTGAAGCGATAGTGCCGTTCGCATTGCGCATCCGCCCGATCCTGCTTAGAGCGGAGATTGAGACATTGCGCTTGAGCTGCAAGACGAGAAGGATGAAGCGCAGCTCTCGCAGCGACAACCTCCTGCTTGCTCGATGCTATCGCGCTCCAGTCAACTCCTTGCATATCGCGATTGGAGTGTCGCAGATCCGATCTCTTGATCTGGACTAATTGCTGCCTGGACTCGAGATACTTCAACACATCTGGTTGCTGAGGGGCGTCTGCCACATGCCACGGAGTCGAGGAGCGCCATCGATGCAAGAAGTTAACCACATCATATGTTCTGCGCGGGTGGTCCACAGGCAGGGCATCTTCGTCCATTGCATCAATTACCATGCGGCCACTGAGAGATGGGGCGACAGTAGATCTTCCGTCTGGATCATCAACATCCATGTTGTCCCATGGCGGCCAGTGGTCACGCTGAACTTCGACTCCCAGCATTTGCTCATCCAGGAGAGCTAATGATACTCCGACGGACACAGATCCATTGGGTTTTGAACACTCCGTATCGTCACTCATACTGTTCGCAACATATTGGTCCAGGAGTCGAGTCCATTGAGGTTCGTGGCGACGTTTTACATCTTTTGAGCATGACCTCCGTACAGACTTGAACAAGTGCGTTGGTTTGATCACCCTTTCTCGTCGCCGCTGCGTTTGTGAAGTGATTGAGCCATCATCCACGAGTCCGATTTCGGCTTGGTCGTAGTTTGCACTTCGCCGTACAGACTGCGTCCCAGATCCGCACTGCCGCGGAATCACATCTGTGCTCGATCCATGTGTGGCGTTCTTATGCTGTGATAAGGGATTGCGTTGAGTGACGAGCTCCATCTTAAGGCGCTGTAGCTCGTAAGCTCCTTCCTGCATGATGGTGGCGATCCGTTAATGCTTCTACAACTTCTACCTCGCGCCGGAGGTTAGATTCTCGTCCGCTTCAAGGGAGCAGTTCCGACCCTATAGTCAAAAGAACTAGAATCCCGTCTGTACAACGTGGCTTCCGTCAATGTAATGCTGTCATCTATATGTGATTTTTCGCCACGCCTGGCAGGTCTCGGAATCTTTTGTGCTCGGATTGAGCCAGTCCGGCGTAAGGGTATTTTCAGGTCTCAAACTCCGAGTGCTGGTGTGTATGATTGCCCTATGTTAACCAAGCAGCGTACGAGATCTGGACCGCTCGACCAGGACACTTCGGCATATACAGTCCAGCAATGTCAATTTTGAGGAACACAAGCAAAGTTGTCCAACAATTGCGGCGAACTGGGCCTTAAAAATGCAAGCGGACCCCGCCCACGAGTATGGAAGCACAACCTGTTTTGGGTCCAGATTAATGCTCGACAGCAAGAGGAAGATTCAGGAGGAGGCCGGGGTCATGAACCAAATGAGGTTCGAGCTAGACCGCAAGCACCAGGCATGAACCATGCAGCAGCAGCAATGAAAATAGCAAAGACCAGGCTAAGCTGCCACGCTGCACTCACCGCCACATGAACACGGCCGCTGTTGGTTATGGACACCACTTGTCGCTGTTCTCCAGGTACAAACATGCACAGCTGCCCGGAGCCGTTACTGACCGGGGTGTACAGAAGGGTATATGGCCTCAAATTGAGTCATTCCGCGGCGGGAGAACGTTGGGAACATTGCCCGAACCAGTAGATCGTTCGAAGTCATGCGTGAACGCGAGTCTTGCCAGGCACACTGATGGCCCCGGAGCCACTCCGATGGATGTGCGCTGCAACCCCAAGTAGCTTGCAGTGGGATGAGGTAGGTTGGTAAATCAGCGATCAAGCTGCAGGAGTATGGGCATACAACTGTGGGAGGACATCATCATCGCACCCGGGGGCGTATGCATGTATCCGAGGGATGGTGGGTAGGTATGGCCCTATGGCCAGCTTCCACAGTCAATCATTGTCCCAGTCCAGCATTCCGCTAACCACGCGCAAGGGTCGCACGGCATGCCCGGATCCATGCCACAGACGATGAACCAGACAAGCGAAGGTCGGCGTGCGCGACGTCGACCAGGTTCGTCGTGCAACGAACGAGTGCGAGGCGAAGTCCTGCAAGGATCAAACGCGTGCAGTACGAAATGTGACACAACGTGAACGATTCTTATCAGACAGACTGCCGAGGCGAGTCGGCAGTCCGCATATCGGAGACTTTCGTGAAGTCACGATCCTGGTATGTATATATGTGTATACTGGGTTGATTGATGATCGTTCCATTCACATTAGCAGATAGAGACGATTTGTGGAGTGAGTTCCAGATACAGCACAACCTTGTTCGGCCGCATAGCGAATCCTCCGCTGTCGAGATTCTGTCACAAAATGTATCATATCATTTTTCGCAACTTGTTCCTCGCATACCGTCACATCGCATCGCGTTACACACGTCCGCCGTGCGACACCGATTGGGGATGTCGTTGCATGATGCTTTACCGGGGTTGGCAGTACGGTCGCGCCAGAGACCCAACATCCCAACACGAGGCCATGTTTCATATCCCACGAACACTCCAGAACTCTAACGCTTAACAGGTTCTACTCCGATGGTCCGAGGCCTCTGTCACAAACGTGTCGAAGCCGTCATCGTGTTGGCTTTTCTAGAGCACACTGCAGGTATCTCATATGCATGACCTGAAAGTATGGGGTAACAGATCGCCGCTTCTTGTGTGCATTTGACCCGAGCACGACTTCTATCGTGCCCCGAAACCGCCAAAAGCTCCCGTATCTCTTCGGAAGAACTTTCCAAAATTCTTCAGATTCTCGTTCAGACTTGGCGTGCCCGTCCTCTCCAACTCGCCTGGATGTCCTTCGCTTGGCGGACTGGTCGCCCGTGAGGCGAAGGTTCCAGTGTTAGTGGCACTGCCTCCGCCGCTGCCGGGGAGATGCTGGCTAGAATTGAAGCGGTCCCCTGCGTCACGCGCTGCATTCATGAGGGCCGTCCCAAAGTTGCTTGGATCGAAGCGTGTAGGCAAGGAAGGTGTGGACTGCATGTTCACCGAGTCCTTGAGCGTGGGTACACCACTAGTGGCCGATGGTCCGGTAGCGTTGTTGACCAGCTGGAGATTGGCAATGAGTGGATTGCTTGCTTGCAGACTCTCATTTGCGGTTGACGCCTTATGGGCGTTGAATAGCTCGGTTAACTGGCTTTGGTCCTGTTTTCGTGTGATGCCTTTCAAGTCCAGAACTTTGCGGAAATTCATCTCACTACGATCACGTAGATGGATGAGGTATGCTTGGACAAGCCCTTCTGGTGGCGAAGCACGCACCTGCAGGGTTTTGAGTAGGGGATCCAGCTTGGCGGTACTTTGACTGACACGCTTGACAAATGCTTGGTTGACAGGTGTGCCCGGCTCCGAGTTTAGCGTTGCCAATTCGTGCAGACCTTTCTTAATAACGTAGGAGTCTAGAAGCATCTGCTCGGCCCCAGTTTCCGAGATAGGTCTTGCAGCCGCGATGCTGCTGAGGTAAGAATTGGTGATGCTGTCAACGATGTTGTCACAATAAGCCCGAGCGTATTGAGGTTTGTGCAAGTAACGCAGTATGTCCCTGCTGCGGTCTTTGACGCGTTGTAGGAGGGTTGAAACATAAGGACTTTGATCACCGACGCTCTCCATTTTACTCCAGGGTTCATTCCGCATCTCTCGCCACGCTGGCGAGCAATCGGCTTCCGTTTTGTATACCAGGGCCCGGATGGCCGCTGACGCGACGCCCATGAATGAGTCTGTCTGCATTTGCATGTCCACAGAATCCCTCAAATCTTCATCGATCCGCGACTTGATCTTTTCCTCGAGTTGATTCGTCGTGGTGTAACAGTAATCTGCCGTGTTAAGAATGATAATGGCATCTTCGATCGACGGTCCACCTGTCTTGACGGAGAGGAAGTAGTATAGCACTTGCTGAGCATAAGTGTCGAGATGTTTGCCAAAGGTCTGCGACAGCTCTAGAAGCCTGCTTCCGGTCGACAACTTTGCGCATTGTGCAAGCGTGACTCGGTAATGGTGGAAGAGCTCAGTAGATGATGGTATGACCAGTTGAGAATGAAACTCTTCCTCCTCTGGTCGGAGTGGCTGCTGTCGATACTTCGGTATAAGCGTCGCCAATTGCCTGTCTTGTGATTCGACCCAAAGGCTAAGATATGGCTCAAATGCCTCAGAAATCACCTGACTGAACCCGTACCGCTTGTCCTCACTCGACGAGACCGTATCTATCGATGACCTCGATACATTGGAAGAAAATCGACGTTCGAGGCTATGCTCAAAGTCCAAGGTTTCCTGCAAACAAGACAGGAGAAGATTGATGTCAGGCGGCTGCCCGTCCGCTCGCCTCATCGATCGTTGCAGGATGCCCTTATAGTCCTCCCGAGTACCTTCGCAAAACGCGTTTGCCAGCATCTCATTGACACGCCAATGTGGTGGAAACAACATGGCATGCTCGGCGTCATACGTCTTGAGCATCCGACCAAGCCACGCATATCGCCGTGAGATATTGTCCAGGGACCCTGCTTCATCGTTCCCACGGAACACTTGTCGGTATTCCCGAAGATGCGTGTTGCAATACCAAGTGATCAACCTCGCCCTCGCATGATCTCCGAGTGCATCCATGACCTGACAAGCCTCCGCCAACATGCCACGCTTTTGCTGGACCTCTCCCTTCGCGAATGTAATCTCAAAGTCCTCACAGATCTGCTCCAACAGCTCTCGTTGTATCTCAGCGACGTTCCTAGACAGCGCCGCGATCTGATCGATGCTCCTGTAGCTCTTGAAATGCGCCATGAGCTGGATTACAGCTTGCAGCAGATGGGCGCAATCGCGGTATTGCCGTGTCTCGATCAACCCACGAAGCTGTTCGTATGCTGTCGTAAGCATCTGTAAGCGCTTCAACGCGGTCATGGAGAGCGTGAGGTTTCGCTTGGTCCGGTCCAGCCGCTTGATGTCCGCTGTCATCTCTGTAATCGTCTGCTCGGTCTGTAAGGCTCTTTCCCGCACGCCATCGATCTTTGCGAACAGCTCATGAAGCTCTTGCTTGGCTTCTTGCATTCGACGTACGCTGTCCGAGTGTGAGGTGGACTGCGCGAGCACCAAGCTGTCGATCCCTTGCTCCAAGTTCTGGTCATATTGACGGAGGGAGGTCAGGACGACGGGTACAGAGGCGAGCGCGGCGGGCTGCGAGAAGAGAGTATTGAGATGATGAATGGGGTCGTAGTCAACTGCGGAATATTAGTATACTATGTGAGACTGTACAGTGTTTCCACCAACCTGCATCCAATGGGTCAGGCCCGGCACGGCTAACGACTTGAGCCATTCTGCAGCTCCTTTCGCATTCCAGTCCCGGGTCCCTCAGCTCTTACAATCTTGTATCATGGCCAGAATCGAGACGTGCAATCGCAAGACATGCTATAACAGAGGCATACGTAGAGTTGTCCAGCAAGCAACATATCATTCGTGGTGAAGTGATCGACGCTAACGGAAGTTCATGCAGCGATCCGGCCGGCGTGAGGTTGGGGGGGCATCTCACGCACGATAGGCGTGTTTTGCGAAGATCAATCGACAACACTTCAAAGATGAATCATGACTGAACTCAATACTACCTATTGGAGTCTTGGGCTATAAAATTACAGTATGGCCTGGCATGAGAATTTCATTTTTGGGGATATAGACCGCTACCTAGGTAGTCAGCTATCTGCATCTGCACCAACGGCAGCTGCCAGTGCCTTTCGTGGATCTTCTTTAACAAGCACGAGTTTCGTATCTTGCTTGTTTGCCTCGTCGAGGCCAACACCACTATCACCATCTCCAGCACTCCCTAACAGACCCTTCTTCGCCGCCTCCTTATCATAAGAATTCGGTTTGATGCCGAGGATGCCACCAACGTTATTACGGTCGCCTGGAACGCTGAACTCGCGGAAAGCATAGCGCCACTCATTCAGATGAGTTCGTATCGCTTTGCCGACTTTGTCTTTACCATTTTTACTATGATGCCCAGTCCCGCAGATGGCGTATACGGGTTGCGAACTGTTCCGTTGTTCTTTGAGACATTCAGACAGGTAAGACACAGCTTCCTCCGGGTGCAGACCATGAAGGTCAACATAGAGCTCCTTGTTACGACTGCCTTCGACATTGTGCTTGTTGCGCTCAGCATATAGGGCTTGGGCAGCTTCACGATGCTTCTCTCGCATGAGGTTGTTTTCATTCTGACCTCGTAAAGACAGCGCTTTGGCCCCGCGAGCATCATTGCGATTCCACGCCTGAGCTGCAGATTGCAAAAACTTGTTGCGGAGACCGCCGTGCTTGAACGCTTCTTGACGAGCCTTCATATACGCCGCGTTTGCTCCATTACCAGTTTCTAGCCAGGGAATGTTGACGGGAGCGGCAATAGCCATGGCTGTGGAGCTGTTCTCGAGTGTACTGGTGAAAGAGCGATTGTTGCGCAGTCCGCGACGCATAGCTTCCTTACTGTTTGGACCGGGTGACGATGACATGCGAACGACATCAGCAAGATTGCTGGGTTGCTGTGGAGCATTGCTGTGGTTTCCGTGGCCGCCACGTTTGCCATGATGTCTCTTGCCCGGTCTGGCTGCAGCTGCAGAACCAAGTGTTGGGAATGCTTCGTCGTCCTGAAAATTGGGCTGACTAGGTGTTGGGACACGAGAGGCATGACGGCTGCCAGGGCGCGAATTGGGTGTACTTCCGAGACGTGGGCCCGTGGGGACAAAGGTAGGGAAGAGACCTGGGGGAGGTTGCACAAATGACTGAGACTGTTGCAGGACTGCGTTCAAGGTGACTGGATCCAGCCCAGATCCATCATCCTCATATGGATTGCTAGTCGTGGGCTGCAACGCTGGGAAGCTGTCGTAGTCAGATAAAGCGAAGCTTGGGCCATACTGTTGAGATCCGCGTGTGCCCTCATTCGCGAGACTGAGTTGTTGCATCAATGTTGCGGGATCGTGTGAAAAGACACAGCTTGGACCAGCTAAACAATTACCCTGCAACCAATACTTGCATACATGGCTTTGGACATCGTGTGCGAACCGACAGTCCGCACGAGCACACGTCCCGCTCGCCAGCCAATACCGACAGACGATCGGAGATTTCTGCTGGCCAACTGGAGTGATTGGGCGCGAAGACGGTGACATGCTCTTTCCTACCAGAAACGTTCGCTGCTGGTGTTCATCATGGATAGTGTTAGCCATGGTATTGTCGCCCAAGCCTTGACTCTCCATGAGTGAATTGATCGTCTGACTGAGATCATAGCCATTAGCCTCGAGCACCTGCTCCAGCTCCTCATCTGTCTTGGTATCCTGTAAGATGGATCGAAGCATATCATAAGGGCTCATCTCAGAAGTGTACGGTGACATGAAATCAGTCGAGGTGTTGAAGCCAGAGTCTCCAAAACTTGTACTACTACTTGCATCATCATTGACAAGCCAGTCGACAGTATCGCTTCCATAATCGCCGTAGTTTTCGGTCGTAGGAGATGCGTCACTGAACTGGTATGTGCTCAAACGTGGACTATGCGGGATCACAGGAGTTGCCACGGGCAAGTGAGGAGAGGCGCGGGGTGAGCCGAACGGTGAAGCCGTGGAAGACTTTGTCCGTATTAGAGGATTGAAGACAGACGTCAACCCAGGTGGCGCAAATGGAGTGGTATTTGCAGGTCGCGGAGAGCCAGAAGACGAGGCATAGCTAGCGGATCGCTGCATCCATGGAGCAGGCGAACGAGTACGTATGACGGTTGCGCCGCGAGCTGGCGGCGAAGCGCCGGTACTCTTGTCCAAGCTCGTTCTATATTGCCACAGGGCTCCTAACACAGCATCCTCCAAGGCCTTTCCTGTAAGTGAGCTGGGAGGGCCACTGAGCAACGCCTCGAGCTGATCTGTCTTGTCTTCGTCCCCCAGCTGCTCATTCTCTAGGATCGGGCGGCACAGCTCGTAGATTCTGTCCGAGACCATGATGGGGGAGGCGTCTGGTTGTTCTATTATGTGACGAGGTGTAACAGGCTGAGACCGTGAAGCTGAAGTCGACAGACCGTCAAGCGCATGTGACGCTGTAATCGGGGTCTACTGAAGGGAGGTATCGAAGCAGTTGCGGAGGTCTGGTCCGTCCCAGGGCATGGTTCGCAAGCGCAATTCGCCGGCCGGATCGATGGACCTTCAGCTGTGTGCAGCACCTGTGTAATCGCCGTATCCTTTAGACGAGCAGAGTGCGTCGCAGCGATGAGACACAAGGTGATGTTTGTGGTAGGACGCTGGTGGAGCAACGGTGGTAAGGCTAGCGCTCGTTAATAGCTCTCGCGGGTCCAGTGCTGCCACATCAGTGGTTAATAAGCTCTGCGGTATATCAAGTTGCTCAGACACCCGGCGAAGATGGAAACGAGGAACTTGTCAGATGTAAGAGGCACGGGAACGAGGAGGATAACGGCACAAAAGACCAGGCGTCACGACTGTCGATGTTTGTTAGACATATGTAGTACTGGAGATATTTGTCACTGCTTACTTGCAGACGTGCACCCTAGCGCTGTTCTACCTTCTCCAGATTATGGTACCTCGTCCTTGACTTTGACATGTGACAGTCTGCGCTGCCACTTACAAATCCATAGACCTTTACTCTGGCTCTTCCTCCTCCGCACATCTTCGTCAAAGCTGCTCGCTATGGCTACAATGACCGCCACGGAATCGCAGCAGCAGCAGCAAGCTTCCTTGACCGAGCAGATTCTCCACCCCGACAAGCAGCAAATACCCGTCTTCTCCTTCAGCAACTACCTTCAACGACATCTCCCATCGCTTGGCGCGCCCTCTAAATCACATCGCCCAGTCTGTCCAGATTACAAGTCCGGTCACTGCCCTCGAGGGCCAAATTGTCCTGATCGGCATACCGTCCCTCACGCCGACCGACACGGCTCTCAACATCTCATCTGCAAACACTACCAGCGTGGTTTGTGTAAGCGTCCGGATACCTGCGAATACGCCCATACCTTCAATTTACGGGACGAGCGAGAGTGTAAAGAATATTCCAAGTATGGCTTGTGCCCAGCCGGTGACGACTGCACATACCTCCACGTCCACCCTACATCTCCCGCCAGACGGCCAGCATGTCCACATTACACTCGCGGCTTTTGCCCGCTCGGACCGTACTGCGCGATGCGGCATATTAAGCATAAGAACATGTGTCCGTTCTATCTTGCAGGCTTCTGCCCAAATGGCCGTTCTCATCCTCCTGATGTCGATAAGGTCGTAACGTGCGAATTTGGAGCACATGCGAAGTGGATCGCAGATGATGATTTGCATCCCAAGAAGCCAGAAGCCAGGACGCGTGAGGACGAAGAGAGGGAGGCGAAAGAGCAGGAGCTCAGAGAAGATGATTATTATGCTGAAGCGGAGGAGCTACGGCGAAGGCAGGACAGGGGCGAAGCACCGAGAGGACGGTGGGGCGGGCATCGGGGGAGAAGACCGGGAAGAGGCTTCAGACGAAACTGATACGCTATGCGGGTTATATGCCTATATGATGGCCTTGCGAACAGCTCGTCTTTCGAGGAATGAGCGATCACACGGGCACAACACGCATTGCCTGCTTCCAACAGTGGGGTATTCGACTTCGCTAGACCTTATGATGGTGTACTAGCACACAGATCACATCTCCAAGATCTAATCGGCAGGTGCAAGTTGACTCGATCCAAATTCATCTGTTCCTTGCCGGAGCGTTGGAAGCAGAGATATCCAGGGCGACAAACTACCATCCCAAGACGAAATTAATGACCATCCCAAACTCTCACAGCATCGCGAACGCAGCACCCAAACCAACGACGTGCCAGATAGCTTCTGTTGGGTTCTCATACGAAGGCGCTTGGTGTCCGGACGAGCTTGAGGTCGTTGCAGACGCGAATGTAGCAGAGGACATGCTCGGAATGCCGGTCGCCGTAGTGATGCTGCTCACTGCTCCTGTCGCTGCGCTCGTTGGCTCGCTCGTTGTCGATCTAGCTGTAGGGTTGCCCTGCAGACTGCTTTCCATGCTACTTTCTGCACTTAGAACAATGCTCTCTACAACAGTCTCGAAGATGCTCATCAGCTGCCCGAAGTCTGAGATATTTACGTGGCTGGTGCCAGCGGTCACGATCGGGTACTCCGCTGCCGAGCACAATGTATGGATTGTACCATCGGCTTCAGTCGTCATGCGTAAATTTGCTGACACATAGCCACAGGTGCAAAAGGCGTTTTCTGTAAGCGTGGTGGTAGATGCACTGGGCAGAGAGGAAGCACCTTCAGACCCCTTATTCGTCGTGCTTGAGCTGTGGGAAGAGGAGGACAAGTCGCTGCAAGTGCTTCTACTTGCAAGGTCAGTGGCGGTGTGAACGAGTCCTCAGTAGGGCCCGCACTTACGTTACCACTCTGCAAGACTTCAGAGCAGAAGTGCTTCGTGGGAAAGTTGAGGACGGTGTGGAGGTCGATGACGGTATGGAGGTCGATGACGGTGTAGAGGTCGATATGGTTGCACTCGAGCTAAATGATCCGATAGAAGATGATGATTGCACAGTCGAGCTGGTAGTTTCAGTGCCAGAAACTACGCTGGTGATTATGACCGTGTACTCTGCTGTCGCTAAAGAAGCTAGGGTAGCAAGGAAGAGGAGGACCAAATGCATTTTGACTGATCAAGGGTGTTCTTTGCTTGCTACAGATAGTGGATTCCTGGAGACAAGACAAGGTCATTGTACGAAGACTTGAAGGCGATGGGAGATATCATATACACTAACCAGAGAACGCCTCATGCCTGCATTGGTTTCCCTCAAGTTTACTCCACGACCATGGCCAGAAGCAATGCCTCATATTCAAGTCGAACACCAACATGCTGATCAGCGTCTCAGATGCGCCAATATGGTAGATGTGTTTGGACTACTGTAGGAGTCGACATGATACTTGCCACCAACAGACCTCGCACGAGTTTCAGTACACTGGAAACTGCAAAAGGTATGCAGGTTGGACGCGAAGATGTGGCACAGAGTGGCGAAGCCCACTCTCTATGCAATGCACGTTTCAGATCGCATGTAACGTGTCAGAAGAACGCAATCGATGTCTTGGTATCTCGAAACATAATGCGAGATCATGTAGAACACCGTGAAACGAATGAGACGAAGACACAGCACCACTCGGCCAGTGAAGTACATGTAGACAATGCATATAGGAGTGAAGTGAAATGAACGATGGGATGATTGGTACCGAGGTGTGCTCTCGTGTACGCATTGACTTCAACACCGAGGATGACATCTTGAGGCTCTTGCGCCTCAGCAAATTAGATAATGGATACATGTACTTACCTCTAGCGTGTAGGTGCCCGGGGTGGGATCTTGGGTACGGTCAAATGGAGAGCCTTGTCTACTACCGCCGGCATGTCTGCTTTCAACATCGTCGAGCATACCGTGCGCACCCAGCATACTCGTGATCGGCCTGCAGGAGCAGAGCGGGGCAGAGACAACGATTTAAGACTCCATGTCAAGCAGTATATACCGAAGGACAACACCAATCCAGCACCTGGCGATGTCACCATCATCGGCACACATGCCAATGGCTTTCCCAAGGAACTCTATGAGCCATTCTGGGATAATCTTCTTAGCTTTCTCACAGCCAAGGGCCGGCGGATACGGGCGATCTGGATCGCAGATATCGTGAATCAAGGCCAGAGCGGAGTAGTGAACGAGGCTCTACTTGGACCAGATCGTAAGTCTTGCGTCGTGAGGTCCTATCTCTTCAGTCTCGTTGACAGTGTTTGACTTAGCTAGCTGGTGGGATCATGGCCGCGATCTCCTGTTCCTGATCAACCAGTTTCAAGACGAGATGCCCCAGCCATTGATCGGTATTGGCAACAGCCTAGGAGCGTCGCAACTGTAAGCCAACGTCTTCGAGCCTTCTGGTGTAGTACCACATCTGACGATCCAGCGTCCACCTGTCCTTACTCCATCCCCGACTGCTGCAGAGCCTGATTCTGGTCGACATCACAGTACAGCTGGACGTCCTGCCGAACCTCAACATTGCAAAACTTTCCTCGGCACGCCGGGATCTATGGCCATCGCGTGCGGAAGCAGCACGGTCATTTGCTACCAGCGCGTATTACCAGAAATGGGACCCTCGAGTATTGGAGAAGTGGATCCGGTATGGGCTTCGAGATCTACCGACTGAACTATATCCCACCAACGGACGCAGTGACACTGAATCATCCAGCCCAGTGACCTTGACCACCACGGTTGCCCAAGAAGTCTATGTCTACATTCGCGCAATATACCCCGAACCACGGTTGCTGCAGAACGACGATGATCTGACCGCCGGCATCCACTCCGACGACCTTGCAGATTTCCCCTTCGCCCAGCCGGAGTCCCAGCAGATCTTCCGCAGGCTCCCCGAGGTCAAACCCAGCGTGCTCTACATAGGTGGTCGAGATTCATTCATGTCGACCCCAGATCGCCGACGAAGTAGGATGGAAACCACCGGCACTGGTGTCGGCGGTAGTGGCGGCCAGGCAAAAGGCAGAGTGTTCGAGAGCGTCCTCGAAACCGGGCATCTCGTGGCTTTCGAGAAGCCGAGAGAATGTGCCGAGGCCAGTGCAGTCTTTATCGCGGACGAGCTGAGGCGATGGGAGACGAAGGAACGCGAGCGGGATAGACGATGGCATAGCCTTTCGAGAGAGCAACGTGTGCAGATCAATGATCGCTGGCGGCTGAATCTTGGACTGCCTGTGAAGCACAAGCCGCCGCAACCTAGTAAATCTGATACCAAGTTGTAGCACGTACTCGAGGAAAACGTGGTAGCCATGAATATCGTATTAGTTCTACACACATTATACCTATCAACATCCCAAGAGTGATCATACACCGTCTTCCTACATTTCTAGCGCCGCATCGCCGGTTTCTGGGAGGTTCGTGACGACGTCCTCCACCATACTTATCAGAGCATCGACGTCAGGTCGCTCGGCTGGCTCGAGTGCTAAACATTTCCTAACGATCTCCTTGATAGGTTCCGAGATACCGGTCTCCTTCTTCCTGGCGGCAGCATCTTCTTGCAGGCCTGTTCCCACCCGTTGCTTGCCCCGTTGTTTGTCTGACGGCCCATCATCCGGGAATCGCCAGTCGCCGCCGAGTACACAGAGCGAGAGCGAGCCGCCGGTCTCTTCTGATCGCGCCTCGAACGGCGACTTGCCTACCAGACAGGCGTACAGTGTGCAGCCGAGAGACCAGATGTCGACCTTGGTGTCGATGACAGTATCGGTCTTGACGTCGAAGAGTTCCGGAGCGCGATATGGCATCGTGCTGTGTTCTGCGGCTTGGTCTTGGATCTGCAATGCTAGAGCTCGACTCGTGACCGGTGTGGGTGAGGGAGCGAGCGAGCCCAGATCCATCAAGATTGGCTGTGTGCCGTTGTCCGAGATCATGATGTTGCCAGGCTTGATGTCGCGATGCGCATAACTCCGGATCTGACCGTCTGCAACGCCTTCTTGCGCCGCTATCACCTCGCCCTCCATAAGAGGCTCATGTTCTACCTCTCCGTCCTCATCGTCCCCTCGCCGCCGCCTTCCGGTATTGGCTTGTATAGCTTCCTCCTCGGCATCCTGATCTGCTTGCGCCGCTTCGATACGCACTTTCTTTGCCTTGCGCTTCCCTTTCGGATCTCTCCCCACGCGATATTGGTGCATCGCCTTCAGTGCCCTGCAGACTCCCAGGAATAGGACCATGAGTCTGCGTTCCGGAAAGCGCGCATGATTGACCAGGTTCGCATTGATGGCATCTTGGAGGTTTCCTCTTCGGTAGTACGGGAGTAGGATGTAGACTGTCTTTCCGCCGGGTTCACCTCCTCGCTCCGTCTCGACACTGTGATCGAGTGCGCGGATAACGTTGGGTTCGCCGTCGAACAAGCTGTAAGCTTCCACCTCCTTCAAAGCCTGGCTGACGCTCTCCTCGCCGAAGGGACACCGGATCTTCTTCAGCGCGAGCAGCGTCGGGTCGCCTGGAGACTGTACGAGATATACGTATGAGAAGCCGCCCTCGCCTAGCAATCGGAGGATCTTGAACGGTCGACCATTGATCTTGAGCGACGGGTTGGAAGGGAAGCAATTGAAGCATTGACCTAGAGACCAGATGCCGTCCAGCACGTAAGAGGAGAACGTCGATAGTGCCGAAGGTTGGCCGTGTTGGATTGACATGCTGATCCTCACCGCTCTTGGTGTATCTGGTAGCTTTTCCAGTTGACAGTGATTGTTACGAGATGGATTGTGACAACAAGAGTGGATCTACGTATACATAGCTCTGAGGTAACTACTCGAGCTTCGGTCGCGATAGGGCTGACTTCCGGCAGGGCTTGGCGTTAGCCGGGCTCCCACGTTACCCCGTCACCCGCAACCTGTACCTTAACGTTAATTCATGCTTCAATTCGCCGACCGCATGCCAGCACATGCGCAGATCTCTATCGGGCCGTCACGATGCCAGGATCAGACAAGCAAGATAAGGTGGGGAGGGTTTGATCGACCAGAGACCAGATGACGAGGCCGCCGTTGCTAACCACAGTTGGCAAAGCATTCCACAATCTATCCACCTATCTCTGATCAGCGGGCAGTTTCGGCTTCGCCGCAGTCGATCGCATGTGGAAGATAACAGTATCACAGACCGCCGACTGCACATGCCTGATAGTGCTTACCTTTCAGCCTTGTTCTGGGGCCATTATGAGAGTGAAGTATAACCACGCCTTTTCCTTGTGCGACCTCCCTCTTGTGCCTTTTTCCTGATCTCGTCGTTTCTGTGGCGGGACAATCTCCGTCTCAGAAATTTCGTTAAATTACGTTGATAGAAGTGGACCTTGGACTGGCAAACCAACATACCAGGAAAAAAGAATTGAAAGAATCGAGACACCCGCCGATCGACCTGTATCAACACATCCATGGCTGTGACTCTTCTCAGCAACCACCCACCAAAGTTGCCGGCGGATGAAGTAAGGTTACTGGGAGTCCAGGCTGGGCTCTCCCTCCCGGAGAAGCATATCGATGATTTTGCCCTCCTGCTTGGGAGCCTCGACCAATGCGTCCAAGATGTGCTGGACATGGAGGACTACACCCTCACTCCAGACCTGACGCAGTACCCCCGCACCGACGTGCACATTCCTGATCGCCAACACAACGATAAGGGAGGCTGGGCTACCAAATGTCATGCGAAAGCTATTGCTCCGAAGTCGTCTCTTTTGCACGGCAAGACCGTTGCACTCAAGGACAACATTGCCCTTGCAGGCGTCCGATGTACAAACGGTACCGAAGCTATGGACTGGACTCCTACCATAGACGCAACGATTGCCACCCGCATTATGGATTGTGGCGCAACGATCAATGGCAAGGCAGCGTGCGAAAGTGGGTGTTTGGAGGGCGACAGTGACACGTCCTGCACAGGGAAAGTCCACAACCCATATGCAGACAATTACTCATGCGGTGGCAGCAGTTCAGGAAGTGGCCGAGTAGTAGCAAGTGGTGCAGCGGACATGAGCATTGGTTGCGATCAAGGAGGGAGCATCAGAATTCCAGCGTCGATGTGTGGTTTGGTCGGTCTGAAGCCTACCTGGGGCCTGGTCCCATACACTGGCATCATATCCCTCGATTGCACTATCGACCATGCCGGGCCAATGACAAAGACGGTCTCTGACGCTGCTCTCCTGTTGGAAGCCATCGCCGGACCTGACGGCATCGATGACCGACAACCATATTCCCTGCTCCCTGGTACACTCCACTACTCATCGAATCTCACCAGCTTTCTGGACGCCACCGCAACGTCTCTTCAACCTCTTGCTGGTGTCAAGATTGGCTTCCTGTCCGAAGGATTTTCCATCCCCACTATGGATGCCAACATCTCGAGCCTCTGCACTGCCACCATCGAGAAATTGATCGCTCTTGGCGCGGAGCCAGTCTCTATATCCATTCCCGCCCATGTCGAAGCCGGCATAATCTCCTCGTTGAACGTCCCCATGGGCGGTGGCCGCCAATGCCTGCTCAGCGAGCTCAAAGGCCGCAAGCAATTGTACCTAACGGATCGCGTTACCGCGTCCGGCAAGCAAGTCAGCCAAGCAGCCTTCGACTCGCTTGGTCCGGGTGGCCAGATCTTGTGGATGCGCTACCTTTACCTTGAGGCCAAGCACGGCGCAAAGCTGCACGCCAAATGTGCCAATTTGCTCCGCAAGCTGTCCGACGACTACGACCGCGCGCTGGCGACCGTGGATGCGCTCGTCATGCCTACGCTGCCACTGCCACCATGTCGTCTCTTCGATGACGCAGCGTCGCATGGCCCACTGGAGCGCTTGTCACGTAACGCCGGCTTGGGCGCGAACGTCGGCCCCTTCAACAGTACAGGCCACCCGGCGCTGACATTCCCGATCGGGTTCGTCCCTGCACTGGAGGATGCCAGCGTCATGCTACCTGCCGGACTGCAGATCGTGGCGAACAAATTCGAGGACGGCGTGTGCCTGAAGATCGCCTCAGCATGGGAGCGGGCGCACGATTGGCGCAAGATTGAGGTCCGTGGGTGCTGAGTTCAGCATGATTTCACGTGGCACGTGAAACATATATGAGCTTGTTACGGCTGTTGTAACGCGCACAAGCGAGCGAGTATTGGGATCTTGTTAACGTGTTAGATATCCATTTCTATCCTGTCTATTGGTTGACGATTTCTAAGGGTTTAAGGTCGACCTTCCGTTTTGCAACACGTAAATTATATACCAATCAAGTCCTGCATCAGTGACAAAACACTCGTAGGCCAAAACCCGGTCTAGCACTTGAACTTGCGCTTGATGTCGTCCTCAGTGAATTTGCGCGTCTTGGTCTTCAACATCGCGGCGATCTCATCCCGCGACATGCCGATCTGATCACCGATGGGGACCAGGCAGTCTGCGAGCTTCAGGTAGTCCTTTCGCAACAGTGTCACGGTCATCATCAGATAGTCGATGTTGTGGAAGACCAAGGCGCGGCCGGCGATGTACGCTTCCTTGGACTGGAGGAAGTGCACGGGCTGCTCGCGCCAGTGGCGACGCGGGTTTAGGTGGTGGGCGGTGTGGTAGCCGTCATTGAAGCAGAAGCGGTTGCTCTGGGAGAGGAACACAATGAGTCAGCTCGTGTCCATGATCAGCATGGTGGATCAAGGAGTTCGGCTTACAGGGACATCGATCAAGGTAATGCTGGAGCGGAAGTCCGAGTCGGGCTCCACCTCGTCGACGAGCGCGTGCTGGCCCCAATTCCCGATCATCAGGCCCAAGCGCATCAGCACGAAGGGGACGAGAAGCGTGAACGTGGCGGCCTTGGCGTTGACGCGGGTCGTCATGAAGTACATGAACGCATAGCTGGCGAGCTCGCAAATGCTGACGCGGACGGCGAGGTTGAGTTTGTTCTTGCGGTAGAAGTACAGTGGCAGCTCGACCCAGGTGAAGAACAGGAATCGACCGAGGTAGTGGAGGAAATGGAAGACGTCGTCGCGTTGGTAGCGGATGGTAGAGGAGAGGTCGTCGGGTCCGTTGCCCTCGACGTGGTGATGCTTGACGTGGTGGTAGTAGTACGAGTCCCAGGTGTGGCCCATCAACGGTTCGAGCACGTAGGGGAAGGCGAAGTCGAAGACCTTGTATGCCGGCGCCAGGACGCCATTGTTGTGGATGTGGTTGTGCATCATCAGCGTGAAGGAGCCTGCACACCACAGGGTGAACACGGCGTGGCCAATGCCATGAAGCCAGTTGAAGTTGTAGTACAGGTACGCAGCGCTTGGCAGGTTGATCGTGAAGTACATCAAAATGTGTGTGAGGAACACGACATCAGTGGGATGTCGGACGATTGAGCTCGCCACTCTCACATAAGGGCGGACCAGATATTGGTTCACCACGGCCGGAATGTCTTTGTCGTCCCAGGACACGAAGACGGTTGGCTGAAACTTGGGATCTGTAGCATCGTTCAGAGCTTTCATCTGGGCAATGTCGGTCTCGTCTGCATTCCTGATCGGTGATATGGAGTCATGTCGTCTCTGCGTAAGGCCATCTTTGTCAATTGGCGGAGCTTCGCTGTGAGAGGGTTTCTTGGCTGCAGCATCGTCGAGTAAATTGCGAAGCACGACGAGGTCCTGGTGGGTCAGATACTCATCCACCTTTCCGGGCATATTGGAAAGTTCTGTAGGTAGATAATGACTGGATTTGGCAAGATGGAAGTAATATCATCAGGTATTCGACAAAGATGAGGCGAAACTCACACCGTTGACATGCAGGAATAGACTCCGCGTCTAGCCCGGACCCTGAAATGCCATTGTAAGGGGTTTGCTGCAACGTTAGGTTCGTCTACTTCCACAAAGCTTATTTAATCGAAGACAGTCTAGCACCAGCAATGGGAGTCCTCCAATGTGATTTTTACATATCGTACAACACGTTTCACGTCATATCGCTACAAGTACTGCAATCCTCCACCACCAATGATTTCCAGATCGCTTCTCAAGCCCCAGACATCCCCGCCCGCCCTGCCCAGTACTTCTTTGTGTCTTAAAGAACCTAGCTCGGATATACGTTGGATGAGATTACCGTCTATCACGCCCACTCTCACACCTGTACCATCAGAATCCGCTACGGCTCGATAGGATCGAGGGTTGAGCCCAGCTGCATGTTCCAGAATTGTTGATAGCTGAGTTTGTAGAGCACCGAACCTGCGGTACGTGGTCTCGTCTAGAGGTGTAATTAGACCAACGGATCCCGTTTGCGTGGTAGTCAGAACCTGGTAGAATGACTGAGGTTCACGATCTTCAGCGCCATGTTCAGAATGACCATTTGAGAGGTCTTGTTGTGCAAATGGCCGGAGTGTTGAAGGTACGAGCGTCATGGTCGTAGGAAAATGACCAAGATGAAAGGCACTCCGTTCAAGCAGTCGGGTACCAGACATGCTTTTCGGATTCTCCGGATCATACTGCAGGACGTGCAAATCCATGTTCCCGTCAATGACCACAACATAGAGCTGTTGATCGAACGGTAGAAACTCTGCCACCATGACCTCCATCTGTGTCCGGCTTTTTCCAAGAGGAGTCACTTTGTATGGTTCCTGCGTAAAGCCACCAAACCATAGTCCCTTCCAGACATCACCTAGCAGCCACAGGCCAGATGAGCCAAGACTCTTGAGAGTGGTCATGTGGCACAAAGCATCGAGAAAGGCAACAGGAAGACATGAGCCGTCCTCCTTGAGACCTCGAATCATGACTTTTTGCCCCTGCACAATGCCGACAAGACCACCAGGGAATGACTCCACAGCAGTCACAGCTCCTTTGGTTTCTTCTCGAGCAAATACGTGCAGCTTCATGCCGGTCTCTGGCCGCTCAGGCTCGGGCACGACATCAATAATGTCGAAAACCGTCACAGCTCCCTTGGCAGGCATATCTTCGCCACGCTGAGCGCCTGTACCAACCACCACAAACTGCTTTTGCTCGTGAGTGTGCTCTGAAGCTTCCAGTTTGATGACTTTCATTGAGGTCACTTGTTCAAAGAAAGGCATCTCTAGTGAACTTATGACAGAGCGTGTTCGCGCTGAGATGAGGTGAAGGGTGTATTGCGGGATCTGTGGTTTGAGAGCGATATCTGCAACAAGTCAGCTACGTGCCCTTGCAACATGAAAAAGGTGAACTGCGAGAGTGTGTTCTCCTTTTGATTGAAGCTCAAGCCCAAATGGGGAATTAGGATGGCTGAACAAAAAGGAAATGGCAATCAATGTTGCATCAACTATAGACGAAGCTCCATGGAATGAAAGAAGCCACGTATATGCTCGTGGTGCGTGGTGGTAGAGTCTGAGGAGTGGGGACGTGGAGTGGCCATTCGTTCATGGGACATGAACATGAGATGACTTACCATCTTGGTCAGTATGTCGACCATCTTCTTCAGGGAAGAGGAAGTCGACATCTCGGCATGTTGCCACCACATATACACTCCGTTCTTCGTGAAAGGCCACATGTCGAATCTCTTCTGGAGGATCGCCAATCACAAGGGGGTTTGCACTCCAGCCACTGCTATACCAAGTCTCAGCTGGCAGGACATGCTCACCGAGTACGCCATCACTGTCAAGGAGTGCAAAGCCATATGCGTTTCTAGCAAGGTTCAGCGTTGTGATGGCCTTCACCTTCTCTGCCTGTATGCTCATGACTTTCGGCAAGCTCTTGGCGTTCTTGATGACCACACTTGGGGCCACGCCAGGGATATAGATCACACTGTAGCCACCAATGCGAAGGGCTTGCAGCGCGGCTGGTCGATCTTGCTCGTCGTCTTGCAAAGCGTCATCATATTTAGGTAAATGCTGGCAAGGCACTTTGCGGTAACGCAGGGCGGAGAAGTCTGCGCTTGACGACTGTGTCGCCATACTGTACTGAAACGGCTCGTAGAGCGTGAGGTCGTCCATCGAACTTCGCACTACGAGGTATGCTTGGCTATGGTGTTCGACACCAATATCGGCCACGATGAGCTCCGTCAAGGTCGTCTTGCCACCACCTCTTCGCAACGGTAGTTCAGCCGATAGGACTGGTGGTAACTGAATTAGACTCGGTGCTTTGTAGCATAATTTCAGGTCTGGTAGACTGAAAATATGCAATCCGCCATCTTCGCCCAGTAGAAAGGCACTGGGCTCCTCTTTGGAAACTGGACTCGAGTGTATACACCCACTCAGCCACTGCCGCCCTGAAACTGCACTGTCCTCTTCTACAAGCGGTTCTGCGTCGCCATCATTATCGAATTTGAGAATTTGAACACTGCTGTCGTCTCTGAGCACCAGGAGATATTGTTCCCAAAGCGAGGTGGCAACGATCCGAAGTTCAGTCTCCCCATCTTCGGCGAACATTGGTATGATTGATGAAAGATTGAGCTGGGAATTGTATGTCCGCACTTCCGTGCGTCGACATTGCACAATTGTCTTTCTATCAGCCAGTGCGGCTACGGTAAGGGTCTCACCGTCATGCTCAAATTCAGTATCAGTGCGTTCACGGTAGGTGACATCTTCTGTTGCCACATCGGAGATATCGAAAGCCTTAGTGCTTTCTCCATCATACACGAACAATAGATTGTCAAATTCGTCTGCTTGCTTGTTGGTAGCATCTGCATCGTCCCTTGAAAGAGCGCGAACAGCCCAGGCATTCTTTGCGTCTGAAAATGGTGTGCTTGTGCCACGGAGTGTGATGATGTCTCGATTCAGAAAGACCATGCGACTTGCTTTGGCCCGTCCGGTAGCAGCAACAAGCTGCAATCTATTCGTGCTTTGCGAGAGAGGCCGTCCCATACATAGGTTGTTAACGGGACCGAGAGACTCCATCACATCGTGACGCTCGAAAGAGTAAGCTGAGATTCCGTCGAGAGCTCCTTGAGCAGCAGGAGATGCAGACCGTTGCACAGGTCCTGCAGCTGTAGCATACAGATCGTCTTCGTCTTCGTCAACCTCATTGTTGTCGGTGCTCTCGTCGTTCCGCACAGCCTCATCAGTCATCTGAGCATAAGACCGCTTTCGACTCAATGTTGCATTTGGCTTGGTCCAAACGAGCAGGGCAGATTCGCCGTCCTCGCTTCCAATGAAAAGCTTGTTTGTCGGCATACTTGCAAGCGCCGATGGTGCACTCTGGAAGAGGCCTCCACCGCGTTCAGTGGGCACACGAGTAACAACGAGTCCGCCCACATTGCGCCCAAGAAGCTTGAAAGTCAGGGACACCAGTCCACCGTCATCGAGAACGACCAAAAGATCGCCCGTGGACGAGTCGAGGAGAGTGATTTCGCAGTTTTCAAGCTTCATGTTGAGATGGGAGTTATCAACCATGTTGAAATTACTTGCTTGACGTGCAAACTCATTCACCGCCACAGCAGTAGTTTTACCACTTTGGTCAACGTGTATGAACTCGTTGTCACCGACGAGCAGGGCGCCGCCCACCGGGAGTGCCAAGGGCATGACCTTCCATAGATCAGAAGGAAGCTTCGATACCGTCACGAGATTCGTGGATGCACGTTGGTCGAGATCGAGGGTCAACACGGTGTAGCTGAGACAATCCTTGCGGTCTGCAAGCAATGCCATGGACGGTTGGACTGAGGATGACAAGAACCCAAATGTTGGTTCTCGGTACTCGTCTAGGAATGCCAGGTGTATCATATGCACGAGTGCAGGGTCCAAAACAGTGAGAGGCAAGACGAATGAAGGCTTGTATGCTGTCTCTTTTGTCGTCTCCTCTCCATCTTCTGCAGCCTGCTTCTCGGGCAGCTCGACTGTTTCCATGTCCACATCTCCATCATCGCCTCCAGCCAATTCATCTCCAAGCTGCTTGAACGGCAGGATCGCAAGATGGCGCGTACCAAACTTCAGTGCTGCGCATCTTGAGCTCGGGTCGACAGTCAGGATGGCTGGACAATCGGTCGGACTTGGTCCAAAGGGCTGATGGGTGATGCCCTCGCCCTCGTAATAGTGGATGCTCACAGTGCTGATCCTGTGGTTCTCTGGGTCCCACTCGATCAGACTCAACTTGGCATCCTTGAATGCCACGAGAAGAGCATCTCCTCCACTTCTGGTATTTGGAATGCTGATGGAGGCAAGACCGGTGACAGTACCCGAGAGAGAGTACTCGCCAACAAGGACCAGCTTGTTTTGGTCGCCATCTGAAGAAGTGTTGACTGTGAAAAGTTGCAGCAGGGAGGTCTTCGTAATGACTAGGTTATTTGTGTCGGACGCGAGAAATGGCAGGGCGGCAGCGTGTGTCACGGCGGTGGGAGCAATGAGCTCCGTATAGCATTGCATTTAGACACCCGGCTGTACTTCATTCCGAAGGAATTGAAGTTGCTTGATGATCAATGAGGGTGAACGTGTGTTTTGAGCAACCATGAATGCTGTTCTGCTGGCATGCGAAGCGTCCAAAACTGTACCTCGAGCTGCTTGTGACGCTCGTCAGACCTTCCCCATTGAGAGCTAATGCGCAGAACACAAATAGAAGTGAACGCTGCGTCACTCGGCCAAGCTCTGCCCGGTACAACAGCTCTTGTTCGCGCTTGGGAAGAGCTCACAAGAACCTGCTTTTCGCTATGAGGAACTGAAGAAGTCGACAACCATTCTCCCACCCACACAGGACCTCGCCAGGAGCCGACTTTAAATCTACCCTCTGTCGGTTGAATAGCCTGAAGCTGGCTGGATCGTCCGGTCATGGCGCTTATCGAGACTTCACTCATCTGGGTGGCTTATGCTGTCTGCCTGGGGATTCTGGCTCTGATTGCAGGGGTTTTTGTGTTCGTGTATCAAAAGCCTGGCGAACGGACTATTGGCGTCACAATCGTCTGCTTCATAACGGTCTTGTCCTTGCTGGCTACGGTCTTGCTCCTGCCAGTCGACATAGCGTTGACATCTTCCACTACGAGTCGTAAGCTGGGCGCGAAGAAGGACTGGGCACATCCAGATGCGGTGGACTCGATACTATACCAGTTGACCATCGTATACTACACTCTCTACTCTCTGGATGCAGTACTGTGCTTGTTGGTGGTTCCTTTCACCTACTTCTTGTATGAAGAGTATGATGAGGTGGCCGTTCAAGATGGACAACAGACACTCGGAAGCAGGATCTGGGGTGCCTTCAAGTACACCATTACTTTCATACTTCTAGTCGTCATCCTTTTCCTCGTCGGGTTCTTCATCCCGGTTGCAAAGCAGGCGAGGGACGGGCACAAGGATCTAGGATACTTCAAAGACTTGTTGACCGAGAATCGTAAGACCCCGCTCTAGCCGATATCAAAGCTCTGCTAACATACCACAATAGACGGCGAACGCGCGTTGACCTTCTCTGTTGGTGTCCTTATCACCATCGGCGTCGTCCTCTACAGCCTGTACACTGCCCCTGGTCTTGCTCTCCTACCCTTGGCTCTCATTAAGAGTGCTCCTCGTGTGTCGGCCCCACAGCTTGCGGCAACCACATCCAGTCACCTCGAGCAAAACCGCGAGCGCCAACGTCAACTTGAAGGTCGTAACGAAGGTAGCGAGAACGGTCTAAATTCTCGTGACCGTGCTGAGCTCGAGACCTTGATCCGCGAGGAGCGTACTCTCGTTCGCCGTGAACGCCTTGCTGCTGAGACTCAAGGGGATGGCCATGTCCTCCTGCGCGCCTGGAACAAGACTGAGGCTGTTTTCCGCCCGCTCAAGCTGATTGGCGGCTTGCTACTCCTTGTGATCTCCCTGATCATCTTCGCCAGCATGCTCATCACGTGCGTCGACAAGATCAAGAACTCGTCTTGCAAAGTAAAATGCGGCTACGTCCTCGGCGAAACACAGATCTTCCAACCCGTCAATTGGCTACTGATCGTCACGTCGAAGGTGTTCCCGATCGACTACATAATCTTCCTACTCCTGACTCTCCTCTTCTTCTGCTCGACCATCGTTGGACTGGCTACGATTGGCATCCGTTTCTTATGGGTGCACATCTTCTCGATCCGCAAGGGACACACCACTCCCAACGCCATGCTTCTTGCCACAGTCCTGCTCACTCTTTCAACCCTGGCACTGAACTATGCTTTGGCGATGATCGTTGCGCCACAATACGCCACCTTCGGTCCGCAGACATACTGCGATCGTCCTACTCAACCCGGCGAGCAACCCAACTGCGCGAAACATCACTCCGCCATCAAACCCTGTTCCGAGCGTGCGGAGAACCCCGTCGCACATCTAGTCTGCACTCCCTCCGTCGGCTCGACCTTCCTTAACCGCATCACCGTCAACTTCCCTTTCCTCGGTGTCGTGGACTTCTGGGCCCAGTTTGCATTCCTCGGCATCTTCCTTATCGTGTTTGTCGTCATGCTCTTCCGCGTCCCCAAACTCGACGAGGAACAGCTCGACGACGATCTGCGCGAGGAGGAAGAGGAGGGCTTGCTCGCGTCCACGGGTCGGAGGTTCGGCGCTACGTGGCAGGACATCACGGGCCGTGCGAAGGGCGTCAAGCGTGCTGACTACGGTGCTGTCAGTGGCGATGCGGCGGAGAACTAGGTACGAGCTCAGCAGGATTGAAGGGAGTGTTTGCTTGGATCAGAGGTGAAGTAAAAAGGTTGATTAGGGCATCGACTTTATGCGTGGAGAACGGGCTGATATGCTGCGACGGGAGCTGGGCAAGCGAACTTTCTGATTGATGCGATGTTTGAAACTTGCTATTCTGCGATACCCTTTGCTGTGTATACATCTGGGCAGGGCGTTGCTGGAGGAGGATTATTCCATTATAAGATTGAGACTAGCATGGTATGAAACATTCTCCTTATGTATGAGTTAATTGAGCAGGCACGGGTATACAGCTGGACGCCACATCTTATCAGACAAGGTAGATCAGGGAGTTTCGAGTAGAGTGGTTGAAGAGCACATTCGGTTAAGTAGTGGCTCAAAGCTAGCACTGAAAAGTGAACATCGTCCCGAAACCATGGCGATTTGACCAGCTTGTTTGGATACACTGAACGCCTTGATGCATAACTATTTTCCCTCAACCTCTGCCCGCCATAAACCTCGTCCAGAGGGCTAGTACATGACACGCTTATGCGACCAAAGTAGAGGCGGTGGCGCTCTCGTATCTCCAGGTGGGAGGGAGGGCACCGACGGTCTTGTAGTATCGGGACAGGCGGTGGATACGGGACTCGATGAGAATGAGGCGGAACTTGCTGTCCTTGTCCTTGCGGTTGCGCTCGAGATGCTTGCGGACGGCGACGGCCTGGAAAGTGTATGGTTAGCGTCTGTGTTTGCGATGCAGCGCACGATGTGGGGAAAAAATGCATACCTTCTTGATGAGCATGTAGAGGTCCTCGGGGATCTCTGGTGCGAGGCCTGTAGGCAATCACTCTGTCAGCCAATTTGTTTTGACCAATGCAGAGGCATAGTGTCCTCCATGTCCCGTGACAGGATGGAGGTACGTGTGTGTGTGTGTATATGTAGATCTGATCTCGAAACCACTTCGACTAGGAAAATCTCCCACTCTTGCAGTTGAAGTTCCGTGCAGTCTTTCAGATGGGTAATTGGGTAGTCATACCAGCGCCTTTGAGGATACGGAGGATCTTGTTACCTGTCGCAAGCATACATGTTAGCCAAACCCAATTCCACGACAGTATTGCTTCCATCTCCATGCTTGCAGCATAACTCACCAGTGACGATCTTGACCTGGGCCACACCCTGGGAATCCCTCAACATCACACCGATTTGCGAGGGAGTTGCGCCCTTCTTGGCGGCCTTGCAGATCTGGTCGACGACCTGGTCGGGGGTGACCTTGAGCCATGATGGTGCGGTGCGCGAGTATGGGATGGCGGAGGATGATATTCCCTTTCCGTTGGAGTGAAGACGACCCATATTTGCGGTTTTTTGTGTTGAAAGGGGGTTGGTGGTCGAGTGGGTGCTGAAATGCGCGACGTGCTTGAACTCTCGAAAGTTCGTGGTGGTGGAGGTGCTCGCTGGCGAATTTTGGCGAGAGTCTTGGCGGACGTGCGAGAACCAGCGTGACGGGATCAGCCGTGGGAATCTCACACTAGCAGAGTGAAAGAACTTCTACTTGTGCTTTCTGTCCAACCTAGCATCTTCTTTCGATACCCAGACATCTCTCGCCTTCAAGGGTGTTCATTAGAATGTGAGTTCCATCAGCATTTCCTACCCATCACATCCTTCTACCTTTTACAATGATGATTTTACACCAATTTTTGGCACCTCTTGTTCGAATCTTGCCATTGCAAGATAATGTACTCACCGGACTCTCTGATCATGCTCTTCAAGCGATGAACTCATACGTATGCATGGAGGAGAATCACCGGCTAACGAGTGTTACAGGCTGTTTGATACCGTGCTCGTCGTAAGGAACGTGGGTTTCGAAAGCATGCGGTTCAAAGCATGAACTCGCTCTCGTAAATCCCGTGGCCAAAAAGATATGTGGCTGCCACTGAGATCGAATGATTGCGAGGCCTTATGGCAATCTTCTTGTAGGATATGTGTATACCAAGGAAAGTGTCACACACAGCGTCCGCATCTTCCTCAGCTACAATTCATGTTCACTTTGATAACCGTGCGCGGCAAGTTCTCGTTGGATGTCCTCCCATGAAGCTCAATAAGTGCTCTTCGGGTAGGTATATATATACTACATAAATTGTTGCCATCAAATACAACGTACTCGAACTTCGACTCACCCGTCTGTATCTTGATCTCAACCTGCCTAATCTTCAATCAACACTATGCAGTCTCGCTATATCTGTTAGTGATTCGAGGCGGAGGTCTACGGTAAATCTCGTATGCCGAACAAGCTCTGTTCCACACGGCCAGATCCTTGCATAGTTATACCTGGCGCACAACTGTAGGTTTAGAACGTAACACCTCACACGACGCGAACCTCAGATCAGCACCATACTAGAAGCAAGATATCGTCAATCATATGTCATTCTCAACTCTATAGTCTCTTGACAAAGCAAATATCAATGATCAACAGACAGCATATGGTATCTCCACATCTCCCGCCGCCCATGCTATCCCGCAATCCCTACTCGCAACGCACCGCATCTACTTCGTCTCCTCCTTATGCTTGTCCAAGCCGACCGCATGCTTCGCCTTGTCCAACAAACTCTCCTTGTGCTTCGCGCCCGCCTCCTGCTCGGCCGCCGAGCTGTGTCCGCCGAACTTGTCCTTGTGCACGTTGCCCTGCCCACCTCGGCCGGTGTGGAAGTTCTCGTGGCCTTCGGCCGTTCGCATCGCGGGCTCGGGGATCACGTCCGAGGATGACTGCACGGGCGTGCCGGTGCGCGGCGAGGGCACCATGTTGCCCGCGCCACCGCGGCCGGCGGAGTATTCGCCGTGCGAGCCGACGCCGGCGACGCCCTCGCGCACGATCATACCGTCGGTGTAGGTGGTGGTCGTGTCATCGCCGATGTTGCCCGCGCCTGGGTGGGAAAGGGGTCAGTCTGTGATCAGGAGGGAAGATGGGATGGCAACGCGCGCGCGCTACTCACCTCCGCGGCCGGTCGAGTGGACGACTGAGGGGTGAGTCTTGTCGGCCATGACTAGAGGTGTTATTTGTGGAAGTTGACTTTGCCGCTGTAGACGATAGACGCGATGGTTTTAGGGTCCGTTAAAGTCGTGGAATAGTAGCAATATGAAATGAGATCGTGGAACGTAGAGGTCGAAGGGTGAAAGACGTGAAAGAGCTGGTGTAGTCGAAGATGTACCCACTTCGGAGAAATAAAGGATTTCTCAGGCCGTGTCATGCCTCCATCACCTACCTGGATGTCAAGCATGTGCATTGTGGTTATCTCGATCGCTCACTTATCGGGCCTGCCTTGGCCTACCTTACACGATTACCGCATGGCATAATGTACTGTAAACTCCCACTGCGGGACAGACATGTGCAAGCTGCGCCGATGACGCCATTGTTCCCCTCCATGAGAACTCGAACATCACTTCACGCCGCTTGCTTGGACGTCCAAGGGCCCCATCGGTCTGATGTTGGGCGCCGGCGACATGACGCAGCATTCCTTCGTGATGTCGCGGTTCCGTAGCGATGCCGTGACGATCAGCATACGCATCATCCGCCGTGACGTACGCGGACAAGATCTCTCCCTCGACAGACAGATCTTATCTCTAACCACCAACCGCCCGACACCCGCGTTTTCTCGGCGACCGCAACGACGGTGATGTCGGCCAAGACGGCCGTCATGTCTGGCCGCAAGGAGGCCAAGACTCATAGGCGAAAGTTCCTTCGTTTGTGCCCATCAGCGTCGGAGAGATAAGCGCTTCGGCGGTGTTTCATTCGTTCGTGGCGGGGGGAGGGTCGAAAATGCCTGGCGTGGGCTGACATCAAAATGTCGGAAGTAGATCCGAAGCTCGGTTGGGTGCAGTAGGTCAGGTAGGTCGCAGACACACTTGTTACTGCTCTTAATGCTGTTCGACTTCATGGCGCACATCAGTGTGTGAGCAGAAATATGAGCTGTGGTGCGGATTGATTCAACGCGGCGTGTTGCCCAAACCGAATTTTCGTTGACGGAGAGCTGGATGTGATCATGCCAAGGGGTGGACAGCAAAATCCGGACACGAGGTCAGATCTCAGCCTGTACCGAAATCACTCGTGAAGATGTGCGGACGCAGGAGGCCAGTCTTAGTTGTTTACGTGGGGATGAGACCCTCTCACCCTCGAGTTCCAACCTTTCTGAGTATCATAAGTGTTGGCGATGCCGGAGTCCGACCTTGAGTGTCCGGATTCTGTTGTCAAGGCGGAGCATGCCTTTCAAGCGTGGCAGGTCCATAGAGGCGCGCTTTGCTGATATCAGTGTATGGCTCGTAGGATATTGGCACTGCTCTGTTGGCTCAAACCCATTGTTGAGAGAAATTTTAGAGGTGGAGGCAATGTAGATGAGGTAGACTTCGACACCTTGCTTGATAGCGAAGACAGGCACAAACGACTGGCCCGGCTCCATTGTTCTCAGGACACTGCAGTTCTCATAACTCGTTTCCTGCAAGAGATCTCGACGTGACTGGTTTCCATCTGCTATGGGTGTATCACACATCGACGGTAAACCGTCAGGGATCTGGAAGGAGTGGAAGTGTAGACGAATATTCAAGGTCACTTTCGTCCCTCTTGCCCACGGTGCATTGCATAGCATACTGTGACTAGGAGGACGCCTTCATGCGGACCGTTGCCAGATTGCTACGATTCGAACTTCGGTGTCCGTATCGACGCTCCGACCTGATACTATCCAGTAACTCCCTAGGGGTGTTAGTGCAATCGTGCTGTAGAAGAGCTGCAATGCTCGTTTAGATCGCATCTACCCTTATACATAGAAGACTGTACTATCAAGCTGTATCGGACGTCGAGACCAGAATCGGCATTGGATATAGACCACAGATGAATCGAGTCACCTTTTGTCTTCTTCGTCACCAAAAGCCCATGCAGTGATTGCGAGTTTGGAAGAAGCAAACACGAGTATGTAGGTAGGTATCAGCTTCCATAAGTCAACCTCGAATCTCTGCCTCAGAGCTTGAACCCTAGGCGTGCGAGAGTGCAGCTGTCAACCTCCCATGGTGGGGTTTCGTCACATCCCTGCAGCATCGAAGACAGAACAACACCACAGCAACAACCATTATTGACAACTTTATATAACTCTACCAAGATCTCCCGTCTCTCTCTCTCTCTCTCCTCCCTCCGGAAGTGCCATACACAATCCACAATGACCGACACATCCACCTCCACCTCCGCCGCCCCTGCTCAACCGCCCTCCACATCCACCTCCAGCCCCTCCCCATGGGCGAGTAAATACCGCGGCGTGCGTCGTCCCCAACCCATCCCCACCAACCATCCACGCCTCAAACCCGCCCCACCACTCCAACCCCCTCCAAAGAACCCCCCAAAAAACTAACCAAAACCTCCAGGCCATAATCCTCGACCTCGACCCGCCCGCCGCCCTCTCCACCTCGCCGCACGCCCCCATCAGCGCGGCGCTGATGTCCGCCTTCGAGCGCGACTACACACACCTGACGGTCCTCGATCCAACGACCAAGCAGCTGCTGGGCTACATCGCGACCCCACACTTACGACGGCTACTGCAGAGCGGCGCCGTGCGCGACGCCGACCCCGTCGAGGCGGCCATGGTGCGGTTCCAGCGGCGCGGGCGCGCGTACCGCGTCATCACGATGGAGACGCGGTTGGAGGAGCTGGAGGCGTTTTTTGCGGGCGAGGGGGGCGCGACGGGCAGGCAGGAGTTTGCGGTCGTGACGGATGCGGATCGGCGGTTTGTGTTGGGGGTCGTGACGAGGGGGGATTTGGAGGAGTTTGCGAGGAGGAGGCCGGGGTGAGGAGATGGTGGGGGTGAGGGAAGAGGGAGGAAAGGTGCAAGACGGGGGTGATTTGTGTATAGCTTAGCAAGGCGTTTGGGAAAGGGCGGTTTCCACCTACCAGTGTATATACGATCAGGCCATGGAAGAGATAGTGAAAGTGGAATTAGTCGAAAAGTCGGCATCCATGAATTCATCCTCCAGCTATACTATGCTATAGGCAACCATGCTTGACGAAGTCGAATCAGAAGTGAACACAAGAACGCCAAATGCGACAGAACCTCCCACATCTGGAAAGACGACCATCATATACACTGGCACATCCAGTCCCGATGCATGTTTGATGGTCGTTGAGTGGAGATGGACAAGGAGCGCCGACGATGATATCCCTCCCAGCATTTCAGACATAAGATCGTTCCGGTGTTCGTGCCGCCATTTCCGCTGGCTCAACGTCGAGTGTCTGCAGCAGTTTGACAATGCCAGATGCTGCAGATATATTCGAAACCGAGCTCTTGGCCAGCAGAATTTGCCGTTCCGTGGGTTGAATTCGGTAAGTCTGCTGGGCAGAGTCTTCCAGCTTCAGACACGTATTTTACAGCTCGAGCTTTGTTCCTCGCTTCCAGTAGACACAAGCCTGGAGCAGATCTTTTCGTTAAACCACATCTCATATACACGTAGCACAGTCTTGTTTCTCATCATGTCGCGCGGCCCACGATGCGGGCTCATTGCTGCCCAGGAGGCTGGTAGTTGATCGGACGTCTGTAGCAGACACTGGTCAGTTCATGCTCTTCTCACCACCCACAGGCGGACGAAACCCAAGTAGAGGCGTGAGAAGACTCACTTGAATAGCAAGATATGCGGCTCCGGCTCATGGACTTCATAATGCTCCCACCCCAGACTCTGCGTGATGCCAAGTCCTCTCCATTCGTCCTCCCACAACAGCTTCAGCGTGCCTCGTGAACCGTCAAAGTAGTCCTTGGGGATCTTCTTGAGCATCTGTTTGGGCAGTGCCACGTGGCGGTATTCGTAGTGGTCGTCGTTATATCTGCGTGGAAAGACTCGGGGTTAGTGAATGGCTCTGTAAGGGTCTCACATGTGGTGAAACGGCAGGAGTTTGAAATGGATGAAGCTGACCGTGAAGAGTAATGGATAGCATCCACAAACTCGTCCAGCATGTCCTTTTCTGGGTCGGAGAGAAGGCGAGGCTTCTTGTTGCGTCGGGTGAAATCAATGTCCAACGCCATTGTTTCTGCTCGCGAATCTGTCGCCTGTGTATGTCTTGGAGGGGCGTGTGCTTCGTTTCAACACTTGAAGCTCGAAAGTCGTTCGTGCAAACGTCCACTGCGTGAATGGATGAAATCGCTCGGTTGTGGTCGGTTCGAAAGCAGCTCTCTCAATCGATATCACCCGGACAATATCGTCTTGACCACTCGAGCAACGCCACACGTGAACAACAAGCAGCCCCGCAAACCACAATATCGCCTCTCACAATCAGATCGCGAAGCCAAAAAGCACAATCAGTCGACGTCCCACCCTCAAAAGCCGGTGCAAGTTACAGCAGTACGGCAAAAGGCAAGCAAAGTTGTATGGAAGAGGTCACCACTCAAGTCATTGGAGGGGTTGATGGATGGGGTGGCTCCTGATGCGGGCGAGCGCTAATGCACGCTGGTCGTAAATCCCACCAGCGAAGCAGAAAAAAAGGCGCGGGGCGGATTCAGAGACGCGTCTAAGCGGTGAATCGACCGTGAGCGAAGTTCTGTTGATCGGGGACTGGTACCAACGACGGGTTGGAAGGTGTTGTCGTGTTATGTGAGAGACGAGTAGACGTGTTCAGTGGGTGGCGCTGTGGTGTGGTGATCGAGTACCTTGCGGCGGCGACGATCTTTGTTTACAGGTACAGTCGTGCGGGTAGCTTTGCTTGGACGAGAATCATTCCGCAGCCTTCTTCGTTGGTGGTCGTGGCACGAGATGGGCACGTGCGTCACGCGCTAACGAGCTCGGCTTGTTGTTCTTTTCGCTTGGAACTGCCTGAGGCTCTGGACGTGTCTACATACGACGAGGGAGATGTCAAAAATCAGAATGGTTCTTATGGAAAGGTTGCGTTTGTATGTACAGTAAGAAGATCCGTGCATCGCAGCATGTCTATAGAGTGGAAGGCCAGTCCGAACCCGGCGTCGCTGGCTCCAAGAAGTTCCCCTATCACTTTGTCTCTCCATCTCAGAAAAAAGATAATACGAAAGATAAAAGGAAAAGAGTACATAAAAGAAACTGGTACAGATCCCCTCTGCTTTCGCCCCCTGTTCCCATGGCGTAGTTCTCGTGTTCGTGACGTGACGGTGATGACATTGTTGGTGTCAAGTGGTATATTCGATTCGTATGAATCGTTTCAAATGAGTGGAAGGCAAATCGTTCTCGTATGACGTGGTCAGGACCGCGAGGACCAATCTATAGTCGTCGCGGATCGTGACAGAAAAGAAAAGACATGATTTGCCAGAAGTTTTGTTGGGTGTGGTGAAAGGAACTGGTTCTGCGAACGGTGACATGATTCGCGGATGTTGTGTGTTCATGAAGTGGGTGTCGAGAGAAGCAGTAGCCTCACATATCTGCAACACCTTCCCGGTTCCCTGCCGCGGAAAGGGTTCGATTGACTGATGGTGGTGAAAAAGATCATCTTCAGATCCAAGCGGTAGGCTCGTCGGCGGCGAATGTTTGGAAGACCAAGTCTTGGATCTCAGACATGTATTCGGTGGCAGAGAAAACGGCCAGGCCGTACATCAACAACACCTTGGCATCGGCTTCGACCTCTGCATCACGAACCACATGACTGAACTCTTCGGCAACCTCTTCGAGCTGGGAAAGTTCCGAACCGAATGGATTCTCTTTGGATTCCTCAACAATAGGTTGTGTTGATGAGTTGAACATTTCCACCGAAGTGCGAGAGAACTCGCGGCTAGACGGCTCGGGAGACATCATACGACGGATCGATCGTTGTCGGTGGACAGACTCGTGTGCGCGCTTGGAGTGAGATGGCACTCGCTGTGGGATCTTCGGTGTGTCGAGTGATGGGCTTGCAGATGGCGTGCGCGAATGGTGCTTCGACTTGATCTCGGTATCCACTGCCGGCTTGAAGTAGCAGCTCAAGTGATTCGGCTCTACTGGAGTGACTGGAGAAGAAGCTTCAATCGATGAAGCGTCTGTCAAGGTGGCATCATTGGAGTGCACACTGCTGACACTGCTGTCGCTTTCCTCGCTTGTTGTGGAAGCTGCTGTGGAACCGGATACATTCCGCTGCTGAATAGGCCTGGTTCCAGCGATGTCCTGAGCGTTGTTGAGCAATACATTGCTCGTTGAAACCAACGCGACAGGCGCGGAGATTTGGGCGCGCTTCACTGAAGGCTTGCCAACGCGTTGACTTGCTGCGCGACCCACCATGCCAGTGGTGTTGACAGAAATGTCGGCGTGATTGCGTCGGGTAGTGAAGGCGCGCATCAACGACATGGGAGACCGAGGAAGGTCGTTGCCAGACCCACGAAAGGGAGTGTTGCTCAACATGATGATTTGATCAATTGGTGATGTTGTTGGTGATCGACTGGCGGATGACTCCGGCACGGATTGATCTATCCACGCGTACCTGACTGTGGTAGATGATAAGAGGTGAACTGGCTGCGTCCGCCGATCGAGGGATGAGCTTGGTACAAGCTACCTGCAGGTCAAGCGCTGGTAGCTGCGGCTTGGTGGACAGGTCGATACAGAACAGGACGAGACGAGCAGCAGCAAGATGCAGGAACACAAGACGATGATGCCTGGCGGGGAAGCACAGTCTTTGTCTGTAAGGTATGGTAGTGAGCGTTTCGAGGTTATTTGGTTAGCGGCAGGACTGGGCTGCGCTCGGACGATGTGGGGGAATGTAGAGACCGTTGGTGTTGGTGGGAACGGAGGAACGAGGAATGAATGTGATATGCGAGCGGCGCCGCAGACGTGGATGTCGAAGGAGAAGAGAAGGACGCTTGGGGGATAAGGAACGATGCGGTGAGCAGAGAAGTGTGATGGGGAGGTGAAGTGATAACGAGAAAAGAAAAAGCGCGTGGTGACGAGTGTGGGCGTGTCCCGCGCCAGCCAACGAAGAGGTGAACGCCGACGACGACAGCAGAATCTGATCGGTAGTAGCGACCGACGGCTCGACCGTGGCACCAGCAAAACGACAGCTCAAGCCGAGACCAATGGTCCAGTGCTGCAGCCGCGCCTCCGAAACTCAGCAGCGTTTGCAGCGGGATCCAATCAAGCAGATCCAGGCCGGCCGGCGCATAGGCCACGATTGGCTACAGGCAGGATCCCGGTCCCATACCTCGACATCCTGGTCGTCGGCTGCATCCCGGGCTGGCGTTTGCTGATAGCTCACCCGCGCGTTGAGCAGACCGGAGGCTTTCTGAGATCTGCTAGTCACTGTCTGGTGAACGATTTGTGATGTGTGTGGATCTCAGAAGAAGCTTCCGGATGTCTGAGGCTCTGAGCTATGCCCGACCCGGGTGTTCCAGAGCCAAGGATCGCTGACCTTTGTCGAGACGTTTCACACTCCGAAGGCACAAGTCTCTTTATCACCCTAAGGTATGCGCCGGGCTTCCATGGTCATTGGCGGTCGTTGCAGGCCGCAGCCTCTACCTGCGACGCGCGATGCTCGATAGGCTGTATAGGTAGCGCATCTTCAAGCCTGAAGCAACACCACGCAACACCATTCTGCGCACCGATAGCCGCTGGATGGTATCACAATCCAGGCCAGCTGACATGTCACCAGAGGGCTGATAACAGAACGGTGGATCGTAGTGTCGGCGTGCTTAGGTCGATGTCGATGTGGATGTGGATGTAGAACTACCGGGCCTGGTCTTACGTGTCGAGGAATTTTTCGATTCCCAGTCCTCGGCCGATCCACTCGCGGCCCCACTTCCCACCGTCTACCGCGCTTCCCCGAGGCAACTCACGGTAGAATGTGACAAAGCGTCCACATGTCAGCTGCAGAGCCCTGCCGACGATCCCGGCTGATACTGCATGTCGAATAACCGACTGACTGACTGACTGACTGACTGCGTGCTGGGTATGATGCCAAAGAATTCGCAACGATAGTAGTCTACAGTATCAAGATAAGTGCTACTTGTAATGGTACCTATAAGTATAACCCCAGCACATTCATGAGCTTATCCTCGTTCCTGACCCACACTTCCTCTTCCTCAACCAAGCAACCACGGCTCCGATCTGCCTCTCCGCACGCTGCTACCACGCTTTCCACAGCGCGAAACACTACATGTAGCAATATTCATCATCCTTCCCAAGATCTGTATCGATGACAGCTGTACCAGCATATCATCGCGGTGATGTCGTCGAACATGTATACACGTGGTCGAGTATATCTCGTGCCCGGCGACGATCGTAGACTAATCCGTGGATGTCATCTCTACATAGGTACTGAGACATCGTTGCTATGCCTGCAGAGAGTCGTGCAGGTGTATCGTGATAACGGCCAACGTATAGAGGTACCAGTAGTGCAGTCAACAGTAGCTACTCGATGATATCGTCGCTAGCAGACGATAGTACGCAAGCGATCAAGCACGCATGCATATACCTGGACGCGCATGCTATAATGCTTCGTCCAGTATAGGCTTCAACATCTCAGATCTGTTCAGGCATGCCAAGACGATAGCGCATCCTTATACAGAGCCTCTACTATCCTGGCCACGACAGGTGCTGTACGATGATGATTGTAGAGGTTCGTGGGCGTGTATGCAGCTCATGTAAGGTAGACGTACATACCTTCACCTTAGCATTCCATCGTTAAGGTAACTTATACTACTACGTGATCTTGATGATATCAGCTATTCATCGTCGCTAGCTCTCTTCTCAACCGCGAGACTTGAACGCCGCTTAGCTATGTCGAGTCTTCGCTTCGGTCACAGCCACTATGTGCTTCAACGTAATGGACGCAGACCTTCTGCAGTTATAGTTGTTGCAGGCTTGCAGCTGACACGACGACACTCTCGTGATATACGTCTGTTATGTGCTGGACACCATCAAAAACTGTACTGTAGCTTCCGTCCATACTTGATGCTCTGCATTCTTCAACAGCTTCCGGCGTCTGCCAGCAGTCCGCCAGCACATATCGCCGCACTACCTATAGCGTTTGAGCAAAGGAGTACACACTCATCATCGACTGCTATCATGTTGCGGAAACCGATGCTGCCACGTGGCGAAGAGCCTACTTAGACTGCTTGTAGGCCTGAGTGGAGGAATTTAGGATTGGCCATGTGACAGGTAGCATTCCTGCTGTACCATTCTTCGCAACCTAAACTCTGCAGCGCTTGCTGTTTTCCCATTCTACACTCCTGGCCTGTTCACGGCTCGCCGAAGAACTGTCTGACTTCTTCGTCGAGCACTGCAACAACGTTGTCGTATACTGCTCGTCGAAAGGCGTCGTCTTCCAAACTCGTGTTACGCTGATCAAATTCGCACTGGATGCAGCGGCGGACTGCATCTCCATACCGCGCGCCAAACTTGGCATATACCTTGTCGAGCATGCGATTGGCGGTCATGATGTCCGAAGCGACATGCTTGGTCCCGTCGGGATTCAATTCACCGGCATTCTTTGGCAACTCATGGAAGGACGTCTCCATACATAGCTCGATGAGCAGAATTCCTAGGGCGAACACAGTCTCGTTACGGATCACAGGACTTGAAATCGATCTTGCTACGGTTTGCTGAATGGCGGAATGCGCCTCCACGTCGGTCGAGATGAATGGATGCTCGGTGAGGATCGCGCCGTCCTTTTCGAAAAAGGTGATGTCGGCATGACTCCATCGCTTCGCTAGCCATGGAGTGTCGTGTAGGCGAAGCATTCCGAAGGCCAGAGCAGCTGCTAATCGACGGCTGTCGCCACCAGATAGTGGTGTCATCTGTTTCCGTGTGGTGAGCACATCGGCCAAGGATATGACTGGCAGAGATTTCCTATCGACCACTGGCTTCTCCGGCCAGTAAAGTGCATGTCGGTCCATCGTTGCGTCGACGAGATAACCCAGACATTTTCCGCCTTGTATCGTGCGTAGTCGTGCGAAGCTCATGCAGAGATCCTGGATCTCTTCTGAATTGGTAAGGTCGGAGTGAGCAGGGGTTGTTGCTAGGGGCTGTGTGGCGAATTGGACTTTGGATTCCCGTATAGGCTTCGTTGAGGCTCCGGTAGCAGTCTGGCTTGGTGGGCGCGGAGATGCGTTGACCACGACCTTCACCAGACGCAGTTCGGTCTCCTCCACGTACCAGAGCAATGGTTTAGCAGCATTCGTAGGGTGTGCTGCATGGTGTAGCACAACTCTGCATGATGGTTCCTGCTGGTGGAGACAGTGATCGTCTGTGTCTCGGACATAGACACTTGCTCGATGTGGCACTTGGCAAGATTCATGGAGGCTTTTTTGCAGTGTACCGAATATGCTTGAAGCATGACTTCGCATCTGGCTGAAGTTTGGGATTTTACGACAAGAACTTCGTACAGGCTCTAGAGTCTTGCTCTGCTCCGTTAGCTTGGTAAGCGAGACATTATCTCGGGAGATTTCGTCGAGAAGGTCGATGTATGCCGCCTTCTTAAGTCCGAACTTGAATCTTTTATAAGCTTCTTTGAAAGACCTAGGGTCGTGAAATGGGCCCTTCTCATGGTCAGCATGTTTACGGCGTTCTCTATCACTACGAATGAAGAAGATGATGAACTCCACATCCGAGGCTTTCTCAACTCATAGAAGGATGTCTCTATACACAGTTCGATGAGCAGAATTCCTAGGGCGAACACAGTCTCGTTACGGATCGTAGGATTTGGAATCGATCTTGCTGTAGTATGCTGAGTGGCGGAATGCGCCTCCATGTCTGTCGAAATAGATAGATGCTCGGTGAGCATCGCGCCGTCCTTTCGAAAAAGGTGATGTCTGCATGTCATAATTGGATGATGGGCTCGAGCTACGCCTGCGAGCCTTATGACATGTGTACAAGGCGGAGGCGCGAATGGCAGTAGCTCACTCGCAGATATTCGACATGGCCACCACAGCCTTTGGAGGAGTGCCGCAACAAGAGGGGCAAGGACGTATATGAGGCATGATGATTACAGTAGAGATGGTAGAACTATCGCAGGTGACGTACCTTTCCGTCTGGCCCCAATTTTAATCGCTCGCGAAATTCGTTCAGCGTCGTCTGCATTCCCATCACAGTCTCGAGGTAGACTGCATACGACCGTCGCATTTTCTCTCTGAGAGCCTCGTCAACAATCGGATCCGACCAGACATCGCCACCGGGATTCGCGAGCAATTCTGCCAGCACATCGTCCTCGACACATCCGCTAAGAAGCAGTTCGATAGCATTGTGGAATATGTCCTGCTCAACGCGCATTCGGCGGCTCAGATTAGCAAACTCCAGGGGATAGTTCCACATGGACTTGATTGTTCGTGCACCCTCGCCATAATGCTCGAGACCTGGTAGTGGTCAACACGCTGTGATGCCCGCCAACTGTGATCAGAACTTACCTGAAATGATCAACGGTATAGAACCAAGTACCAATCCTGCAACTTCAATGCCGGACATGGTGGACCTGGAGAGGTAAGAAGACTTGAGAAGGTTCGTGCTGCAGTACGGAGGAAATGAGATTCTTCGTCGAGGTGAGGCTGAGCCAGGGTGTAGGGTGCTGTAGAGCTACAGCACTACTGCACAACCAAATGTGGGGCCTCAACTCTGGAAGGCTGTCAGCCTCGTCGAGCCTTGAAAGTGTCTTCAACTCCAGAGCATCTTCTCACTCTCACTTCCCCTCATAAATTTATCTCGATATCCTGACTCTGTGGTAGAGTAAATGCTCTTTGGGGACACGCATTACTGAATCGCTGACAGGCTTGAAGTCGAAGCATATATAAGGAGGCTGCTCGAGATCTTGAACAGCTTGGACATAACATCGGGCCACATCATATCGAGCTGAACATACGCATTCAGATGCATGATCACGCGGCATGTCGATTTTTACCGCAACACGAAAAGTCCTCGAAGCTTTCCAGCAGGAGAAACCTGGTTTTCCCAACCCTCGCCTCCAGGACGAGCTGGGACGCTTTCGAATCTGGGCAGGTAATGTCTCGGCGCATCGTCCAAAGACCAGTCGAAGATCGTTGGAGTACAGATTGCGCGATTCGTCCACACTTCAAGAACGGGTGCTGTCCTTGTTACAGGACCTGCAAATTGCTTTAGCATCGCTCGAGCGATCTAATTTGCCGCCACATATCGATGTTGAACCTGGCATTCGGTCTTCACATCGAGAATCACACGGAGCTGTGGCGGATCCCGAGGATTCCAGCAGTGATGACGACCTGTTCGTGGTGGAAGATGAAGAACCACCGACTGCAGCCGAACTCCTTAACCAGGAGCTCGGCGAAGTGCATGAAATTATCAATTGTCTGATGCGATTCTCTGTGGCGCTCAGAAACCCTGCTCGGCATGATCAAGTACGGGCGGGATCAAGCACAAAGTGGTTTGAGCCATATGACATACAGCACGTGAAGGCGAAGTTTCCACAAGCTCCAGAGTACCTTGTGCAGCGAATGGGAAAAGCCATCTCAAGACATCGGCAATATTTTAATTATCGTCGCGAACACCATGAAAAGCTCGCAGAAGGTCTTGATCCTGTGCAGGAAAACGATGAGCGTCCAAGCACGATCGCAACCTCCCTTCGCCTCCTAGCTGCCACAGGTCCGGTGTCTGAATTACCATCGATTGATACTGATGACGTCGAATCTATAGCAACCGCGACTTCGTACGCCGGCACCGAGTCCGGTAGTGATGCATATCTGCGTCCTCCCGAGTGGCCTGAAGCTGGACAACAAGGCCTGCCTTTCGAATGTCCAATATGTTATGGGTTCATCGAAGCAGATACTGAGCGCTCCTGGCAGTACGTATTACACTAAACTCCTTATCCTCGTCCGCTGACATGAAATCAGTCAGCACGTGTACGAGGACATGCCTCCATACATCTGTGTGCAAGCAGAATGTACAACTGGTGACAAGATCTATGCGCGTCGGAAGGCCTGGTTGCACCACACAAGCAGTATCCACCATAGACAGTGGATCTGCCCTTACGGCTGCGAGCAAAGGTTTGAGTCGTTGTTGAAGTTCGAGACGCATCTTCTCCAAAGCCACGAGCAAACATTCAGCGCAGCTGCACTTCAGAATCTTGCCGACACATGTGGCGAGCCAAGTGAGGAGCCAGAAACACATATATGTGTTCTCTGTAAGAAGGAATATCCTACCTCGAAGAGGCTATACAAGCATCTTGGTAATCATCTGGAGCAGCTCACCCTCTTCGCATTACCAAAAGATTTGGTCGGAGAAGACTCGGAGGAGGATGGATCAGATGGTTCGAGCGATACTTTTAACATGGGTGTCACAAATCATGTGCACGCTCGAGCATTAACTGACTACAGTGGTAAGGAGGACACGGAACTGAGTTTCCGCAAAGGAGACTTGATCAATATTCGTCGAATGTCATCGAAGGACGGGTGGTCGTACGGTTACATCCATGAGCAAGGAGAGTCTTCTCATAACGGATGGTTCCCAAGCACATATTGCCAAGAACTTCCCCAGGCAGAATATTCTGAACACGAAGCTGACCTGGAAGGACGTCCAATATCTGATGAGGTAAATTCTCCTCCAAGCTTGCTTATTTTATGTCTCATTAACATGAAAATGTTCAGAAAATCCAGCCTCCGATGAACGAGAGCGAGCCTCTGGACTTACCAATGCAGTTTCAGGATCATCTTGGTGGGAAACATGTCTTCCCGTGGTTACTCTGTAACACATGGAGCCGCTTAGAGAGCCTAATATTGGAAGCCTACAAAAATTCCGATCGCTTCGAGCTCATAGAGCATGGATTTTACGACCTGACGGGGTCAGAAGGAGAAACAATTTCTACACAGATTTGGGATACAGTGATCAAACCAGGGTGCAAGGTCAGCATGTCTCTATGGTCTGACACAGAAATTGCGCGGAGATCTCAAGTCGTGGATTCTGGATCCAAGACTTCCGCTACGGATGCCGGCGATCGTGCTGAAGGATACGACCACCAAAGCCTCGGATATCTTGATCAGCTCGCCAAATTTCACAAACAGAGCGGTATCAACCTCAATCGCTTCCCAAGCATCAATAAGCGACCAATAGATCTCTACAAGTTGAGAAACATCGTTAAACATAGAGGTGGATTTGAGCAGGTATGCATGAATGAAGGGTGGGCTGAGATAGCTCGCGACATTGGGTACCGTGGTAAGAGAATGTCTTCTCTGTCCGCATCTCTGAGAAGTTTATACCAGAAGTGGTTGCTGCCTTACGAGGAGTATTTGCAGCAAGCAAAGCCGGATTCACTACAACAACCGGACCCACAAGGCAGCGGACTGTCAGCAACGAAAGAGGAAGAGAACACTGACCCTGGCGAGCCTGAGATAAACAAGCTTGCCACGAGCCTGACGGCCACCTCCAATAGCGACCTCGAAAGTCATGACCCGCAGTCATCGCGAAGAAAATTCCGGGAAGCTCAAGATGATGAAAATGAACTGGTGAATCGACCCGTGGCTGAAGTCCCTAGACTCATCAGGATTCACAAGCAGTACATAGAAACCGACACCCTGAAATACTATGATATACCCTACAGCGAAGACGCAGTGAGTACATATGTACGCCAGTCACAGGCCTCATTTGTACAAAGCTGACTATTCCAGTATGACTCCGATTACTATATAATCCTCAAGGATATGGACAAGTACCAAACAGAGGTCCTGTTCGAGCACACTAAGCGCCTGCGGACAGCCGAGCTCTTCACGTCAAATCCAATCTATCCAAGAGTGTCTAAGCAGCATCTTGATGTGCAAACGCTTGATTATTATGGTCTACCTTACGAAGAAGACAGGGTGGGAATATGTCGATGCTATCATTGCAAGATACATGGCTGACCATAACAGGATGATCCAAACTATCTCGTGATCCTTCGCGAAATGGGCGTGAATCAGACAGAAATATTGTTCGAGCACACCAAGCGCCTGCGGAATGGCGAATCATCCCGAATACCGGAAAAGGATCATAACTCCGTAACAGAGTCCAGGGCTTTCGAGACTCTCAGGGCTTCCAGGGAGACTATCGTCAACGCTGCATCGAACCTTGGTGCGGAGATCGAATCAAGCGAGGAGGAAGACGAGGAGGAGGACGAGGAGGAAGACGGGGAGGAAGACGAGGAGGAACATCGTCTCCCTCTAGCCTACAGATTAGCATCATACCAACGCGACGACCTTGGTCTCGATAGCGTGGCGGGCCAGCCTGGCATGCCGGAGCCGAGACCCATACCCAAGATGCCGAAATATTCTCGTGAGATGATCATTGACCTGATGAAGGACCAGGATTTGGCCCGGAAGATAGCATCAGAATTAAGTCAAGACACCAAGGCTGCGCAAGTTTCACAACCACCTCGGACTTTGAACGCGGATGAAGCTTGGTGCGCACATCTCTTTGAAAACCACGCTCGTTCATGTAAGGATTGTCGCAGCCCGCTGCAAATCTATCACCGTGGTGGGCGTTTTTGCCAAGTTGGCCAAGATCTTGCTCAAGACGTTGCTGATCACATTTACACCCAAGATGGTCAAATTCACTCAAGAGGACATGGTCAAGCCTCCGACCGTGTAGGATTGGGGGAGAATTATAATGAATTGCAAGAAGTCCTGCTCGCGCAAGCACAATATCCCAAAGCCGCTAGTACGAGCTCAGGCTACAGGTCACCGAAGGCAGATAATGCGGGAACCGAAGTCAATGTGCAAGCGCATGTGGAGGAACAGGACGGACCGCTTTCGCCTTCTTCTCCAGTCGACGACCCGTCTGCTGAGCAGAATGCTGATGCTACCATAAGTCCACCACGGGCGCGAGGAGATCCACCAGAGGCGCGAGGACGATACACGTGCCACTCATGCAACATGAGGTTTGCACGACCCTCTGATCTCCGTGAGCACGCACGCGCGCACAGCGCATCGCCGTTTCGATGATGAGACGAATCTCACAGATGAAATCTGATGATTCTGTTGCGCCGCCCCTCCGGTATGGAAGGATAGGGAGTCGATGGAATTGCACTTGATTTTGTTTGTGGAAATTAGCAAGAACCCGGAGTATGATTGTTAAGTGACCATCGTGACCATGCTCAATCGTGGGGGTAATTCTGGTGTGATTCAGGGAACTGCCCGACTGCTGTTGGTTTTGCAAGATGTTTCCTACATACTCTTCGATGCCTCGGAGCCACAAGCTCATATTATGGCAGTTCAGGTGCATACCCCAACTCATACGGCCACGTTACTGAGGATTTGGGACAATGGTACAAATACATGTAGTATACAAACATTATTCCGACGACACGGCTCGACCTATGCCGCTTCAAGGGTCGTCTATATCGCCAACTGACTTTTATGTCCGAGGATGTAATTGTGCATTCGATGCCTCCTGCTGCAATCTCCTTAGCACTTCGGCGGCGACCTGTATAGCAGCGTCAGGCACGCCAGCAAGACGAGCCACTTTCAATGCATGGCTGTTCCTGTTCACGCCTGGTTTGAGCCGATGCACGTAAGCCCAGCTTCCGTCTTCATCCTCCGCAATGTCAGTGCAATAGCAACCCAACCCGTCAAAAGTCTCGGTCATGTCCGCCAAAGCATGGAAATGAGTAGCGAAGAGCACACGACTCTGGTTGACGTTGTGCAGGTGATGGAGACAGGAGTAGGCAACCGCGATGCCATCTTCGGGCGTCGTGCCACGGCCGACTTCGTCCATGATCACGAACGAGCGCGGCGTGGCGGACTTGAGGATCTCGGCTGTTTCGAGCATCTCGATCATGAATGTGGACTGATTTTGATGCAAGCTGTCTGCAGAGCCGACACGGGAGAAGATCTTGTCTACGAGCCCGATCTCTGCGTAGTCTGCTGGGACGAAACAACCTGTTTGCGCTAGGATGGTGATCAGGGCATTCTGCCGCAAATATGTTGACTTGCCGCCCATGTTCGGACCAGTAATCAGGTAGATCCTCTTGGAGCTGGCGTCGCCGACTGCGCAGTCATTCGAGGTGAAGGGGCGGCCGGCTTGCTTCAGTCCGAGGTCGACCGTCGGGTGACGACCCCCGATGATCTTGTGTGAAGTACCCCCATGAAGTATCGGCCGGATGAGATTGCGCTCTTTGGCTATCACAGCGGACGAGCATGCAACATCTAGCTCATCTAGCACAGCAGCATTACGGCGTAGTCGCATTAAGTTTTCAATGACTTGTCCTCGAAGCTTGCCGAAGACACGCTCTTCTTCCGCACGAATCAGTGCTTTTGCCGCAACTATCCTGACCGCAAGCTGAGCCCAATCAGGGGAGGTGAAAGATTGCGTGCTCTTGGTCGATGCAATAATGCGAACGCCGGAAAGGGTCGGACTTGCGTTTCCCTTGCGCTTGAGATGACAGTGATAACCAAGTTGTGAACTCCACTTGAGCGTCAGGCTTTCGCATTGCACTTGAGCGCGTAGCTGTGCGGTGAGTTCGCCTTTCTTTCGTAGTAGCTCCTCCAAGTCGCCATGGGCACGCTGAAGACTTGGTGAGGCATTGCGGCGCATGATCCAAACATCGTCACTACTGAAACTTTCTGGAGCGCCTCCTTTTGGTCTCGATGCTTTACGAGCAAGCTTCGGGCTTTTGGTACCGGTCAGGTCTGCCGTGATGACTTCTTCAACCATCTCTTCAGTCTCCTGACGTTCTTCGTCTTCCGCCGTATGTTTGCGCTTGAGGCCTTCTTCGTCAATAGCTGCCTCTATGGCTTTGGCTAATTTCGTAGGGTTTTCGAGATCGAACCTAGTCAGGATATCGTGAAGGAAAGCCAGGCTCGCATGCTGTTCGGGATAATCATCATCACTCGCCTGTATGCGATGTTTTCTGGCATTGATATGGAGCCTCATCAACCTAGCTATATCGATCATCACGTCAATTGTTCTAGCCAGACCAAGCAAGTCATCCGCATCACCTTTGCTCATGGAAAACCGCTGCAGCAGTCGAAAGATATCTGAAGTACGACGTAGCAGAGCAACCACGTCCTCGCGCAAAGCATCCTGCTCAAGCATCTCTTGCACGAGATCAAGACGATCGTTGATGATCTTGACGGAAAGAGAAGGAGTGACCAAACGTTGATTGAGAAGTCGAGCACCACTCTTGGTTACTGTATGTCGTACAGCATGTAGCAGGCTTCCTTGAAAGTGATTGTCGCGAAGAGTGCTTCGTATCTCCAAGCCTCGTAGACTCTGCTTATCAATTGCCATGGACTCGTCATCACTCCTTCGGACAGGTGGCTGGAGCTGAAGCTGTCCGCCTTGGAGCTTGTCCTTGATGTAGTCCAGTATCAAAGCCGCTGCCATGATCTCAAGCTCGGTGAAAGTCTTGTGCTGTTCTTCTGGCACAGGACGCTCGAGCATAGGTGTCCAGTCCGTGATAGAGTCCATGCCATTGCCTTTGGCATGGAGGTATAGTGAATAAGTGCCCTCTCCAAGTATTGCATAACATTGGTCTTCGTTGATTTGTTCTGCAGATGCGTCCAGTGTGATTTCTCTAGGTCCTATGCGTGCCACAAGCGAAGGCAGTGTGGCAAGATCGGTTGTTTGTGTGTAAAAGTCTCCACTTGAGAGATCTACCCAGCTCAACCCGACCCTTTTTGAGTCTTTGGAGCCCTCAACTTCCCCGTCACGATCACGATGCTTCACACCGGCCGTACTGCTTTGAGTCTGAGCATCGATGTGCAATGCGAGGAGAAAGTTGTTCTCATAAGGATCCATAAAGGTCTCATCGATCAAAGTCCCTGCCGTGATGACCCGCATCACCTTCCGATCGAACATAGGCGCCCCAGTCTTTGTCGTCCGATCAGCCTCTGCAAGAGGGATTTGCTCGCTAAGGGCCACCTTCAGACCATGGTCCTGCACGAATATCTTCAGATACCGGTCTAGTTGTGTATGCTGGAAGCCAGCCATAGGCACATCGCCCAATGTGGTCTTCCGCACGGCTTTCTTGAGATTAGCGAGGTGGGCATATTGATCCACTTGTTCAAAGTAAAGTTCGTAGAAGTCTCCAACACGGGTCAGAACTACGCAGTCATGGAACTTTCTAATGTTGTTGAGATGTTGTTGCAGCATAGCCGAGAGCTTCTTCACTTGAGGACCTTCCGACTCATCGCGTGGTAAAGGAGCCAACGGACCTTGAAGCAATGTGCTGGCTTTCACCACTGTCTTCGTCTTTGCACCTCGACATTGTATACGAGGATACTGTGACGAGACGGCGTTTCTGGACAAGGTAGTCTGCGCTGTGCAGATATGTAGCCATGCTGACGGTACAGGGGTACATGGTCGCACTCTGACAAGATGTGCTTGAACACTTGCAGTCCACAAAAGTCGCCGGAAGCTCATCAGAATTCGTCGATCTCAGCACAGGAAGTGAGATGCTCATCGCGAGCCCATCTCATGGACGCTGCTGAGCTCTTTTATGTGTTCCTGAAGACGTGCTTGTACAAACGGGCATATTGCATTCCAACAAACCTCCTCCTTGCGCGTACGGGTCACGTCCGAAGGATGTCAAAAGTGACGGGGTTACCACCGTTTCTCGTGGTGAGTCTGTGCTGCAGCCATTGGTGCTATCGATACGGCTAGGACCCCTCCAGCGTTTTAGCTTCCATACGTAGAACTGAGGTACATTTCCGTGGGGTCAAATGTCACGCAACAGACGCATTCTGTTTCTCCGCTACTCAGTTTTAGAGCAACAAATAGAGATCGGAGCGACGCATGAGTTGTCCAAGTTCAGACGATTCACCAGCTACTCACTCTGTGCCTTTCGCTTCGCACCTTCGGATCGCTTTGCGTACCGAGGCCTCGGTGACCATGTCGAAGCACGACTTCCCGCCACTTAAGAATGATCTCCTTCTTCGCACTGCCCGGGGCGAGAAAGTCGAGCGCCCTCCGTGCTGGGTGATGCGACAAGCTGGCCGCTATCTGCCCGAGTACCACGAAGAGAAGGGCAACCGAGACTTCTTCGAATGCTGCCAAACACCCGAGATTGCCTCGAATCTTACTCTTCAACCCATTGATCGATATGAAGGTCTCGTTGATGCCGCCATCATCTTTTCCGATATCCTGGTCATTCCACAAGCGATGGGTATGGAGGTCGTGATGCTGGACAAGAAAGGCCCGCATTTCCCTAACCCACTGGAAAGCCCGAAAGATCCACAGTTCAAGGAAGTCATGGACAAGAAAGCCGATGTGGCTACAAGCCTGAAGTATGTTTACGATGCGATCACGATGACGAGGCTGAAGCTGGGTGGACGAGTGCCTCTGTACGGGTTCTGCGGAGCGCCCTTCACGCTGATGTGCTATATGGTGGAAGGAGGAGGAAGCAAGATCTTCCAGCACGCAAAACAATGGGTGTTCGAGTATACGGAGGATGCAAAGAGACTGTTGCAGAAGATCGCGGAGCTCTGTGTGGAGTACCTGGCATTGCAAGTGGTGGCCGGGGCTCAGATCATCCAAGTATTCGACTCGTGGGCAGGAGAGCTCAGTCCAACATCGTTCAAGGACGTTTCACTTCCTTATCTGGAATATATCGCGGATAACCTACCGAGAAGGCTGAAAGAGCTGGGAGAGGAGGTCGTACCAATGGTCGTGTTTGCAAAGGGAGCATGGTACGCGCTAGATCAGCTATGCCAGACTAAGTACGATGTGATCGGACTTGACTGGCTACATGCTCCAGCCGAAGCATATGCTGTTGCACAAAAACATGGAAAGGTCTTGCAGGGGAATGCTGACCCTGGCGTCCTGTACGGTGGCCATGCAGCCATCACGAAAGTCGTGGAAGAGATGGTATCTGGTTTTGGCAATGGAAAGCAGGGATGGATAGCCAACTTGGGCCATGGTAAGTGCATTCCTGTGCTACAACACAGATCGCCCGTAACTCTCGACTCCTTCACTGACCACTCCTCTCTTGTCAACAGGCATTACTCCGTTCGTCAAACCCGATGACCTCAAGTTCTACTTCCAGGAGATTCATCGATTATCAGGTAGCTGACTGCATCCCTCCTACCCCAATCTTTGATGCACAGTTACCAGATGGAGGCAGCTTGCAGCAAAGATTGTAGCATTTACCGACATCAATAGGACTTCACGTATCAAAATCGATGCCTGGCGTGCCAGATTTCACCGCAGCTGAGCAGAGAATGCACGAGCGAAACATACTACAGGCGGATTGGTGATCGGAATCAAGAATAGTGCGAACTGTACATTCTCAAAGAATCTGGCATACGAACGAGAGCTAGCCATGAATAAGCACGAGCCTTGGCCTGCAATGGACTGAGCCAGATAGCACTGTTAGTCTCCGCCAATGTCCTCGTACCTACATACTCACAAGTCAGCCACATCCTCTCGATTACCCAATTTGCTCGTCCGCCATGAGCACAGCTCAAGCATATACATACCAATCTTCGGGATGTGCCTTGATGAACTCCTTCATTAGTTCTCTGCACTCGTCACTTTTCAGATTGATGACCTCGATCCCTTTGGCGCGAAGATGATCTTCTCCGCCCACGAAAGTCGTATTCTCCCCCATGACGACACGTGAGACCTTGTAGAGAATGCATGCTCCTGTGCACATATCGCACGGTGAGAGAGTGGTATACATGGTAGCACCCTTGTATGCGGAGGGGGGAAGGCGACCAGCGCACTCAAGAGTGGCGATTTCAGCCTACAAAGGAGGTCAGGTGAGTCAATGATCGGGCTAAGACTGGAAGAATATATCTCATTCACGGCGCAACATGCTCAAGCGGAGGAATGGAGACAAAGGCTTCCCGCCATAGAATTGACTGTATCGCACTACCGCAATCATCGCTTTGATAATACCACAATTGTGACTCTCTCTGCGAAGCAATGGCAATGTCAGTTGTGTGGCAGTACGTACATGTAGGGTAGCACTCGAATTCTGGACGCGCAGGTTATGGCCTCTCCCCAAGATTTTGCCGTCTTTGTTCACGAGACACGCTCCGATCGGTATACCCCCTTCACAGGCGCCAGCTTTGGCCTCAGCGAGAGCAGCTTTGAAGCCAGCATCGTTGACAGACATTGTTCAACGCGAAAAGAACGGCTTCAAAGTCCAGCATCTATATGAACTGAATGCGGACGAGGTGACTTACAGTCGCTGCAAGGAACGAATCGCGAAGCTCTGATTCAGGGTCAAGTGCGGAACTCCTCCGCAGTGAAGTGACCGGCGTCACAGCAGCGACATGGGTTCAGCGCACAGAATTGCCAGTTCACTTCGCATCCTCCCTGCTCATACCGGCAAACCAAGATGGTGTGAAGCCGCTCCGCTTCATCTACGTTCTGAACTTTTGATTCATCTTCCCGAAACCATTCGACTGGCTCGTTTTCGGCACTTGAACTCCTGCGCGCGCTGCGAAAAGCGCACGCGAGAGGAGGCACATTCCATAGCTCGCGTCAGCCACCATCGCTGAAGCAAATCGGTTTTCGCCGTAGCACGAAGCTGCGCTGGAAAGTGTGCACCTTCATCATCGATACTCAAGCTACGGTGCTCATATAGTCAAGATGGAACACCGAGGTGGATGGCTGCCAAGCGGCGCGCATCCGCCCAACGGCCCTGAGCAGAACCACGGACAACCCACCTCGCGACCTGGAGGGGCCTTTGGGTGAGCTTCCTTCCATTGCTATAGCCTAACTTCGCATTCCTGGTTGGAGATGGCTTACTGACTTGCTTGGTGTGCTTAGACCTTCGACTCCTCAACAGCATCAACCGCAACAGACCTCTCCGCCCGGCCCTGCTGGTCTCCCTGCTTCCAGCCAACCTTTTCATCCATTACACCAAGCTCACGGGCTCGCAAGTCTTGCTAGCATCAGCCAACACAATCGATCTTCCCCGCGCCAACCCGGGCCAGCACAACGACCTGACGGCAGTCAAGCACAACAGCCGCAAGGCCCTGGGTTCTCCCTCCCTGGGCTCAGCCAAGCGACTGGTCAAGCCATGGACCGGGAAAGAGCACGTGAAGATCAGATTCACATCAAGGAGGAGGAAGATCGTCGTCACCGCGAGCAAGAGCGTCAAAGACTGGAGCAGCTGCCACAACACCAAGGCTTGGGAGGTTCCTCACATCTACATCAGCCGGTCGCTGTCGGCCCACGAACGGCACACGGACCTAACGGAATACTTGGTAATCAGGGCCTGGCGGCACAACACCAGATGTCGATGGGCGTGCCTAATGGCCCTGGTAACATTTTTGGTGGTGGTCCTGTACAACCAGCCGGGCAGCCACAAGGACCCAATCCACAAATGCAGCCTGGCTTGTTGATGCCGTTTGGTGCGCCTGGTGTGCAGCAAGCGCCGCCGCAACAGAACGGTCAAGGACAAGGCCAGCAGCCGATCTTGAACGATGCACTGAGCTACCTCGACCAAGTGAAGGTCCAGTTCGTAGATCACCCAGATGTTTATAACAGATTCCTGGACATCATGAAGGACTTCAAGTCTGGAGCGATAGACACTCCAGGAGTGATTGGCCGAGTCAGCACACTTTTCGCTGGTAATCCAGAGCTGATTCAAGGATTTAACACATTCCTGCCCCCTGGATACAGGATCGAGTGTGGTGCTGGAGATGATCCCAATGCGATCAGGGTGACCACGCCGGCAGGAACTACAATACAGTCCATGCCACAGCCACTGCCCTTGGGTAGAATGGAAGGACCTGAGGAAATGAGACCAGCCAATGGCACATATACACCACAGCCAGGTCAAAGTGCACAGATGATGTTCAGCCCAAGTGGAAGGCCAGTCGGCCCGGCAGCTCCAGCTCAGCATCATCACCTCTCACCTCTAGAAGCGGCTCGTCAACAAGAACAACAAGCCATGCATCAACAAGAACAACGAGGCGTGACTTCTTTGTCAAGCGCCGTTTCGGCCGCAACCGGAGCCGCTGGTATGCGAGCAGGTATATCACCACGAGCAACCCCATTACCTGGACAGGATATGGCTGCCATCGAAGCCCAAGCCATGAAAGAAGGTGGCCGACCACCAGTGGAGTTCAATCACGCCATTTCATACGTCAACAAAATTAAGGTATGTGTCTTCGTCAGCAGTGTGTCTTCATGAGAAACTTGTCTTCGCAACACACCACAGGGCTTGAGGCATTGTTTATAAGCAAAAAGTGTCTTCACGACAAATCTGTCTTCACGCAATAGCACATATACACTGACACCCATTCCCCTTAGAACCGCTTCGCTCAACAGCCAGACATCTACAAACAATTCCTCGAGATTCTGCAAACATACCAGCGTGAATCGAAACCCATCCAGGACGTCTACAGCCAAGTGACTCGACTTTTCAGCACTGCACCAGACCTCCTCGAAGATTTTAAGCAATTTCTCCCGGAATCTGCAGCACACGCCAAAGCAGCGGAACGCGCTCGACTTCAAGCCGAAGAAAACGTCATGCTGTCCGATCTTCGAAGCAACAATTATGGTGGCAGTCCGACTGTGTCCCGTGAAGTCAACGTTGGCACGCCCAACCATGGCCGTGGGCTGCCACCAGTCGGAAATTTCGCGCCTACTCCAATCTCGAAAGACAACAAGAGGAAGCGCGGCGAGCGTCAAGGTACTGTCGGCAGCATTGCAGATGGTGCGCCTGGTGCCGCAAACGGCAAGGCAGCCGTCAACAATACTCAGCACAAGCGCGCCAAGGGTCCAGGTGTCAGCATGGCCCGTTCGAATGAGCCGCCACCTACATCTCCTACCTTGATTCCCGCGCTCCCGCGGCCACTACCACCTACCACCACCATGGCCGCTACGACGGATGAGCTGGCATTCTTCGATCGTGTCAAGAAAGCACTTGGGAACAAGAACCTCATGAACGAGTTCCTGAAGCTGTGCAACCTCTTCAATCAAGATTTGATCGACCGTACAGCTCTGGTCTACAGGGTGCGCTCCTTCCTTGGCGGATATCCAGATCTCATCAAATTTTTCGAAGACTTCCTCGGCTACACTGGGGAGGACCAGGATTACGAAAACATGGCCAGGACCAACCTGGGTCGCGTCAGCCTCAGCAACTGCCGAGGTCTTGGTCCAAGCTACCGCCTATTGCCCAAGCGAGAGCGTCAAAAGCCATGCAGTGGGCGTGATGAGCTTTGCAATTCCGTGCTCAACGACGAATGGGCATCACACCCCACATGGGCATCTGAGGATTCTGGTTTCATCTCGCATCGCAAGAACGTCCACGAGGAAGGCCTTCACAGGATCGAGGAAGAACGACATGACTACGATTACAATATCGAAACATGCGCTCGAACCATTCAGCTCTTGGAGCCCCACGCACAACAGCTCAGACGTCTCAATGACATTGAGCAGCGGCAGTTCCAGCTACCTGCGGGTCTCGGCGGCCAAAGTGAGACCATCTACAAACGTGTGATCGCGAAGGTCTATGGTCGGGAGAAGGGTTCAGAAGTCATCGAGAACCTGCACCGAACCCCATACTTGGTCATCCCGATTCTGTTGAACAGACTGAAAGAGCGACTGGAATCATGGAAGATGGCTCAGCGTGAATGGGAGAAGGTCTGGCGGGAGCAGACGCAACGAATGTTCTGGAGATCCCTTGACCATCAGGCAGCCAGTGCTGGTAAGAACGACAAACGCCAATTCCAGTCCAAACTTCTGCAGAATGAAATCTCGGTCAAACACGAGGAGATGCAGCGACAGAACTTCGCGACTCCTGGCGTCTTGAAGAAGCCACAGATGGAATTCCAATTCGATGATCTGTCTGTTGTGGTTGATGCCACGATGCTTGTGCTGACACATGTGGAATTCTCTCTTTCCACAGACCAGCCTCGCCTAGCTCCTTTTGTCAAGGAATTCGTCATCACATTACTTGGGCTGGACGCCGAGAAGTTCAATGAGGAGTTGAGAACAAAGTTACGTGGCGACTTCGCGACGGATGATGCTGGCGATGAGATTTCATCTGGTGCTGACGACGCGGCTTCAATACAATCGCGCAGACCCAATGGTCGCGGAGGCAACCTTCTGAGAACTGCACTGCACCAACAGAGTAAAGGTGGCCGCGTCGGACGCAAAGAAAGAGAAGGTAGCATGGCTTCCGCCAGCCGTGCAAGCACTCCCGAAGCCGCCTCTGTGGCTGCCGACGATGACATGGCGATCGACGGACCGGCCGACAAAGACTCAGGTTCTGAGAAACAGATCAATCAATGGCTCGACCACCCGCTTGGCAAGACCAATCAAGGCCGTCACATCGACCCGAATGAACCTCAGAAGCGAGATGTATACCGTTTGTGGGCGAATGGAACTCTGTACTGCTTTGTTCGCATGATCGTCACTCTGTATGAGCGTCTCTGCAGGCTCAAACAGGCGGAAGCAGAAGTGGCCGCAGTCGTCAGGACTGCAAGAAAAGATAAGCCAGCCATGGAACTGGGTATCATCGACAAGGTGCCTTCGGATTTCTTCAACCTCGACTCTTCGGAGACCTACTACGAGCAGATGCTACGCAAATTCGGAGATGTTCTGAAACAGGAAGCCGAGTTCAGCGATGTCGAAGACGTGCTCCGCCGGTACTACCTCCACTCAGGTTATCCTATGTACGCTTTCGAGAAAATTGTCGCCGCCATCTCAAGATATGGCACTCAGATCGTGAATGGCGACAGCAAAGAGCGAAGCTTCGAGATCTGGCAGCAATTCAAGAAGGATCGCGCCCGTGAGTCAATCACAGCGTCACAGCAAACGGAGTACCGTAAGGCAGTTGAGAAGATGGTCAAAGACCAGGAACTGTACAGGGTCGACTGGGTAAGTTGGAAGAGCACTGTGTACGGAGATCCATCACTGACCACCGACCAGGACCAGAGGAAGTTCTCTCTCGCCCTCTACTACGCAAAGAAGGACGAGTTACATCTTATGGATGGCGTAACACCTATGGACGCGGATAACAGATGGCGTGCATACATTGCATCATATTCGACCGTGGAACCCACCGATGGTGTTGACACCAGCAGCCTTGCGAACCCGATCCTGTCTCGCAACGTCCGACTTGCTGGCATTGATCCTAACAGCACCTCATACCCACCATCGCCACCACTGCAAAGCAACGAAGCCTTCGACAACACTTCACCGTCGGTCGAGAAGCTCGTGAACCGCTTTGCTGCTGCCAAAGCTGATGAGAACTTGGTACTGCGAATCTCTGTCGATGCGTACAAGCCGGTCTTCGAACCTCGATCGTACGAGACATGGATTCAGCCCATCGGCGAACGCGAGGGGGGCGAAAGCGGCATCGAAGAGATGCAGGAAGATCTCCAGCACCATGATGAGGTTATGCGAGAGAAGTACGTCTTGAACAACGAGGCCATGGTGGACCTCAGCAAAGAGGAGGTGGAGAAGAGGAATGAGATTTTCACGAACATGTGTGGGGCAAGCACGTCTTCGAACGATGCTGATGCTGAGAGTGCCGCAATGGCCGTCGAGGCTTCGGCCGGCGACAAGATGGATGTCGAGATGTGATGATGGAGTGACTGGGCGGTATCTTAATTCTATTTTTCTTGCTCGATTATCGCGTGGAGCAGATTTCTTGGTATTGAACCAATTCAGGCTTGAGCCCAAACAACACACTGGAAGTTACGTCTCTTGTATGTTCCCGTGCTCGTTGATGTCACGCTGTTGATCACCGTTCAGCTCCTGCCGCATGTGAATTAGCAGCTTCTGGCATCCTGTCGTCAGAGTTCTTCCGGCTGAATAGATCGATGCAGCTTCTGTACGATGTACATGACATCCGATTAGCCGACGCAGGTATGATCTCCCCTGGATTTCCAATATGCATCTGCTTTAGGCGCATTCCGGCCGCATTTCCCATTCCCCGCATGCTCGACATCACCTCGACTCCACCATTTGCCGCTCAAGCCAACGTCGATCTCTTCTCCACAGATGTCCCGAGCCTCTCGTGGCTACATCACCCCGAATTCCGTGCAGTGTCTGCCATGATGGATCAGCAGTCACGGCTCCACAGCCATGTAGCGGTATCCTGAAAGCGGAGCAGCTCTCACGGCTCCACAAGTCGCCGAAGCATACTGGACTGCCCACTCATAGCACATGGGACCTGTGAGAAGGATCAAGTACCTCCTCCCTCGTATGGATAATCTACCTTTCGGCAAAAAAGTGGTAGGTATCTATATGTAAGGCGACGATCATACGAAAGTTTTCTTCGTCTTTCTCCCCGTCTCTGGACATTCTGCGTTATACTTCCCATTTTCCTTCAGCAGTCTTGACTTCATCGCGATGCTGTCGAAGTACGTTGCCGTTTCTACAGCGGTGCTGAATGCTGCCGTGCAGGCTGTGGAGTTCTCGGTGGCTTCTACAGGAGGCAATGCAACGAGTCCTTATCAGTATGGATTGATGTTTGAGGTAAGATCTGACGTGTTCATGCTTTGGTCTATTGTGGGCTCTTGAGTGAATCCAGGGCTAATTTGTCAATTGTGATTGCGAAGGACATCAACAACTCTGGCGATGGTGGTGTGTATGCAGAGTTGATACAGAATCGGGCGTTCCAGGGCGATGAGGTAAGTGGGCCACAAACAACGATCTGAAGATGTAATATGCTGATGGAAGAACCAGATCTTCCCTAAGAATCTGGACTACTGGAATCCTCTCGGTGGTGCCTCTATCAAGCTGCAGAACCTCTCTACACCCTTGTCAGCAGCATTGACAACATCCTTGGAAGTGTCCGGTGGCAAGGGAGACGATAGCGTTGGCTTCTCGAATGTGGGCTTCTGGGGCTTCCCGGTCGTGGCATCATGGGAGTACAAGGGCTCTTTCTGGGTGTATGGGAGTTTCAGTGGTGATATCGAAGTTTGTCTAGTCTCCAACGCCGACGAGAAGTTTGCAGAGACGTCTGTTCCAGTGTCTTCTACCACTTCCGATGGGTGGATGCAGTTCAACTACACTCTTCAGCCTACTATTGCGGCGCCAAACAGTAACAACACTTTGAACTTCACCTTCCCGGCTTCTGCTGCTGACGGATCAGTCAACTTCAACCTGCTCAGCTTGTTCCCGCCAACCTACAAGGGTCGTGACAATGGTCTGCGTATCGATCTCATGGAGGCCATGGCTGGACTTAATCCGTCTTTCTTCCGTATGCCTGGTGGCAACAATCTCGAGGGTCTCCAATCTCCCTATTGGTGGAACTGGACAAAGACCATCGGCCCCCTTGAAGGTCGCTCTGGGTACCCCGGCACTTGGAGCTACGAGAACACTAACGGACTCGGTTTGATCGAGTACCTACTGTGGGCGCAAGATCTTGGTATGGAGCCTATTCTAGCCGTATGGTCAGGATTGTGGCTCGATGGAACCGTGGTACCGGAAGATCAACTCCAGCCTTACGTCGATGCTGCTCTGGATGAGATCGAATTCTGTATGGGCGATGCTTCTACGACCTGGGGTGCGCAGCGCGAGGCTCTTGGCTATGGCCCATTCCCGATCAAATTCGTTGAGATCGGGAATGAAGATTCTCTTAATGGGTGAGTATCTTGGTACCCTCAACATGAACCAAGATTCAAGCTGACGTGTGCTACAGTGGCGCGACTTCCTACTCAGCATACCGCTACGCAGCTTTTGAGTCTGCTATCCTGGCCAAATATCCAGACATGAACCTCATTTCTTCATTCTTCGACGTCGGCCCCGTGACGCCTCCCAACGGTGCGTCGGGCGATTTCCACGAGTATGCCTTGCCAAGCCAAATGGCCAGCCAATTCGGCTACTTTGACAACTACACCTCGGAGAACAAAGTCTTGATCGGAGAATACGCAGTAGTAGAGTATGATGCTCCGGGCGTCACGTCTGTATCGTTCGCTGCCGGTTCACCGCGAGCTTACGTGCCGTTCTGGTATGGCTCGGTCGCAGAGGCGGTTTTCCTGCTCGGTGCAGAGCGGAATTCGGATAAGATGATCGGTGCCTCGTACGCGCCCTCTTTCATGAACTGGAATCGATGGGAATGGATCCCAGTAAGTTAATCGTCGTACCCCTGCCCACCCAGCCTCAACCATGCTGACTCTCTCTCCCTGCCCAGAACCTGATCCAGTACGACGCCGACCCAGCGCACACCACCCTCGGCACGAGCTACTACATGATCCAGCTCCTCTCCGGCACGCGCATCACGCAGAACCTCCCCATGACGCTGTCCGCCGACACATCCTTCGATCCCGCCTTCTGGGTCGCCGGCACCACGGCCTCGGGCTCGCACGTCGTCAAAGCCGCCGTGTACAACAGCTCCGCCGCCGTGCCGTTCCGCGTCTCGTTTGACGGCGTGCGTCGCGGTGCGAGCGCAAAGCTCACGTACCTGACCGCGCCGATGAACGCGACGAATCCCGTGGGCGGGAACGTGGTCGAGACGCATACGGAGGTGGTGCGCGCGGGTCGTGATGGGAGCTTTAGCTTCACGTTACCGGAGTGGAGCGTTGCGGTGTTGGAGACGGAGGTGGCGCAGCGGTGGGGTCATGGTGGTGGGTGGTATGGTCTTGGTGAGAAGCATGGCTCGGGCGGCTGGTAGATAGGGATGGCATTTGAGCTTGGGGACGGTTGCAAGTGAGCCGTGACTATCGTGATGGCCAAACGAATGTAGCACGATGAAGATGAAGATGATATATGCGTTGTATGCCTTGTGGCCGATCGTATGCACTGAGCTCATCTAGCTTCTATGTACCCCAATGACTTTGACCCCTATTCAACAGTGCACAATTCAAGTCTGATGGTTCGCCCCACGTCCATCCGCGACCTTTACAACACCCAGCTCGTCTGCTGTACTCTCTAACAGCTCCGCCGATACAGGTTCCGCTTGCACCGCCTGCGCCTTGAAGTCCTGTAGATTCTGCGGTTCGCGCAACGCCTGCGTGTTCCGCACCACTCGGACCTCTGCTGCCCGAGTCAACTTGAGGTGCTGATGTGTCGCGCGTTCCGTTCCGGCCTCTTCACCGATACCCTCGTTGAGCTCCGCTCTGGACGATTCCTGCGTCTTCGCCATGGAGGCGTTGTAGTGCTCCGCCGTATCCTTAAGCACCGCTTGCATGGACGCCAGAACTTTCTCGGCGGCTTTCGCAAGCAACAGATCTGGTCCGGCGACGTCGTCTGGGCTGCGCCAGCTGGCTGTGTTCAGGAGACCAGCTTCCGCGGCGGCTTGTCGCAGTCGCGATACCATGAGCGCGGCGAACATATCGCCCGTTCCAGAGAACATGATCGGCAGAGCAGGGATGGTGATACGGAAGAGGCGGGGCGCCATCGCGCTCGTCGCGCTCGAGCCGATGACGGATAGCTTCGCAGACGATGCAGAGTCCTCTGCGCTTGTCGTCGGCGTGCTGGCCGCGGTCGGCGGGAGCTTGATCGACGTAATGAGGACATGCGGCACGCGATGGACCTGATGCAGCTTCGTGATCGCTTGCGTCATGGTCGCCATATCGTGGATCTTGACGTCAGACAGCAGCTCGGCCTCGAACTGGTTCGGCAGGATCAGGTCCGCGTCGCGCACCAGCGACTTGTACACGGGGATCGTCTCCTCGGCGACGTAAATGCGGCCGTGATCGCCCATGACCGGATCCAGGACCCAGAAGAACGAGCCGGGTTTCGTCGCCGCTTTGGTCTTGAGCTCGCGCGCGATCTTGCCGACTTCTGACACCGTTGCGGCCGAGGGGCAGTAGCCTGAGAGCAGGACGTCGAAGTTGTCGAGACGGGCATCTTTCAGGCCTGCGTAGAGCTCGGCAATCTCATCGGGCGTCGTCTTGCGGCCTTTCACTCGTCGGTAGCCGACATGGTTGCCTGCAGGACACGAGTTGGTTCAATTGTTACATGGGGCCAGCAGTAGACTTTCACATACTGTAGTTGACGGTGTGGATAGCAGAGACTTCACATCCGAGACTTTGCATGCAAAACGTGGCCATGGTATTACCCACATAGCTAAAGGAGGTCCTCGTCAGCGTCCAATCCAGGCTATCATGTCTGCGCCCCTTACCCGGAAGTCACCTTGTGCATTGATTAGCTATCATGTTTCTTCGCACAATGCAGCAATGAGTCCACCCACATGACTGGCAATGGCCAGAACGTGGGTCTCGGGGACCATATCATGTCCTCCCGCCATGTTGTGTGGAGTATAACTTCGCAATGTTGTTCTTATGTGCTTACACGAACGAAGTACTGAAGGAACATGTACGAATGGAGTGCGGTCTTGGAGTATATGCGTGATGACATGCTACGGTAATTAATCTCATTCGTGCTGAGTCATACAAAACAAAGTGCTGGGAATCTGGCATGACTATGTACGACAGCATTCAGCATCGCTCGTGGTTTTCAGCCACCCCGTGATCATTCATAACCTTCAATCCCCTATACTTCAATCCCCTATATGCAAGACAGCCGTGCTCACGAAGCAGTACCGGCCAGAAGGCTTGTCGCACCCTTTGCGCTGCGTTCGCTGCATGATTTGGCATATCATCTCACAAACTCATTGTGTGGTTTGGCTACCGCACGATGCAGCAGTTCTCAAAGTCCTCGTTCACTATTCGGTGTTGCAGCACAGTGAACGTCTACTCCTCATCACCGATCTGCAGAACGAAATCAGTAAATGTCAGTGTGCGTGGGACAATCAGCAGACTTACCTTGGGAGCCAAATAGAAGCGCAGGAAGCTGTTGTTGCTCAAAGGGTATTCCACCAGCAGCGGTACCTCGTTGCTAAGGCACAACTTGACCGTGGTGGAAAGATTGCTAGCCTTGCAGAAGTTGACGAGGTATTTGAGGGAAAAGGTGAGAGCCACAGGCTCGCTGAGGTTGATCTCTACATTCTTCTCCTCGTGCTCGACGTCTGTGTGTGACCGTAATGTGACCTTGCCGGATCCGATGTCGCCGTTGCAGTTGAAGCTCACTCCGTCCTTGGTACACTCGATCGCCACTGTGCACATATCAGCATTTGCCCATATCTCTTCTGCAGGTCTCCCACTTACCAGACTCCGACAGCTGGCTGAGATCTTTGCAGATCCTCTGAAACTCCGCACACGGCATGGAGATGGTCGCCGCATACTCGGTATCCGGAATGCCCAAATGCTCCTGATCGATATCCATGAGCTTGATATCATACTCAGCTATTCTGTCGCTGTCGGCGTTCTCAAACACCATGTTGACCGTGTCCGGGGCATCCTCCGCCTTGAGCGTGAGCACGTCCTCGTTGGCCGCGCACTTGAGCACTTTCTGCAGCGAGGCCAGGTTGATGCCGAGCGCGATGTTGCGGTCGCAGCGGAAGGGCGAGAAGGACTCGGATTTGAGCGTCATGGAGACCAGGGCGACGTGCGAGTTGTCCATGGCTTGCAGGGCGATGCCGGAGTCATTGCAGTCGAAGTTGCAGTCTTGGACGAGATCTTTGATCGCGTCGACCACCTATGCATCAGGCGCTGTCAGTCGTGGATCTCTCACGAGCATATACCTTGAGTGGCTCACCTTCTTCAGCAACGAAGCCTGATCTAGACGTGCTTCAAGCACTGTGACTCGGTGTTAGCACGATCCAGCGCGATGATGAAAAAATGACATACTGTTTGCGGTATTGTATGTCGAACTTTAAGGCGAGTGAATCACAAGGAGGATGCTTGGATATCGTGGACAGGTGTGGTGCAGAGAGGATTGGTAGATATACAAACAAATGTTTCAATCGTGGCCCGTGTCGGTCTCTAAGAGGACGCGGGTCGCGCTGCCCCGCGTGTCAAATTCGTGTTGGATGTCTGCAGGCTAGATTGCAGTCACGTGGAGATTGTTTGAGTTGTCGAGCTCACACATGCACATATATGACATCGGAAATGTGATCACGGGCACTCTTTATTCACATGACTTAGAACAAAGATAAGAGGACGATTTATCCCTGTCCAGCTGTAAGTCAAACACGAAAGCCATGTAGATGCCAAACATAGTACATCCCATTATAAAAGCACATTTTGGTGCAGGACTGTGCATACACGCACCAAGAACGAATGTGCGGCACTCCATGGATCAATAGTAGTGCTCTAGTCTGTGTACGACTCCATATCTCGTAACATTTCGAATGTAGGCTTCAGCTTCGCCATACCAAAGGAAGCCGTTAGTCTACACGTGTCCCTCGAGAATACGGACTTTCCCAAGTCATATTCGCTCCGCGCTGTAAGCTTACAAGTCCCAGCTTGTGGACCATGATCTAGCTGATCACTCATTGGCCGCCGTAGTCTGGTCTTCTTCGAACGTCCTTAGTAGCCACAATGATTTCCCTGAAACCAACGGACCTGTGATCTTTGGCCGCTGTGGTCCACTTTGGCCACCCATGCCGGATCCAATAGGTCCTGGAAGTCGTCTGAGAGTAGCTCCGTGGCTCAATCCGTCTTGCTGCACGCTCCACCATCCCATAAATACCCCCTTCCCCCCTTCACGCCTTACAAAGCCCATAAAACAGCGTCCACGTCAGCACAAAGCTCATCAGTCCACCAAACAAATCCCCCGCCCACAGATCCCCCATCGGCCTAAAAAAGTACGCTTTCGCATCACCTTCCGTCTTCAGCGCATAGATCAGCACCGAGACGACCGCGGTGCCGACGAGGTAGAAGATGAAGCCCGGGTAGGACTCGAGCCCGAGCGTGCCGGCGGCGACGCCGAAGAGCGATGCCGTCAGGGCGCGGATGTTGGAGACGGTCTGGGGGGAGGAGGTTAGGTTTGTTCTTTGGACGGGGGAATGGAGGTGAGGTGATTGGGGGGCGGGAGGTGGCGGGGGAACTCACTCGTGCGTTGTGTTGGACGCTTTCTTGCACGACGGGCCTGATGGCGAGGTCGCGCTCGTCAATCATGGTGGGCGAGCGAGGCGGGTTGTGGTGAGTCGTTGGATGGGCAGGGCCGGGTTATAAGGATGCTTCTTGAGCACAAGCTGTACTGTAGAGTGTCGAAAGTAGCGCTTTGTCCGGCTTTGTATCTTGTCAATGGCGATGATACGACACTGTGCTTGAACGCGGGGAGTAAGAACGCAACGCAGTCCCAGCTCAATCAAAAGGTAAAGTGTATGATTCAAGATCGAGGTTATGGCTGGACACGATTGATGCGATACTCAATGGTGTGTAGTGCTGGCGGCGATGGATCTGAAGTCGGAAGGCCACACGCCGGAGTCCAATCAGCGAGCGGGAAGGTCCGCCATGTTCACCTCACTTGGAGCATACCCATGCCCTAACTACTTATTACACTATATGTCTGAGTATCCACGATCGCCAGCGATGATGCGCTTACGGAGGGTTCAGCGTGTATCTCTCACACATCATTTAGTATCCCATGACATTTGCGTAGCGAACATGTACAGGATTGGAACAGCATTCGCAGTGCAACATATATAGTATTCAGGTGGCGTTAGAGAACTGTTCAATGACAACAACAATGTACGAATTGGTACAAGATCGAACTTTAGCTTTTCCAGGGGCGAGACGAGTCATTATCAATGAAAGCAATGGAAGAGTACTGCTCCAAACTTCGAAGATTGGTGCCACACAACTGAATTTTGGCCATTACACAAAAACTATTCTATCTAAGCAAGATCATGCTCCTTCTCCGGATCAAGCGCGTTCGCCCCGACGCTCTCACTTGAAGTGTAGTTATGCGTCGCAGGGAGCGGCGGCGCGGATGAAGAAGACGACGCCGTGGTTGGCGGGGCCATGCTGTTGCGCTTCGCGTCTTTGGTGGCCTTGCGATCTTTCTTTTCTTGCGCATTCAGCGCCGCGTTTTCCCGCTGCGCTTCCATGCCCGTCTTCGTCTCGGTGTGCTCGCTGGTGAGCACCTTTCGTCGCACGCCCAAAGCTGCGATCAGGCCAAGGGCCGCGAAACACGTGTACATGATCCACATTGGCTGGAGGGAATCGGCGAATACATCGCGGTAGATCTCGCGTTCATTCGCTGGTAGACTGTCAATGACGTTGGCATTGGCCCCAGCGTTTCCGCCGCCAAGTTGCTCTGCGAGCTCGGGACCAAGTACAGAAACGAGAAGGCTCTGTTTCTTGGCCATCTGGTTTTGGAACACGACTTGGCCGATGACAACAGAGGTAGAAGTAGCGAGTTGACGGACAAAGCCAAGAGTAGCGGTCGCAGTGGCGATGTCGCGGGGGTTGATGTGTGCTTGCAGCGCAATGATGGGAGATTGGAAAAGTGGCCCGATGCCGAGACCAGCGATAATCTGGTAGATAACGAGTTTAGTCCAGCTGCTGTTGGCATCGAAGTCGATGAAAAGGCCGTATCCGAGTGTCATCAAGAAGAACCCGAGGTAGATGGGAGGAAGAAACATTCCTGTCTTCTTAATGAAGACTCCAGTTCCAACACTGGTGATTGCAAGCGAAATGGCTGTCGGGAGGAGGTATACTCCTGAAAGGATAGGAGTGGCACCGCGCACGGTTTGGAAGTAGCTAGATATGGATATCAGTGAAAGATCAACGACAACGGGAAAGTGTTAGACGTACAGCGGGAGGTAATAAGATCCCGAAATGAAGACGAAGCCATGCAAGAAAACAACCGCCAGCGTGGCAACGTTCGTGAACTTCTGGAACAGCTTCATGGGCATCACAGGGAAGATGGCATATTTGACCTCCCAAAAAGCGAACAGGCAGAATGTGACGACGCCAAAGACGATCAAGCAGACCACTTCGGCAGAGTCCCAGGGAGCTGTTTGTCCGCCATATTGGAGTCCGAAGAGGAACATCAATGTGGCGCCAACAACCAGCAGGGATCCCAGCCAATCGATGGCTTTGAGACCATCCAGAATGGCTGTACGTGGCGTTTTGACGTCGAGGAAGAAGAGGAGAATGAAGAATGCGAGGCCATCCAATGGGAGATTAATGTAGAAACACCTGAATGTCGTCGTTAGCCAAGGCAAGTTCTTAGCCCTAATTCGATCGTGATAAGCAGAGGATACATACCAGCGCCAAGTCACCTCCTCAGTAAAGGCACCGCCGATAATCGGACCGATCGAACTCGCAATGGCCCACACAGCGCCGATCATGCCGTAGTACTTGCCTCTCTCGCGGAGAGGGAAGAGGTCGCCGATCACGATGTTGGAGAGGATGATCAATCCACCACCACCAATACCTTGAATCGCACGAGCAGCGATCAACATCCCAATGCTAGTCGCCAAAGCAGAAACCAAAGATCCGATCATGAAGATGACATTGGCAGCGAGCAGCATAGGCTTTCGACCGAAGATGTCGGAGATCTTGCCCCAGGATGGAATTGAGGCGGCGTTGGCCAACAAGAAAGCGGAACCGATCCACGTATATCCGGACGCCGAGTGAAAGTGTTCACTGATGGTAGGGAGGGCTGTGGTGACAATGGTGACGTCGAGGGCCGCGAGCTGTTTGCTATTAGTCGATGACCCTTGCCAGGAGCGGATGAAATGCACTTACGAACACCGCGAGACACAACGCAAGCATGATGACCGCTTTCTTGCCCTTCGATCTGGCGGGTACTTCGTCGTGAATGGGCTGCTTCTCCGCTGCAACTCCTTGCTCTTCATCGTGTGGTCGACCATCTTCATCCACCGTCGATGTCGCCGCGGGCAGCTCTTTCTCGTGTTGCGCCTGACCTTCAGTGGTCGTAACGTTGCTCGGCATAGCAGTGGAGTTGGTGGCTCCAGGGCCAGCCTCTGTCGCAGGTTCATCGACAACAGCGGCTGTGTGTGTTTCGTCGTGATGCGACGCCATCACTCGCGACGCGAAAAGTATTTCTTTGGATAAGGAGAACACGAGAAGTTCGTCCAGCTAGATTGGGTCGGGCTCAGGCGGATTGAATTGCCGTTTCGGCAAGAAACGAGACGATCAAGGCTAAAAAGACGAAGATGTGTTGAATTGAAGGTAAGAAGAGAATGAATGTTGGGCCAACATGGCGGTGGAAGCGATGTACTTGTACAGAGAAGATGATGATCGAAGTGCTAGGTACACTTCCCACATGGCAGATTCGCCCGGTCTCTGGACTCCCGCGCCTATCCCCGAAAGTCCGACGCGCAGATGTCGGCGAGTCGGCCACGCAAACGTCCGTTTTCGTGCCTATACTGTATATATCCTTGCCTTCTTTTCTCTCGATGAAGCAATATAACTATCTGTCCATGTCCTGGAGCGTCTGAAACATCTGGCACCGCGCCTAGGGAACGTGGTCATGACTCGGCGGGCGTTTGAAATTGTTCTGATGCGAACTTCGCAGAATTTCGCCAAGCAACTGTCTTGACGACAAGCTCTTGACTAAGTTTGGCCACGTGCATGACGCGCAAGGATCGGTCGGCCGAGCGGACATGCAAGGCTGTACCTGGATCGTGTGGTCGTAGCCCATTGTTCAGAGCGTGGACAAAAGGTCTCCGTTTCATGTCTCCATTCCACGTCGTACGGCTAGTGTCTCGAGGCCAACAAGAGGAGCATTCGTACAGAGACAGCACTTTGCACCCTGTGGACCCAGTGTTGGTAGAAATGTATGGGTTATAGGCGATCGCCGGACTCAGATCTCCTCATCGGGTAGATCTGTGGCTTGAAAGTCGGGCAAAAAATCCTCCCGCATGACCCAGCTATTTCTAATCAGTTGTGAGAGTCGGGTTTTGGTCGACCTTGACGCAAGCACAGGGCAACGAGCCGCGATGTACTGGTCACGGTCTCAAGAGCCATGATTCGATAAGCCAAGCAGGCGAGTCTTCTTCCTTCTCGCTCAAGTCATCTTCCTATTTCGCGGTGATGAAACACGATCGAGACTGCGCAGTCCCTTCAAGACCCAGGACTACTCTGTAATTTACAGGAGCTGTCATGTATGGGGTGTTGTCTCAAGCAGGCTACCATGGGTGCTGCTTTCCGTCAGTGGACTGCTGGGCATTGGCCGGCCCCGGCGTACTGCTGTCGTGGTGAGTATCGTTTGTTTCAACAGAGCCTTGTTCCATTGATCTTGAAACAGTGCGAAAAGCATCACGAGAAGAAAGGCGTAGTCCAGCAAGGTGGGTTCGTTGTATGTTTGTGTTGAGTGAATCGAAGCATGGCTTTGTTCACCACAGCGGTCCTTCCTCATCCAACATCGGGTTATACTCGCTCTTTGACACGTGCAATATCCACCCCTCGAACGTCAACCAGCAACAGCAACAAATACTTGCACCAGTCATCTCCTACGAGATCGTCATGACTATGAGCAGTCTTCGATCCACTGTTGCAAGAGTATCGATTTCAAGCTCGAGGATCAACAGCCTCCATACCAACAAGAACTATCTGCTTTCCACGAAAGGAAAGACTTCTCGCGATCATGTGCTTGCAGCTTTTTCTACACTTCTCATGTACCCACGACACCACTCTTGTCAACTACTGCGACAATGGCGCGCGTATGGCAGATCTGGTTCCCTTCTTCATGCCACTCTCGTGTCCGGAGTATCAGATCATTCGAACCGAATCACCATATGCATGTGGTGCGAAGCAATACTACAGTGTCGACGACTGTGACGGGAGCCGTCTTGCTCGAATTCTCGGACAACAGCAGATTGGCCAAGACAAGATCGTTGAACTCGATCAGAAGCTGACGTACATTCGCTTGGGAACGGCTTCACTCAGCCAGCAGTTGCGCGACTTGGGTCTGTCAGATGCAGGAATCCAGCAACATCCTCGTTACCTGCATCAAGTAGCTGGATATAAGCAGCTCTGGCAGATCAAGGCGGGCTTGCTGAAGACTATCAGTGCCAGTGCTGGAATCCTCACGCAAGCCAAAATATGCCATGTCCAGCGTGACTTGGTGGAGGAACAGAAGAAGTCTGAAGCAGAACAGATCGCCACTCGAACCACTACTTGTGCCTCGCAGCTAGAGGATGAGACATACTCCCGTGAACCTCACACTTACGGACACGCGCCAAGCCTTGAGGCATCTCCTCGACGGCCATCCGAACAACTCATAGGGAGTAGTGAGCGACGTGGACGTAAGCGTCTGTATGATGTGCTCAAACTTGAACTCGGACGAAAAGGGGAAGCCAAGCAACCGAGTCCGGCAGCAAAATCGAAGCGCCAAAGGAAAAGGGGCAGGACCATTGAGCAACATGTCGAAAGCGAGTCCGAACGATCAGGACCTGTACGCCGTAGTGCACGCGTACAGAACAAGAGGGTCAACTATGCGGAGACCAATTCTTCCAGGAGCATGTCTCCTGCGAAGTCTGACTTTTCGAACGTCTCGCCGTCGCGGTTCGCCGCAGAGGGCAAGGCAGGGATGAGACGTCGGGGGTCAGCTACCTTGCGGAACACTAACAAGTCTTTCGCTGGAACAATGGAAGATGACTGGACAGCCGACGGGTCCGAACGGAAGAGCCTGAACGAGGCGATGAGCGCGCGTGCATCTCGACAGTCGTCGATTGGGAGTAACATTATCTTGACGCCTGCCAAAGCCGCCGATGCAGTCAATAATCACCCTAAACACTCGTCACAGTCCTCGATCGGGAGTAATATCGTGGTCACACCAGCCAATCTCAGGAGGATAGCCAACAATGTTTCCGACCTCCCGCCAACCGACGACTCTCCCACCATCCGACCTGCTGCGCTACCAATGGAGCGGAACGATTCCCATGCCGTTGCAACGGAGGCAAAGCAGCCAACCAACACGGATCAATATAGTGATGGTATTGGCATGTGGATGCGTAAGTTGCAGCAACAGCGAGTGCATTCTGGCGATACCGCTCTATCGAATGTGGCGACGGCACAGTACAATGGCGGCCAAGGGCAAGGCGAAGCTATGTTGGAGCCGGCGCCATCCATGAACGAGCATCTCTTACATACACAGGGTTTGCAACATATCCTGTCTAAGCTTGCTTCCCAAGAAGATCATCACAAGCAGGGTAGACAAGATAGCGCACTGCACGATTTCACCCCAGGAATGAATCACAATCCCCACGACTACCGCACGCTTCGACGCAGCTTCAGCTCAGTGCCGGACTTCTCGCATCCTGGGGTGGTTTCTCTACCCCAGCATACCCCCACGAACCAGGCCGATCCGACAAAACGCGACCTCGCGAGTACGAGTCTCAACTTTTCCGGACGACCTCGAATATCCTCGCCTAGCGACGACACAATGCCACGCTTCTCGCAAGACACAGTCCGGCCACCGCCACGACTCGAGAGTCCATTCTCTCACCGCGTTGCACCGCAGCATCTGCCTCAGAGCCCGGTCCAGCACGCCAACCGCAGTCCAGCGTCGAACTTGATCCTCGCACAACCAACCTACATGACCTCCGATGGGATCTACCAGCAACAGCAGGGATCCGCCTTCACACAATACACTCCCCTCCCCACCCACCATCCCAATCAAGATCTGACGCAGCATGATGAAAGCAACATGCTCATCCCATCGTCCGAGGTCGATTGGGATTACATCGCCAGCCACGATCCGATGGACGAATCTGCGTAAGTCACTGGAAAAACATACTAGAGCTTGATCTCGCGAACGCGGCGAGAAACCTCTGTCTGTAATCCCACTGAGTCCGTCGGTATTGATCGGTGCGGTCTCTACATCGCACTCGATGTCGAGTTTCACCAGCGACAGAATTGCGAGTTTAAGCATACTCAAGGTTAGCACGGGTAGAAAGATGAGAAGATAATAAGCATCGGCTCAATGCGTGATGGGGGCGATGCCCAACTGCGGAGCACCAAAAACAAGTGTAGAATGATAAGATAGCTTGCATGAGAGGTCCTCCAATCGTGACCCCAACCATCCCAACCTCGTCCTTCTCGTAGTACCCTATAGTCCACGGCAACGAGTATCTATCTACGCAAGCTTCCTGTGACTTCCTTCGCCTTCGAGTGAAATAGGGTATCTAACCTCTTGACGACTTGACCTAACTTAACTGTCATCGATAAGATTCCAAATTCCCCATTGACCCTGGAGGGCGAAGAGGTACAATAACGAGCCATAGGGTACATATCTGAGGTGATGGATATCGGACTGTCTCAAGAGTCCGAATCAAGGGTTACATCATAACGTAATGCTACAGTCTATATGCGGAACATCAAGTGCCATGCATAATGCACAGATACCTACATGCGTGCGTGCGTAGAATAGTAAGGTATGAAGTTGTAGTCCGTCTCCGTCTGAATTTGCCATTGGCAATCATAATTAAAATATACATTCCACTCCGAAAGAAAAAAAGTGAAAATTTGCAAGAACGCCGATAGAATGCTTCAAGACGATTTCGCTGCAATCCAATTCAATCAAGTCACACCTACACGCCCGGCACCGTTTGGCCTAATTCGATGCTTTCATTAACATACCATAGCATACCCCGACGCCCGCGCATCAATCCATCCTGATCCCATCCTATTTCCCAAGATCTCGCTAGATTGATTTTCTTTTCATGAGGCATATATATTTGCATGTGCAAATCTTGTCATTTCAAATTCGAGTAGTCGCGATACGGGTGTATTTCGTCAGGAGAGATTGAAGGGTTTACTCGTCTCGGAAGGGGAGATGGGCAAGGGCAGCATGGGCCGAGAGCCGGCTCGGGCGCGACCGGTGGCGGCGGGGCGGAGGTTGATGACGGATTCGAGCTCGCGCAGCATGTTGGTGGTCGACTCGCGTTTGGCGCGCAAGGTGGCTTGACGGTCGCGCTCGTCCTGCATCTTCAGGATGCGCTCTTCTCGGGTAAGCGAGGAGCGTTTCGACTTGTTGGGCGCCAGGGCGATGGCCTCGAAAACTTCTTCGATGTCGGACGGGTTGGTGGCCATGCTGGAGCGATTGGAGATGGTGCCGCTGCTGAGAGTGCGTAGGGCGTCGTCGGAGGCTGAGGAGGCGTCTTCGTCGACGGAGTTCAGCATGCCGCTGTGGCTGGATATGGGAGAGCGAATGCCGCTAGAGGCGAGGGAGATGCGGCGTTCGTGTTTGGAGATATTGCTTTGCAGCGTCAGCTTGCCGGCCTCCCAGGCTTGTGTCAAATCGCGTAGATCGGCTCCGATGGATTCGTATTGTGCCACAAGAGAGGGGCCAAGATCGGTGAGGTCTTCGGACTGTTCGAGGGAGTGGTTGGTCTCTTCACGCAGTATTTGCATCTTCGCTTGAAGACTTCTGATACCAGTGGAGAGCATGCTGATCTTGCGGACTTGCCCGCGGAGCTTCTCTTTAGCTGCACTACCGCCGGGCCTGCTGGGGGTTGTCGGTACCGTCACAGCATCGACTGTGTCAAGAATCTGCTGAAGTTTCCCCGCCGAGTCTGTGACGCAAGTGTTGATGGTTTGCATGACCTCGGTCGCGGTCCGCCACCTGTAGAAGTCCGGCTTTCCACCATCCGCCTCCAATGCCATCAGAGCGCAGAGCACAGATCTTCGTAGGACCGTCTCCTTGTAGCTGAGTAGCCTTAGCGATTTCAACGACTCTGCATCATCGTCAAGCACCGTAAGCGCATTATCGCCCGACGCTTCTCGCACGTCTTCCGCATTGATATCGTAGACTTCGAAATACCGCTCGATATCGTCCTCGTCCACAAGCGTCTTCAGCGTAGCATACGCCTCGATGCAAGTCGGGATCGCGGTCGAGTAAGCGTTGTGAAGCGCTTTGCGAAGGCGGACGCAGCGTCGCGAGGGTCCCAGTCCTTCGATGCGCGATGCAGGCGGCAGCGGAGTGCTGAGCCTGTAGCCCTTGGACACGAGCTCGACTTCCTGGATGAAGGAGAGCGCTGAGCTGGCTGTGGTCTCGAATGCAGGCCAGCTAGAGGTCAGATTTGACACCGCGGTGACCGCATTTCGTCGCAGGAACTTCAGCCATTGACGTCGAAGATATGCATACGCGACGACTCCGACAACAATCACCACTGTCACCGCCAGAGCGATCCTGCCCTTGCTCAGGAAGCCATTCCGATTTCCTCGTGCCCAATGTATGATGTAGACCAGTGCAAAGGCCACGATAGCAGTAGCAGACGCGCCGTACACGCTGGTGGTCGCAGTGACCAGGCGGGTGTCGTCGAGAAGCTCGATCGGAGCAGCCAAAGGCTTGTGCGATGCCTGATCCAGATATTCATTCAGCAGCTGCGAAGCCACAATGGTGTAGCGGAAGTGTTCGAGGAACCGCGCATTCTCCACCCGGCGTAATCTCGAGTTGATGGCCGTGGAGAATGTATCGTGTAGTTGACTTAATTGGCTTGTCTGGGTTGTTGTGGTGATTCGCGGCGCTGGTCGTGCTGGTCTCTTGACGCCGCCGCTGGGCGCGAATCGAGGTGAAAGGAAGTCGCCATCGTCGTCGGCGAGCGGACTGCCGCTTCTCGGCTCGTAGGGGATCTCGTCATGGCCGACTGGCTCGTAGAGGCCGTCTCCTTGCAAGTTGTCAGTCATAGGAGTCCACACGCAGCCAAGCGCTTACGTCGCACGAACGTCGCCGGCGAGGAAGCACAAGAACATACCTTCGAGGTAGGCGGCTAGAGGAGTGCCATGGGTAAGTATGGTCTCCATTCAATGACTGGGTGGTCAGATCATGCTTTGCGTGCTCAATGGGTCGGCAGATGTGTGGTTGGCGAAGTGTGGTCAATAGATCGACGGGTGGGATTCCAGGGAGCTGAAAGCTTAATTTCGTAAGGCGGGAGTCGTGTCGTATGTAATCAAGAAATCGTGAGTCCGTGGTGATCGTCAGAAAGGAGCGTGAGGAGTTGGTGTGCAGGCGAAGAGAGATGTGTCGTTATGCTGGACTATATGAAGACTGATCCAAACCATTCGGAATCTGGCTGCCTGTGTGAACGAGTTGGGCAAAGGAGGCGGTGCTCGTCGTGGAGAAGCCTCGGCCATGCGATCGGCCTCACGTGTGGGCGCTGCAGGTGACGCGATGTCTCAAACGTGGGGCTGAAACACGGAGAGATGCCAGAGACTTGGTACACTGCATATGCGACAATGTCCGACCCGCGCCATCCCACAACCTACCTCGATCCGTTGTCCGCAAACGGCGACCCTCGCGATGACGGTCTATGTAAGTGTGTGCAGATATCTAGGCTACGAGGAAGCCATCGTGGCTGAGTCGCAGCACCGGGAAATGAACGAGGACCTCGACATACATATGCATCAGGGCGTAACTCACAAGGAAGTGGTGCGAAATGGCATACTTCAACTCGCATAGATTCGAGATGCGATTTCTTACGGTGGGATGTTTCTGCAAGGTGGGTCGATAGTCGTACATGATGTCCATATCTACCTAGTCATGGCCTACATTTATACCGAAAACAACAATAATGCAGTCCCACCCAAAACAGACCGAAACAGACTGCAGGCTATCAATCACAATTCGTCATGACCTTGTTGAGCAGCCATGAGCCGTGCGAATTCTGCATCGTCAATCTCGTCCATGTCCAGCTGGATGCCTTCTGGTAATTTGCCTCCAAACAAGTCCTCCATCGACGCAGCTTGAATCTTCTCCTTCATGCTGCCGATTGGCATCTCCTCTCTCTTCGCCTCGACAGGTAGCTCGTCTGCGGAGATAATGAGGGACGCAGGTAGGGCCTGTTTGGCGGAGGCGGGCATGTCGCCCATGCGAATAGCGTCGATCCAGTCCTCGAGTGCTGCTTGCGTGAAGCCTGTCTCTGGAGGAGGCAGAAGATACCAGGTCCGCTTGCCGTTGGTGGCGAGAATCTGCAGGCTGGAGGCATCGAGGGAGAGAGCAGTGCGGATCTCAGCAGCACTGGGGTTCGCAGCGGGGACGGAGAAGAAGGGAAAGAGCTTGGTGTGCTTGTGCGCGATCTCTGCAAGAGACACCAGTGCCTGGGCGGAGGACTCGCTCAGTTCCTCTGGTAGCAACGTAAGTAGGCAGGTGCCAGCTTTGGTGTTGAGACACTTCTGTTGAAGTGAAAGCGAGGTCGTGAGGTTGGGGATTGGTGTCGCTGCTGCGGTCGGGACTTTGATCGGTTTCTGGTGAGGGACTTCGGGGCTAGGCGAATCGGTCGCATCGGTCTCGAGTGTCTCAGACGCTTGGGACGGTTTGACCGTTGCCTTGCTTTTGCTAGAGGAAGACTTGCTCTTCTTCGCGCTGGGTGCCGGGTCCGGATTCGGTGCCGCGATTTGCGATATGAATGCGACCATAGGCTCTTTCTTCATCTCGCCTTGGTATACCAATGGATCTTGGCCGTCCTCGGGGATCAAGACCAAAGTCGGGAACTTCGTCACGCTGAAAACCTCCACCATCTCCTTCTCCTTGTCCCGCACCTGCGCTACTGACACACTCCCCAAGAAGTCCACCGATATAGCTTTGAGGAGGGCACTGGTCGAGCCCTTGTCGCTGAACAGCAACGCCTTCGGCTTGCTATCCGCCTCCAACCACTTCGCATAGTCCGCATCCTTGAGCCGTGTCACATGGTTGGGGATCTTATCCTTCACTGCGTCCACGATCCCCTTCGCCGTCCTTGCGCCTTGGTAGTCCTCGACGATCGGCCGGCCACCTTTCTTGCCGGGCTTGACGATCTTCAACGTTGGGAACCCTGTCACGCCCATACTCCCGCAGAACGGCTTGTTACTTTCTTCATCGCAGTTGACGGCCGCGACCTTCGCGAGGCCTGTGAGAGCCGTGGCGGCTTTCTCGTAGGCGGGCTTGAGGTTCTTGCAGTGCCCACACCAGGGCGCGTAGAACTCGACGATGCTCGTGTGGTTGCTCTTTTCGATCAGCGATCGGTAGGATGAGGCATCGATCTGGAGGACGGGAGAGGTTTTGGTGTAGAACGCAGAGGTGGAGTGGCAGAGCAGCAATGCTGCGAGGGTAGATTGGACGATCATTGTACCAGTCCCGTCGTGCTGTCTGTGATGCGCGTGAAGTGGAACGGGTAGGCCTACAGGTGAGAGAAGCAGGAAGAGACTGAGAAGAAGAGATGAAGTGAAGGTCTTACTGTGGACTTACAACATCTAAAGACGTCCGGTGTCAGGAAGATGCGCCGTGTCACCGAGGGTATGATGCAAGCTGGCCTTTGCTTCGATCCTGAGTGAAGCTTTCCACAGACGTTCCCCGCAAGCTGCCCATCCATAAGGTATCCATGTACACCTTGAGCAATGCGACACGTCGAAAATGAATTTACCTCACATGAGCTTTGTCACAACAGCGGTGGTCGAGTCAAAGTGTAGTACATGTGACCTTGCATGAGGCTTAGAGCTGAATCTGCAATATCAATGCTACAGGTACATAGCTATATAGTAGAAGCAACTACACTTCGATCTCCGCTAGCATTGCAACCGTAACTACATCTATCTCTACGTATCAATGAATAGGTACCTATATATACTGGGTGATCTGTCTCATCAGCACATACGGCCACAGATTGCAGGAAATAGGGCATCCCGTCCGCTCTGCCGTTCTCAAGCTGCAAATCGGCGAGTCAGTAGTACGGTCGGTGACGACGTGCGAATCCTCGCTGCTGTATGTTTTGGATCTTTTTTGCTTCGGCGGTCACACCAAAGACAGGAAAGTCACTTCTTTGTGGTGCCTGACTACCTCACTCTACCCCTTGCCGCAGAAACGGAAGTTGTGAACCTTGAGATTGGTAGGTATCTAAAATTGGTATACTAAGGTAGTAGGGAGATAGGTAAGTATAGTGGCATTAGCCAGGTGCGACTTCGGATCAGGTTCGAGTATGTTCGTACTAGTGATGAGCTCTAGAGCATGAATCCGAATTAGGTGCGAGTATGTTCGTATTGGAGCTGAATTCGAGAAGGTAGAGCATGAATTCGAATTTGGTTCGAGTAAGTTTGAGTTAGAGATGAATTCTAGAGCATAAATTCGAATTAGGTTCGAGTATATTCGTATTAGAGAAGAATTCTAGAGCATGAATTCGTGCCAATGGAATGTATTTAACACATTAGGATGGAATTCTCCAACAAAGACAATATTCCAGGCGCCTACATACTTGAGCTATGCAGGCTTGCGCCTATGCTGCTGTCTTCGCCATCCGAGCAACCCTCGCCTTCCACAGGATCGCCGTCTCGGTTCCACCAGTACTTCAGTCTTTCGCTTCGGCCGAAGATCACCGCGCCCTCCGCATGCGCGGCCTCGGTAAAATGGTCCGGTCGTTTGGTCGGTCCCAACCGGATCTTGGGTAGCAGAACCTGAACCCGATCACAGGCAGGCACGCTGCCGTGCCCAGAGCAGCGACAAGACTCGAAGAGACTATGAGCTTGGTGCCAGTAGGTCTCATTGGCGAGTCGGAGTGGGCTCGCATCCTCATCGCCATATTTGTCGCAGATGTGTCGCAAGACGTGTATGGTGGTTGCCAAATAATCTTTCCCTGTTGGCACACGCTTCCAATGCGAACACGATTGGAGAGGTTGGATCAGATCTCCAAAGCCTCGACCGATCAAAGTGACGGCTCCGATGCTTCGTGTGAAGTCAACCCAACCTCGTCCACTGCTACTGAGAGTCACGACTCTAGGCTGCAGACGCTTCTCCGCCTCAATCATATCCTTTGCTGACCAGCCTTCCAACTTCTCGCGGGTCGTGCCCCTGAGATGAATCTGCTTGATTTTATGTTGATGGCTTTGGATTTGACCCAGGAAATGTATGATTTGTCGAGTGAGGTGTTCAACAGTCCAAATTTTCGTGTTTGCTTTGTCTTTGCGTTTCGAATCTCCAGGTCCACTCCACGTGATTTCTCTGGAGTACACCTCGTCTTCATCGACTTTAAGAGACTTGTTAAGAAGCAGGGTCTCGCAGGCAGCGGAAGGACCATCTTCTTTAACAGAGTATTTGAACTCGCTGATTTGGAGATGTCCATTGTCCCGAAAAGAATCGGTCTCGAGCTGCGCGCGCAGAAGATGAAGGACGGCGCTAGCTCCATCGACGAGCCATCCTCGTTTTTCCTGTTCATCAAACAGAACCACATGACTCCTCTTCAGAGCATTGAGTTCTTGCTTCAATGGTCCATCGTACGAGATGCAGAGTGTTTCATCTTTGCTTCCTTTCGAAAAATGAAGCCCGCCATTCACGAATTGTCCGCCACTTATCGTGACCTTCTCCAGTGCACAACCCGGGCCGACAAAGCGTGCTTTGGGATACTTTATTTTGTTGTAGTCAATGTCACTGGCACCTGGATATTCTGTGTTAGCTTATCCCATTGATCGACGGGGAGAATTACCAGTGCGTAGTAGAGCCCTAGATACCCAGCCAACAAAATGCCTCGATTGTGATAGACAGGCGATGTCTACAACTGCACGACTCGGAAAGACTTCGTCGTCGAACGCCTTGGTATAACAGATCTGGCTGTGGTCTTGGTTGCTCACGAAGTGCCACTTTATTGTTGAAGCTGTCTGTTCCACGGGAACAAAGAGCGTGGAGAATCCCTTCAACATAAGCTGCTCGTCGAACACCGTAGCTCGTTCAGCATTTCCAAGTCCAGCCATCATGTTCAAGGGAACTTCGAGGCAACCCTGATGACCCTCACGTAGCGGAATTGGGAAACCTAACGCGATCCCGGGATTTCTGAACAGCTGAGTCCAGCAGTCGGCACAATCTTGAGCCATACGCCCGAGATCCCTTGGAGTGTGCTCCGAAAACGTGACAACAAAGTGGTCTTTATCGGATTTTGTGATAGCGGGCACAAAATAACTCCGATGGTCTGGAGCGGACGACGCTCTACAGGCAGCACCAAGCCACCCAAGTTGCTCTCCTATTTCGACCGCTACCAGGTCCGCAGTGTCTACCATGACATTCAGCATGTCACCCGTCTCATGTATCGTGGCAAAGCCTTCGAAGATATCATCTGCGATTCAATCAAATCTTGTTTGCTTTATAAGACGATGTCAAGAGAGGGTTGCTCACATCTATCAAATTCCATGGCTGCATTGATCGCCGACTGTAGCGCCGATAGGGTTTGTAGCCCACTGCATGGCCACGTCTGTTCGAGATACTGCTTGCAAGTCGTAGCTTGAAAGTTTCCACCATCTTCCGTGAGTGTAATGACATCTCCAAGCTGCTGGCTCATCCCTTGTGTGTACTGCTCACTCAAAAACTTTATTGGAGACCAGTGAACTTTGAATATTACAGTAGTTTTCCCGTCTCTTGAACCGTGTAGAGCTCCCTTGAGATATTGGCCGATGGCCGACGTGGAAGATGTAAGGCTAATGATCTTTTGAAGTTGTCCGACCAGCCATTTATAGGCAAAGCTCTTGTGAATGAAAGAACGGACTTGCGCGTAAAGGTCGGCTCTCTCAGCGGTGTTCAGATTTGCCTCCTCGACTGTGTCGAGACGTTGCATCTGCTGATCGTGGAGAGCTGCCCAATCGTCCAACTGAGGATCATCGCTCTTGAACATTCTTTCAAGCTTTTCCTCGACCAGATCGGTTGCTTGTCGCGTGGACAAAGGTAATGCGCCATCTTCTCCTACCTCTTCGTCAGTAGCAGCAACAGAAGCAGCATCGTCATCGCCCGCTGGGTCGCAATTGAGCTTGGCTAATATGCCGCTGACGATTCGACTGCGTAAAGACTTGTCAGTATTGACATGGGTATGGAATATGCATCACTCAAACATACTGATGCTGCTGACGAATGAATGATGAGGCATCTGCTTCAAGTCCAGGTCTTGCCGTAAGTCTTAGCATTGTGGCGAAACATTTGACGGCATCAAGCATAGCTGCGGTCATTTCCACTTGGAGCACAAGATGGGCGCCAATTCCTTGAGAGATCTCGCGATACAAATCTTCCGATAACAAGTCTATTGCGTCCGCTCCAGCATGACCATAAAGTGCAACAGTATTCGCTTCGCTAGCGATAGCCACGCGGTCGGTTTCCTCCCCCTTAGTACCCGTAGCTGGTATGGTCGGCATGGAGCTATATCCAGAATCCGATGGTCCGATCCTCGATGGGACGTCGGAGTGCGAAGAGTTGCTAGTACTATAAAGCACACGAATAGCACTTCTCATGTGGTTGTGCAGATCCATTGATGCTGGTGCGATCCGTGGTTTTCGCCTTTGACTCCAAACAGCATCAAAGTGTGCTGCGAGGAGCTCAGGTTCTCTACAAATTCCAAGTTGCTTGACTTGCACGAAGTGCTCAATTGTGTAGACCTTGCCGAAATTTACTCTACTCAGAGAGTCAAGATGGTCGTCCTTAGTAAAAGGATCGACACGTATTGGATCTAGCATGCCTTGCTCACCGCGACGAGGATGTTCCTCCAGCCGTGGCCCGGGCGTGCTCCTGGCAGAATATATGATAGCATGCTGAGACTTGATAAGTCGAGATTTGGACACGCCTTGGCCTCCATAAGTCATGATCGGACTATCAACAATCAGAAGCTGTATGTTGATTGGAGAACCTCTACCATGTCACTCACAGTGCCGCGCAGCTATTGAGCCCTTCCCGCACCACCACAAATTTGCGAATGTGGTAGACCGACTCGGAAAACAGACCTGGTGTCGTTTCAGACACATTGCTGCGGTCCACATTTCCACGGAGTTCCGGCCATAGAATCGAGAAAACCTATCCGGGTATAAGTATAGATCGAAGTTCAAGATGTAGGGGTCTGATAATATGACCTTGCCAATACAGAAGAACTCCCTGGGGGTTCTACACTTCCTGAAGTCTAGGTAACCCTGAATTAGCTTGGTCTACATCAGACAGACGAACTTTGAGTTCTACCCACCAAGCTCGAGTATCGGCGAAGGGTGATCGGCACGCTGTTCTCTTGATGCCGAAGGGCTATGGTTAACGACGACCCGGTTATGGAACACTTCTGAACGAGAACCAGTAGTACGGGCGGGATCATTGCCAGGCTCGATTGGTTTGCTCGGCGATTGAAATTGCGGACCTGGGCCGACATTTGAGGCTGTGGGTCGTGATAGCCCAGGCTTCCACTTGGCTTTTGTACCGTCCTCATATTGCCACCAGAAGTCCTCATCCTGCTCCACGAGTTGATAGTGAAGTCCATTATGACGATCCTGGAATTGCTGCCCAAGCAGAGTCCTTGGATCGTTGACATCGGGGACGAGGCCTTCACGATCCATAGCAGCAGCGGTTCTTTGCTCACCAGCTTGTCTTGCTATGATGCGGTCGAAGCAACAGAGTACTGAGCTATGGAATCGGCATTGAGGATAGGTACTGTCGTGTGAGAACAGCTCTGCAGCATTCCGATTGAATTCCTTGGACTTTGAAAGAAGTATACCAATATTAGAGAAAGGTATATAAGTTTAAGAAGTGAGTATAATTGTCTTCAGGTATAAGCAGATGTTCCCAGGCCTCGACGTGGCAGCCTCGTCCGCTTGAACGCCACAATCGTGTGCAGCTGGGCGGCCTCTTTTCTTGACTTCCTGGTACGTCAGCGTCGGTCTTTCCGCCCCAAACGATGGTCATCATGGAGCAACGAGGCGCAGTTCGGGGTGCTGAGTAATTAGCTATACGACATCCATGTCATGTGGGAAGGTAAGGTATCAAGGTAGATACAGGCCAGCTGAACATTCAAGAAGGTAGGCTGACGATCCGAGTAGGTAGTGACGCTAGTGTGGCGCTAGCCTCGCACTAGCAAGGGCGCATCTATCTCAGGCTGCGTACCTTATACTTCGTTGTCAGGATCAGGTCAGGTTTAGATTTCGAGTAGCAACCTGACGAAGTACAGATCGGTGTCAGGTTGGTGTCAGGTCGATTGATCAGGTTTATATTTCGTATCTTTATACAAAATCTCACCTTAAGGTAGTGTTCCATTGAAATCAACTAAGAAAGCTTAAAGTCGAAGTGAACCTACCTAGTGACATCCTATCAGGTATGCAGAAGTTGTGGGATTCACGTCAGGTCACCGCTTTCGGGCATTTGGGATCTTCCTCTGAACCTGACCTGAACCCAATCACGCTGAAGTATAACGTGCGCAAAATCAGGTAACCGTACATCAATTTATCGGACTCGAATTGTGCAAAAATTGCCGAATGCGGGCATGAACCTGATCCTGAGGTCTATTGCGCAAAAACACATTACAGTAGTGGCAAAGCTCCATTTACATTAAACAAGGGTAAACCGCATAGACATTATCATTGAGGGAAGATCCTTCGTGGCAATAGCTGATCTATATGTGCCTCACAAACGATTCGTCACGGAGAGAATGCTTGGGGTGACAAGGGCACAAGGCTCGTTACTGTATAGCAAGATATTCTAACAGGAAAACAGCGCTCTTGCAAAGGACTAGCCAAAGTGTTCACTCGACAGTTGTGGTTCCTGTCCCATGTGTATCTCGAACTATCTGACTTTGCGAAGTCTCTCGCGCAAGTGCCATTAGTTGATATGCTCAGCAAACGCGTCGTAGTACGAGCAGATTCCGCATGCTGATCGTTATATAGGTAAGCTTAGCGAAGGTAGTGGCGTCCGCCTTCATCAAAACCTCAGCCAGTAGACCACTCAGAACTCGATAAATGATATCGCGCCAGAAGCATGTCCCAGCACCATGGTATTCTCTATCATTGCAACGCTGCATGCTTCATAGGCGTTGGGCGGCAGCACAAGAATATCATGGATCCCACGTCGCACCCATTTCTTGCCTACGAAAAATGTGCGTGACACCGCATCAGCTGGAGAACTATGGCGCGAGGACCAGAAGTCGATGTCCAACAATCCTCGATCTGTCTCAATGTACCGGCCACTATCAGAGAATCGAACCGTACGGACTGGGATACCCAACTCGAGTATCTCTGCGGGTGTGTTCGTCTTAAGATCCCAAATGATGATCGTCCCATCCTCGGAGCTCGACACGACCTGCTTCATGTCTATGGAGAACGCAACATAGGTCACACCTAGCGTGTGGCCGCTGAGCGTGTTGAGTGTCATTCCGACGGTGTTCCATATTCTGATCTCTTTGTCTGCGGAACTAGACATCAGCATCGTACCATCTGGAGAGAAAGCGATGGAGTTCACGGGATCGTGGTGAGCTCGTGCTGGGCCGAACAATTTCGTCGCGGAAGATATATCCCACAGACATATCGTCATATCGGACGAGCAGGACGCGATCTTGGTCTCGTCTGTTGAGAATGCTATATCGTTGACACTAGCCGTATGACCGAACAGCCTGCTCACTTCAAGGCCCGTGGTCAGGTCCCAGAAGCGGATGGTGCTATCGACAGAACAGGAAGCGAGCAAGCGACCAGATCGAGAAAACCGTGCCAGCCGCACTTCGTCGGTATGACCTTGCATCGTGTGTAGCAGTTCACCTGTGTGTGATTTCCAAAGCTTGACTGTAGCATCTAGCGACGAAGAGGCGATCACACTACCATCTGGGGAGAAAGTGACATGACTGATACCTTCTGAATGTCCCTTCAAGCTACATCGGAGCACTCCCCTGCTCGTCCAGAGCTTGACTGTTGTGTCGCTAGATGCAGATGCCACGAGATCTGCTTTCGGCGAATATACCAAGGTAGTGACGGCATTTGCATGCGCTACTTGAGGTGTGGGCGATGGTGTGTGTGTCTCTATTATGGCTGTGTTTTTCAATTCACCTGATTTGGGACTGTGCTGGAGCTCTTCGTGGTCCGGCAATTGACCATAGGATTCTCCGGTCTCGGGGTTCCAGAGCCAAACCTCATCGTTGAACAAGCCGGACGCTAGCGTCTTATTATCAGGCGAGAAGACAAGTGCGTTGATGCCGCTACTATGGCCAGCAATGGTCCGAACCACAATACCGGTCGTGCTGTCCCATAGCCTGATAGTCTTATCAGCCGAACCCGAGGCGATCAGATAGCCATCTCGAGAGAAGGTTACAGTCCACACAGTTTCTTCGTGACCGTTCATGACCAGTTCTGCTATCCCGGACGCCGAATCCCACTTCCGGACGGTCCTATCATCGGAACCAGACACAATGTACTTGCCATCTGGCGAGAAGCCAACAGAATTGACTTGGCCTTTGTGACCTTCAAATCTCGTGTGAAGACTTGTGCTGCTTAAATTCCATGTCTGTATGACTGGTTCAGAACAGCCAATTGCAATCATGGACCCGTCGGGTGAGAAGGCGACAGTGTTGATACCGCCGGATTGTGGCTGAAGGACATCCGACTCGCTGCCACTGTCGACGTTCCATATGCGAACACTTCCATCCATTGATCCTGAAGCAAGTTGTGTACCATCGGGAGAGAACACCACTTTATTGACCCATTGACTGTGTTTCGTTAGAGTGCATCGAACTTCTCTAGAAACTGTATTCCATATCATGATGGTCGAGTCATCCGAACCAGAAGCAAGCATTGAACCATCTGGGGATATAGCGACGGAGCTAATCTTATCAGTCTGGCCTACATACGTTGCGGATGGCGTTCTGGTGCCCACAGACCAGACTCTAACACGCTCTGACATGGATCCTGAGGCTAGACTTCTACCATCTGGTGTATAGGCGAGGTCGCTGACGAATGCATATTCATCTTTCCTCTCAGTATCAGCCGACACCATCTGAACATGATGTAAGGAGGGGTCGAGTTGTCGATAGAAAAGCTGCCGCAGTCTGTTGGACAGGGGTGCAAACACTATAGCCGCGCAGTACAGCTGCAGAGGTGCCTCTTTCACGCTCGGGTGGCAGGAGACCACAAAGCTCCTCGCATCCTTTAGCAGAGCCACTTGATAGGTATTGTCTGCAGGCTGCAATGTCGTCGGATACATCAGCAATGGTTTATCTTTGTTATAGAGAGGAGCTACTCACTTTTAGGAAAGATTGATACATTCTAAGCATTGCAGCCAATTCTGTACCTTTCTTCATGAGGTAGAGAACCTCGAGCCAGTGAAGTAAATGAGTTTGCAGGAAGCGGTGGAAAACGTCATTATCTTGAAGCTGCATCTCGCTGTTTCCGCAATGCCTGATCCAGTAGGTGCATGCATAGCGAAGTTCGGAATGAAGGCACTGCGAGGCGTCGATTTCTGTTACGAGTGTACCAGAGGAACGTAGGTCACATGTATTCCACGTGAGCGACCTGTTCATTAGGCGTATGCAATAGTGTGCGAGAGTGTGATGCGCTTCTCGTGCATCAACATAGAAGTCTGGATCGCTACATCTGCTCTTACTCAAAAGGAAAGTCCGAAAAGTGAGATGTCGCAGCAATACCATCCCATACATTCCTTTAGGAAACACAAGCACTGTCTTCAGTCTCGCAAGCGACAGGAGAACGAGCTCGGGGTCCAAGTGCAGAATGTTCCCTAAAGAATACATGGTCTGCGGAGCGTATGATATTGCGATAGTGCCGAGAATTTGTCGTAGTCTGTAGCAGAAAGATGACCTGGCCTCCGCATCACAATCCTGTGGGACCGCATTCCTCAGTCTGTATAAATAGATTTGGTCTAGCTGTGTACGCTGCGTTCCTGCAAGGCTCTGGTCGTCCACCAACGTATCGTCCATCATCGTTGTTATCTGCGCCAGGGCTTCTGGGCCTTCTTCCTGCATCGAAAGGTAAGCGGTCGAGGCTGATATGAAAGAGCCCCTGGAGAGATCGACTAGTTTTGCAAGCGCTCGATTCCCTGGCCAGTCTTGAGAAAGCTTCCGTTGTTTCCGTAAAGCCGGCAGCCTTGCTTCGAAATATCGTGCCAGGTCTTCATCAGCAAGTGTGGGTATAATGTCTTGGAAATGGAAATCTGCATGGCCTTGCATATCTGTTTGCTGGGACTGAAATCGCGTCAAGGTGTTGGGACGACTAGTTATGAAGATGCGAAGTCGGATGTTGTGCAGATTTTTGACCACCGGCAGGAACCTCACAATCATGTCAATGTCCCCAGCGTTTTCACACTCATCCAAGGCATCAATAACAATCAAAATCCTGGAAGGCACGTCAGCGATGTCCACCTTTGAGAGAGGTCTGACGATCAGCTCCTCCCACTCATCTCGGGGACTTGGTCGGGCGTGAGTTCCTCGTTGCATGATCGCGTTACACACATGCAGTCTTGTGGGCCATAGCTCATCTGCCATCTGTGACGCAAGACTTGTAGACAAAACTCCAGCATTACTCGCATCTTCGCCACCTCTAGAGAAGAAGAAACCGCCCGCCAGACCACCTTTTTCATGGTACTTAATGGCGATGGTCCGAGCAATGGTTGACTTTCCAGTGCCGGCTGGTCCATGGAGCCAGTATATGCATCGTTCGTCGGTACCATCGACCCACTCAGTGATTTCCTGGAGTAGGTTTGACTGTATTCCCGGCAGACCTGTCGGCTTTGACCGATTTTCCATCGAGTCGAAGACCGCTGAAGTGCTTGTAGATAAAGTGCTTAGCAGTTGAGTGCGCCCTAGCCTTTCTGCATGATTTCTCTCGCTAGCGACTTTCTTTTTGTGAACTTTCGTCGTCAAACGGTCCATTGCATTATCGCCCTCGCCATACATAGGTAGCATGAAAATCGCAAAGATACCTAGCAAAGAATATGCCCTATCTTCTTTGCGTTTTGTGTGTCTGGATTGTGCCCATGACAGACGCTCAGAAATCGTGAAGTTAGCCAGTGGCTCGCCTCGAAGGGCGTCGTGAGGTATGCCGGTGATCTCGCAGATGTAATGTCTCAACGAAGCTTTGCTGCCTAGTCGTATACCTTCGGCAGAGAAGAAGTCTACAGACTTGGGGGCAAGTAGTTCTTGGAGTGTCCAACCTCGAGTGAACCACCGACTTTGCCTGAACGCATCCTCCCATGGTGGTGAGGCTTGTGGGTCATGTGTTCGAGCTGATGCCTCAGCTTCAGAGGTAGAGACGTCGGCCAGGTACACAAAGCAGCGAGCAGCCTTAGAATACCACTGATACATAGACGTTATGGCTTCTTGGAGTTCCTGATTGTTGGACTTGTCGATGCAACAGGTGTCCACCCATATATGTTGCAAGCCGGCTTTCTGCGCCTGATCATAGCACAATCGGATCTTTCCATAGCCCTTCTTGCCAGCGCCTTTGCCAGTGGTCACGTCCTTATAGCTTACTTCGTCCTTGTCAGCTAGCCATGTATGTGACAGAATGCCATACGGAGGTACCACTTCGTCTTCGAAGTCCTGGAGCACGAAGCTATCGTCTCCGTCTTGATAGAGGAGTCGCATCGCTGGCTCGGGGATGTAGCAAGTGAGATTCTTCTGAGGAGAAGACAGGACTTCGTGCAAGCAATGTCCATCGTTGACGAGAGGATGCTGCCCATCGCGAGGCTGTCGCTTTCCAGGTGGCAAACGCAGCCTTACCTATGTATACAGGTATGTACCTGTCGCGTGACAGGCCAGCTCGACGCTGCTCGGCTTGCCGATGTGGTCGGCGCATTGCCTTATTGCGAGCCTCCCTTTTGTGGAGGCTGTACAGTTCGCGAAATGCATCGTTGACGTGTGGTTGTGATCGGACAAACTCGAATAAACTCACAGCCACATTGGGAAGTCCACCGCATTTCCCAGCTTCCTATCCCGTGGTCATCACACCGCAATAGCAATTTCCGTAAAAAAAATTGAATTTTTAGAGAAAACTGGACGACAACCACCGTCGCGTCCACACACCTTTCATCAATATGAAGGTCTGTACGATGCGGTGTTTCCGCGTGGGCTAGCCAGTCACCGACCCCAGTACCAAGATCCGTCACAGTTTTTGACATGCCTGCCTGGCACCTGGTCTGTTCGTTACAGCTTGCCTCACATTTCCATCACCGCATGGCATGGCTTATCAACGGACTATGGCGCATCGATCACGATAACACAGCTGCTCTAGACCAGAAGAAAGACATGCGTGATTGTGGGCAGAGTACGCCCTCGCCTGCAGACATGGGCATAGCATCGCTCTCCGGAAAGAGAATTATCGTGTCGGGCGCAGGTATAGCTGGACTGGCTTTTGTGATATCGGTCTACACTCTCTGGCGGCAGGAGATGGGGCCACCGCCAAAAATCACGGTCTATGAACGTGAAAATCAACAATCTAATTATGGCCGCGACGGCTACTCTCTCGGTGTGAGAGGTGACGAACGCTCTGGGGGCGCACAGGCCTTGGATCGAATGGGCTTGCTGGACATAGTGCGTCACCATAGTATACGGAGAAATTGTGATGAAAGAGGCTATTTTGGTATCTGGTCGCGCGACTGGCACAGATTGGAGAAGCTAAGAGATGGCACTGTCAAACCAAAACAGACAATGCGCATCGCAAGGGCACAGTTGCGCCAAGTGCTTTTTGATGCAGTGCCAGAGCATGTCGACATTGTCTGGAATACATCGTCCGTATCCATGTCATCTACACGCAACGGAAGCATACGGGTCGCGCTAAGCAATGGATGTGATGTCGATTGCGATGTACTGGTAGTTGCAGACGGTGCCAATAGCAAGCTGCGTACTTGCGTACGACCCCACGACCCCCTGAAGTTCGCTGGACCCGTCTCAATATCTGCGGTATCCGATTTTTCAGGGCCATTACCGAAGTCTGTCAGTCATGACTGGGGCATCGTTCCAAGCGGATCAGGAGAAGCTCTATTTGCGTCGTCGATGGGAAGAACGACAGCGAATTGGAGCCTCAGCTTTGTGGAGAATGAACCTCGTGAAGAATGTCGGCAACCGATGGCGCCCGAGATGTGCAGCGCGCTCCTCGATGAGGCCAGAAGACGTGGCGCGATGTTCAGCGAGCCGTTCCAAACTCTTCTGGACAAAAGCGACAGTTCTACGATCATGGTCCTCAATGCAATGGACAAGGAGCCATTCGCACATGGCCGGGCAAACAGCATACCTGCTGGTGTGGTTTTTATCGGTGATAGCAATCATGCCGTCAGTCCCTTCGCCGGAAACGGCGCCAATCTAGCACTGCAAGATGGCTACGACCTGGCCGAGTGTCTCTGTAACTATGCTTGTCTGGACCAAGCCGTCCAAGCATACGATAGAAGAAGCATGCCTCGTGCTTCCCTTTCGCTGAAGGAGTCCCGCACCTCGATCGCTGTTGTGCACTCAAGTGGGTGGACATGGGTGTTCTACCGCTGTTTACTCAACATCCTTGCTGAGATTATGTTGACTTGGTGTCGGTGTAAGAGTCTGATCGCTGCAAAAAGTAGGAGGCGCTGAACAGTATTTCCCATCAATCATGTGCGCTTTCTACACAAGAAAAGTCTGAGCAAGTATAATATATGGATTCTGGCCATTGGTCCAGAGCTGAAGATGTAATATTAATGCCTGGCATCCTAGGAAGTACCTCAGCGCCTGGCAAGTTTGATGCCTTACCTTAGAGATAGAACGCATGCGGACTTTTGTTCTGCTGGCTATTTTCCCGCTTCATACACTTCACTTCAATCTACATATATCAACAGGTACTCAATGCATATGTCATGATCGTCTTCGACCATCACCACATACGGCTACAGAATGCAGAAAATAGAGCATCTTGTTAGCTGCTCTGACGTTCTCAGGCTGCAGGTCGGCGACGACATGCGGATCCTCGCGGCCGTGTGTTATTTTCTGCTTTGAGGCAAGACTCGGGCAGATTCTGTTTCTTGTTTCGAATGTAGATACCTTATCTATCGAAAGGTAAGGCATTGACAGTCCGATAGCCCCTTCGAGGAAGGCTAGGCATATCTCTTTCTGCAGATCTGCCTGGTCAGTCTCTTCTGTGTCTACACGTATGGACCTATTCTTTAGCTCAGGTATCAAGATGTCGATTGGTATGGTCTTAGTGGCAAACAGCGCGATTTGTGACATCAAAAGCCGGCTTCGAAGTGTCCTATGTTGGAAGGAATCGATACCTCGTGTCACGAAGGTAGGCTATACCTAAGGTATGTAAGCACATGGGGTCTATGTAAGGTATGCTCGCTCAATATTTCAAAGTTCCACGTGGGAGCCATTTTTGTTGTGGTGGGGCACTCACTACTAGCTCTACTCTACAGCTCAGTAAGGTATGTAAGGTACCTTACCTAGTATAAATCTATAGCGGTGCCTACGTTCATCTCGCCTCACAGATTTGCAACGCTTTTATCCCTGCGTCTTACGATCACTCACATAGTCTGGGGAGCGCTCACCATGGCGTCCACACTACCAACCAACTTGCGCACACCAGAGCTCACACGGTTCGTGACCAGGGCAGCTCAACTAACCCACTTCCGCCCAATAGTCACCTACTGGCTCGAATACTACGTTCTCCAGACTATCCTGCAAAAGTCCTTACACACCATCGACAATGAGTGTTCCTCATACGCGGTCCAGCTTATGGATAAGCTGGAAGCATACAAGTCAGCGAATGCAGGCGAACCTGCTGTGACCGACGATGTCACTGCCAAAGCCTATATCGAGAGCTTTGCGCTTGAGACCTTCGCGAAAGCAGACTCGCAGCAAACGGAGAACAGAGTCGGCAAGCAGACTGCAGACACGTTTATGGCAGCCGCTACCTTCCTGGACTTGCTAGCCGTCTGGGGACCTTTGGACGAGGAGGCCAAGGCGAAGAGCAAGTTTGCCAAGTTTCATACACTGAGGATCGCCAAAGCCTTGAAGGCAGGCGAGGACCCAAATGCTACGAACCCAGTGATTGAGAAGCCTGCGACCCAGAATCCAGCCGAAGACGGTCTTGATCAAGAGCTTGAAGCGATGAGCCGGCAGCAAAATGGCACATATACAGCACCAACTGTTGAGGATGCTGGTGGAGATCATATCATACCTGAAGATGATCATACAGATACTGTGGTAGACCATGCTCATGACAATCAAAAGGTCTCACCCGTTGATGCTTCAGTGGACGAGTCCACCAGGCAGAACTCGATAGGTGGCGGGTATTTCCCTTCGGTGCCAGAAGCTTCTGCCACTGAAGAAACTGCACACAACATTGCTGTACCAGAAGCCTCCGCCACTGAAGAGACTGCACACGACATTGCTGGACCAGATCCGCTCAGTCCGACTCAGTTCTACAATGTCGCCACGCCATCTCTACCTCCGCCGTCTGCTGTGTCAATCGCCCCTCCTTCATCAACCGATCCGCCGTCTGTCCCATCGATGGGCCATACGAACGTGCAGCCGCCAGCACAACAGCCGAGTGCAGCCATCCCAGTAGCACATGCACTGGTTCAGCCATCAGGAGGCTACAACACCGACGACGAGGCTGTCGCTGCTGCACAAAAGCATGCGAAATGGGCCATATCTGCACTCAATTTCGAGGACGTCAACACTGCGGTCAAAGAGTTGAAGATCGCCCTAGCAGCTCTGGGTGCCACTTGAACAGAGCTCTCGACATTGTGTCCACAGAAGCTGAAACCAACCTTGATCTCAAAATAAAGCTTGCATCGCCAAAGGCGAGAGCTTGGTAGACCACAGGGTCGAACTCAGGTCTCGCCTCGAACGCCGGACGGGACATGCGTAAAGTGCCACGTATCGAAGTGCTCGAATGGTCACCAAGTTGTGAACCTAGTACGATACACCTGTGGCCGCGGAGCGTACTTCTTCCGTCGCTGGCTGAGTATCAGTACACTCAGCTATGTGCAGGTCGTGGTCACATGATCATTACTGAAACAATGTGCAACCCACTACACCCAAAGCCCAGGCACTTTACGACCTCGGCCGCGCTGAGGACTTAGCGTAGTCTGAACCACTGTCTGACCAGCACTCTGTGTTTAGCCACTGATCGACAGTAAGTGAACTTACTGTGACGTTCGAGGATATGCTATCTCGGGTTAGACGTCACACGAATCGTGTATGCACTCAATGAGCATTGACGCACTTTACGAACTCGTAGGTTTGAGAGCGCGCTCTTGCGACGCAAGATTTCGATCAAATTGAATGAGTTCATAGAATGGGTATAGACTACATTACGAACGGGTATGCTGTAACCGTCATATTTCGCCCCACCAGCGTGGACGTATTTCCTCTGCGGTTTCTCTCCGCCTCATCGGTCGTATTGACAAATCCCTCTCCGACTCCGCTACTGCAGACGGCGGATTGAGTCCCAGCCCGCCACGTGTGTATAGTGATGCTCTTCTATCCTCTACCGTACTTCTCATGCTGCTGGCACGGCTGGGATTCTTCGGCGCGGAGAAGGATGTGTGAGGCGTGATGTAGCGACGAGACTCATCTTGCGATCCCGGTCGACTTGCTGACGTTGAGGGCCGTTGGCTGTCAGAGTTGAGAGGATAGCGGGAATGTGTGGTTTGTGATCGCTGCAACGCTGTGAGTGGTGGCGAGTAGAGCTGAGCGGGTGGGGAGGCGGCGTCCTTGTCGGACGGCGGGCGAGCGTACGCGCTGCGGTGATGGGTGAAATAGTCTGTCGTGTGGGGATGTGATGTGGACGCGTGTCGGTGCAGTGTTTGCGATGGGGTGGACAGGATGTCAGGAGTGATGCTGCCGATGTACTCCGAGGGAATCCTGCCACGGGTATTGATGCTTGGGTACTCTCGTGAGGGCGACGCTCCAAGATCAGTGGGTGAAGAGTCGACGTACGGTGACCGCGGTAGTGCGCTCTTGTAACTCTCCTGAGGGCTCGACAGAACTGTTTCGGAAGGCGAAAATGGTGCCTTCATATTCAGATCCTCGAACTGAATGCTCAAGCCTCGCGGCTTTTCCGGCTTCTGCATCTCGAAATTTGTGCTGTGCCGGCCAGAACCGCTGTCATACTTCACCAATCCCTGCTCGGAGATGGCTCGAGTCTCGGGATTCAATGTATCCAGTGAGAGGAATTCGGTTCGTCGACGAGATAGCTTGGTCCGGAAGAACGTTCCCCAGGCCGAGAAGATAGATGGCCGAGTGAGGAAGATGAAGACCTGCACCCCCGCCAAGGAAAGCAAGAGAAGCACTGCCACGACCATTGCTTCACTCACAAGCCATGACCCTACAGAACCGAGGCAGGCTTCTTTGTTTCCTCCATTCAATGCGAGGCAGTACAACCAAGGGTACACCGTGGTGTAGTCGTTCTGAATGCTTGCCTGCTCGCGATCGAGATAGACGAAGATTGTGGAGAAGAAGATGACATCGAAGAGAATGATGGTCACGATGCACAGTCCACGCCACTGTAGCCAAAGTACTTTTTGTAGGCGTCGCCACACGGCTCGGGCGGTCTGAGTGCGTATGCTGTTGGTGTATGAAGGCAGTCCACTGGACGCGTTCGTCGAGCTATGCGCTGATTGTTCCGTCCATAGATTCTTGAGGTAAACATTGATGCAGTACCCAAAGGTCATGACCTGCAAGATGCCAGCCAATGCAGCCATGCCCAACAGCGGGCCCCAAAAGTTGGCCATCGAGTTTTCGTGGTTGACGTGGCATGCGCTACCAAAGCGAAAGGAGACTCCGGTCACTGCCATGATAGCTGCAAATAGTGCAGCTGGGACTCCCCAACCCAACGCCTGAGCAAGGTAGAAGAACTTCTGTCCTGGAACGATGTCCCAAACGATTTGCAAGTTCATCGACAGTGCGCGAATGAGAATCCACATGACCGCCGACAGTCCTCCAGCGATGATGAGCGCGCCACTCCAAGCGCACTCGAGCGATGAGTACATGTCGTGAGGGGTAATTTCGTTGAAGCATTGGTCCGGTTGAGTGGCCAGCGGAACTGTGAATCCCAAGGCGAGCATAATGACAGCGACAACCAGACAAACGCTGAGGTAATGACTTCGTGTCTGCTGGGTCGGCAGCAGTGTATAGCTTAATAGCATGAAGCACAACAATACTAATCCTGCAACGTTGAGCCATTCAGAGACGACTCCCCAGGTCCGAAAACTGTCGGGATATACCCAGTCTGTAGCCGGGCATGGTAGGCAGCACATCGGCTGGTGAGCGAGATCTTCCACTGGCGCGCAAAACCGACCAGCAATGACTATTGCAAAAGTCAGACGAAATCAGCAGGGGGGACGCTCTCATACTTACAGCCGCCATCCTTCGGAAATTGTCTGGCATCCAGAAAAGGTGCAACGCAATCGCCTCTTAACTGCGTGAGATTTGCCATGTCGTAGTCTTACAAGTGGGTTCCAGCCCAAGCATCCAAATTATTCCTTGACAAGTCCGAAATCCCAAAGTGTGTGATATGGTCGTAAGTCGTAGCGTTGTCGCTGATGCCGTGAGGCCCGAGAGTGCTCTTCCTATCGTGCGCCTTACAAGCAGGGGCTGTATGTGGATGTATTTTGGAGTGTGTCCATCAGCTGCCGAAGGCGATGTCACTCGCTCAGCTCAGAAAAATGCTCAATGGTGGTGATCGTGAAACGCATGCATAGCAAAGCAGAGTAGAGCACACCAACGAGCACAGAGCGCAATGAAGGAGCGTAGGATATGTTCGAAGCAAGATACGGAATGAAAAGAAAGGTAAGATGGGAGCCGAAGAGACGAGGATATGGACAGTTGAAACGTAGGGGTAGCGACTGCTAGAGGTTGAACCTGGCCATCATAGTAGTCTTCCGCGGTTGGTGCAGTTCAAGGCACTCGGTCGAGATCCGCACCAACAAGAAGACCAACCGAACTGGTGCACACGAAGTGGCTGGCCGATGGCTGCCGATCACCTTGAACCACTAGCTGAACAGCGACAACCTCGATCTCAGGAAGGGCCCTACTTCGTCGAGCATTTGTGGAGACATGATCAAGGAGCGACTTCAACATCCACTTGCGGCCAAGTCCCGTTCTAGGAGCGAGTTCGAGTTCCCTGAGAATAGAATGCAGCGGTCAGATTCGCGGATGGAAGAAAAGCGGACCCGTAAATGTGCAGGGTACTCCATCCAGCCATGTGCCGGCAGGGCTCTGGGCTTGCGTGGGACTGCACGCAAAGGGCATTGCTGCGTCCCGGTTGGACCTGCGGGCGAAAGACAGTGATCGCAAAGTGGCTTCCCCACGAGCGCCCGTTCTAACGCGACCCTTCTCGGGTGGAAATAGAGTTTCTCATGCGCGTCTAAACGCAAGCCGAATCCTCGCTGGCGGCTTTTTGAGCCCACCAATGTCAGGCTTCGAAAGCATGGCGAGTCCCTCGGGATGGCAGGGATGGAAGTCCTACGGCGCGAAAGTACGTGCATCTGGACTGTGACCCGCGTGCTGGGATCCGGAGCACGAAACGCAGAAATACTGCTGTCGTGTGCCTGTTGGTCGGGCCAATGCTACCAAAATGGCACCTCCCCCGTTCGCGTCATTCGAACAGTGTCATCGTCGGCCGGGCGCGAATAGTCGTGACCTGCCCAAGCTCAGACTCGGCTATCCCAACAGATTGAGCAATGCGCGCGCATTGTCCGTCATCCTGCTCAGCCAAGTTGAAGAATTACGTCTGGCAGTTAAATATTCGGTAGAGCGACTGCAGGCCAACACGAGGTGGCGCTGCGGATGTGTCGGGCCGCCATCGCCACGATTTTGGGCTTAGCGTTAATTTCTTCTATCGACCACTCACCTTGCGAAGGTCGACTTCTTCCAGTTCATTGGAATAGGCATGCTCGACTCGTCACCACAAGGCAGGTCCTTCGTACTTCACGGGTCTGGAGGCGCTTTGCTCTTCGCGTGCGCACGTTGTCGAGACGGGATCGTTGAATCGTGATTGTAGGCGCCAATCTACCGAACCAGATCTCACGCCATGCCTGGCCAGGAACCATTTTCCATCTGGCTTTCCACATTCGTCTTTGGTAGACGAAGCATGTATAGCCTCTCCTGATACTTTTGCTTAGCCATCTGATGGCAGAGTGCGTCGCGATGCGCGATCCTTGGCGCTCCAGGTCTCTGAAGCGGCTGGCTGTACGTGGCTGATCAGAGGCCTTTGCAATGTCTCGGCACTGATGATTGGGATACATGGCAATGGCGGCACAGCGTCTCCGTAATGTCATCAGTGGCTTGGTACGGGCAAACCACCGCGCACATTGATCAGTGGGCTAGGTCATTACACAGTAGTCCTTGTGGTTGTGGAACTCGCCAGAAGTGATACGGACTGAAGATTCGCGGCCGCGTTACTTACTCAACGAATATCGAGTTGTCTAACTGGGCAGGTGATTGCATCATGAAGGACGGCTTCCTGACCTAAGGCGAATGGACACATTGACAAGCACATGCAGGTAGCTGAAGACTGAGAGGATACTTGTGCTTGGAAAGCAACACATTGCTTAGTGCGCTGCATTGCTCGAGAAGTATTCAGCAGACTCATACTGTGTCGATTGTACGAGCTACATTGCTTGTACGACTACGGCGTGCTCACCCAAGTGGCCCGTCCCCGGGTTGTGCGTCTTTGCATCCCGCAGACCGAGGATCCTCCCGAGGAAGATCCACACTTTGTCATCGGTATGCCTGGGGTTACATGCTGTCGTCGGCGCACATTCCATTTTGGAGAGCTGTGACCCTTGCGCACTTCGTTCATGATTCCATGTGCTAGGATCTCGAAACAAGAGCTGACGAAGGTTGTTCGCCACATGGACCGAGGCCATATGGTCGATAGCCAGCAACAATAAGCGAGATACCTCCAGCACTACACTGATACGGGGCGCCTTCCACGACTCACGGAAATTCTTACGCGTATGGCACCACCATCGAAAGCGAAATGTTCGGCTCGAAGTTCCACAAGGGCGTTGAGCTCTTCCATTGAAACCCCCCTGGAGCCTATGAGCATGTGAATGGAAAATCAACCGCATGGCCGAGCGGCGATGATGGCCGTCTTCAATGCACGTCTTTATAAATGCTGACGGCGACATGTATGACGAAAACCATCAGCAACATCTGCCATAGACGGTCATTAGCTCATAGCGGAAGAAAAATTCGGTTCACGCCTCAGGATGTTTTCGTACGTACCAGAAACGACCACAGCGCAACGAACGAAAGCTCCCATCCTCCAGCGTAGACTTTACCAGTAGCCATAGCATGCTGCTGGCGAAAGAAGCGCGTTGCACCCATTATCAGCACAGCAAGTGCCGAGAACTGGAACAGAACTGCTACCGGCTTACCAAGCACGTAGTACCCAAAAACAGGGTCCGGATTAGGGGCATGTTGCAAGCGATATAGTTGCAGCAGGAAGATACCTTGCATAGACAGGGTAGCAGAAGTGCGAAGATAGCCTAGGAAAGTGCGTTCGTTGGCTATTGAAAGACTGGACGTTAGCTGTTCTGTAGGAACATGCTTATAGTCTACCTTATGACTACAAGGAATGATGATCTGAACACTCTATAGCTCATCCGTGTATTCCACGTGCATTCACTTCGACGTACCTAGATGGTCTCTGCATGCTGCGTGGGGAACTGACAGTCTGACATTGTTCCTCCAGAATCGCTGGAGCGCATTCAGGTTCGAGACTCCCCCGTTGATGGATGTAGGGTATGTGGAACCGATGTCACGCAATTCTGTTGCTTCTCGTTCGTCGTCAGACTCGCGATTGTCGGGCTCTGGGCTGTGGTGCGATGGCGTTGGTGGAATGGAAGGATTAGGTCCAGCAGCTTGATTGTTATGTGCAGATGGGCTCCAGGTCTCCATGTTTGTCTTCAGGGAGCGCTTGATGTTTGTGGAATCATACTGGACACACCTTTGATAGGAGTTGTCTTCAATAAGTCGGATAGAGAGCTATCAGGATAGTCGGTGAATGTACGCTCGTGTTGCTCGGGTCTGCAGGGGTGGCCAACAGCGCAATGGCGGACCACTTGGGGTATACAAGAAGACGAAGCTTCCTACTCCGGCTTCAGCTCACAGACACTTAGCAAAGGACAATCCCACCGATGCTTGCTGCTTCGGATGTTATGGTGTACAAATGCTTGTGACACAACTCTTTCATGCTTCAATGATCGAGAGGTGCCTTAGGCTCGGCACCCGTGAACGGCTTGCCCGCTAAAAGCTTAAATCACGGATTACTGTACATCACTGCCGCTAACCATCTACCAAAGATTATACCTCGATCGCGCCACTTCTGATTCATTTGCAACACCACTTCTACCTCTTCAGCTCCCTTCTATGGTTAGAAGACTCCCTGCGATATCCCATTCATAAGGGACAACCATCAGAATCGAATCGTTTCCGCGGACGGCGACAAGTCGGCCAGCAGGTCCACTTCCACCACCCCCCCCCGCCTTCGAGATGGCGCTCTCCAAGTCATCACGCCTAATCATACTCTTGGTGATCGACTCGATCTTCTTCTTCATCGAACTCAGCATCGGATATGCAGTCCACTCTCTCGCCCTCGTCGCTGACTCCTTCCACATGCTCAACGATGTCCTCTCTCTACTCGTCGGGCTCTGGGCTGTCAAGGTCGCAAACAGGGAGAAATCCAATTCGTACACATATGGCTGGCAACGCGCGGAAACCTTGGGCGCACTGGTGAATGGAGTGTTCCTGGTTGCGCTCTGCGTCACGATCTTCCTTGATGCGATTCAACGATTCGTGGAACCAACACCGGTCACTCAGCCCAAGCTGGTATTGATTGTGGGATGCTTGGGTCTTGCTTCCAATCTTTTGGGCCTGGTTTTGTTCCACGATCATGGCCATAGTCATGGAGGTGGCGCACATAGTCATGGCGCGGAGGGGCACAGCCATGATGGTGTCAAGGATGCGGAGGAGGGCCACGCCCACGATCACTCGCACGCTGATGAGGCTGATCGTCTTGTTGCCGATGAGACTGGAAACGTGGCGGATGTTCTCCCGCAGAGCCGAGTTGCTGGTTGGCCGACGACGAAGAAAATATCTAGCGAGACAGACGATAGCGAGGCCACAGCTGTGGAGGGAAGTCCTTCGACCACTGTGAAGCGCTCAACCAAGAGCAAGCACAGACACAGTCGCTCTAGATCTATCCACTCTGCTTTTGATGACATTCACGTCAACCCGAGGAGCTTCCGCGAGTCCATCATTGCCGCTAGTCATGCTCCAAAGGAGGAAGACGAGGAGGAAGATGAAGAAGACGAAGCAATCACCGAGGCGGTGCCCGCGAATGAGCGTGACCATGACGATTCACATGACCATGCTGAGAACCATGGTCTTCTAAACGGAAAGGCCAAGGACTACGGATCAATCAAGCGCAAGTCAATCGACCATAAGCAGCACAAACATCGTCAGCCAAAAGAAGCTGGCAAAAGCGGCGGCCATGGCCACTCGCATGGAGATCTCAACATGAAAGGCATTTTCCTGCACGTCATGGGCGATGCTCTTGGAAACATCGGTGTCATCGGAACGGCTTTGATCATCTGGCTAACGGACTTGCCGGGCAAATACTATGCTGATCCGGCTATCTCACTTGTGATTACGTGCATCATTCTGTGTTCGGCATTGCCTCTATGCACGGCTGCGTCCCGCATTCTACTCCAGGCTGTACCGCTGGGCATCAACGTTGAAGATATCAGCGAGGATATCGAGCATCTTCCCGGCATCATCAGCTGCCATCATGTCCATGTGTGGCAGCTCAACGACACCAAGATCGTGGCCAGCCTTCACATCCAGGTTGGGTTTGACTTCAAGGGCGAGGGCTCTGCGCGCTACATGCAGCTCGCTCAAGCGATCCGTCAATGTCTGCATGAGTATGGCATTCACTCTTCTACCATTCAACCGGAATTCTGCCTCGATCCAGATCATGATCATGCGGCGGTCGACGGCACGAACGACGCTCAAGGTGGTTCCAGTAGTCCTGCTGGATCTGCTCGTCGCTCGCACAACGCCAGCAAAGCGGGTAGTGTCCGCGAACCAGTCGAGTGCTTGCTTGAGTGCGGTGATGAGTGTGGTGGCGGTAATACCTGCTGCCCTGCTCCTCCCAAAGATGGCAAGGACGCTGCGAAGGACGATCATGAGGGTCATGATCATTCACACTAATAATTTCTTTTTGTTAATACAGTTCGAAGCGTTCTTGTGTGGCTCGAAGGAAGCCTTTTTGAAGGGAGGCATAGTGTACGATTTCTTTTGAAGGTCTGCAAGGAGGAGACCGTCCGCACTCTGTGCGTCAAAACTCGATTTGCTGAGGTACCTATGCAACTGAGATCGCATTTGCGATTTGCTGTCTATTTCTCCAGTAGCGCTTCACAGAACCGCCGAGACATGGCGCCATGTGTGTGATTCGATATATCCACCTATCTGTACTGTCATAATGGAACTTATCGGAAGTGGTGCCATGACATCGTGAGATGATGAAGCCGATGTACCGTGAATGCAAATTCCCTATATGTGACTGCTCTACTCATTTGACACTCTGAAAGCCAAGATCTTCGACTCATATCGTTCTACGCTAGTTCTGCTATCCTAGGGACGTCCTTGCGAGTATTACGTCGCATCGTCCGTTGCGTGAACAGAATCCCTAAGCCGCATCCATGACTCGGTATGACACACCCACTTAAATCCTGGAAGACTACGAGATGCCACATCGTCCCGACGCAGCATCTTGTCGGTTGTTGCCTGCCAGGATTCGCAAGGAGCCACAGCCAGATCGATGTACTTGCTTGTAGAGCTTACAGACTGGATCGATGAGTCTTAATCAAAGCCTACTTGACGGCCGACTCCCATCCTCTGCTCCATGCGACACTTCATCGGTCTCGCTATATTCTGCTTAGAAACGACAGCAGCAGCAGTCTCTCAGATGCCTGCACTCATCATCCCGGGACCACATGTCCCCAAAAAGCACCCCTCGATTCCGTCCGTCAAATCACCAAAGGAACTTCTGCAGCAAGCATGTCCGGAACTGTACCAAGAAGGCCTGACACGCATCGTCGGCTCATCTTTCGATACCCCAGCGATCCAACGGGGTGAGGTGTTCCCGTCCTCGTCCAGCTTCGTGCGTTCGGCCATCGAGGCATGGGGGCGCCACTCCCACCTCGTGCTGCGGCCCGACGACATCTGGTTCACGATCTTGGTGCAGATGAACTTCTACATGCAGAAACATGCCGAAGCGGTCCAACATATCTTCGTGCCGCATCAGGGCAAGCAAAAGCTCCATGTCGAAGCCGTTTCGTGGCCGGGGGTCGTAGCGGAGTTTCGCGACAAAGTGCAAAGCCGGATCAAGACTCCGTGGATGAGCGATTGGATCTCCCCGAGCTTCAGCACGAGCACGGAGGACGATGAGCGGACGGCAACGATTCTCATGATGGGTCTCATGAAGAGCTTCTTCGATTTCGAGGGTGGCATCATCTGCGGCATCCCCAGCGTCACGCTGCTAGGCACGCTGCAAGACTGGGAACGGATATTGCAGAAAGTCGACCGTCTCCACGAGTTTGGGGCCGAGCCAGAAGAGTATGCGCGTCGCTTGCGTCCTATCTTGACCCGATTCGTCAGCAGCTTCACCGACCCTTCCTCTGCCTCAGCCAAGGGGTTCTGGAACGAGGTTGTGCAAGCAAAGGTGAAGCACTCTATTGTGTGTGGTATCCCACCAATTGAGTACATGATCAGTGGCTGGATCGTTGGATTCTTCTACTGGGATCAAGCCGGGGAAGTACTCTACGCCAGGCAAGCTGGTCCGATGACTCCATGTCCCCGGTGACCTATGATGGGATAGAGTACGGCATCACATCTCTGAGCGCGCTTCCCATCGGTTACGCCAAAGCTGAGTTCACAATGCTGGATAATCATGGTGGTGAGTCGAGCGAGCCGTTTCACGGCTACGTCTTGGCTGGCTCTATCGGAAAGCGGATCACGGATGGCGCCCCTGAGGGCTATGTAAGCCCTGTCCTGCTCAAGAAAGAAGCGACCCTGGATCTACTGGGCGACACCTGGAACGTTCAGGATAATAATGTAATTCCAACCGAGGCGAGAGACGGCAGTCAAAACTACACCGCAGACCCGCCCGAAGGCTGGAACAACTTTGGCAGGATGCAGTCGCCTGAAGGGGTGCCTGTTGAGGCGGAAGGGATGCAGGATCGCGTTTTGAGGCTATCTACGCTCAAGAACGAGAAGGATCTAAGGCAAGATGGCCACAGCACTATCCAGCCAATGTCAGGATGGTTCTTGTTTGGTCCTACTGGCGAGGCCGAGGCATATTGGGACGATGATGAGCACCGTGGTCCCACTGTCGATGCCATCAACAGCTGTGGAAATACCGAGCACTTTGGAGATGAGGACTAGAGTTTGTAGTGGAGCGTAGATATCACTCTGATTCCAGCTTCGATCCTCGTGGTACACACGTGAATCTCAGTGCTTGCCATTAGCTGTCGAGACATTATTGTTGCTGTGGCATGATTTATTTGAGTGCTCACTGTCAGATTGGTATTCCCGTATACCCTTATTCGGACATTCTATACATCATGGGTATATGGTTTCGCGGTAGTGAGTAAATGTTCATGGTGGACGTCACCGTTCTGAAGAAACTGTATTTCTTGGCGCTTGTCAAACAGTCTCAATCTTCTTCCATACTCTCCCACCCACCTTCACCACCATTCTCTTCCGCTTCCTCCTCTTCGTCCTCGACCTCATCATCCTGCTCGATCCCCACAAGTCGCTCTTGGACTTCCTCACCATCGGCGGGAGCGGGAAGTTTCACCTTGGTCGCAAAGGCTTCTCGGACGGCTTTGTTAGTACTTGTGTCCCAGACCTGCACGGCCCCTTTGCTACCAGCAACTGCCAGCCGGAAAGCGACTGCATCGTCAGGAGCGAAATTGGCGGAGAACACTTTGCCCACGCCCAGATCCCGAGATACAACCAGCGAAGGTTTAGCATCGCTGATATCCCAGAGCTTGACTGTGCGATCGGTACTTCCAGTCGCGATGAAACCTGGTACGACAGCGTTGATGCTGAACGTGGAAAGACTCTTTTCGTGAGCTTGGAGCCGCCAGATTGCTTTGCTTTTCTCCGGTGTTGGTGGCAATTGACGAGCGTCGAAGCAATGAAGTACGCCACCTTCGGTGCTTACGTAGAACATGTTGTCGTCATGCGGATCCCATCGGACTTGCTCAACATCACTTTCAACACCCCATCGAGGAACGGCGGCTGTGGGCGCACGCATGTCAGCTGCGACTATTGTGCGATCGTATGATCCGGAAAGCAGGACGGATGCTTGAGTCGGATGCCAATTCAAAGCGCAGACTTTGTCGGTGTGATGTGAATACGATTGAGCAGCTGTGCAAGTGTTCAAATCCCACAGTTTGGTGGTCATGTCGGCGGATGCCGATGCTAAGAGATTCCTGTGCTGTCTGTTGGCTGCCAAAGATAGCACAGAGTCCACATGGAATGCATCGTTTGCTTTTCTACTCTTCTTTTTCTTCTTCTTGACTAGGAGATCTGCTGGCGATTGTGCTTGACTCCCTTGACCAAGGATGGCTGTTGGATACATACAGTCGACGACGTCAAGATCCCAAAGCTCGATATCAGGATCCATGGTACCAACTGCTGCGAAGTTGCCTTGCTCGGTATTGGTGTTGGGTCTGGCGCCCAACCATTCCACGCAAAGTGGGATAGCCGGCAACATCACATCATGATGTACGTACAGGTTGTCGGCCTCATCTTCGTAGACGTATGCCTCAAGATGCGCAACTTCGTCCTCGATACGTGCGGCCAATACCATATTATCCGTTGGCAGAATCTGAAGCTCATCTCTCTCTTCGTCATCTTCTTCAGCATCGTGGCCATTTTCAGGCAACGTGATGTATGGGTCATCCTTGTTATCCGTATGATATGCTAAAGACTTGATATTGCCGAAGATGCTGTTCTGGACGTCATCTTCTTCCTCGTCATCTCCACCAGGTATATCGGGCTCATCATCGTAATGCTCCATGTCATATTCTTTGAGATCGTCGTCGTCGTCCTCGGCATTTTGTGCTTTCTCCTCATCCTCATCTTCGTCTTCATCGTCCTCGTCCTCGTCACCGTCGTCCCCTCCCTCTATGGTCTCTTTGCCAGGAGCACTGGTTCCTTCGCCATTGCTGTTTTTCATAGCTTGTCGAGCATTTTCAAGGTCGGCTTTTGCATCATCTAGCTCGAGTTTCGCCAGCTTTGAGATGCGGGCATATTCGTCTTCGTCAAAGACATACTTCGTGGGCATCGCCGCTGCATGGCCGCGAGGTACCCACGCTGTCGCCGTTATCATAGACATCTTGCGTATGTATAATCACTGGGTATGTTTCACGCAAAATAAGTTTCTTCCCAGACAGCTCTGCTCAAAATATTTTTGGGCTCCATCACATTATCATGCTATCGATAGGCACGGTCCGCTGCAGCCACGATGAGATCTGCTTACATAAGACATATCACTCCATTCACTCCGTACAATGGACGTGCGCCAACATTTAGATGACGATGTCCATTTGGATTTTGCACATAGGGACTGCCTGTATCATTGTGACCGGTTTATGCGTCAGTAGACTGGTCGGAGCAAGTTGTAATGCTCAGCTACTTGAAGCAGCATAAGATTAGCTCCCATAGCTGAAGAAGGTGTTCTAGGAAGTGTTCTCCAACAGGGGGTTGCACAATACGGAGGCGGGTCGGCCATGGTGACCCATAGCATCCGGATCGCTACCATATACAGCGATACAGCATTCAATGGTAGTAGAGATGACGTCTACCTCATCGGACAAACAACGACGTGGTCAAGAGTCCAGAGCAGATATGCGAAGCGTTCAAAGTCCACGAGTGACGCGAGTATTGAGGTCTAGCGAACGTAGCCAAAGAGATCGGTAGTGTCGCGAGAAAGCTACATTTGCAAAAGAAGCTTCACCGATCAAGCTGGAGTATGTCCATTTGCAGATATTCCAGCTTGACATCTGCCACGCTGCCATAGTGCCACTGGGCTTGATTGCTTCGAGATCTTGCTCAATTTGTGCTGCCTGGAAGGAGATGCGTTACTTCATCAGACGCATCATGCCATCTTCAGGGATGTCAGATTGATGTGTGTGGACTCCGCATACATGTGGCGCTAGATCGTTAGGCTGTAAGGAATGCGTGGGGAACGAGGACACCCGTATTGGTACGCGCTACAAGGTCTGGTAGAGGTCAATCTGCTGCATACGGGTTATACGAGTTCAACGTGACCATTGCTGCACTGCTCGCCGGGATCGTTGGTGAGGTGCGATGAGCTGTCGTTGATAGTGGGTGACGCGACGAAGGTGGTGTCATTGGTATATCTTGTCTGCAAGTGGTCTGTGCTAACATTCGTCGATCACAGCCAACATCCACGTTCTTCTCCATCTTGATTTAAGACAGATATCGAATCGTCCTGGCTCAGCGACCATTCAGAACGCAGCAAGCCATCAAGAGTCATGTGCCGCTTGAGCGCGCCTGGTATCTGAATCGGGCTCACAGCCACCTCTCAAAATGCCCTGGTCGTGTTGAACTATGGCGATGCTCGATGCCGTCCGACGTCATGGAGATACACATAGTCAAACTCTACCTCACAGTCACTCTACACAACGGCGGGCTGTCCGCAGATCCCAGTGATATTGCGTAAGAGGGGAGATGAGAGTTTGCTAGTGCGATCGTCTTCGAGTGTGAACTATCCCGGCCCAGCAGAAACCTGGATGTTGACCCGGGACGTGTCCAGTCGGTGAACCATGCAGTCTGAAAAGCTGCTCCAGTCGCAAGGTCATGCCTACTCTGCACATCGAGCCGAAGGCTAGGGTACCTGGACTTCGATATGGAGATCGAACGGGAGACACGATTCTGTGCATACTGCTGGGGTCGAAGCTCGCGGCACAGCCAAAATAAGCTCCCCATGTCGACAATGATGCTGTAGCACCGAGCTTATAGCTGTATCGGGACATGTGCTCAACTGTCAAATTGCTTTTGATCTCAGAGGACAACGATCTCGCGCTCTTGTTGTGTCAAGCGTTGCTGTTGTCAGCTTTGCCTGATTGTTAAAATCGCCGCACATTGAAGTGTGTCAATCAGCTCGAAAGCCGACGCCATCCAGGTGTGTACCGACCGAATTTCTCGAGCTTTATGGTTGAAGCTGAATTGATAGTGATGGCACCTAAAAGTGGGTTCACGTACCTGTCGTTATGGTTCTAAGCGGCCCAAGGCTTCGGGCACAGCCATGATCATGACAATCGCTGAGACTGCCGGCGGCTGGCATCGGACATTGCCTCTCACCAAGCCACAGTTTTCGTCCCGACTCAAACATTGCCGTGTGCAAGACGACCGCGGCTTAAAAATGGCATATTGTGGAAGGAGATGTGACGATCATTGTAAAGCTCTTCTCGATCGGGACTGAAGAGATCGATTGCTCACCGGTGCTCTCGAGCAACCAATGGCGGGTTGCCTTCTCTCAGGCTGAATCATCACATCAAACATAGAACCTGAAGTATGCCCGACTCAGCGGAACCGCCTCTGACGTCGGACCCGTTCTTCGCGCTGGGCAAGAGCTTCAACATACTTCATTGCCCTGTCCATCCTTCCGGTGAAGGATCGCGTTCGTGCGTGGACGAGCCGAGAGCCTTGACAGTCCTCGATCAAGCTAGATGAACGGAGTCGCCTACGGCTTTCTTTTAGGCATGAGGTTGTCATGATCACGCTCCACGGCAGGGAAAAGCACACCGGTGATGAACAAGCCAAGGATGCAATAAGATGTGACTGCAGGACTGCCGTGACCAATGAGCAATGGATATTGCTGTGTTTTTGGAACGAGAGCCGGTGTCCATGGACCTAGGATCCACTTTTTCATCTATCCGATGTCCTACCGAGGCGGCTCTCGCGATGAGGACTTCTGGAGCGCCCGAACGTATTCGAAGTTGCACGATGACTCCTGAGCGGTCAACGTTTCAGAATGTCACGCGGCGACAGCAACGAATTCGACCAAATGCCAGATGAGACTTGGAGCGCGAGATGAACAGGAGTATATATACAAGCTCGGATTGACTGGCTGAAGTAAGTGTATTCAAGAGTCCAATGCGCAATACCGTTACTGCAGTCTCCATTGATTCCTGCTTCTTCGCATCAGACAGAACCATTGACACTTCTTACACAATGTGTATGATTTACACACGCATTGGCTTTCGATGTACAGAAGAACTGACTACTAGCCTAGTCTTCCTCGGCGAAGAAGAAACCAAAGATGGACAGTCTCGGGTAGGGGCCAATCCTTTCTTCCTGCTGACACACATCCAGGAGACTGACTTCAGCAGGACGCCGGCTACTCCAAGTAGATCACCAATTCACCGCGCAAACGAATCCGAGCTCAGAATCCTCGCTCGAGTCTCTTCGGATTCGCAAGGTCCAGTACAGTAAAACGCTGGTCCATACCAAATTCCTACAAGTACAACAACTGTGACAAGCATTTGCCAGTGCAAACAGTGTCAAAGGTCTAGAGCGATCATGACGACAAAGTGGTCAAGGACACCAGGCATGCATCGATAAGCATGTATCATTGCACAATTGATGCGGTCAACAATCACATTCATTTTTGATGTTAGGGGTAGCGTCTATCCCTGTCGAAGTAGAGCTGAAATGGCTTGATAGCCGCGCCAGGAGGAAATACCATGGATCACACTTATAAGACGGGAAAACATGTTGGCAAGATATTGAGATTGTGCGAGATCTCGTCACATCGAATTCTACATCGGTACACAGTCCACTGTTTTTGGGGGAAGTCTGGAAAGCCCGAGTTTTTCATGCATGCTTCTACAACCATCGCACGATGTCTCTCGAAGTCAAGCCAGACACTTTTGCAGGGTGGAGGAGACTGCTTCTATGTGTTCAATATGGAACTTTTCTCTGATGAATGGGCGACGTGATGGGGGCGCTACACATCTTCCATGTCCACAAGTCTTCGTACACTGTCACTACTTCTCTCTATATCAGCTATATCTTACTATGAAGCGTTTCGAGAAGTCCGCTCAAGCGCGTTAGAAACCTCACTCATTCAACGTAGCAAGCAGCTAGTACTATTTCTTGTCCCAACCTCTACTATCAACTGCTATATACACCTTGGCCGTCTGACAATATATGCTTTCCACAGTTCATATAATCATAGCTGCGAAGCTGGGCAGACCTGGCCGCAGGTCTCTTGAGGCGCACACCCATGAATTGACCCAGACGTCTTCGGCATCATGATCACTCGACGGTGTTATCTTGAGTTGAAGGTCACAAGTTGTATTTTTCTGTACTTTACAGATGTATAACAACAAGATGATTCCCGAGTCATTCCGCGACCTGATGTCGACATCGGCTCCTGTAGCTTCGCCACTGCCGGCCATGTGCAGCTAAAAGATGCACAGGTGACGTGATGTGCTGTACACGAGACCTACAGTACGCCCTGCTTCTATGCTACACATCATGATAGGTTGGAAATTCCTTATTTTGTATTTATTATTAATGACTTAGGTTGCTTTGTGATAGTCAGAGGATCTGATTACACATCATCCGAATCGTATACCTGCGCCGTGAGGTGTATGACAATAGCTTAAAGGTGGGTTGTATACAATTTTTCAAATAGGTATATTGATGTGGTGAGAACATTTCAAAGCGTCGAGTTGCCTCCACTGACGAGAATATAGGATATGAGTATTGCCAGAGTAACATCCAGACCTTTCGTAGCACGAACGGCACTTTTCCAAACAGCCAGCAGTACCGCCAGAGTCACAACTCCGACCGCCACAAAGTGTACATATCAGCCAACCGTCCAACGGACGCCCCAGCAATCACTCTTCAGCACCAGTAGTCGCAAAATGTCTCTAGGCGTGCCACTCAACCTGCCAAAATGGTAAATACACTCTGAACTCCTCCAAGACCTCCTTCCCCTCGCTCACATCAACACCACTAGGCTGAAAGAGAACTCCCATCTCCTGCAACCACCGATCAACAACTTCTGCGTGTACTCGGACCCGCTGACGGTCATGGTGGTGGGCGGGCCGAACGCGCGCACCGACTACCACATCAACACGACGCCCGAGTTCTTCTTCCAGTACAAGGGCCGCATGCTGCTGAAGACGGTGCAGAACGGCAACGAGTTCAAGGACGTCTACATCGACGAGGGCGAGATGTTCCTGCTGCCGGGCAACACGCCGCATAACCCGGTGCGGTTCGCGGATACCGTCGGCATCGTGATCGAGCAGCCGCGACCGGCGGATAGCGTCGATCGGTTGCGGTGGTATTGTCAGCAGTGCGGGGAGGTGGTCAAGGAGGCGGCGTTTCATTGCACGGATCTCGGGACGCAGATCAAGCAGGCGGTGGAGGAGTTTGGGGCGGATGTGGAGGCGAGGAAGTGTGGCAAGTGTGGAGAGGTGTGCGAGACGCGGCCGTCGAAGGAGGTCATGGAGCAGATGAGGCTGGGTGGAAGAGATTGAAGAAAGTCAAAAGGCTATTTTTCCTTACGAATGATCTTTTAAAAGGTGTATTGAACCAGAAGTACGTACAATGAACCACGCACGTTCCAAAGCTAGTTGGAATTCTTCGTAATCGTGCGACTTGGTCTCTCATCTATCGTGTTTGACTAAATGGAGTGCTCCACGAGCCCAGAGTTCAGGATAGAATCCATCGGTGAGCATCCTATCGTGGTTGACAACAGGGGTGACAATAGACTGATTGAGTCTGAGTCTTGTACACCTGGGAACTGATTCTCGTAGATTTGTAATTCATCATAGCGTCGGGCCCTTCTGGCATGACTGTTCGCAGAGGGCGACGTGTTTGTCCGAACATTGAGTTACAGCTGTGAATATGATCACTGATCAAGCTGGAGCGACGCCACTGATCGGAGGCAGATTGCCTCCAAAACCACCTGTGGAGCCAAACCCACCGGCCCCTCGGACCGTCTCATCGAGCTGCTCAACAACGACAATGTCAGGCGTGTAAATCTGGATCTGTCAGTACAGCGTACCATCTACCAGTCAAACTTCCGACTCACCCTTTCTATTATCAGCTGAGCAATGCGCTCACCAACGGCAACCTTGAAATCAGTGTCGCTGAAGTTGAAGAGCAGAACACCCAATGGCCCGCGATAATCCGCATCGATTACGCCGGCGCCAACATCGATACTATGCTTGCTGGCTAGACCACTTCGAGGCGCTACTCTGCCGTATGTGCCTGCTGGTACGGCGATGCTGATGTCCGTTGCTACGATGACCTTGCCTCTTGCCGGGATGACGGTCTCCTTCGCTGCGTAGAGATCGTACCCTGCTGCGTATGCCGATCCGCGTGTGGGTGCTTTCGCCGTCTCAGACAGTAGCTTGACTTGCATGGCGGGTGGAGGAGGGTCGAAGGATGCCATAATGGGGAGGGTTGGCGCGGGAACGGGTGGTAATGGTGAAGTCACAGTAGCTAGTGGTTCGGGAGGCTCAGCAGTATGTGGAGTGGGAGTAGGTTGGTCGTTGAGTATGGCTAGCAGCATGTCAATACCGTATCTCAGCCGTGTGGTACCATTGGATCACCGTTACATACAGGCCACGCTTAGATTGGCTGCCGGTTCGGTATATTTGGTTCGTTTGGGTAAAGGAGACGAAGGTAAGCTGGGAGCGTCGTGCGCGACTTGCGGTTGTGGAGTGGCTTCGTCTGCCATTTTCAGTCTTTGCGCAGCAATAGAAGTGTGAGTTGTTCGAAAGTGCCCACTAACGAACGTCACATGCTAGGAGACGCGTTTGACGCGATTCTCGTGCTTGCGCTCCTGGGCACGTGCGAGGACTTTCTGCGCCAGCGCTAAACGTCGGCCCGGCACTAGCGCGGCTGTGCTTGATATATCAGCTTCCACCACGACCATCCATTCCATTGCTTTTTCCTTCTCCAGCTCTCTTTGCCTTTTGGCTTAGGTATGTCACCTCCCCTACACACACTTTCATTGAACCTTACTGACTCCCCCACGGATCAAGTGTAGTATCTGTTCTTTTCAGTTTAATCTCTGGAATGTCACTACGGTGACTTTATTGATTATCCTCATTTTTGGAACTCGTCGGGAGGCCGCTGGGCTTGCTTATGTCTCCTGCCACTGTGTCGCTGGTATCGCACTGCCTCCAGCTGATGCGAAAGTCTACACCATTTCATCAGACCACTTGCATCCTGCAAGTGCCTGGAGAAGAGGTTCTTCATACACATTGCAAAACCACTACTCAGTGCCTGAACAATGGAGGAGGACGACGCAGCTCGCTCACTGACACACGTGAGTCATGACTGTATAGCCTCAACCGCACGACTACATACGCTCACCGCAAGACTACACAAGCTCACCACCTAGTCTTCATCCGGCCATCGCATGGTCTCCACTTGCTGGCCTTGTTTTTGAAGCTGTTGGTACCCACAGTAGGCCATGCTATCAAGCGAGAATCGAAATCGATCCAGCATGTGAACCGCTCGCCGACATACCGGATTGACAGCCTATGACGAGAGGCGTGCGGACATCGTGTCATCATTTATTTGGACGTTCTTAGGATTGCTGCCACGCTTCTCTGACATTCACACGCGTTATGCGACAAGGTCTTGTTTCGTCAAAGTACATCTCGTGGTTCCTCTAACGCTGTCGACAGAAGCATCCACTCGCGACTGGGGTCCAATACCGCTCCACGTACATGTCACTAACATTACAAACATCGAGTGGGAAAATTGACGTAGATGCAAGACATGTAGACTGAGCGTTTCATACTCGGCGTAGTCATCATATACTGCATTCCGCTATACAATGCAGATGTGTTTTGAGGTTATGCTTTCGTTCATCAGCTCATCCTTGCACCCTGAATGTACGACCACTTGCAGTCTTTCGCTCTTTCTCCTCGACTTCAGGCCTGGCTCTTCGGAGTACTTCAACGGCACAGTTAGTGATTGGTCTTGCAGCATGAAACTGACGAGTGCTTCCTGAACATACCTTGCAAAAAGTCTGCTGTCCGCCTTCGCATACGGCTGTGGATGTATGCTTTGCTTGCCTTGATATGGTAGTGGAAGTAATCTCGGAAGGTCTGGATGTGCGAAATAGCTTGGTCTCGTCTTTGTCTGGTTAGATGCTCGGGGAACAGCACTGATGAAGTAGATCAGTATAGCACGACGCTTCTACAACATACAGCGTGAACTTACCGAAGGTGATGTATCCGACCTCTCCCTTTCCGTTCGCCAAGCCAGGCTGGCCTTGCAACTCTAACGGCGGCTCATTACGGAACAGAACCTGCGGCGCGTTCTGCACTCCACGCTTTCTTGCATCGACAAACTCCTGCAAGAACACTTTGCCGTAGATCCTGTCCGTCTCCTCGCGAAAGACCGTGCTGAATATGACTGTGACTCTGTCATGCGACGCCTTGATATATATTGCCTCCTCTTCACGGTAGTGGATGGCTCGCACCTGCCCTCCCTCCTTGACACCTGCTGGCGCCGACTCGGACACGTAATGGCTTGCTTCCTCTTCCAGTGCCGCAAACTCATCGAATGCTTGCTCGAAGGGCGCTGCCATCGCATTGCGCTTCATCAAGCTTATTCTGCGCACCAGATCGTCTCGTTCCTCTTGACTCGGTGGCAGCTGCGTGAGATCCACCTGGACGCTGAAATCATATCCATTCTCGGGAGCAATGATGTATGGTCCATATTCGCGCTCCAGAACCGTTTGAGCGCCATACTTCACGAGATCGGCGAAGCATTTGAGTGCAATAGAGATGACAATCTTGGTCTTTTCGGCAGGAGTAGAGATATGGAAAGTGACGTTATCGAAGTCGGAAGCTATTTGATCGATCGAGGTGGGAGTAGCACTGTCAATGGTCAATATTGTTTTCCTCTCTGGAGGGGCGGTACATGTCATACTCTGGTGCGAAGCGATCTCTCAAAAGACTCTCGATGAGCACGTTCTGATAGTCAAGTAGAAGCATCTTTGCAATTCCGAATGTGTGAACGGTTCTCTCTCAATCTTCACACAAGCAATGCAGCGAGATCGACAGAGCACTCCCGGTACGTAATTGCTCATGGCTGAGGCAGTGAAGTGGGCTGCTCGAATGAGGCTCGGCGGGCCGAGCCTTGATGTGGGGTTTGATGCTGTTGTCTTCTGAACTTTTTGGCCGATCAAGAATTTTGTCGCAAAGATGGTCCGATCCTACAGGTAAGTCTAAACTTCATTTCGCGGGAGTAACCAAACACTGATTGAACCAGGAAGTACGAGGTCGGTCAGGCCTTCGGTACTGTCTGCACTGCGACAACAAACTGTGTCTGGACTCCAGATGGGTATTCGAGCAGCACGACAAGAAAAACAGGCTCAGGACGAGCGTACGTGGGCGCTAATGAAGATGTGATATGTTGGGACATCAAGAAGGGGGAGCTTCTGTCGCGATGGCATGACAAGGACAACAAGACTGCTGTTACGTGCATCACACAATGCGACATCCAGCCAGATCTTTACGCTGCTGGGTACACAGACGGGTCGATAAGAACATGGGACGCTCTCTCATCACAGATTGTTGTTAGCTTCAACGGACATCGCTCTGCCGTCACGCAACTTCAGTTTGACCGTGAAGGCGCGAGACTGGCTAGTGGAAGCAAAGACACGGATATCATTGTCTGGAACCTACTATCAGAAACTGCTGAGTACAGATTACGAGGGCACAAAGATCAGATCACCGGACTCTCATTTCTGAGAACTCGACGGTCACAAAGGCAAAGTCCGCATACTGACGAGGGTGTTGATGTAGCGCCTAGCGATGTTGAGGAAGATGTTGAAGAGAAATACCTGCTCTCTACCTCCAAGGACGCGCTAATCAAGCTCTGGGATCTCACTGCACCGCACTGCATTGAGACACACGTTGCTCAGACGAGTGGAGAATGTTGGGCGATGGGTATGAGTCCAGATGGCGCTGGATGCATTACGGCCGGTAACGATGGCGAGCTGAAAGTATGGAATGTGGATTTGGACAGGCTTGCGGACCTTGGTAATGGTACGGAAAAGCTTAAGAACCAGGACATTCTTGTCAGCCAGGGTATCCTTCACAGACAAGGAAAGGACAGGACGATCGGGTTGTCCTTCCACCCAAAGCAGGATTACATTGCGGTGCATGGCTCTGAGAAAGCAGTGGAGCTGTGGCGTATCCGGTCACCAGAGGAAGTTCATCGACACATGCAGCGCAAACGAAAGCGAAGACGCGAAAAAGCTGCAGCAAGTGGAGCAGAGCTCGTGCCAGAGGCCGATGATACCTTGGACGCAGTAGATGTGAACGATCTCTTCGTATCCCATGTCATAGTCCGCACTGGTGGCAAGGTTCGATCAATCGATTGGGCTAGTCGTGGAAGCCGAACAAGCAAATCAATACAGCTCTTGATCGCAAGCACGAACAATCAGCTCGAGCTATATTCCGTGACCACGCACAGGGCGCAGATTAAAGCAGCCAAGGAATCTGCAGGACCCGAGTACAATCGGTCAATGGCTGTCGAGCTTCCGGGTCACCGGACTGATGTTCGTTCTTTGGCGCTGTCATCTGACGATCGCATGCTTGCTAGCTCATCCAGTGGTCAACTCAAGGTCTGGAATATGAAGACTCTGTCGTGCTTACGCACCTTGGAGTGTGGACAAGCACTCTGCTCGGCCTTTCTGCCTGGTGATCGCATAGTCTTGCTAGGCACCAAGACGGGCGAGCTGGAGATGTACGACATCTCGACCAGCACACTGATTGAGAGCTTCCAAGCACACGACGGCGCCATATGGACACTCGCCGTAAATCCTGATGGTCGAAGCGTTGTCACTGGCTCTGCTGATAAGTCTGCCAAGTTCTGGAGGTTCGATATTATAGACGAGGACATTCCTGGCACCCGACGCTCTACACAACGACTAAAGCTCACGCAAACACGACAGCTCAAAGTCACAGACGATGTGCTGAGCGTCTGCTTCTCTCCTGATCAACGGTTGCTTGCTCTCAGCACGCTGGACAACACAGTCAAAGTCTTCTTCGTCGATTCGCTCAAGCTATTCCTTACACTATACGGTCACAAACTGCCAGTATTGAACATCAGCATTTCCAGCGATAGCAAGCTCATTGCAACCTGCAGTGCCGACAAGAATGTCCGTATCTGGGGCTTGGATTTTGGCGATTGCCACAAAGCTTTCTTCGCCCATCAAGACAGCGTCATGGCGGTGTCATTCATTTCGCACCCCGTAGAGAATGACGAACGACATCTTTTGTTCAGCACGGGCAAAGACGGCGTAGTGAAGTCGTGGGACGGCGACAAGTTCGAGCAAATCCAAAAGCTAGATGGGCACAAAGGTGAAGTCTGGGCGATGGCGGTGAGCAGGACCGGCGAGACTATCGTCACAGCTTCGCACGACAAGAGTATTCGAAGTTGGCAGGTCGGTGACGATCTCATCTTCCTCGAGGAAGAGCGTGAGAAGGAGCTGGAAGAGATGTACGAGGCCACGCTTGCCCAGAACCTGGATCGAGATGCTCGCGATGAAGATCAACAAGAGGGCGAAGTGGGCGTGGCCACCAAACAGACTATCTCGACTCTGACGCATGGTGAAAAGGTGATGGAAGCTCTGGAACTGGGCACTGCGGACCTCGAAGTCATGCGAGTACACGACGAACAACAAGCGAACGCGCCAAACACGAAGTTCGCACCACCACAACGCAATCCGATCTTCCTGGCCCTCGGAAACATCTCCGCAGAACAGCATGTGCTGTCCACGCTACAGAAAATTCCATCACCGGCTCTCCACGATGCCTTGCTCGTCATTCCGTTCTCCACATTGCCTACACTATTCGCGTTTCTCTCACTCTTCTTGCAGAAACGCATGAACCCAGAACTCGCATGGCGTGTGACGTACTTTCTGTTGCAAGCGCACATGAAGCAGATTGTGGCGTCTCGACAGATGAGAGATGTGCTGGAAGAGATTCTGGACGCGTATGAAGACTGGCAAGAGCAGGAGAGGAAGATAATGGGGTTTAATCTGGCAGGTCTCACAGTCATGGCGAGAGATGTACGTGAGAGCGAGACGACCTCGGCCTATCTAAACGGGGTAGAGGTAGATGAGGGTGATGTGGGCAAAGGGAGGAAGAAACGGGCATTTGCTAGCATTGCTTGATCAGTGATCTACTGGTCTTGCCGGCAATGCATGTTGTTGGATAAACTGTGAGATGGAGAGTGTAACAAACTACTCATGGACGTGAATAATGTACATCAACCACGCTCATCAAGCTTGACAGCATAGGTTACCTTGTCTACACATTCAAGGCGCTAACGACGTTGTGTCGAGCATGGTATAATCCTCTTCGACACACGCGGTGCTCTCGAGAGAAAATAGATTCACGCATTGTGACATCGTCAGCAGAAGGCCTCCCAAGCATTCCAGGCCCAGCAGAGTTGTGATCGCGTGCTGGTGCAGAGCCGAGCCATGCGTATGCATGGAAATTTTGCGAAGAAAAAAAAAATCTCCAGTGTGGCTGCAGCTGTGCATGGGGAGCTGTTCCCGACCTGGGAGCTTGGGCTCGTGTGATTATTTCCTGTCGACAGCACCTTTAACATCACTTTTTCTCTCCAGATCACTTTACATTCTTTTTACCCAATCGACTCCTCTTGCAATCGGTCGTAGTCATCGTCAAAGCGGTCAAGCAAACCGGGGGTTCAGATATCGTCGAGCTCGTTATCGCCCGGTTGTGATTGGGTGCGAGCCCTGCTTGCTCCACAAACCATTGTCGAGGGCCCGGGCGAACACCGTCACGTAACTTTTTTTGCAACTGGCGATTGACCGAGAACAGGAGTCTTCCTGTTCATACAAGGACTTTGGCCAGCTGAGCAGACGATCTTGAGGAGCTTCCTTTGGAGTGGCACGCGACAATGGCTCTCAGCTGCCGTGTTGCGAGGCAGATCGTTAAGCTCCAACAGCAACAGCAGCAGCAAGCCCATCTGACTCAATGCCTGGCTCGACAAAGCTTTGCTTCCACGAAGAGGAGCTTCACGAGCACTACCAGGGCCCCACGAGCTGTCAGGAATGGCAACAAGTCTACTCCCCAGCAGCAAAGCCGGGCGTTCTCTCGCTCGGTGAAGCTCGCTGCGAGCCAAGCTCAGACAGCTCCTAGGGCGCAAGCATACCTTGAGAGCGGTGTCATCGCCGGCGCTCAGAACCTCGTCGACGTCAAGAAAGTCTTGGTGATTGGTTCCGGTGGTCTTTCCATTGGCCAAGCCGGAGAGTTCGACTACTCTGGTTCTCAGGCATTGAAGGCTCTCAAGGAAGCTGGGGTGCAGTCCATTCTGATCAACCCCAACATCGCCACGATCCAGACGGCACACGTGCTTGCCGACGAAGTCTACTACCTCCCCGTCACCCCCGAGTATGTCACCTACGTTATCGAAAAGGAGCGCCCGGACGGCATCATGCTGGCGTTCGGTGGACAGACCGCCCTCAACTTGGGTGTGAAGATGGACGAGATGGGCATCTTTGAACGTTTCAACGTGAAGGTGTTGGGAACAAGCATTCAAACGTTGAGGACGAGCGAGGACAGAGACCTGTTTGCCAAGGCGTTGAAGGAGATCAACATTCCCATTGCAGAGAGCATAGCCGTGTCGACCCTTGACGAGGCATTGGAAGCTGCGGAGAGCGTTGGATACCCGATCATTGTGCGTGCAGCTTACGCGTTGGGTGGTCTCGGATCTGGCTTCGCCGACAACCCCGAAGAGCTGAGGAACTTGGCAGCTCGATCTTTGACTTTGTCTCCGCAGATCTTGGTTGAGAAATCGCTCAAGGGCTGGAAGGAGGCTGAGTACGAGGTCGTCCGAGATGCTTCCGACAACTGCATCACAGTCTGTAACATGGAGAACTTCGACCCACTTGGCGTCCACACTGGTGACAGTATCGTCGTCTCGCCGTCTCAGACGCTGAGCGATGAGGAATACCACATGTTGCGAAGTGCTGCCATCAAGATCATTCGTCATTTGGGAGTGGTCGGAGAGTGCAACGTTCAGTACGCTCTTCAACCTGATGGTCTTGATTACCGCGTCATCGAAGTCAACGCTCGTCTGTCCCGATCCTCTGCCCTCGCTTCAAAGGCTACTGGTTACCCTCTTGCTTACACCGCTGCGAAGATCGCTCTTGGACACACCCTGCCGGAGCTACCCAATGCTGTCACTCGCACTACAACCGCTAACTTCGAACCGTCACTTGATTACATCGTCACCAAGATCCCACGATGGGATCTGTCCAAGTTCCAGAACGTCAATCGCAACATTGGCTCGGCCATGAAGTCGATCGGAGAAGTCATGGCTATCGGCCGCACGTTCGAAGAAAGCTTCCAAAAGGCTATTCGTCAGGTTGATCCTAGTTTCCTCGGCGTCCAGGGCGACCACTTCGAGGATCTCGACGAAGTCCTTCGCAACCCGACTGATCGCCGATGGCTGGCTGTTGGCCAAGCGATGCTTCACGAGGGGTACACTGTCGACCGCGTCCACGATCTCAGCAAGATCGACAAATGGTTTCTCTACAAGATCCAGAACATCGTCGACTGCACCCATGAGCTCCAGGAAATCGGATCACTCTTCGGCGTCAAGAAGGAACTCATGATGAGCGCCAAGAAGATGGGTTTCAGTGACAAGCAGATCGCGAAGGCTGTCAACTCTACTGAGGATGAGGTCCGCGCCCGCAGGAAGAACTTCGGCATCAAGCCTTGGGTCAAGAAGATCGATACTCTTGCTGCTGAATTCCCTGCCGACACCAACTACCTCTACACTACCTACAACGCCACGAGCCACGATGTGGAATTCGATGATCACGGTATTGTTGTGCTTGGATCTGGTGTCTACCGTATTGGAAGCTCGGTCGAATTCGATTGGTGTGCTGTGAACGCTACACTGGCATTGAAGGAGCTCGGCAAGAAGACGGCTATGATCAACTACAACCCGGAAACCTACTCCACTGATTTCGATGTCGCCGACAGACTTTACTTTGAAGAGTTGAGCTATGAGCGAGTCATGGATATCTACGAGCTTGAGAGTGCAAGTGGTGTCGTGGTTTCCGTCGGTGGCCAGCTCCCTCAAAACATTGCCCTGAAGCTGCAAGAGACTGGCAAGGCTCGTGTGCTCGGAACTGATCCCAAGGATATCGACAAGGCTGAGGACCGACACAAGTTCTCTCAGATCTTGGATTCTATCGGTGTTGACCAGCCCGCCTGGAAGGAGCTCACCAGCTATGCCGACGCCAAGAAATTCGCGAACGAGGTCAGCTACCCCGTGCTTGTCCGTCCCTCTTACGTGTTGTCTGGCGCCGCCATGACTGTCATTCGCTCCGAGGAGGAGCTCGAGGAGAAGTTGCTTGCCGCCAGCAATGTCAGCCCCGACCACCCAGTCGTCATCACCAAGTTCATCGAAGGCGCACAGGAGATTGACGTTGACGCCGTGGCCTCAGATGGCAAGCTCCTCGTCCACGCCGTTTCCGAGCACGTTGAGAACGCCGGTGTTCACTCTGGTGACGCTTCTCTCATCCTTCCTCCTGCCAGTCTCTCTGCAAGCACCGTCGAGCGTGTCAAGGAGATCGCACACAAGGTTGCCAAAGCCTGGTCCATCACTGGACCTTTCAACATGCAGATCATTTCCGCCAAGGACCCCAACGGTGGCCAGGATCAACTGAAGGTCATCGAATGTAACTTGCGTGCCTCGCGCTCCTTCCCGTTCGTATCTAAAGTCCTCGGAACCAACTTCATCAACATTGCAACTCGTGCACTCCTGGGTAAGGACGTTCCCGAGCCCGTTGACTTGATGGCCGTCGCTCGTGATTATGTCGCAGTCAAGGTCCCACAATTCGCCTGGACTCGTCTTGCTGGTGCTGACCCATACCTCGGTGTGGAAATGTCAAGCACTGGTGAAATGGCCTGCTTCGGCACCAACCTTGTCGAGGCCTACTGGACCGCCATGCAGTCAACCATGAACTTCCGTCTCCCCGAACCTGGTGAAGGTCTCCTCTTCGGTGGTGACACCCAGACCACCGACCTTGCCAAGATCGTCGATTTCCTCAACCCGCTCGGCTACAAACTCTACGCCGCGAACGAGGACGTCAAGTCCCACCTCGAGAACATGAGCAAGGACGGCAGCGTCAAGGTCGAGGTCATCGAGTTTCCCAAGGAAGACAAACGCGCGCTCCGCGAAGTTTTCCAGAAGTACGACATCCGTGGCGTGTTCAACCTGGCCAAGCGACGAGCGAGCAGTCTCGTGGACGAGGATTATGTCATGAGGCGAAATGCCGTGGATTTCGGTGTGCCACTTTTCATGGAGCCTAAGGTGAGTTTGCTTGCTTGATCGTACACTTATTGCTCTCTTACTGACCAAAATCTCCCCACTAGACCGCCGTCCTCTTCGCCCAATGCATGAGCGAGAAGCTCCCCAAGCCCGACGGCATCCCCAGCGAAGTCCGCCGCTGGAGCGACTTCATCGGCGGAAAGCCCTTGTAGATGGAAATTTATGTGTCGGGCATCTATCTCTCCCTACTAGACCCTGAAAAGAACCCGAAAAAATAGATCAAAAGGTTGGAGTGTGTGTGCCCGGGATTTTGCCCAGGGCTATGGTTCCTTTGATGCAACAGCAGTGTTTGCTGGGCGGTACTCGTTCGGTCGTTCGTTCGCACGATAACGACGACGACGACGACCTGTGCTGGGTGGTCGCTTTTATGATATCACAATTTTACTCTTTGATAGCGATCGCGGAAATTATCTTGAAGTCTTATGCATGCTGTGTCCTTGAAGTGATGGATGTGTAATTGGTAAGGCGGTTCCTTTGGATAAGGTAGCTAGCATGTTCGAGAAGAGGCATGCTATGTCGTTGCGAAGGGCAGGGGCGGTCTGAAGTCGAGAGAGGTCCATTTGTAAGCTTATGCCCATAGTCTACGCCATACTTCTGGTTATCCAGTATCATGCTTGATAACATGGAGCTTACGGAATGGTGACTAGTCCATCGACTTCATTCGCAACGGCAAAAGACTGCGTCTCCGCCAGCAAATCACACAGGGTCTTACAGAGCCATGAGGGCATTCAGACAGTCACGTTCAAATGGTTCACATTCATCAGTACGAAGTACGACGAAACGCTATATCCTCGCGCGAGCTACGAACATACTGACAGAACACATCTACCAATCGCCCTCGGCGTCATCGTTCTGGTGCATGGCTTTCTGTCGCGCGCGCAACGCTTCCGCCAGTCCGCCGGCGATCCCACCTCCACCGCCATTCGCGCCCGACGGTGTCGAGAGGCCACTACTGTTGGTGGAGTAGGCGGAATCCCGCGGCGTGGCCGGGGCTGCGGGTTTGCGACCCACAGGACGTTTTGCGGGCGGAGCGGGCGGTGTGGGCTTGGCTTTCACCGCTGGCGCACCGTTTGAGACTCCGTTTGCGCGCGTAGCGGAAGGCGCAGGGGGTGGTGCAGGGCGGGAGGCGACGACAGGGGGCGGAGGAGGGGCTTGCTTGACCTCTTCGAGATATGCGGCCGGGGCCCAGCCAGAGGCGGAGGAGTCCAAGCGGCGAGCAAGCCACCAGCCTACAGTGTGTTAGCAATATGTCATCTCAGCAGAGTGCTGTGGTAGTGCTTACCGTTGTTCTCTTTTTGTGTAATGTAGATCACTTCGCCTTCCTTCAAGCTGAGTTCGCCGCCTGTTTGCCCGTTGAACGCGTACAAAGCTTTGTATTGCGGGTCCTTTGGTGGTGCTGCAGCCGCTGGGGGCGGTGGAGGAGGCGGTGCACGGGTGGAGGAAGCTGTTGATGAAGCTGAGAAATTGCGTTCATGGCTGTTCCCATTTGACAGGCTTGCAACAGGCTGAGCTTGAGGGATTTGCATCTGAGGCTGTGGCACTGGCACGACTCGCTCGGCGGTCCTGGCAGACGCACCAGGAAGAGGTCGAGCTTGTGGCACATTTCCACGCTGCGCCGCTTGCTGAGATAGCTTACCGCCAGTACTCTTCTTGAGCAATTTACCGCTCGTGATAGCCCTGCCAGCTTTTGGCTTGCCTTTCGGTGTAGGCCTGCTAACAGAACTTGGCGATTCTCCTGGCGCGACATGGATCTGGCCGCTCTTGTACAAGTCACCGCGTTGCACTTGCGGGTCTTTTACAGCCTTGATCGTTGCCGGCTTGCCAGGCTTCTTGTTGTATTGAATCGTGTCGCCAATGCGGAGCTCGACCGTACCGCGACTGGCTTGCTTGAGCTGGGTGAAGAATTCGGTCTTGAAGATGCAGTTCAGCAGGGGGTCTGGTTCTTGTGGACTACCAATGCCGAGAGAAAACCAGTCGTCTTGAAGTGAGCTCGTGCTGACATACTTGAGAGCAGCTAGTGGGACTGTCCTCTCGGAAGAGATCTGAACGACATTGTTCGCCTTGACCTGTTTGATGATGTAGATGTTCCTGTCTGTAAGGACCAGGAAGCGGGCTTCGGGTTTACTTGAGCGACCCAGCTTCGAGACCAAGATTTCTGCACGGCAAGAAAAGTAAGTCTTCTCACCAGCACCAATCTGAGCATGTGTTCGGAGAATCTCGCCACTGCCACCTCGGTTATCGATGCCAAGGTAGTCGCCCAAGAAACGCCTGTAGCCGACGAGAGAATAGCGCCTGCGCTCTTTGCGGCCTGCAAGGACTCGGTGACCCTCATCACGCAGTTTTTGGAAGTCTTCGCCACCACTCTTCTTACGCCAGAAGCGCTGGATCCTAGACGCAGCCTCAGCGCGGTATCGAAGATAGTTGCGCCATGCACGCTGAATCCGGATAGCCATGTTGTGCCAATATCTGTCTCGCATTGTTTCAAGCGCAAACAAAGTCTCTGGTGTCTTGATGAAAGCCTTCGTTACACCCATCTGCCATTCCTCTGCAGGAATAGATGTATCCTTCAAGATCTGTCGTACACCTGATTTCGCATCGCCAGTCCATGTGTAGTCACCGGCATAGCTAGTCTTTGGTGAAAGTAGGTAGAAACGTTCCACAAACTTCTCAAAAGTCTGGCGGTATGCGAAACCTGCTCGTCGGATGCGCACGTTTTCCTGCAGACCGAGGTATTTGATCTGATGCAGCACATTCGCAACGTTGTACTCTGTGGGGCTCTTGTTCTCATTCGGTTTGATCGTACGGATATAGCTGGGTGTGCACTTCATCAACGTTGCGACAAGGTCGTTTGCAGAAGACTTGATCTTGTCACCAGCCGTAGGTGGACGTCTCCTGTTGTCTTGATCAACTTGCTCCGGGAAAAGGGTATGCACGAAGCTGTTCTGGCTTTGCGCGCATAGGTTTAGCAGATCCTTCAGCAACTGGTCCTTGTTCTTATCCGTCATACCCTCCACCGCGTAGTGGACATCTCCGGCGTAGTGCTTGATGACGAATTGACCCTGTCGAGGTTGGAAGTTGGGATTCGAAGATAACGCGTTCAATCTCGATACGAATGTCTGATCTGCTGCTGCAGGATCGGCATGCGCTGTTGCGCAAGCATCGTTCAATGCAGCGAACACACCTGGCGGTCTCTTCTCTTCGATGAGCTCACAGACAACCTTGTTGTCAAAATACTTGATCGGCGTCCACTTGATCTGTTCTCTCTCATACTCTTCCTGCTCGGTCTTGAGTGTCAATTGAATGAAAATCTGCTGCAATTTCTCATTCACGTAGTTGATACAAAGTTGCTCGAAAGAGTTCTTTTCGAAGATCTCGAAGCCGTAGATATCCAAAATTCCAATGCTGTGAGCAATCGCACCTCGGGCTCTCAAGGACTGATTGACACGCTGCACGATCCAGTCGAACATATTTGTGTAGATGGCCTTACTCAGAGCGTCCCGAACAGCTGTCGCTTGCGCAATGTTCATCGGCGAATCGTAAACGGAGCCTCGTCGCCCACCACGGCTTGTCTCAATGATGCGTGTGGTCATAGCCTTGTTCACGTGTGCTGCATCGACCTCGAGTAGATATGCTACAAAGTCAATCACAGATTGATCACGCACTGCAGCGTTGCCGTTGTCATCCTCGCCGAATGAGATGTTTCCGATCCAGAGGATGGACGCCAGCATCCGAAAGATATCATCTTGTTCAGCCTGGGTCATACCAATGACCTTCATTGCATTGAGGGTATCTTTGAACTCTGCAACATCGTCTATTCCGGCAACGTCATAGCAATTGCTCTTGCTCGTATAAGAATAGGTTTTTGGTTGCTGGACGCCAAAATTGGCTCTGTGATCTTGGCTCGCAGCTTTGGTGAACTGGTAGAAAATATGGAAATTCCTTTCATCTTTGATCTGGCCCACCACCCTGCTCTTCTCCAGTAGGTAGTTGTTGATGTTCGCTCCAACAGGCTCTCCTTGCTGGTTGAATTGGATCTCCAAATACTTTCCGAAACGCGAGGAGTTGTTGTTCCGTAGTGTTTTCGCGTTACCGAAGGACTCCAGCAGAGGATTGGTCGCAAGCACCATGTCTTTGATCTCCTGGATCGAGCTGTTGGTACCTCCAGATACGTTTGCAATATACTGCATTAACCTCTTCGCAGCCTCTGTCTTTCCAGCTCCAGACTCGCCAGAGATAATGACGCACTGGTTCTCCATGTATGCTTTCATATTGTAGTATGCGCTCTCTGCGATTGCGAAGACATGTGGCGGCACCTCCAATCTATTCTTCCCTCTGTAGCTGTCCAGCACTTGATCTGTATAGATCCCCAGGTCTCGGAAAGGGTTGACAGAGACCAGCACGTGGCCGATGTAGGTGTAGATCTCGGCATTCTCGAATCGTTTCTTCAGGTTATCGTTGATCGCATCATTCGTGATTTGACTGATCAGTGTCAGATCTGACACTCCCACTTCCTTCTTCTTCGTTGTTTCGTATTGCGCTTTGCGAATATTGGGCTGTGCTCCATTGCTGCTCGCTTGTGGTTGCGCCTGAGCTTTGCGCCCGGCTCGTTTGGTGACCGCCTTGCCTTACTGTCAGCACGAAACAAGTGTCGAGTCAATTGTGGGAGGGTCTACCATTGTGGTTCAATATCCGGGACGCTCACTCCTGTACTCGAGGTCGTCTGGTCCCGCCGAGAGCGCCTACAAACGCGGCTTCGAGGATCGCTGCGAGGTCAGATGCACGATTCGCCAGCCTGCCGGAATCACACAAACACTCCGATACCCAGGCTACAGCAATTCGCCAAGAAGAGGAAGTTGTTGAGAGAATAGCAAAGAATGTAAGGTATGATCGCAATTGCAAAAGCAGTTCGTTGGCGGGTCTAGAGTTCCGAATGCGCCGACGTCAGAACGCCGTCGGGCTCGTTGACTCAGCCACATTGGAAGCCATCCAGATGCCGGTCAACAAATTATGTCGGTTTGAACACGCAATGCGCCTCGCGGCATGAGGCAGTGACTTCTCTCGGTGAGCCAGACTGCGCCTCTGGTGACACTGAGGAGATGCCAGACGATGAATGCAGATACATACGCTGCTTGAATCCGTATGCCTCTATGAACATGTAATTTTTGCCACACATTTCTGTAAGTCGTCTGTCGCCGGAGCACTGTCGTTGTGACATTTGCAACATCATCATATTCCAGGCTACTGTACGATGTATTTTGATGGTGGATCCCTCACAAAATAATCTCCTCGAGTGCCATTCGGCCATGGAGGACGAATCCCATAAGCGATTGGCTAAACGTCAAAAAGTCCGTAACTCGATTGACGGGCCTGCTCGATCCCGGATTCAGCAAGGAGGCAACTATCCTTATGCGCAACTCGACGATGGCTTCATACGCTTAATAGTCATTCAACCTGGAATGCTGGACGAGCCTCTGACGGGACATTTCGACACATGTGCACTCGAGGATGCAAGATATAGCGCAATCTCGTACGCGTGGGGAACAACGCAACGCTTCTGTACTATGGTATTGAAAGATCACCATGTCCTGCAGGTTAGTGAAGCTGCATATGGAGCCCTGAGAAGATTCCGACATCCATCTGAGGAACGCAACATCTGGGTGGACTCGCTATGTATCGACCAAAGCAACTTGCAGGAAAAAGGTGCGCAGGTAGCTATGATGGGTCAGATCTACCAGACCGCCGAGCAGGTGCTTGTATGGCTGGGTGAGTCCGAGACGTCAGATGCCATGGCTTTCTGGGCCTGTCACCAGCTGGCCAAGGCCTGGCCTAGGTGGAAAGAGGCGAAAGGATCCTCCACTTCTGGCATCTGGAGGGAATCCCTCAAAGCGGAATTTGGGAGAAGTGCTCTAACCATAGCTTCTTATGATGGCTACTGCCCGTGTTGCAAGGAAACTTGCCATTGGCAGGCCTTGAGGACTGAAGCTGAATCAACCTATGTGACTCTGTACCATGAAGCGCAGGTGAGCATCAGACGGCTCATGTTAAGGCCATACTTCCAGCGTCTATGGCCGGTGCAAGAGGTATGTATGGCAAAATCATGCACTGTGTATGCTGGTTCGCACAAAATCACCTTTGATGCTTTATATGGCGCTCTAGATCTTCTAGCGACGCTTCAATCTCAAGTTCTCGATCAGCAGCAGGTTCTGGCCTTCACATACAACAAACGGAGAGTTTTAAAGGAAAGTGCTGCGGAACCTGCCTGGGCCACCTTGCTCGACACCCTCGCTGCAACTCAGACACTTCGGACTCAGGATCCCCGGGATCGGATATATGCTGTGAGATCCTTGACAGATGTTGCGACGGCGTCCTTCATCAAGCCAGATTATGAGATCTCGATGCCGCATTTGATGATGAACATAGCTATCGGATTACTCAACGCTGCCGGATCTCTGCTATCAGGCACGTCTGGAAAGCCGGCAGTACGAGGGGCAGATCCTTCTATCGTCCTGTCACTCGCGGCCGCGCAGAGAGTCGAAGACCAGCATCCATTGGATTCAAGGATGTACGGAAACTTCATTCACACCATTTCTGGCAAGGAGTTTTCCGTACTAGATGAATATCATCGAAATATGAAGCTCCCAAGCTGGACACCTGATCTGGCAGGACATCATGAGCGTATGTGGAAGACCTATCGGGATTACGCAAGAAGTAGTTGCGAGTTCTCTGCTGGAGGTCGTGCGAATCTGAAGGCCATTCGGCCTAAACCGGACTCCAGACTCATCGAAATCCGTGCTAAATTGCACACCACAGTTTCACGGGTGCAAAGTCCGCAGTGCATTGCTATGAGCAACCCGGGATCACAGAGCCCGAACGACGAAACGAAGCTCAGCGCTAGCCTGGCCTTCGATAATTTCTGTAAAAGCTTTTTGTTTGCTAAGCACTCAGATCATTTCAAGAATCTTTGTAGTGCAAGCGAGCAAGAGCGCGAGACCGCGGCGATCGATATGGTGACGTTCCTGACACAAGGCCGCAAGGTCTCCGCCGACAATGATCATGCTGATCATCACTCAGAGAGAACTTTCTTCGAAGACTTGTTCGTGAACGGCTATTCCCCTCTCTTCGAATATGGTCCATGGAAAGGGCGTATGGGCCATAATTCCAAACAGCCGTGTACGCCCATCGACCGTAGGATTGCAGGCATGATTTATGATCAGGGCTACAATCGGTCACTCTCACACGACAGACTGATCGCTTCGTTCTCCAATGGCGGTATTGGATGGGTCGAGCCAGTAGTACGGACAGGCGACACAGTCTTCCTGCTTCAAGGGGCTTGTCTGCCATTTGTTCTGCGGAAGCAACTTGATGGCACTTACGAGAATCATGGCGACGCATATGTTCATGGCATAATGTTCGGTGAAGCCTGGGATGGCTCCGAAGCAGAATGGACCACGATGAGCTGAGTGCCAATACGCCCTTTGAATACATATAGTCAGTGAAAACGCCAAGTTGGTGCTGAAGCACATGCAGTCTAATTATATAATATGGACACCAAGCGTGTTGCTATTCTTGACTGACGTAATGACAGGGCGGTGCTACCGGCGCATCATGTGTGTAAGCGCAGTAGTACTGCGTCACGCGGCAACCTCTAAGCTTGACTTTCCTCCTACAACCACCTCGTCAGATCTCATTCACTTGCTTTCTACGATGCATCGATAACGAGCGACGACCCAGGCGCCTCACGGTCGCCTCATCTTGCAGCATATCTACCCACATCATACGCTAATACCGACTCTTACCTCCACCGCCTCACCGAGTCCGTTTCAATAAGATCACCTCGGCCATGTCCAACTACTCCGACACTGCGCGTGCGCTTGCCTCGCAAATCGACGACGAGGATCGTGGGTCGCGCAATGGCCGGAGTCTGCACTCACCCACCTGGACCCGCCGGTCACTCGACGCTGCCGAGCAGCGACCGCGCTGGATGCAAAAGGCCGAGAAGCTACAACGCCGCGCGCTCAAGTTCTGGTTCCATTTCACCGCGCTCCAGCGAGCGGGCGTCCTCATCTTGGGAGCAATAGTGTTCGTGTTGGGTATCCTAATGTTGGTCTACCATCAACGCATCTTCGGCTGGCTAAGACCGGTGGCGCATAAATGGCGGGAAATGCCAGCAGGCTGGCTGCTGCTCTGGGGACTGACGTTCATCGTCTCTTTCCCGCCGCTCATTGGATATAGCACATGTGTGACGATCGCCGGGTTCGTGTTTGGAATGAAGGGGTGGTTCATCATGAGCACAGCAACGATCGTAGGGTCGACATGCTCATTCCTGCTGTCGCGAACGTTCCTCAAGTCTTTCGTCAGCCGGTTGACGGAGAAGAATCAGCGCTTTGCGGCATTGTCTTTGGTGCTCAAGCACGACGGACTGAAGCTGTTGATCATGATCCGGCTATGTCCGCTACCATACAGCTTCAGCAATGGCGCCATCAGCACAATCCCGACTGTAACGTGGCAGAATTTCATGCTCGCAACCGCCATCGCATCGCCTAAGCTATTGCTGCACATCTTTGTGGGCGCGCGGCTGGGCGCACTTGTCGAGGACGACAAGATGAGCTTGGGGACGAGGATCGTGAGCTACGTCTCAATAGCCATTGGCGTTTTAGTCGGGATCGCGACTGGATACTTCATCTACACCCGCACACAGGCACGTGCTATGGAGCTGGAAGCCGAAGAACTCGCTGCGGAAGGCAATGTGCGGCGATCCGGAGACCTGCAGGGCGCATTCACCGATGAGGCCGATGAGGAGGAAGCACGGAAGATCCTACGCCGTGATGACGATATCTCTCTACACCAGACCTATGAAGACGACCTTGAAGCGGCGAGCACGTATCGAGACGAGTTCACCGACGACGAAGACGCTCGTGAGCGCGACGTCTTCGATGTAGGGGATGATGAGGGCGATGACGACGATGAACGCGAACCCAGACATTGATTGAATGCTTGATAGGTAGACGACTTGATACGCTAAATCGTACAGCCATTGACTTGGTGCACCTACATTGTAGAATACACAGTCAAACCATTGAGTGAATCAACATCCCGCGGAGTCCAGATGTCGTACGCGATCGATTGTGTAGCTAGCCTGGCAACTCCCGACCATACCAAGTCCTCCAAGATGTTCATATAACTCACCCTGCCCTACAAGTAATTACCGACCACCAACCCACAACACATCACAACATATCCCCCACCTCGCAACCACCTCATCACAACCGCGTAACCATGTTATATGTCTACTTGAATCTAACCTCCAATGACGCAAACACCACCCCTCCCAAATCCCAAAACCCCAAACAAACTTACCTTATTGACTACATCCCCACCTCATCCATGCTATAGCAACATCGCCATTATCACCATACCCGTACCCGTGCCCGTGCACGTGCATCACCACTGACCTGGATATGATTGTATGATTTGCCCTTCGCGAATCTTGGTTCACGCCGTCCGTCGAACGGTGACAGTGCTTGTCTTAGACGTTCTTATTGATCCTGCGGATTTTTATGCGGGCGGTGGGGGAATGGATAGAGAATGGAGGTGATGTGAAGTTTGCACGAAGGAGTGTACTACATAGTACTGCTGCCACCTACCCGGTGCAGTACTGTTCGATACGAGGCGATAGGTTTGATGCGATAGTTAAGGTACTGTACGCCGCACTGTAGTTCGGATGAATGGACAATTGATAAAGCATACGGATTCACGAGATGTCAGGTACAGCTACGTACAGACCTCTAGAGTCTAGATGCAGGTGGAAAAGGATACAGGAACTGGTTATATGGAAGGTCTAGAAGCATGACGTTCGCGTTGAGAAGTGATAGATGGATGGGTGATAATCGGTGGTTTCGACATCGTGGCGTCGATGGATAAGGGAAGGGGGATCGATGGGACTGAGGCTTATTACTTGGTGTTCATTAAGTTTAGGAGAAGCGAGAGCTCATGTCGAAGAAGGTCGTGGTCTTTAAGATGTGTATTTTTCTGAGGTAGGTAGGTAGTAGGCTTGGTGGCAGGCCTTCAATAACATTATTCTTCTGCCCGTCATGCTCCCGTCGTGCTTGTTTGTGCATTTGATCTGATGAGACAGTTTGATCAGCATGATCAGCATGGCTGAGACCAAAGGTGTTTGTGCTTTCTAGAAGCACTGATGAAAAACAGCTGCAATTCATAGATGTGATCCTATTCCTGCGGCACTGGACATGCGGATGTGGATGTCACTAGGCCTAAGGTGGGTATTGCGCGGCGAAGAGTGGAAATTTGGCACGTGCTGTGTTTATATACATATGTGCACCATGAGAGTCGCGTGCTTTGCGTATAGATAAGGTAGGTAGAGCGTCGATGGGTGAATTCCCGGGAGTTAATATGGGTGCTCAAAGCCATGCTTGGGATCGATGTATCGTGCGGGGGCTCTGGTGGACACAGAACTCCATGTTAAAACGCTCGTGGAGTGTCGCGTGACCTCACGCGTGTTATGCGATGGGAGATCTAGTATAGCTCCCCCTACGTCTTCTCGCATCGACCTGCGGGAGTGCACATTCCCCATAAATTTCCTGATCGGCCCGAGAGGACGAACATAGTGTACAGTAAGTTAGTCTGCACGGCTGCGATCTGTTATCTCTGAAGCCGACGAGAACAGCTGCGCGCGAACACAAGGCTGCACTGCGACCCGGAATTACATGTACAGGTCCACGTCACGATGGTAGATGATACACCCGACCGTCCGCGAGGCAGCGATTCGTCGCACAACGTCGTCGCTTGCCATGGCCGTTCTTAGAAACCAGTAGGCGTCGTTCAGGTGTCTCGTGTGCTGTCCGTCGACGTGGCAAGCGCACGAAACGAAACGAAACAAACAACAGACTCGTCTCATCATCACGGCTCACCTACCTCGGGCGGCTGCAGGACAGCGTGACAACCATACACCGCCATGAGGCGAGCCCAATCGCCACAACCACGTTCAGGTCGAGGTCGGATACGCACCGTCTGATGTTGGCGATTCGTCGACCACGGTCTGGCGGGTGTGCCAAGTCACAGACGTAAAAGCGCTGAGAGAAGAAATGAACACATCGAGTGCCAATGGGAGCGTTGGGTGAAGCGTGGTGTGCTCGTGGACGACAGCACTAGGCGGGTTACACGCGTCTCGCAGGGACGCAGGACTGTAGAGAAGTACATCTAGTCAGGTACTGTTGCTGGCCAGGACGGCTTTTCGTTCGTCGGACTACCGGGTACGCTAGGCGGCCAGGGGAATTGGTCGTGTTACGCCGGAAACACAAGGCCAGTCGTGTAGAAGTCGGCGCTTGTCGGAGAGTAGTTTTGATGCAGATGAAGAAGAATGGTGTTATGCTGCACGGCCAGAGATGAGAACAATAAGCTTATGATGGACGTGAATAGAGGCATGAAACGCGGTATGTGAGACGTGGCGGGCGAGGGTGAGGAATGCGTAGGCACGAGTAATGGAGATCTGCTGCAAATCAAAGCACCGACGGGTACCTCACGCTAGTGCTGCTCTCCCGTCCAATGACGCGCGCCAGACCCTGCAGCCCGAGCCAAGTGTATCCGACCCGATGGCTAGATCGAAACTCTGATTCCCCTTTCGTCGTCGTTCCGCCTCACACTGCCCGTCACCCTGACACGCCTATTATCCCTCCTTGTCTCTCCTCTTCCGTGCGCTTTGTTCTCGTTTCCCTCGACATCATCTCACCCCAGTCTATCATTTCGACCGCCCTTGGGGCTCTCACGACACTCATTTGGCCCTGTGCAGCAACTCGACGACCTCCGAAGCGTGCTTTATCCTTTGGTCGCGAAACAATCAGCAAACAAACGCCTCGCGTCTTATCAGAATCCTCGTATCAAGATGAAATATATGCTTACTGGATCGGCGCTGCTTGCAGCTGCCACGGCCTCATGCGTCAACGACGGTGGTAACAGCTACTGCAACAAGGTTGATGCCATCACCTACACTGGCGTCGGTGGAGCTGGAACCTACAACAAGATCAGCTTCATGGACCCAGAGAGTGGAGCGTGTTCCAGCACTTCGTATGCATACGCTGGCAGTCTTGCGCCGCTTGACGAGGAGGTACGTGCAGATCAGAACCTACACTCACGAGTCTTGGTGGTGATGAGATGCAAGCTTGTCGCTGATACTTGATTCAGGTTTCAATGCACTTCCGCGGTCCTCTGCAACTGAAGCAATTCGCTTTCTACACTCCGGCCTCGGAGTCTTCCAAGAAAGCCAAAGCCAAGCGTAGCGAACATTTGCGTCGCCATGCGCATGGTCATGGTCATGCCCATGCCCACAAGGCTCGTGCCCCAGCCCTCGGTGACGAGGTGATTGCGACCATCGATGGTCAAGTGGTTTCATGGGCGAACAACTGGTCTGGTGAATCGACATCGGTATCGTCGGCATCAGCCGCCGCTACTAGCACCTCCACATCAGGATCGGATAACATTGTCGCCGATGTAGTCAGTGCCGTGAGCGATGCAGTCGAGTCTGTGACTAGCTCCAGCAGCTCCAAGGCTTCAGGCTCCGACTGGGGTCGCCAAGCATACTACAACTCCGCAGCCAAGACCATGGATGGTCTCGTATTCCTCAACCATCTGGGTGGCTCTGGATCAGGAACTTTCGACTACCATTTCGGTAATTCGCTCTCATTCTCTGGTTCAGATGGTGTGAGCGCTGCTGTCAAGAACACCATCCTCAGCGACTGCACCATTCCCTCGTCTGGTGAGGTTGTCATCATGTCCGACAACAAGTGCACCGACAGTAACCCCTGCGATTACTCGCGCCCAAGCACTGTCGCTTACCACGGTTTCGATGGTGATGCCAAGGCATTCTTTTACGAGTTCCAGATGCCCGATGATGGCCAGACTGGCAACACCGAGTACGAGGCTGTCAACATGCCTGCCATCTGGATGCTGAACGCCGAGATCCCCCGCACTCTCCAGTACGGCAACGCATCGTGTTCCTGCTGGACATCTGGATGCGGCGAGTTCGACATCTTCGAGGTACTTGCCGCTGGTGACACTCGCTGCAAGAGCACTCTCCATGGCAACATTGCTGGAGGCGACAGCAACTACTTCGCCCGGCCGGTGGACAAGGCCATCTTTGCTGCTGTCGTTCTTTACAACGACAACATCCATATCAAGGTGTTCTCCGGCGATATGGATCTCGATTCCACCATGCCCATTGACACTATCAATGAGGTCATCAGCAGCACGTCCGTAGCAAGCGAGCTGGTTTCACTATTCAGCTTGGCGGGCGCAGCTGGTGATTCATCTGCATAGACTCAATTTGTGCAAGGTTATTCGGGGTACCGGAGTATGTCGGCGTTGCTTATGAGCCTTTGGCAACTAGGGGATGGCTTCGCTCGAGAACGTTGTCTCATGTAGCTTACACTTCTTGTGGGTAGTTTGGGTAGTCGTATGTCAATGTCCGGAAACTTTGACAACAATGTCCAGCTCAGAAACATGTGCCTGAAGTCATGATCGACGACCACTATTCGTGCCTGCCATCCTTTTGCACTGCTGACTCTTCTCGCTTAATCATGGCCTCAGCTGAAGAACAATCGACTTGCGCGAAGGATGCTAGGGCGGTGTGCGAGCATGGAGGCTGCATTGCATTTCGGTGAGTCCCGAACTGTGAACGAGCAGTCTTGCAAGAGCGGGAAGGACCTTATGCTATTTATGAGTGTGGCACCGTGCGTCAGCCGCATCGACTGCGGCGCGCTTCTTTTCGCAGGCGCTAAGAGCCACAACCTCATTGCTCGACCACATCGGAACCCAACACCTGCATGATCATGCTTCAACGGACTTGGCCGCATCAAGAATCCCGTTGCGAAGATCGTGCCGCTGATCAGCCTGTAGTCCATCAATGGAAGGCCAAAGAACGATCGAGCTGTTCCTCTGCCGTGTACAGCAATGGCCTCAAATATTGCAAATGCTTCAAGATGGGGAAGAAATGTGTAAACATTTGCCGAATATCAAGGTATCAGCCATGGTCACCTTTGTGAGAACATTACTGTCTGCTCCGCGGCTTGATTATTGCCGAGGGTGTTGCCGTATCATGTAAAAACCTGCATGGCAGATACCACCCTCTCCCGTGGTGGGCGCGTGCAGGAATCGCGAATCCTGCGGCTGAGTTTCACGCTGCTACCCGTCTGTTCCCTGGAACTCTAAAGGCCCATCGCAGTGTGTTGTTAAGAGACAAGGTGCGACCATGGCTGCAAGTATTCTCCTCGCTCTCTTGAGCTTTTCTTCGCTGTCAAACAGACTCACCAACTGCCCGAGACCATGATGAGGGCAAGCTTGCTGACCCTGGTGGTCGTGATGGGTGTCATGACACCCCAAGCTACAGCAAGTGAGCTTGGGGATGCAATTGCTGAGGACATTGGTTTGACCGCATCTTCCTCAAGCATTGAAGTCCCACGCACAACCGATCCCGTTAGCAGTTTCTCAACAGTTTCGTGGTCAAACACAAGCTCCATTACCAGTTCTGCGACCAGCTCATCGACCGTCAAGGCATTCACAACAAGTACCTCACGAAGTTCAGAACTTGCCAGACCGTCTGGTGCTGTAATCACTGGACAGCAAGTGACTGTGGCCGGCAATTTTACATCGCCGGACGCATCTGGCGTTTTCAATACTGCCGGCTGTTGGGACCAGTGGGCATCTTACTACAACAACACAGACTACGGGATAATGTCATACGCCACTTTCACAGCATCCGCGGTGATCACGCAAACAATCACACGGACCTACTTCCAAGAAGAGCCGACCACTCTTGATGCCCAGACCATCACCGAAACAGAATTTGGGGAAGCCGATCCAAATGGTATCCTTATTACCGCCACCTCAATCACGATCATCACCGTCCCATCGGGTCAGGTTGCGGAAATGGATGTCCCATATTCGACTTCGACGGAAACAACGATTACTCCATCATATAGCTTATCTTATACGGAGACGCCATTGATAACGAGTCCGAGCTGTGTGCTGCCAACATATGTGCCAGAGTGTCAATCACAGTGGAATAGTTACTTTACATCAAACGGCTCTGCGTGGCCTCGATGCTCTCAGGCTTCTCTCCAAAGCGACCAATGCAGCAATTTTATCTCGTCCCTCTATGCGACAAAATTCCCAATCTTCGGAAATCCAGGTCTTCATGCATGGGTCACCAATGGCACGAGTACCTTTTGGCCGACTACAGAGTCCTTAGCACCAAGCTGCACTTTAGGATGTCAACAATGCGCGATCGTAGGCAACACTGTTCAACTATACTACTGGCCTCCTTCATCAGCGACCGCAGTCGAGAATGGCACGATGACAGCACGACCATCAAGGCTCGTGGCCAATGCAAGCGACGCCGTAGTCACTGCGATTGTCGGGAACGTGACCATGACATCTCCAACGGTCTACATCTCTTACGCCAAGTTATACGCCTCGAATTCCTGCAGTGGAGTCGGCCGGACTTATTACAACACGATAATTCCTGTAGCGAACAGTGCCAGCGTATCCAGCTTGTCATATACCGCGTTGGGTAACATTGGCTACCAGCCGGGCAACTTCGTCCAGGACAGCTGGGAATATGTTACGAAGCCTTTCAACTTCAGCGATTTGATCGAGCCCATTCCAGCCTCAGTCTATGGTCAGATGCCGATTTGTCAACTCGAGTCCCATGACGCGCAGACCGCAGGTATTGATGGTTTCACATGCACCTTGACCCAGTCATATGCACCGCTGATCGCGCTGCCGGCTGAAATCACCGACTTGGACCCCGACTGGGCTTCTTGTACGGCTTGGTATGACGGAGCACTGGATCCGCCGTCTGCATTGTCAGCAGCGACTGCGATAGCTGGGCTGACGATACCTGTCGAGGCAACGACTACTTCGGCTGTTCCCAGTTCTAGTATCAATGCTGGTCTGCCCGAGCAAACGAGCTCTGTTGTGCAAGCATCTCCCACCACGCACTCGTCGCAGAACGTAGGATCGAGTCAGATTGACTCTTCGAGTGATCCCACGTCGAGCGCAGCCAGACAGACGCAGGCTTCGGAAGTATCGAATGCGCAAGACTCCACTTTCACAAAGTCATCCAGCACGAATTCTGGTGCATCAGAGCATAGCCAGAGCCAGGGACAACACCTCTCGAGCGCAGCCTCAGAGATTATTGAGGACTCAACAAGTACCTCAGTGCCCGATCCCACCTCAGTACAGGGGGCCGTACCTACTTCTGACAGCGCCGGAACGCAATCGACACAATCGTCTCAGCCACCGAATGCATTGAGTGTTCTCACTGCGGCCCTCAGCTCCCCATTGACCTTTACTATCAGCTCGGATCAACTTGGCGCTTCGACTGTGCTCTCTTCTGATCAACAGCTCGCCTCCGCACAAATCATAGCAGGCAGCCAAACGTTCACAGCTATTCAGGCTTCTGCGACAACCGCTCCGATTACGATTATAGATGGCACCTCGACCATCAGTCTGTCCCAAGGCGGTACTACCGTGCTCGGTGGTCAGACTATTGTGGCTGGGACTTCTGGAGCTGGCATTCAGGTTGGAACGCAAAGCATCGCACTTAAGACCGCATCAGTTCAGGCCGAAGCAACAGCTGTGCTCACCGTGGGCGGGAACACGATCTCCGCTATTCAGCCGACTCATAGCACAGGCGCGGTAGGCGTTGTGATTGAGGGCTCGACGTTGAGTCTCAGTCAGGGAGAAACCACAGTCATCGATGGCCAGACTATCGCTGCTGAATCGTCTGGCGGTGTCGTGGTCGGATCGCAGACCATCGCATTTTCTACTACTGCCACAGCTACGCACTCGGATGTGCAGGTCATCGCAGGATCACAGACCTTCGATATCGTCCAGGCTTCTTCATCGGCGGGCGGAGTTGACATTGTAGCCGGGTCGAGTACTGTCAATCTTGTACAGGGCGAAAGCACAGTACTCGATGGCCAAACCATCGTGGTTGCGACGTCGGGTGAAGTCGTGGTAGGCTCGCAGACTGTGGCTCTCACAACTGCATCAGAGGTTGGCGCATTCAGCACGGGCACGATCTTCTCCTTCGTCGGTCTGAGCGACACTTCTGCAAGTTTGCCGGCAGTGATCACCTCCACAGCTGTAGAATCAGTTGCCACCATTGTGGTGGGCCAACAGACGTTTACTGCAATCGAGTCCCAAGGTCAGATTGCCATCGGCGGCACAACACTCACTCAGGGTCAGGTAGCCACAATATCTGGTGAAGTGCTGAGCGCCGGTGATGGCTTCGTGGTAGCTGGCTCTAGTACTGCCTCTTTTCTTGCGACCACGCCCAGCGTTTCTCAAAATTCTGCTTCACAGTTTGTGGTTGGAACCCAGACGCTGCTACCTGGCAGTTCAGCCCTTACGATATCAGGAACGACATATTCCCTCGTCCCTGGCGCTACAGCTGTTGTCGCCAATGGACAAACTTCAGCACTGACCAGCGACGCCACCGCTTCATCCGAAGTCGCTGCAATCTTGACCGTGGGAGGCGGTCTTGTCACTGCATTGAGCGCTGCTGGTGGCGCTGTTATCATCGATGGCACGACATTGTCGGTAGGAGGGCCAGCGCAGACCATCAATGGAGAGGTAGCAAGTGAGGCGTCAAATGGTATTGTACTCGGGGGTGGGAGCACAACGGTGCCTTTATCTTGGATGACCACAGCAGTGGTGATGACTACCAGCCAGGTTGACGGTGCAGCATCGACTGTTACCAACTCACCCGAGCCGTCCACCACCACAACAACCGGATCCAGTGGCGAGCAGAGCATAGCCTTTGGCTTTGCAACAAAAGTCTTAGCGGGAGTGGCATTCACGATATGTGCCCTCTTAGCGACATAATGATACAATGTAATCACGAATCTCATATGATAGAACAGTCGAGAAACACCATCACGTTATCACATGTATCAATTTGTAACGAGCCCTCCCAGTCCCTTCACACCTTCGAACGCCACCGATCCCACCACCCCATCAAAAAACTCTCAGCCCTCATAGCCCACTTGACGACCGCTCAATCTCGCCATCCGCCCACGCAATCCATCCCTCCGCGATCCTCTGCGTGTCCACCTCCCAACTCCCCTCCACCCCGCCCGCATCCTCATTCATCCCCCAGAACCCGCCCACGACATCATCCTCGCCGCCCACCGAGCCGAACCACGGCCCCTCGTACGGCAGATCCACACTCCCACCCGCCACCGACTCAGGCGACGTCCCGCTGCGCCAGCTGCGCATGAACGCCATCGCGACACTCGCGCGCCGCCGCAGCGTCTCGTCCCCGTCTGCGCGCAGATCCGCCTCCATCGCCGCGGACACGCGCGCGTCGCGCCAGCAGCGCGAGACGAGCAGCGAGATGGCGGCGCTGGCGATGGCGGCGTTGGGCGATTGGGAGAGTGTTGCTAGTGTCGGGAGGGAGATTGCTACGGTACTTGTTAGAACTCTGTATCTATTGAAGGACAATGGGAAGGTGGAGAAAAGGCTACAATTCTCAGGCTCGTCGTCCCGCGCAGATTCATTGTGCTCGACCAGCTGTTCAGGATCGATGATGGTCAGCCGCACGATGTCGTGGACGGCGGCGCGGATGCCGTGCGCGGCCAGCACGGCGAAGACGCCGAAGCCGAGCCACAGCCAGCGGTCGGGGATGTGCGGTGGCATGGGGCGCTTTGCATTTTGGTGTACCTAGTGCACGACGTTGGTGCTTTTACATGGTGCTGGTTGGGTGGCGAGGACGTGGTTGTGAAGTGAAGTGGGGATTTGCGATGCTTGGGATTGCTTCGAGCTTTGTATTGCAGGTACGGGTTCGCATGTCAGACTACATGTTATCTGCATGCTCATTCATTCGAAGAAATGGATACCGTGTTTAATGATATGGGTAAACATGGACCGTATTTATTGATATGGGTAAACATGATTGGATACTAGCAAAACAAAGGATGGCGGAGGGTACAGCTTGGATTGTTCGCTAAATCCGATCGTACACTGAGTCGATGATTATGGTACATAAGCACAGCGTTACACTACGGTAAAGCTGAATGTTAAATTGTCCAATATCTTCAATGGTACAGCTTGATGACCGACCAGCTAGATCCAACCGATGCTGTGAAGATCAGAAAGTCGACTCAGTCTCTCGAGCTTGCATGATTGCGATCGAGTATTCTTTCCGTGATCGTCTAACCGGTGGAAGGCGATCGACACGGCAAAGTCAATGTATGACCTGGGATGCTCGAGCCCCCAGGTGATACTCGTGTCGTGTTTGGAGCATATTTCAGGTCCTACGCACGAGAACATTGATAAGACAAGTCGACCCGCGCAGAGCCCCAGCGATAATTGACCCGCTCGGACAGCTCTTCCAAATGCGCAGTCATCAGCATTCATGCGAAAGCACGAGATAGCGGCTTGTTCATTACTTGACAGGCACTGGACCGGGCCCATCCGCCTCTGAAGAGCTTCATGTCGTTGTGGTTTGTGAGGGAGGATGACCCGTGCAGCCTACGAGGCGTGGTGCTGTTCGGGGAAAGGAGGAAAGTCCATGTTACAGAGCAAGCTTCACTTTGCCTTCCCTCTTTTGCTGCCCTCGCTAGATTTGGTAGAGGCGTTGTTCTTCGTAGTGTCGCCAATTGCGCTCTTCGCGGCAGAGGCGGCATTAGATACGACCGTGCTTGCAACTCCAGCGGCTGAGGCTGCGACGCTCCCGGCGAGACTCCCAGCGTCCTTGGTCGTTTTCTCATCTTCCTGTCGCTGTCTAGTCTTGAATTGTCTTGGAGTCTCCACAGGCTCTTTACTACCAAAGATCCTGCCCATGAATCCTCCCTGAGCCCACATACCAACATTTCTCCTCTTCGCCTTCGCTTCGGCTGCACGGTACTTCTCCTCCATTCCACCGAACTCACTCCCTGTTTTGGCCTCATACACAGTCGCAACTCCATTCTTGATCATGGCCAGACCCAAGTCCGACTTGAAGAAGAACAGCCGACGCCTTGTGACACTACACACCACACGATCGAATTGATCCCGTCGATACGGTGTTGCCCTCACCCATCGTCCTTCGATATATCCTTTCAGCCAGTCCAGCGCCTCCTTACCGTACGGCTGTGCCGGACGTCCAAAATGCGCCATCTCTGGTGCATCGACACCGGCAATACGCACATGCACTGTGTTACCCTGCAGCTGCTTGCCAGTGAGCGCGGAGATCTTGCGGCCAGGCAGCCAGCCCCAACCCATCAGCCGTCCGCCCGGCGCATGAAAGAGATGGAAGTTGTCTCCATCGCCCACCCGTGTCACGTAGCCATATAGAGTCCGCCCCTTGAAGCTTGCCGGAGATAGGTAGTTGACGGAGGGAACCCGGCGCAGGAAGCGTTTGTATACTCGTACAACCGCCAGCCAACCGCCGATGCTCGCGGCTGATATCGCAGCGGTCTGAGCCCAGGTGTATTGGGTATTGAGCGCGCGTTCCCAAGAGCCTGATGGAATCGGGAGGGAGATCGGCAAGCGCTCCTCCTTGGACGGTGGTGGGTCACTGGCTGACCATGGCCAGGGCATCGTCTGCTCACTTCTTCGTGAGAATGACGTCTAGCAGGCTTGTCTCGAATATGCCCATTGAACTCATTCCAATGTCGTGTTTCGAGCTGTTTTCCCCGAATGGACTAGCGCGATCTGGGGCATTCCTAAGTCGACGACTACACTCCGTTGCCCTTCCATTATTCTCACTTGACTTCACTCTGCCAGATCAGATTTGTGCTCATTCATGAGACAGGACGGCTGCTGATTGACTGGTCTGCAACTGCTGCAGGCTCCGTGAGGATCACCCATTTCTTCTCAGCCGATCTGTGGAACCGAAGGTACAGTCTTGTAGTAAGGCGTGCTTCCTTGCGATCTACATGACATGGAGTTTCCCGAACATGATAAGCAGACCTTCTGCGGTAGACTCGACTCTATAAGTATGCTGTCGCGCGCGATCTCTTTATAGCAATGCTTTGCAGTTCTGTTACTTTCCCCTTCATCAACAAATCACATCACCTAACTTTAGTCTCTCAAGCCCACCATGGCTCCCGTCAAAGCAGTCTTCTTCGACTTCATGGGCACCTGCCTCGACTGGCATGCCAGCGTGACGTCTGCTTTACCTTCATCTTTGCCTAGAAACATCTGTTCTTCTTTCGCCCTAGCCTGGCGTCAAGCCTACTTTGACGCCAACGCGGAACGTCTGGCGGCTTCGCTACCACCCGAGAACTTCTCGACCACGCTACGACATACTCTTGACACCCTCTTTGCTGCGCCGGAATACACAGCTCTGACGCAACGTCTCCGTCCTGAGGCCAGGGATGCCTTGATCGAGGCATGGTATGCGCAACCGGCTTGGCCGGATGTCGAACCTGCATTGCGCGATCTGCGCAGCCGGTTACCCGATAGGACAGTAATGGTCGTGCACGCCAACGGAACGACTCGACTTCAGATGTCGTTGGCCCGGACGTCAGGGTTGCGAGGCCTCTTCGATGGGGTGTTCTCCTTGCAAATGCTAGGTGTACTAAACCAAGCGCCGAGAGCTATCGAAAGGCCTTGGATTTGGTAGGGTGTAAGGCTGAGGAAGCAGTGATGGTCGCTGCGCATGCTGAAGATATACGTGGGGCGAAAGGAGTGGGTATGAAAACTATCTACGTTCATCGGTGGACGGATGATGTCAGGGAGGATCGGGAGAAGATCAAGACTGAGGAATTTGATGATTACTCGTCTGAAGGTATGGACGGGCTGGGCGAACTGGTGGCACGAATTGCGTCTGAAGTGTAAGATCATTTTACTAACCCCTGAAGTGAATTTCTCGAGATCGAATTCACTGTGCACCTCAGTTCGCCGAACACGGTCAGCACGAAGGACTCAGACTCGGCACATGTAGCTGAACATGGCACACAACGCGGTGCAGAATGTGGTCGCGAATATGGCAACACATTCACATGCCAAAGCAGATAAGTCATCAATGCTCCCCTTTAAAGCAGCTCTTCTTTCACGCTGTCCCGCTCCTCCTGCCATCCATCTTCCCACAACATCTCCACTCCAGCAAAGACCAAACCACCACAACAATGGTCTACTACCCCCACCTCGACCACGTATCCATGAAGGGCATCGACGACACCGACTTCGAATTCTCCGACGCGGCGATGAACCCCAACCATCCGCCGCCCAGATATCCCATGTGCATCTGGTGCACGCAGAACGTGGCCGCGGCGCGTTACGTCTGCAACAAGCCATGGTATGGCGCATGCCTGCACTGCAGAGCGCCAGGGCATCTTGAGTGCCAGCTTGTAAGCTCCTCGATCATTGTGATTGGAAGATACTAAACGCCAGACAGATTCCCGCCGAGTTCTACGGCCGAGCGCACACGTTGCTGCAGCTCAACGCAAACCACCGGGCGTTACTGGCGCTCGTGCCGCAAGCTGGGGGTGCGAAAGCAGTACCGGGCTTTCGCGAGGCAGCGCGCGACCTCGCTCGAGCTCAGCGTACCATCAACCGCGCCCTCGAGCAGTATATGCAGAACAACGAAGGCCCGGGTCCAGACGCCGGATACGCGGACGAGGTCCCCAATGCTGGGCAGAACGACCAGGCGCGGCTCGTACAGAGCATACGTGAGAACGCCGCCGCGCTCGCACACAATAATGTGCTCCATGCACGCATGGGAGGCATCTTCGAGCGCGCCATCACCGCGACCGAACGTGCCGCCCTCGCCAGCGAGCGAGCGGCCAGGGCAAGCGATCGCAATACTACGGCGCTGGCGAACCTGGTAGGTCACTCCCCATCCTTTGTCTCGAGTATAAACAGCTGACCTCGCCCTCGGACCAACCGCCTGACGACGTTCATGACCACGTTCGCCGCTTCTACGCCTGCCGATTCCCGCGCTGGCATGCCGGAGCAGATGCTGATCGACATGCGCGACGACGAGGACCAGCGGGACGGGGACGAGGACAGGTCTATTAGCCCTGCGTCGACGGTGCTGTCTAATCAAAAGAATTAGGTGACGCGACCCTTTTCTCGTACTGTCTCCTTCTCACTGTGTTCGCTGTCTGCCTGGTCACATCTCCACAGCTGACGGTTGTTTGAGATAGTGAAGCCGGCATGTCGAACCGTGATTTCGCCCAAGACGGGGATGGACACGAGCACGCACGCGACTCAGGCATAAGAGCTGAGCGTGTTGCGATGCCGATATTGTAAGTTTTCATTCATTCGTGTCTGGGGTAGCGGCAGCGGCATGAGCGCAAGTACAATAGAGATGGCGGATGGGAGATGGCATGAAGAGAAGAGAAGTCATAAGGGGGAATGGTAGTGAGAGAGCAGCGATCGAGAGAGACTGTTGAGAGAGGACCAAAACCCGAGAAAGATGAAAGCATCCACTCATCATGAAGTTTAATTTTGTTTCGTTCCGAAATAACTCTACAGAGCGTATGTCATCGCACCGAAAAGTGGGATCCTGTATTCCCCATCCCTTCCCCTCCCTTTACCCATCCCTTCCTCTATCATGTGAGTGTTCGACCATGAACTACCTCAAATAGCGGAATTTCGTGGTGCTGTTCCAGCATGGATACATTCGTTGTAGAAATTTGGATCATGTCGACCAGCGACATGGAAATATGTGGGTGCGTGGGAGATTACGTGCTCGGCACGATGGCCACTTTTGGGTGGACCTGTCGTTGTTTGTGACGTGATGGCGAGACAGATATCGGGCTGTAAGTGTTTGCCATTGTGGTCTTGCCTGCCATCGCATTGAAAAGAGTGATTGAGCTAGGCATTCCACCGTGTCTGTGAGACTGCGGTCGAGCGTGGCGGGTGGACAGATCTCCCCGGGCTCATATCCGGTTCCAGGGGTGTCTATGATGAATCTTGTTCGTCTACCCTTGTTATGGGTTGCCAAAATCGTCTGTGATGATTTGATGTCATGAATATTTGATTGCTGTGCCGAAACTCAATATCAGTCTTCATCGCAGAAACTGAACTCCTTCATCAGGTCGCCCACAGTGACGCTGATGCCGCCACTGTGCTGGTCCTCGACGCCGAAGCTAATGAGGAGCTCGTCGTCCAAGAAGCCGTTGTAGCCTACACCACGCTCGCGCCAGTTCATCGACACAATGAACATCATCTGATTCTGGTCGTCCGGCTTCCAGGTCCCCTTGGCCCATCCATCGCCCGCTCGGCCACGACCTGGGATCCAGAAAGGTTTCGAGGAGATGGCGTGGACGGCGAACGGTGCCGTCTGGTTGAATAGCATGAGATACGGCTCGTACACGCCGTGGCCGTAGAAGGATTTGTGTTGGAAGATGGTGAAGAGGTACGTTTGGTCGCCCTGCGCCCGGCATACCTTGTCATCGCGCTTGCACAAAGTGATGGCGAGCGAGTTGGTCGACTGATGAATCCATTCCCAGGTGAGATTGCCGACGCTCTTGATCTCTGGCATGAACTTCTCCATGCACTTCACGTCGCTCTTCGCACGGGACGCAATATCAGGGCCGACTGAGCCGTCGGCATGCAGTTTCGCAAAAACGCGGCGGGGCACGATGTCATTGTGGATGTACATCTCGCCCTGTTTGTCCCAAAATATGAAATAATTCTTTTCAATGTCGATGTAAGGTGGTGGTCGTTGCAAGTCCGTGGCATAGAAGAAAGGGTCGGTTCTGTTGGTCTGGGAGGATTTGTAGCCCCAGTCGCCGACCCGGCGGAAGTCTTGGATGAACTGTCCCAGACAGTTGAACTTGCTCTGTGTGCCATAGATGATATATGGTGTGTTGTTGTATCCGTAAAACACCCGTGCGTCGTGTGGTCCGATGTAGAAGTTGAAGTACTCCAGTTTGCCGTGACACTCCTCACTGGTCGTCGAAGGTATGGGGAGGTTCATTGGTGGTTTGACACAGTCCAACGTTCCGTTCTTGAACATGGCCTCGCACACCAAGCTAGTCCGCCAGTATGTATTGTCATCATCTTTCTTGTCCCGCTGCGCGACTATGATCCAGGTGTCATCTCTGTACGGATGGGGGATAATGTTGGGGTTGTAAGAGTTGATGCCGTTGAAGAGGATCGGGAAGTAGTTGCCGTCTGTTCGAATCTCCGTATTGGACGTGACGTTCAAGTGCTCCATCGCATTGTTCGCGATCGACACCCGGTGCTCTTCCTCCGAAATGTAGTTGAATGGAGGGTCCGCAGCTTCCGAGTTCGCCGCGACATCCTGCGTACGGGCGTTGTGTAGGTCGATGGGACCCGAGGTGTAATCCGACACGAGGAGTTGTCGAAGGTAATCCGGCGCAGCGAGTAACAAAGGAGAGATGACGGTGGCCAGGAGGACGACCGCGATGACCATGCTCACGACCACCAGCACCGGACGGCGTGCGAGAGGCGTGTTCACGCCCATGGCTGTACGGCGGGCGTCTGCGACAGACCAGGAACCAGTCGATGGCGCATGGACGAAGAGTTTCTGCAGAGACAGCGCCGCCGTGCGGAATATGTATATATCAGTGTCGATCTGGCCCACGTTCAACCAGACACGTGTGGCGCTCCCGGAAGTCTAATAGCAGAGCATTTGTTATATCTGGAGATGGCCGCGGGGATGTCCGGAGTAAAGTGCGGAGAGACGGGGACGACCTCTGGCTAATAAGTCTTAGCTACATTAGCAACAGAACTGGACATGTCTTACCAACCGAGATCGGGTATCGTGTCGACGAGTACATACACGCACGTACGGCAGGGGGTCCACATGTCTTCGCATCCCGAACCCACAAAAGGTGTGGTTGGGACTGCGCTAGAGGAGTTCGCAGGGCCGTTGGCGTTGGTGTGGAAGAGTTCCTGATACAGCCTGGCCCGACTCTGCTGGCCGGGATGTCTAGGAGCTACTGTATGCTAATAAGGTACAAAAAAGAAGAACCCACAAGGCTCGGAATGAGAGGCGAGCGTATCTATCGTGGACAATGCCTAGGGGATCACATATCTATGCTTGCTTTTGCTGTTCAGGCGTCTGCTCCTGCTTCGCCTTGAGCGTCGCATGCTCGTCAGCCGCTTGCTCGGCCTCAGCGACAGATGCATCGCCGGATTTGGCAAATGCAGCATCCTGCTTGACATCCTCCTCCTTTTCGTCGATATCTTCCCGATCGCTGATGCTTTGAGCCTCTCTGCCGCCGGCCGTCTGCTGTTGGGCTTGCTCGTTCTCTTCTTGAATGAGCTCTTGTTGCTCCTTGAGCACTTCGAGTCTTTGCTTGTTCGTCGCGGCGCCTTCTGCGTTGTGTACCTCAAGCTCGATCTCGTGGAATAACTCCTCGGGGATGCTGGACAGGACAGCTTGGAGAGCGTCAAGGAGCGAGTCGAACTCGGTTTCTTTGCCTTGAGCGTACATGAAGGCGTTACTCAACACAAGGAGCGTTGATGGTACACCATATTTGAGACGCAGATCGAGCCAGAGTGAGATGTCGTCCCGCAGTCTCCCTGGCGACATTCCATGCGTGCGTAGGCCACGTGCTGCGCAGGCGGTCTGTAGTTCAGGTACTGAAAGCGACTCCACGCCCTCGAACGAAATAGCCTTGTCGTCACGCTTGATTTGTCGCATTTGGTGTCGGACTTGGTACCGGAGCATAGTGTCGGTGCCGAAAGTGTTCAGGTTCATATATCTGCAGATGCCGACAAGTTGTGGACGAGACAGGTTGTCGAGCGTCAGATCATCCTTGAACAGCTTGCAGACCTTGATGACATCGGCTTTGGTGGGCGACTCGCCGGTCGCGCGCAGTTTGCGAAAGAACTCGGTAAATTCTTCTTTCTGCGCGTTGGCGGCGCTGACAGGTAAGCCAGTCTCCCTCATCGTCTGGCGCAAGAAGCTGGAGACCTCCTTCCGCGACGTTCGCAAAGTCTTGGCCTTGATCTCTTTGCTCTTGGCGTTTTCGTACGTCGACGGGAGCATGTTGGGGAAGAGCTTCAGAGCGACCGGCAGGAGCAGTTCGGCAAAGGGCACAATGACGAACACACTGAAGGGAACCAGACGACCCAGATCCTGCACCGTCCGCTGCAGTTGCCTATGCTCTCGTCGAGTAAGCTCGTAGCCCGCCGCCATCTTCAGCGCCAGTTTCGAGCTGATGCGCACTTCCGTAGCGAGCAACTTCGTGCCATCCCAGTAATGCTGCACCTCATGCTTCACCCGCTGCCACAACGTCAACTTCTTCTTCTCCTCCTTCTTGATGGCATCTTTCTTGTGATCAGCCTTGTCCGCAGCCAGCTTCTCCACCGCCATCTCGTCCAAAGTTCGTTGTTCGGCAGCTTTGGTAGGTGCGCTCTCGCTCGCCTTGCCTGAAGGGATTGCGATCTGACTTTTGAGCTCGGAAATTTCCTTCTTCGCGAGAGGCTTTTTGGCCTGATCGATGTTGAAACCAGGTGGAGGGTTGCTCTCGCTGCCATGACTTTGCGATTCGGTCGATACAGCGCGGTGAGGCACCAGCAGGGCGATTGCTTGCATGTGAGCCGGCAGACGCTGGAAGGCGACTCTGTTTCCTCGCAGCACAAGCGGAGCCAGCCGTTGCGCGGCGGTCCGGGTGGTAGGAATCATTTCAGCGCCGGTCTTGCTGATGCGAGGAGTATTTCCTGGCGATGGAAATAATGATGAAGGACGTAAAGCTGTTGTGATGTTGCTGAGGATGAGATTGAGGCGAACCGTCGACGTCCAGCAAAAGCTCCGGCAACGTGGGCGAGCAGCCAAAAGTGACGCGCTGCTAAACCAGGGGCCAGCAGTAACCTTAAAATGGCTCGAACACACCTGAATCTAGAATAAGTCCGACAAACTCCGATGTGCCGTTTCGCTGTAGAACTCGAAGAAACCACTCCAGTTCAGGTCGCCGTTCATTAAGGTCAATACCTATGGCATTCTGAAGTACTTTGATAGGCTTCTACAAAAATGCGACTGGCAGACTCTACTCACATTCCCGCAAGGCTTGCTTATTAGACGGTAATAGTGTCTAGGATGGCTAATACTGCGCCTGAAAGTCAGAAGCATGTACCGAACATCCATATAATGATGTGCATGTATAGGTACAGTGTCATGTAAGGCAGGCTTCAGACGCATAACTTTCATGTAAGCCGTGCATGTCTCTGTTGCAGATTTACTGACCTGCCCATATCTTCTTTAGGATTCATGGCAAAGTGCTTTGCTCGTCATTTTGGTTTGAAGCCATAGTACTTCATTATAGACCGATGAATGTTGTAATTTCTCCCAAAGCAAGAGCTAGTGCTTTCGCCTGGACCAGTTTCTTCATGCAAAGTACGTTGACTTTGGTGCGGTATCTGTACTGTCAACTCCAGCTTGCCCATGGAGTGCGCCGACTCAAGAGCTTCAACCATCAAATGCGCCTCAACACCTTGCTAAATCCAACAACGTAATCCCAACTCATTGATCCACAGCACTTGCATCGCAACCTCAATCCCGCGCATACGTGATCTTTCCCCTCTTACTCTTACTGCCCTCCTCCTCATCCCCCTTCTCCGCCGCCGGTCTGCGCTTCTTATTCTTCGTCCCGCCGGCCTGACTCGCCGAGTCGCTGTTGCGCGCGACCAGGGACGGCGCTGCGAAACTCCCCGTCTGCGTCCCGCCGTTCGTCAGATGGTCATTCACACCCGGCGGGGGCGCATCCTGTGACTGCTCGTTTCCACGCTCGTTAGCCCTCCATCGCATCGCTTCGCAGCCTGCAAGAATCCAGCAGAGTCACTCACACGTACCCACCCAACGCTGCTGCGACTAAACACCCGCTCCTCATCCCTCACGCGCCCGCCCCTCCTGCGGTCGCCCTCCACCCCTCCCCGTCCGATCTGCACGCCTTTCACCCACGCATCGAAGCCGCGCACGATGTTGCCCGATCCCGCCGTGTCTTCCAGATACGTGCCCTCGGCCTTGAATATCTGGTCTTCCACGGCCGCCAGCTCCTCGTCGAGCTTGCGCTTCTTCTCGAGCGTGGCGCGTAATGAGTTTCGTAGGGATTCGTAGTATGGCCGGCCGGGTTGGTCGGAGGTCGACAGAGCTGCTGCGGCGGCCGCGGCGCCGGTGGGTGGGATGTTTTCCGTCATTGCGATCTTCGAAACCCTCCTGGAAAAGTGATGTCGCCTAAAGTTGGGTGTGAAGCGCGTGTCACGTTCACATGTGAATGAACATCGTTGATGCGCGAATCATGTGACCAAAGCGGATGAAGCTCGGACTTTGGGTACCACAACTCCGCGATCAGACTTCCGCCGTCATGTATTTTCTGTTCACTATTCCCATAGGTAAATGCGATCTTGAAGTGATAACCATGTAAGCTTGCATACGTGTCTTGTGCTTCGTAGATACAGGACTAAATTTATGCGATTTGAGTTCTCGGAAATGGCCATATGTCGAACAGGAGAGATCACAGAGCTGGAATGGCGACTCAATGCATAGAGCACAGCATGATCTTTCTCTTTCTCTTCAAATGTAACGGAATGTGTTTATTGTACTGCTTGATCGAGACACGCAGATGCTTGCTTGAAACTACGTCTCTACGAACAGTGCGCTTGGCGCTTTGCTCACATTTCGTATCGCTCTCTGATAGCCCTCCTTGCCCTCCTGCTCTTATACATACTCTTTTTGCCCCTTTACATGCCCTCCACGAGCTCGTAGTTCGAAATGCTTCCTCTTCACTCGCTGAATAGGCCGGCTCGAGGTTATCCATGCAAATACGCCCATCGCGAATTCCATGGTCTTCTCCTTGAACTTGGCGCGAATGATGCTCTGCTTTCTACCAACGGGCGTTCAGGCGTAAAGAAGGAAATAGGAAAGACAAATACTGCGTGGGTCGGTCATTCTTGTGTGACCGAAAGATTTTGCAGCCGGGAGAGTCGGTCATGACTTTTTCATCGTGGCAGTCTTTCGCTCGGTAATCACCACTCAAAACAGTTGACATCGCGATAGTGCCATGTTGGCATCGTGCCGCCCCTGTAAATAATTCCAGACGCCTCCCGCTGTGATTCGCGCATGAAAATTGATGTATAGAGTAAAGCTGTGATGGCGTATGCTTGTGATCGCTTCAAGAGAACTTCCATCGGTTGCCGCACTCGGTACATTCGCAGAAAGTCGTCATCGGCTCATCAGCAGAACGTGTCTGGGCCTGAGAGTAGGCAGTAGAATGTGCGCCACATCGTCGGCAGGGCATGCTAAGAGAAGAGAAGATGTGTCAGTCAAGGGGAGCCATGCAGCGCAATACGACAATACATACGTCGTGGAGATGGATTTGATTTGCTCCGCTGTCATCGCTTCCTTCATGTTCTCATGCTCCAATCTCGCATCCGACTCCCGCCGCTTCTTGCTCTTCATGTCGTCGCTGGACATCTTGACCACCTCCTTCGGCGTGATGGCACCGGCTGCCACGTCCTTGCGTAGGTCCGCATTCATCTTCAGGTTCTGGTACAGGCTGCGCATCTTCTGCGCATAGTCCTTCTGAACCTTGTACTCGTTGTACGCCGCCAGCTCGATGTTCCGCGCCACTACTATGAGATCGTCCGGAGAGTCGGTCGAGTCGATGCACATGCCGTTGTACATCAGCTTCAAAGAACCGTTGCGCGCAACTTCGTCCGTCAACTGCCAGTGCACTTCGTCCACATCCGCGTTCCGCTTGCTAGGCGGCACTTTGCTCTTTCGTCCTTCCTTCTTCACTTCTTCCGGTTTGTGGCCGCCGGGCGCAGGACTTGATGTGCCGTTCGTTGCTGCAGGTGTGGCTCCATTCGACCGTGCTCCTGCGCCGACCGCGGGACTGCTCTGACCTTTCACACCCTTCGCCTTGACGTCGCTCTTCCACTTGCTGATCAACCGTGTGGCGGCCTCGGAGACCTTAGCATCTTTGTTCTGCCGTAGCTTGTTGACGTAGACACCGATCTTGGAGCTTCGCAGTAGTGCTTCGGTGGCGCTCCATTCTTGCAGGGGCTGAAGGAGAGCGAGGACTGTCGCAGGAGGGTCGCCGCCATCGTTCGCCTTGACGATCTGCTTTCCGGCGTCCATGAGCTGCTTCGCATCCATCGTTTGTGGCATGTTGTCGATCGCGCTTTGAATGTGACTGAGAAGATGGTCAGATTTCAGCCGCTTGAAACGGGTGAGATAGCAGCAAGGCGTGGGTTCGAGGATCGGCTTTGGTGGAAGATGTCGCAAGAGGAAAGTAGATGTCCGTACTTGCTTGAGGTTCAAAGTCTAGGTGAGGTACGAAATCGTCACGCGACGCGGAAATTCGGAGCTGCGTGACGGAGCTCACATGAAAGTTCGAGACATGATTGATGCACATTTACTAACAGCCTCACATTCAATCAGTCTGTTTGGGTTGAGGCATCTGCACATTGTCAAAGATGCGACGCACTACAACATTGATTGAACGCGCTGCGAAGAGAAGCATCAACCGTGTACACCCTCGCAGCGGCAGTCGTGTGAAGTAGGTGAGCAACATCATTATGCAGCACCCATGACAGTATGCTGACGCGATGAGTGACAGCAGCGCTACGAAGATCGCATCCGTATTTTGTCTCTATCAAACGCAGCTTCGGACCTTCAACAGCTCCCCCATCCTATTGAAGAAAGGAGGCAAAGCGACTCGTGACGAAGCAAAAGGCACATCGTCCGAGCGCAATGCCGACGCAGATGATCCGTTCGATTTCACAGCGCTCGAGAAGGACATCAGCAATACGATTGAGAGGCTGAAGGATGACCTGTCGAAGCTAAGAGCTGGGGGAAAGTTCAATCCTGAAGTGCTGGAGAGCCTGCGTGTGCAGCCAGACAAGGGTAGCAATCAGACTGTAAGATTGGACGATATTGCTCAAGTGATCCCCAAGGGTAGAACGGTGCAGATCATCGTTGGAGAAAAAGATGTGAGTGAACATTCTTTGCGTTATGAGGGGCATTTACACTAATGCCTGGCGTGCAGCATGTCAAACCGATTTCCTCTGCGATTCAAGGCTCTTCGCTATCCCTCACGCCCCAACCCGACCCCACCGGCGCGAACCCCCTACTCTTGGTGATCAACATCCCTCCGCCGACCGCAGAGTCTCGCAAGGCTGTTGTGGCTGAAGCAGCAAGAGCAGGGGACAAGGCAGGGACGAACCTGCGGGACGCAAGAGGGAAGCAGCAGAAGAAGCTGCGAGCGATGCAGCTGGGAAAGAGTGCTCGGCCGGATGATCTCAAGAAGGCTGGGACTGCAATGGAGAAGGTGGTGGAGAAGGGCAGCGGAGAGTTGAAGAAGATTGTGGATGCCGCGAAGAAGGCCTTGGAGAGTGGGTGAGCAGCAGTAGGAAAGGATGAGAAGATGTGACACGAAGCTGTAGACATAGATGTAGTATATTGTGAAGTCCCAACACCGCCGCATATGCCTCTCGTTACCTTGAACTGTGATCTCGTCCGAACGTGATTCCCATTGGCTTTTTATCGTTGCACAGCATGGCCAAGTCGACATGTTCGTCCGCCGGCATGAGTGGCCTTTCCAGAATATGCATAGAACAACTTCAGACGTGTCGCCGGTTGGATGCATAGAACATACCTTACATGTACCTGCTCTCTGATGTCGTATATAAACTAGACGCTGCACTCATCCTCCTAACCTTCAGGTAACCATGATGGTTTCCACGTCTCTTTATCCTCGCGCACATTGGGGTTCCATCTCTTCACCTTTTCAACGGCCCATGCCTCCCACCAGAAGAACCTTGGAAAGATCGACTCAAGCTTCCTTTCAATGGAACTCATGGAAACACTGTCGACAGACCTTCGAACGCAAATCAACGTACCAACGTGGATCTGAACGCTATTGACACGTGATTGATACGTCAAGAAAAGGCAGATCGTCTGCCAAGATCTTCATCAGGCGAATGCATGACGACCGGAAGGATGACACAGATCTTGAAGGCGGACTTGCTCAACTGCGAATCCGATAATTCGAACACAGGACGGTGACTTCTCACATCCCGGCCGTGCATCCATCAACATTCAACATCCATGCCGATTATCATTATTACCATTACGCCAACGATGATGATGACCTTTCCCGATCGTCAGGCTATGCTCGGGACCCTAAAGTGTATCCAACGTCAGCTGGTCGGTGATTGGCTGATGTCGCACTCTTATCTCTGGTCTCCCAGCTCGTGTGCTTCCACCTCGCTCGTACCCGCCAACATCGATGTTTCGATTATGTACTGTTAACTCCTTTTTACGTACTCGCCAACCTCTGCGATGCTGACCGTACCATGGGCGTGGCAACAAGACGGTGAGTTCTGGGACTTCTGGAGGGTGGGATCTCATATATGTGATATGATGCCCCCAGACACAGGCACGCGACTGTGATCCTCGGAAACGCTTCCTTTTCGTCTCTTCTTGACTTTATAGTGGCGGTTTGAGTATCTTTGCTATTCCATACGGGCCCCAGTCAAGAGATCCCCGAGCAAAAGAAATATTGCAATTCGTGCAATGACCCCTAGCACGCTTCGATATCTCCATCTTATCGAAGCTCTTTGTTCTGCTGGCGGTCCTTAGTCAGTTGCCGCTTGGCCCCCAATCAACACCCTGGCTCATCGAAGCAGCAGTCTCGAGTCGTTCTAGAACTGATAAGATTCCATTGTTGACGGAACAAAAAACAACCTTCGAGCACTGCAAGATAGCTAGCTGTCCACGCAGGACTACGAAACAACTTCCCCGGGGCTATTCCTGAATCTATACTCCGGCTCCTGCCATCCACCAGTAGTGATACTTGTTCAGCCCGGCTTTACCTCACGTTGAGCAATTCTTTGGCCTATCTCGATATCAATACCGGCACATTGCCTGGCACGCCCCCCGTCGACACGGCTTGGACAAGCTATCTCCCGCTTTAAACTTCGCAGATCAGGAACATGGCTGCTGTCATGGCCGCTCCCCAGTTGGCTCCACGACCCCTCCCCGTCTCCATCGCTGCGTGGTCTGTTCCAGGCCAGACTCAGTCGATGTTTATGGATGGCAAGGAAAGCCGACCTGCCTTGAAACAACTTCAGCAAAGCACTCCTGCTACTCGCTCAAGAAAGGAAAGACCGTGCGACGGTTGCCGAAAACGCAAAAGTAAATGTGTGCTTCAAGAATCTCGACGGTGTGTCCTTTGTGAGTTCCACAAGCAGGAGTGTACTTTTGTTGAAAAGGCCCAGCCACGAAAACGAAAGCTTGAAGAGGATTCAACTACAGACGGTAGCGTGAAGAAGAGTCTCGGCCTGTTGAAAGCACGATCAGATCCAGTGCCGCGTCCACCCACGCAGCCATCATCTGCAGTATCGTCAACAACAACAATTTCGGGGCTGGCACCGACCAGAAAACCTTTCGTCGTGGATCAGAGTCTCAGCCTACAACGACACCGACACTGCAAGCTCCTCGGGCCAACTACAGCGCTGGATGCTTCGTTAATCGGTTTGGGAACCTCCAACGACAAGAACGAGACTTCTTCAATGGTGGGCACTCTTCGGCAGGTCACAGGCACCGAATATTTCAGCACGCATGATGACGCCGATGTGCCTATCCCAGATGACGAGGCGAGAGCGCTGGCAGATATCGAGCAAGTTATTGGACCTCATGGCCCTGCACTGATCGATGTCTACTTCAACAACGTCCACCCGAGCTACCCGATCATTCAAAAGCAGGCCTTTCTTGATCGACATCGCCATGGAGACCGACAATTCAACCCTCCACTCCTAGCAGCGATGTATCTGCTTGCATTGCAACGCTGGGACAGCACTCCAAGCCTCTCAAGATCGCAGAAACCAGCTGTGATACGTCTGGAGCACATCGCCATCACCGCTCTTACTGTCGCTATGCAACGACCCAAGATATCTGCCGTACAAGCGGGACTACTGCTTCTCCAGCGCGCCAAATCTTCAACCTGGACGCTGACGGTCCAGCTTGTGGCGCTGGCGCAAGACATTGGTCTGCATCTCGACTGTGGCGACTGGTCAATACCGCTATGGGAACGACGCTTACGGAAGCGACTAGCATGGGCGCTGTATATGCAAGACAAATGGAGTGCTGTCATGCACGGTCGTCCGTCTCATATTAATGCCGCCGATTGGGCAGTATCGCCCCCCAGCAATGACGACTTTGACGAGACCATTCCTACCCACGAAGGACGACAGCATTTCGCGGAGGAGACCGATGCTCAGATTCTCAAGGGTCGTAGCATTTTCATGCAAATGATCACCCTAACTAGTATCATGGGTGACGTCTGCGAGACATTTTACTCACAGACCGCTAAGGCGGAGTTCACACGTGCGGGACGTTATGCCACTCAGCTCGTGCTCAACCGCGCGAAACCAGTGCAGATCAAGCTGAAAGAGTGGTTCGCGAAACTTCCGGCCGATTGCAAGATGGATGCTGTCTCCCCATCCACCAGCTCGTCCGCTCCTGTCTCGTCCACTGGCTACCTCCATCTGGCCTACTTCGCGACAGAAATCTCGATCCACCGCCGCATTGTGCAATCGCTCGATCCTGCCGCTGCCGATCCGTACCTGTTATACATCTGTCGATCCGCCGCGAAAACACGCCTCATCTCTGCCATGGACTTCATCAACCGACTCCGGCCGGAGCATCTCGATGCGTTCTGGTACTTCGCCTCAGCGTCCAACTTTGCCCTTATCGGCACGTTTGGCGCTTTGCTGCAGGTGACATCACCTGGCCGTGAAGAGGCTGGCTTTTACGAGGCCCGACTGCGAGAGTTCCGCTGGACTTTACGCGTGAGCTCTCAACGGGCTGAGTGGATTGGCGCCGCGCTCGAGTGGCTGGTGGCGTGCGAGGGTATGCTCACAGCACTCCCCGAGAAGCCGGCGGCAAGTCAGGTCGTCATCGGACCGATGCGGGCGAAGGGCGAGCTCAGAGGTACCGGGACTGAAGGCGTAGTTTCAGGTCCTCGGAGAGGTGAAGATGGTGACGACGACGAGAATGAAGAGATGGATCTCGACGACGAAGGCGAGGGAGACGACGATGGGAGCTGGTAGATTCCGCTTCCGAGCATGAATGATCACGACGGCATGACGGTGTATCCCATAGATGTAGAGAGTGAGGTCGTGATGGCCTGTCCTCCCAATATAGACTCTTTCGTTCCTCCTTGTCATCTCGCCCGCGTGAGGAAGGCTTTCCAGCCTCATCCCGGTGTGGTCGTGGCCGCTTCCTTCTCCATCTTCGCCTGCTTCGCACGTTTCCTCATCTGTGTCTTGCTCAGCGGTATCTGCTTCTCGCCCTCCATCCCCGCCTCGCCAGCTTTCCTCTTCTTGCCCTCACTCTGCTCCTCCTCCACTCGCTCACCACCAAACACCACCCCCACCACTCCCCGATAGCTCGACCTTTTGACGCCCGCCGCCACCACCGCGCCTCTCGCCTCACTCCCCACCGCCTCCTCCGCCCGCTCCCTACTCAGCCCCCACACGCCACACAGATTGACCACGTCCCACGGGCCCCTCAGCCCCGCCGGTCCCTTCACCCCTCCCGCCCCGCTACTCACCACCACGCCCCTCCCCTTTGTCGCCCTAACCAGCTGCGTCGCATTCTGCACCACCAACCTCCGCCCCTCCGCCCCTGCCCCGCCGCCGATCCCCCCGCCATAGCAGATCTCAAACTTCTTCCCCGCCCGCACCGCCTCCGCGACCAGCTTCGCGGGGAAATAGAAGCTCCACCGCACGCTCAGATCGAGCGTGATGAGGTCGCAGTCGAGGCTCTTGCACGCGAGCGTGAAGCTGCGCTCGTCCACGGGCTGCACAGCGAGCACGTCGTAGGCGTTGGCGAGCGCGGCGAGGCGCGCGTTTGGCGGCGGAGTTGTCGTGAGCTGGAGCGTGACGCGCCGGAGGACGTGCAGTGTGGACGGGACAGGGAAGGGAAGCGGGTCGGGGATCTGGCTGGTGAGTGCGGCGTTGGCGGGTAATGCGCCGGAGATGGTGTGTGTGAGCGCGATCACGTTGTAGCCCAGCTCGTGCGCGAAGGCTAGGGTGCGCGGGAGTTGAGTGTCGGTGGGCGACCAGGGGATGTTGAGATCGTAGAACATTGCGGTTGTGGTGGAGATGAGGTGTGGTGAGTTGAGAGGTGGATCATCGCTTGCGCTGGACGGGAAAGGTGCAGCTCGTGTTTTTCGACGAGAGTCTCATGGTCGAGGACGAAGAGAAAGTGTGCTAATCTCAATGGCAGGCGCTGCTGAATTGTACATGGCTGCAGTTGAGGTGTTGGAAGCTCTGTCACATGCAAGCGAAATTTCACGTCACTACATATGGCATGAGCTTCGCCATGGTCCGTGCGCATATATTCATCTACAGCTTGGATCTTCTCTCGACATCTTCGCGCACCACCACCCCTCGCCTTCTCTTCTGATCCCGATCGTTCGCCTTCAATACCCTCCGCAGCAGCTTGCCGGTCGGCGACTTGGGCACGGCGTCTGTGAACTCAATCTCCGTTAACCACTTATACCGCACTTTCTTCTGTTTGATCTTTTCCAGCAACACCCGACCAGTTCGCACGTCAGGCGTTATACCCTCCTTGAGCACGACATAGGCCTTAGGTCGCTCGCCGGCATATGCGTCTGGAATACCCAGCACGGCGCAATCGTCAACCACATCCTCGCCCAGTAGGAGGTCTTCAAGTTCCGCTGGCGCGACTTGCTGGCCCTTCACCTTGATCATTTCCTTGATCCGGTCGGAGATATGGATGAGTCCTTCTTCGTCGATGATGCCGACGTCGCCGGTGTGTAAAAAGCCATCTGTATCGAATGCCTCTCGTGTCGCGGCCGGATTGTTCAGGTAACCCATGGCAATCTGCGGGCCTTTGGCGCAGATTTCCCCAGTCTCACCAGCGCCCAATTCTTTGGTGGGATCTTCGAGACTCATGACTTTGGCTACGGTGTTGGCGACCAGGATACCCGCAGATGCAGCATATTTGTAATCATAATGGGAAGGAGGGTGACATGAGATACATGCCGTCGATTCTGTTGCGCCATAACCTTGTCTGAATCCTGTCTCAGGGAATTTCTGTCGTAGCAGCTCGATGATCTCCGGACTGGTCGGTGCCGAGCCTGAGGACCAGCGTTTGACTATCCTGCGGAGATCGGGTAGGTATTTGTTGACTATCTCGTCGCGCACTACACGGACAATGATTGGTGGAACCAGGATCAGCTCTTCGATCTCGTACTTGACGACCGTCTGCAGCATGGCTTCCATGTTGAAAGCCGGCAACATGACGGAATCGCCGTTCATGAAGACTGGGTAGTGACAGAAGCGGACCAGACCGGTGATGTGGACTAATGTAGTCAGCGCGAAGGATCATACAGAGTATCCAGATGCAACTCACATAACGGCATCACAGCTAGAATCCTATACCGCCGTCCAGGAGGAACCAGCTGCATTTGTCGAAGCTGATGGCATTGCGAGATCAGATTGCCATGAGAGAGTTGAACCGCTTTCGGTAGCCCTGTGGTTCCGGACGAGAAGTTGAGATACTGCGAAGCCTGTCAGCTACACTCCAGTCCGTTCGGTGGATCACAACAGACATACCCCACAAACATCCTTGCTCGTCTGGCCCTTCGGGATCGACCATGCCGGTGTCACTCTACACTCCTTTCCCTGCAGAACGAGATCCTGCAACGATAGGAACCCCTCCCTCTGCCCTTCGAGTAAGAAGATCCTCTCCTGGGCAAGCCCAACCATCGCTGCCGCCTGCAACGCCACATCCAACGATCCAGGCAACGTAAAGAGAAATCTGGTCCCTGCCGTCTTCAGAGCATGTGCCATCTCCTCGGCATTGTACGCCGGTGACGCTCCGTTCACGCGGCCGCCAGCGCGTACAGTCGCCCACATTGCTACCGGATACCAGATCGAGTTGGTGGAGAACAGCGAAACGGTGTCCGTAGGTGCGAGGCCATGTCGTTCGATCAGCGCGGCGCTGAGCAGTGTTGCTTTCTCCTTGACCGCGAGGAAATCCAGCCGCTCGCCGGTTGTGGCGTTGATGTAGCTCCCCTGATCGCTGGCAGAGGCATAGCTAGTTGGCGCGTACTGCGGGCTCTCGAATGCCCATTGCCAGGTGGTGAGATTCTCAGGAACTGTAGCATTCTGGCATTAGCATAGCGCTCAATCAAGAATAATGTTCGTCAGGATCAGAGTATGTACTTTCGAGCTCCGGATGAGGCGACCGCCAGAGCACCATGATCTTTTATCTTGTTCGTCTATCACTCTTCCAGTAGTCACCTCAGATCTCAGACAGCGGTGTTTCAGTCTCAAATTCCTGATCGTAACCCTAACGCAACAAAAACAGAAGTACAAACACCACACTCGAGGAGAAAAGAAATCTGCTTGAGAAATGTACTTCACTTTGCAAAAAGCACCTTCCATATCGAGCTTACATATTTTCCGTGTATCCAAGCGGATACCGGCACATCAACCATCATCCTAACACCGCAATGCCTCTGCGTGGCGTCGAGGTCTGGAGGGACATGCATGCGGTAGCCGAGGGTCGGCGTGGAAAAGCCATGAGGAATCCGGGGTAGGGAATCTGGGGTGGGGTGGAGGTGGGGAAAAGCATGACTGGCTTACTGTTGTGCGAGGCCCCTGTATGATCAATCAAAAGTTGACAAGGTTCTTTACATTGTTGGTTGCACGCATTGAGCGGTAATCGAGGAGCAGACATCGTGCTCAGTCGATGTGATATCATCGAGCTGCTGTGCTTCAATGAGGAGATCATTTGCTGGTCGAATAGCGATCTCTTGTCAATGAAGACTCACACGAGAAAAAGCGATATTCATCGCACACAGGGCTTCGCTCCCAATGCTTGATCCTTCGAGTCGGTAGTGGACATTGATCGGTCAGATGGTCAATTCTAGGTCATGGATTTGGAACATGGCTTCGTTACAATCTCTAAAGTCTATCAAAGTCACGAGGGTTGCGTTGCCAGCTCAAGCACAAACGTGCTTCAGTAACCCCTCTCCCTCTTCACGACATTGAGCAGTCTTTCACCCTGCAGCCTTCTCTTCAAATTCTCCTCCAACAGCCCAAAACTCCGCTGAGCGTAAGACGATCCAGTTCCACTCACATGCGGCGTCACAATCACGTTCTCCATATCCCACAACTCACTGTCCTCTGGCAGTGGCTCAGGATCCGTGACGTCCAAGGCCGCGCCTGCAAGAACTTTGTCTTTCAATGCCATGATCAGAGCAGGCTGGTCGATGATCTGACCTCGAGCGATGTTGGTGACGAATGCGGGTGCTTTGCCATCTTGCGTAAGGGCCGCGAATTCTGGCGTTGAGAGGAAGTGTCGTGTCTGTGATGTTAATGGCACAGCGACCACAAGCCAGTCGAGGTTCTGCGAGAGGAAGTTGCGGAGTGAGGGCTTATCCAGGCCGCTGTACCATTCAACAGGAATAGTCCCATCCGCATCTCCAGTCCCGGGGATGATGTAACCCGGGTCCTTCTTCTTCTCGGGGGTATCCTTGGGCGTGGCGGTGTAGGCGACGACTTCCATACCCATCGCTTGGGCCACGCGACCGACCTGTCGACCAATACTCCCGTACCCCAGCACGCCGAGTCTGCCGCCCACGAAGTCGCGGACCTGGTGGTAGTCCGCCGCGAGCCCGGCTATGCTGCCCCAACGGTGTTCCTTCTGCAATTCGTAAAGCTGCTTATACTTATGGCTGTGAATCAGAGCCGTCATGAGCACCCACTCGGCAATCTGTGGGCCATGGATACCTGTGGAAGTCGTCATGGTGATGTCCTTGGCGTCCTTGTAGATCCACGAGTCCTGAATCTGATTGCTGCCAGCACTGAACAAATGGACAAACTCCAGCTTTGTAGCATCAGATGGTGTGGGTGGGAATGTGAATAGAGTGCAGAGAATCGTGACGTTCTCAAAGATGGAGGGAGGCACAGCTCCATGTCTTTTGTCGTAGTCGACGTAGACATATTCGATATCAACATCTTTAAATTTGGAACGCAGCTGGTCGAGCAGCTCCTTGGGCTCGGGGACTGGAAGCGTGCATAGCAGCTTATCTTTCGCTGGCCCGCCACCCATCGTAGACATATGGGGATACTCGTAGAAGTGCCAGGCTAAGTGATGATGACTGCGATTAGAGTGGTCACTCAAGATCTTGGTCTTGTGACTGCAAATGCAATAAAAGAAATATGATAGACGATGCCTTACCGTCTCTGCTCGCTTGGGGAGTTGTTGCTCGGCCTTGGAGCTGAAGATATGACGCCGAATCGAAAGAGACATCCACATCGCGCGCTTTGTGCTGTCGCTGATTAATCAACACCAACATTTCATGTAATCATGCTTCACCGGGACCTCGTATCAGATTATGCAGCATTTGTGGACTCGTTTCATACAGCCTTCTGCTTCCTAAAATACACATGCAAGCAGATTTTTGGGCTGTTGGAGCTCTTGCATTGCTGCTCCTCTGTGCTTAAAAGACTTGGCCCGAACTCCTCTTGTAAAGAAACGACAAGACCGGAAAGCAAACATGGCCGCGATCTCCCTTTCGACTTTGGTTTCGCCGAGCGTGCCAGTCAGTCCCCTCTTGTCATGTAACACGATTATGGGCATATGCTCTTCAGGAAATCAGGGAGCTCTATACGCCATTGGTCGCAGCTTCTGGTACGGCTTGCATGCTAACGTCGCCATCTTTGTCGACGCCCTCAGATGCTGTGACAGCGGCCTTGTCAGTCGGTTCTTCTTGTGGCTTGGTAATCTCTTCGTCCACCGCGGCACTGGTCTCGACCTTTTCCTCGATGGCGTCAGCAGTCGCTTCTGCTGTCTTGGTCTCTTCTGTAGCGTCCTTGGCCTCAGCCTCAACCTTAGGCTCCCCACCCTCAGAGACAAGGGTTTGACCGTTGATTGCAGGTGCCTCGGTCTTTGACTCAGCCGCAGCAGCTGGAGCTTCCACATCTGCAGCATCCATGCGCATGTTCCAGATCTCGAGCATGGCTGCGCTGCGCTTCTTGAAATTGTACACATCATCCTTCGGGATTGAGCTGAGTTTGACAATGCCTTTGAGCACCTTGTGGAGCTTCGTCTTTTTCAGAATAGATGCCTCGAGGTTCTCGTAGTTCTCGAGCTGAGTGAAAAAATCGGCCATGGCGCTCATCTCCGACTCCTGAGGTGCCTGGTCGCGGGTGAGGAAACCCTTCTGTAGACGATGACGAAGGTAGAGAGCAGCATTTTCCCTTGCCGCCAAGCGCTCCTCGTCGGTCATCTGTGGTTGCTGCTTGACCTCGTCCTCGTCAGGTTTTGCGACCTTCTTGCGAGACTTCTTCGCGGAACTGTCGCCGTTGGGAGTTTTGGAGACATTGAGTTTAGTGACCTTGGGTGTCTTCTTCGGCTGCTGCTGGGTCAGTATGCCATAGGCTACGTGACATGAGATAGGACTCACCTTGCCAGCTTCAGCATCACTTTCGGCCTCCTTCTTTCGCTTCTTGCTAGACTTTGGAGTCTCGCCGTTCCCCATCTCAACGTCCTCATCACCAGCTTTGCTTTTGCGAGCCTTCTTCTTCTTGTCCACTTTCTTCTCGCTCTCCGTGGCTGCCTCCTTCGCAGCAGCAGCAGCCTCTTCTCGTTCACGGTTCCTCTCCTCGAGTTCACGCATCTCCTCGTCAATGGCCTTCTCTTCTTCCTGCCATGTCTTCAAAAGGCCCTTGAAGTAGTTGATGTCGTGGTTCTTTGCCGCGAGCTCGTACGCAGCGGCCAGAGACTTGGTCATCTTGGTCTTTGGTGGGGTTTTGCATTCCTCAGGGTCCAGCGGGGTCAAAGCCGTGTTGACGATCCACGAGCTGTTCATTTCATCAGCAAGAGTTATCACGCGATCCTCAATGTCATCCTTACAACTCATTGGTTTCCAAGAACATTATAGCGAAGGTGCGCTCCCTCGCGTTCTTGCCACCCTCTTTGAAGTCGTCGCGTAGTGAGCCGTCAGGCCTCGTCGTGGAGACCGGACGCGTGCCCAAAAGTTGCTCTGGCAGCATTTGATCATCACAGATGATGGAAGGCCATGGTGGGTAACCTTTCAGTCTGGCCCAGTAGTAGTCGCCGGGTTTGCAGTCGAGGTTCAAGTTGGGCATTGACTTCTTCTTCTTGAGCGTCTTGTTCTTGTGTTCCGGTACACCCGAGGTGGACTTTCGCTTCTCTTTCTTGGCAGCTGCAGAGGCTGAGTCGGCCTCGACTGCAGATGGTGGTACAGCAGCTTCGGCCGTCGCGCCGTCGGGAGCCGTCACTTCACTGGTAGCCTGCTTGTCGGCCGCCTGCTCGTCCTCCTTCGGTACAGCTGTCTCACCATTGGTCCCTGGCACGACCGCGTCTTGTGCCTCGGCACCGACAGCAGGCTTTGGTATTGTTAGCGAGGAAGTAGGCATAGATAGTCAGAGGTCTCGACTCACCGCAGGCACATCTACTGGCGCATTGCTAGTAGCCTCGTCAGCCATGGTGAAGGTGATCTGAGAGTCGTTGGCGCGTGAAGCGATCTTGGAATGACGACGACAACGACAGCAACTGCAGCAGTGAGGTAACGACGCGTGAAGCTGATCGTGACAAGCCGCGTGGTCGCTCAATGAAGAGGGTAGACCGAGATGCTAGGCGAGTTCAGCGGCGGTGATGATGCGCGTCGCGGTTGTTGTGTCGTTGATGGTCGCGTTGTGTGTGGGTGTGGAGGAAGACAGAGCAGTGCGGAAATGGGTTTGGAAAGTTGAGCGGCGCTGAGCAGCACGGGAACGTCCGTGCACGCGCACGCTTGCTGAGGCGTCGACGCGAACAGCAACAACACTCTAAACCCCGTTCGGGCTCATTTGTTCAATGAAAAAAACGACAAGGCCATTGTTGTGCTCGTTTGGATATTCCACAGATCAGTCGGAGCCTTCGAAAGCCTTTGCAGGCGTGATCAGTATCCTCAAGGCAATTCTTGGCAAGCCGAGACCAATCAGCGCTGACGTTTTTGCTTTTCCGCCTATCCGATCTTCTCAACGGACTGCGTGAAACTCGAGTTTCTTTCTGCATGATAGCTTTGTGGAGCCCGCGTGAGTGCTTGTTCGATGCCATCGATTCGTTCGCAATATTTCGTTCATCCGGAGATCTTATATATCTCGGTTCAGCGGAAGACCAGTCCCGTACTTCGGAAATTCGCAGCTTGTCTTAATGCACGAGCATGCATACACCAGGACACTCCAGGATTTTTTGCCACCGACTCAATACTTCAGGGTGGCCAACGCGATATGGCCAGGCAGCTGGCCATAAGTCATCGAAGCATGTCCACAGCAGCTCATGTGTCATATCACCAATTGGTGCACGGGTGTACTGTATATGGCTCTTTGAAACTGCGAATCATCCGCCTTTAGCCTTGACAGAGCGGTAGAGAAGCGATACAACCAAAGTCGACGACCGTATGTATGTCGAAGGGACTGTCGCGTTGAAGATTCGTATCTGTCGGCCGTTTCGATACCAACGAGCCGGGAAATGAAAACATCCGTTCCCAGCAGACCCCATGAGAGATCTGCGTGAATTTTGGGGCTTGCAAGCACGAGTGGTATGAGACTTTAGCCAATGTCCAAGGCGGGCAATATATTGTTCGATTTCCAGACTCGCGATGTTTTCCGACCTAAGCGAAATGTCGAACAGAGGCACGGGAGTGTCAAGGTATATCTTTCTGCCGTCACTCATCCTTTTATTAAAGTGGTGGGGTGTGCGTGACCGCTCGATATGCGCCTTGTAACATGGAAACTCTGACACCTCCCGCAGACCAGAGTAGCCGGTTCATGGCTTACCAGATTCCACTGACAGGGTGGAGGAATACCGACATCGTTGCTTCGATTTCAGGTTCGGCCCAGACCTCAAAACTATCAGCATCGCGACAATCGTCCGCCGGATTACGTATTTGTTCTATCCATCATCCGGACCCTTAGTCGTCTATCCCGTCGCTTCTTTTTCCAGCAGTCACAGTGACCATGCTTGTCAAATGTATGCCGCATCGTTACGCCCTGTGTTGCGGCGCCTATAACCTACTTCTGCCCGTTGTCTCTTGATCACACGAAACCGATCGCAAGAAGGGTTTTTCATGTGCTACAGACCGGCATGGGAACAGGCACGGTCGACCAGAGCTTTCACGGTGCTTATGTCGCTGTGTTGGGATCCATCATAGCAATTCCATCTCGATCTGGGACTTCCTGTGTCCCTTGTTGTGGTGCGGCGTAGCTGTTTCTATCGTCCATTTTGTTGGTCGCACCGTGGTCCACATCGTCAGGCATGTGACGATGACAACGATGTCGCGGCGACGTTTGTGGCTCGTTCGTAGATATATGGTTGATTGCTGAAGCGATGTTCAAGTATCTACACTAGAGGAAGTCGATGCGGATCCATGTCACGTGTTCCTGGTCACATACGCCAACCAACATGTAGATCTCCAAATAATAACTCTATCGCTTTACACCTTCTCCTACATCCGGCACAACGGCTCAGGTAGCATTATTATTCTAAGGGTGTCCAAAAGAAATGATTCCGGTGTGTGATCACAGAGATTGAGGCTTTCGCCTTTATGACATCTATGCTTATCCCAAAACGCCTTGCTTGCATTCTCCCTCCCGTCAACGCCAGACATACATGTATATGATATTCATGAGCGATTGTCGCCACCGTGTCGTCCCACTGTGACACGATGCTGAGCCTGCTGTTTTCCATTCTCTGGAATAGCGACAGTAAGACCATGCCAAGTGGTGGTCTCCAAGCTAAGTTCGTCCATTCGTCCAAGTCCTCCATTTCGTGTCCACTGTTTGACAACACCAAGAATAAACTTCAGCTTCTCTGCCAGCTGGTTAGCCTTGATGATCCTCGCGCGCACACGACCTCCGCCATGAAGCAGTGATGTGGTGCTGTCTGCAAAGACCTCTCTGCTGCTCACATGATGCGGTAGAAGATCTGTATTGCTACTGAGGTATGCGACCGCTTCCGTGGAGATGCATGTCATCGCCACTTGTGTGGCGTCCTCGGAGAGAACGAGCTTGGTGTGGTCCGGGAAATGTACTTGCAGAGAGCCATCGGCAAAAGCCCATATTCCAACGTTGCCAAGACGCTGGTAGAAGCGGACGAAATTGTTATCGTTCTTGGTGGAAACGATCTCATCGCCGTCAAGCGATCGAGACATGTATCTTCCAAACTTTACCCATAAGACAGATAAAGTGTGCTTGCGTTCTGCTTCCACGGCTAGAGGGCCCCCTTTCACACTTCCAAGCCCCTTGTATACCTTCCTGGCAATACCGGGCGCGCCAGAATCTTCGAAGATCTCGATGGGGACTTGGTCGAGGTTTGCAAAGTCGGCGCCGATGCGAGGAAGCCAGCGTTGCCCGTTTCGTACGATAACATGGGTTACAGGGGTGTCATATCTGGTGGAGGCATTGATGATGCAACCCATGGTACCATCAGACATGACATAACCTACACCGTGTTTGCGGCTGTAGTCGACCCACCTCGTCACGAAGGGTAGATCTTCCGGCTTGGTGATGGCTGATTCCGTTGTCCTAGTTTGAGAAGATTTGAGAGCAGCCGCAAGATTGTCTCGGAAGGCATTCAACCTTTCTAAGACCGTTTCCGGATCTGTCTTGGGAAATATGTGTGAGTCCGAGCTGAACTCAGCGTTTGGTGTTGGAAGCTTTCGTGTCATCTTCGGTGGCGGCGGAAGTCTTAATGCCTCGTGTGGTTTCCTGTCGTCTGGTTCCGGATCCGAAAGTATCTCAACAACTTCAGCAGCTTTCCTTCGTGTCCGCCTAATGGGAGACACCTGTTTCAACTCTTCCAGCGTTGCAAGAGGTCCTGTTATCTCAGGAGACATTGCTCTTTCTTTCGGCCTCGTTGTTCGCGGGCGTCTCGCAAGACTTGCATCTACACTTCTTTTAATCGTACCTGCGCGCTGAGGCTTTATTGATTCCACCTCAGATGAACCCGCTCGGCTGGTCCCAGAGGACGAATTGGTTTCCTTCAGTGCAGCGGGAATGAGCGCAGGGACCTGCCTCGTTTTGGTCACTCTCAGTGTATCGGCCAGCTCATCCTGTGCAGGTCTGGCAGACTCAGCAGCTCTGGCGCTCTCTTCGCTGATAGTCCTCGCTGCTTTGCGGACAGTCCCAGTCCTATGGGGATGAACAGTCGGCCTCGGGGGAGGCGCCATCATGCCCGAGTCTTTCGCGGTATGAAGATTGGAAACCTTCGTCCGCGTGGTCGATACTTCGTTGTGGTTGATTTCGCGCAAATTTCGATCAGGCAATGGAGCTACGTCCGCGGGCACGGACGTGATGGGCGCAGACGAACCCCATGCGTTGACAGGCGAGAGGTAAACCACATCACTCGGAATAGGTAGCACTGGTGCAAGACCACTTGAGATCTCGCGCTCAATGTCTGCCACGACACTTCGACTCTTCTTGCTTGCACTTGCTGTGAAGCAGGTACCATCTGGCAGTTCACCGACACCAGATTGCTGGCACAGAGCATACCAGGTATCGGTATAACCTCGTCGTATGGTTTCTGGAGATGGTAATGTAGGTTCTGGCCACTGTGGCTCTCTTTCCCTCGCTGCCGATGGTATTCTGGTCGGGATGTATGGGATCTTGAAGAAACTGTGGCTCACAATTTGGTCCGGCTGCAATCTCATCTCTTCGGCCACCAGTAGATTGGAGACCAAGTCTCGGAGATCCTGGCTCTGTGCGGATGACGTACTAAGCTCCGGCCATGAGTACTTGCCTTGCGTAGCTTTCTTGTAGATCTCCTCTTTCGTGCTTGCATGAAACGGTGCTTTGCCGACCGCAAGTGTGAACACAATCGCTCCGATCGACCACAGATCTGCCCTCTCATCATGACCTTTACTTTTCTCCAAGATTTCCGGTGCCAAGTAGTTCGGTGTCCCACACATTGTAGTCCTTCGCTTTGCCTCCATTTCCTTTTCTGTCACCAGTAAAGCTGCCAGTCCGAAATCGCCAACCTTTACATTCATCTTGTCGTCGAGAAAGAGATTGCCAGTCTTCAGATCCCGATGAATGATATGCTTTGAGTGAAGATATTTGGCAGCACCACATATTTGGATCACGAACCGTCGGATCTCCGGAAGTGTGAGTTGTTTTCGTTTCTTGATCATGTCCGCCAGGGAACCATTGGAGCAGAGCTCAAGCACGACATAAGTGCTGGCTGAAAGGGAGAAGGCTCGGTAGAACGCTACCACGTTCGGGTGAGAAAGCTTGGAATGGATTTGGAGCTCAGAGATGAACTACAATATCGATCAGCGACACAACTGCATGACAGTCGATCATTGAGATCCTACCTTTTGAGCCAACTTGGCCGGTGTGATCACGCTCTTGACAATCTTGAGTGCGACCATCTGTCCGGTTGGTCTGCTGCCATTATACCTCTCCGCGCGATGGCAAATGGCGAATCCTCCCTTTCCCAGCGCCGATCCAGTGGCATATGTGACACCCGACGCATCAGCAATGATCGGGGGTGGTGGCTCGGCGTAAGACATTGCTGGAATGTCTTCACGGGCACAATTGAGAAATTGTCGTCGTTGTCTTTGTGCTGATCTGGATCTCCAAGTCGGCGCGAAGTCAATCGTCGGGTCAATACTCCCATAGCAACGGTTGCTATGCGCCAACACATATAGCACTTCACTTCAGTTCCGCTTCAGCCACACCACAATGCTACAGACTTGTATCGTACATAAATTGCATATTGCTCACACGTAGCTTTGAGCATACAATGATACACAACATGTGACTGAGAGAGATGAGGCAGTGATTGTACATATATGGCGAAGTCTCATGACTTCTCGAGTTGGATTTGGTAAGATACCTGTGTTGTAAATCTACGATGACTTTGAGAGCCCTCAAACCCTCGACGATGCTCTCCCATCACCAAACAACGAGGTGAAGAGCTCGGTATGGTACTTGGAGCCAAATAAGATGCAATCGATCTCAATGTCAACGACGACCTGTACAATCACATCGCGAATGCGTGGGCCAGCCTATCGCCACTCATAAAGCTACGCCACTGTAACAATGCAACGACACATCTTTGATGATGCAAGCGGAGGAGAACAGAACACGACAATGAACTGAAATCCGTTCTCAAACATTTCTTGTTGCCTTATCGCATTGTAAGGAGTGACGGTGGACATGTTCAGCATTCCTATGTCCGAGAACAAAGAAGCCAACCAACGTACATTTACCATGAAGGTCGGTGTGAATTCATACAAATCCAGTCAAGGCCAACGTTAGTATTGATCACTGGAGCCATCGTGCTCCTGATCAAACGCTTCACAACACCATGGCGCCTCTCACGCGCGGCAATCACAAATTGGCAAACAAGATCGCCACCCTACGTCTGCGTCTTGCTCCGCTCGTTCCTCTGCCATTCGGCCCACCACATCCAGTCTTCCCCAGGACGCTCTTAGCATATCACCTTCTGACTGAGGACGAGCTTGACTCCCTGGTATCCTATTACCACCAATCCACTCCTGGTCCATGGACACAACTCTACCCCGCGCCCATGAATTGGGATAAGGAGTTCCTTGCTCGTCCACCACTTGCGCTACCACATCATGGCTCCGGTGGTCCTCCGGAGAGCGATGCAGACGCCGGACTGAGCAATCCAGTCGAGTCCGAGCCTCGAATGGAATTCTCAACCACAGTAAGCACGCTTCAACGCCCCGTAGAGGCAGCTGCTGGTAGAAATGGTGAAGTGGATGCGGTCAGAGCTTCCTCTGTGTTATTGAGCGACAGCGATCGGATCAGGATCAAACGAAGGAAGTTCGGCAAGTTCATAGGTTTGGTGGGCCTGGAAACACCGGCTGAAGAGATCATGAGCAGGATCCACGGCAATGCTGTCCTTGCATCGCGGAGAGCAAGGCTAGAATCGTGGAAGAAGGAGCGTGCGATATTGGGAGGACGAAAATGGGTCTAGAATTTCATCGAGTGTGATATTACGAATAGCTGGTTCCCCAATACTTCGTTATTGTTATTGCGGCTCTTCATCTTTGTACTTTTCCATTAATGCCTCGACGTTCATTCCACAAAGCTCTGCTTTGGCCACTATACTTTTCGCCTTGCCGACCACAGGCACATCGATCATCTTTTCATCTAGAGTCCATGCCCCACGACCTTGCTCATCAGCTTTGCGATCTGCAATAACAATACGCACCGCCCACTCTGCCTCCTTGTCGGACGGCGAAAAGACGCTCTGGACTGTCTCCACTTGATCTGGATGGATACACTGTTTACCATTAAAGCCAAAACGTTTTCCATTCTCAGACTCATTCGTTAGGAACTTCGTGCCCTCCTCTCCACGAAACGTCGTGGAGACAAGATCGAGAGTAGAGGGAAGGTTATGTGCACGGGCTGCTGTGACAATAGCAGAGCGGGCATACATGAATTCGTGCAGATCTGGAGTGCGCGTGATGGACAGATCGAGCGAAAAATCCTCCGCGGCAAACGTCAATCCAGAGAGGTATGGTGAAGCTTTGCAGATGGCGTTAAGATCCATTACACTCCTCGCACTCTCCACAAGTGCTACGATTCTGACCGGATTCTTGCTACCTTCAGCGTGGCGACCTGGCAGCATCTGTCGTAGGACATCGGTGACGAAATGTAAGTCTTTGGGAGCATCGACCTTGGGGACTACCAGACAATCGATATGTTTGCCTTTGAGGATTTCCGTGAGGTCGTCTAGAGCGAAGCCAGAGTCCACACTGTTGATACGGACGGCTTGTTCACGAATCCCTGGAACACGATCACGGTTGAGAATCTCCAGAATGTTCTTGCGTCCTTCCGGCTTCTTGGATGGGGTCACCGAGTCCTCAAGATCATATGCTACGGAATCCAAAGCTTTGATGCCCCGAGACTTCTCAAGAAACCGCATCGATGAGCCGGGCACTACATATCGTTAGCCGACCGAGAATACTTTCTTTCTGTACTGCAGAGAGTGCTCCCACGATTTGACTACTTTGCGCTCGAATACAAATTGAGGCTTCGAGGAAGAAAACGGTATTGTGACTTACCATAGAGCTGTGCTCGTCGGATGACTTGTGCTGCTGCCATGGTGAAGTTCAACCTAGATGCAGTTGACCCGAGCAATTCGGGAGTTTGGATGACAGTGGAAGAAAGGGATTCCACATCATCTTTTGATACCCATGGCGCGCCTGCTCGGCTACAACATGGTCAACATACGGGAATAACAAGCTGGAGTTGAGTAGAGCAACCCGAGTCAGGGCGACAGAGCTTCACGTGTCAGCATGACTAGCCGGCCTGGAACGCGGTACCTGGCTTCTAAACTCCATCTGTCGACTTCAGGAGCTTGAAACATCTCGACAAGTTGACGACTCCGAGCACAACAGTGTGGTCGCGTGCCAATCATCTGCAACACAACATGGCAGACCTCAACAATACCCCTGGTGCGCTCAACTGGCGGCTAAGCGCGCATCCGATCACTCTTATCACTTTCCTCGCCTTCCGCGCATGTAAGTCTTCCAGGCGAGTTCAATATACTCTGTCGCAGTCGCTCACAACTTCATTCAGCAAGTCTGCTCGTTTACCTTTTCGGTCTGATCCTCAGTAGCAATTTCGTGCTCATCTTCATCATCACTATCCTCCTCCTTGCCGCCGACTTCTACTACCTGAAGAACATCGCTGGACGTCGTCTGGTTGGACTGCGATGGTGGAATGAGATCAATCCTGCTTCTGGGGAATCAACATGGGTCTTCGAAACAGCTCCGCAACCGAATGAGCCTGGTGGAAAGCTTGTATCTGCGACGGACAAGAGGTTCTTCTGGTTGGCGCTATACTGTCAGCCAGCTTTGTGGGTTGCCTTGGCCATTGTGGCCATCGTCAAGTTTGAGTTCATTTGGTTGACACTCGTTGGTGAGTTCTATTCAAATCACGCGTCCACAGTCGTGGGCCGGTGGGCGATACGTTCAAGCACGCAAGACTAACATTGTGCCAGTCATTGCCTTGGTCTTGACTATCACAAACACCCTAGCCTTTTCCCGATGCGACAAGTTCAGCCAAGCCAGTGGGCTGATGGAGAGAGGGCTTTACTCTGGCTCACTTGCTAGAAATGTTGGTGGTGCTCTTGTTTCCAGACTCTTCACCCGGTGAGGAGCTCGAACGATGATACGATAAAGATGTTTGCAGCATAATAGTATCTGTACAAAACCCTGATTTGCCAGCATGAGAATACCTCAACAAACATCTCCAACGCAATATTTCTGGTGGCTTTGGTTATAGGCTGAGCGACACTGATTTGACTCTACTGAATATGTCTTCCGCACTTTCGCTATCAACAGACTGCTTCAGTCCTAGAACATCTGCTTATCCTTATGCCTTCAATGACTGCGATTCCTCTGAAGGCAAGATCATAAGGCAAGATCATAAGGCAAGTTCATTGGTCGATTTCGTCTTCTACAAGAGCAAGATATGTAGTAAGTTGATGATCATCCCATATCATGAACTCATTTTGGTAACGTCCCCTTCCCTGTTCGTTCCAACACATCGTTTCACTTCCCGACATCGCCCTCAGCGCCCGACGCCTTTCCAGCCGCCGCTTCCTCGTCCTTGAACAAGGATGTCCAATACTCCTCCTCGAAGCCGTCCATCAACCTTGTAAAGTCTGCTCCGCCCTTGACCCACCCCTTCACTCCTCCCTCCAGTACCATGACATTCATCTGCGTATCGCCAGCCACCTCGCGCACGTATTGTAAGAACCACGCGGCACACCGAACGCCGCGACCCCGTGAAGATCCACACGTGAACACCACCCATTCCATGTCTGCCTTGTAAGCCAATTCATACAACATCCCACGATTCCACCAGAAGCCTTGCGCTGGAATGTTCAGGCTACCACGTATACTACCACCTAGATAATCGGTTCGACGTACGTCGATAATCAGCAGCGAGGCGATCTTCATCGACAGGATCATCATCGCTCGGCGTGCTGGCATCAATGGCGCTGTCATTGTTGGGGCGGGGAAGGAGGCGTGCCATGGCTGTTCCTCTTGAGGAGCCAAGGCGGAGTCCTTAGGTGACGAAGAGGCCATAGTAGCAGATCCAAGTGAGGGTCTTATCTCATTCGTAATAGTGCTGGTCGGCACGCAGCCTAGCCTAATAGTAAAAGTTGCACTGTTGTTTGGGGACCGTCTGTATTCAAGGATTGCAGAACTAATCTGAGGATCTTTCGGGACTCGGCACACCAGTTCAAGAGCCTTCGATACGTCTTGACCTTACGAAGGGTGTAAGTCTCAAACGCAAGTCGTCGGTCTCGTATATTCTTGTCTGTGGTTTCCACAATGTGTTCGCTCCTTTCCTACGGAGATTTTGATTCATTTGCGGCTGAAAACCTGTCAACATATGCACGCACTTGTGGTATCAGAGAAGCATACCTGCCTTGTACACATGAAAGGTGCTTGGCCTGAGCTTCTCCGAAATACTTCTCCACGGATACACGTATTGGGTGAGCATGTAGGTAACTACACAGGGTGCAGTTCACTCGACCTACAATGAAGATGGCTGGGTGCGGGAGTTGCCGGAAAGTTCGGCTGACCTACCCTAAAGTTGAAGTGCGGAGAAAGAAGTTAACTCGACCCACCATTCTCAATCAATCCTAATCAGCTTCACCGACCTCCAAGACTGCCACCTCCTCAGAAGCCACTCAGAATCAATTCTCAATCAATTCCGCCTGCATTCACAGTCTATTCAGCACTTCAACTTTTTCAAAGTCCTTTAGCAATCAATTCTCAATCAATTCTCAACACAATAGCACCCACCCCACAGACCAAGTTGATGAACTGCCCAGAGTACAGAGAGTATTGGGACCTTGCAGTTTCTAAGACCAGACCTTCAGGACTTAGAGCTTGGGAGACAGATGAGAATGAGGTGAGTGTCTGAATCAATTCTGAATGCATTCTCAACTAATTCTGAACTAGAATTGTGACCTTTACCTAGGGGAGCACTTCTGCAGATTTGGGGTTAATAAGGATATTTGTGGTATGAGTGCATTGAGAATTCATTCTCAATCAATTCACAATTTGACAATCAACTGACAATTAATTAGGAAATCTTTCTCACTCATAATACCTTAGTCCAGCATGCCAGAACTAGTTATGATTGCAAGTTTAAAAAGAAGAAAGGTCAAGGTGGAAATAATGTGAAGGAGAAGGCAAAGGGTATATGAATTGATTCTGAATGCATTGAAAATGCATTCAGAATATTCTTAATTGATTCTCAACTAATTCATTTCCAGATTTTTTCAAAAAGGTGATGTAGGATCATAAGAAAGCTTAGGCTTAGAAGGATGTTGAAAAGGCTGCTGCTTCTACTAGCACTCTAGCAAATGCTGCTTCTATAAGTTGATCCTATTCTAAATGCATTCTGAATTAACTGATAATCAATTTAGCCTATCAAAGCTAGGAAAGCTGCTGCTAAAAGCAAGGCAAAGAGTAGGAGGAAGAACAGAAAGTGAGTTCTTAATGCATTAAGAATGTATTCTAAATACAGTCCTGTAAGATAAGAGGTTTTGAATAAGATGTTAATACATTCTGAATTAATTAGTATTCCACCTAATACTGTCACTGGCTCCACACCTACCTCTACCACTAATGCCTCTGCCTCTAGCTCTAGGACTCAGAATGCACCTAGCCTAGTTGCTCCTCCTACTACCACATAAAATACTATAGGAGGAAGAGTTATAACTAGGTTGCAAGCAGCAAGGAACCTAGTTACTTAGGTAGTTATGTCTCTAGGTAATCCTAGGTATGAGGATGAGACTTATTCTAATTTGTGAGTGCTAAATGCTTTCTGAAAGCATTCTAAATACATTCAGAATGCTAAGCTATGATTCTTTCAGAAATGAGACTAGGGGACATAGAGAAAATTCTGTGTAAGTATGATTTATTTTCTGTGTATGAATGTTTTATGAATTAATTTTGAATTAATTCTGATAGCACTTCGACCTCTAGCAAAATTCTGTAAGTCTTACATTGTTCGTTTAAAGACTATTGTCAATTCATTCTGAATGAATTAATAATAGTCTTCATCGTAATATAATAGCTATTACTTATTAACTAACGATATATAGCGACCGATCTGAGACGCCTCTGCCAACTACGCCTCTACTAACTACTATGCCTATCCGCTCTCCTATCGATAATACTAAGTTCGTCTCTTAATCTAACGACAATTACTGCCTATTTAGTTCGGAAACTATTGACATTATATTGTTAGTACTCTTAGGCAGCAATTGAGTAAGCCACTTTTCCCTCGCTTTAGTAATAGTAAGCTAGACTATAGTACAGCGATCAAATATCTTCGAGACAAGTTCGATATCCGTAGGCCTTACTTAGCTTGTCGCACAAGTAGCAAAACAGGTAAGAGCTGCTTTACCTATATGTTAACAAATTCACAATTTAATATTAATCGATTTAGTATGTCTCTAGCCTAGCTGCTTGCGACAAAATATATAGGCGGATATTACGGACGCTAATATACGCTGTAGTGCTAGGGTTAGGATAGAACAAGCGCATTTACAGAGGGTTTAGAGAGAGCAAGAGCAAGCAGCGTAGTTACAATCGCAATTAACTAAGAATTGATTCTCATAATATTGACGATATTGTCTTATTCGATCGACATTAGAATCTTAATACATTCCTTTCTGCTCTGCGCTATATAAACTGTACTACCTTAAGATAGACAACCTCTGCTTCTTGTTAATAAACACAGATAGAGCTAGCCTTTTACAGCAAGTCTACGCAATGCTGTAGAACTACTACTTATTAGTTTAACTATAGATTGTACTCGAATAGATAAGATGTAATTGAGAATCAACATTCAATCGATCTCTATTTGATTGACATTGTGCTCTTAATGGCATTGCTTTTGCTCCGCCATATATACTCTAGAGTTTGCTCTAACTACCTTAAGACAGACACCTTCAACACTAAATATGTCGTCTAGACTACTATAGACTATAGCGATGAAGAGATAAAGTCACTTCTGATCGAGTAGATCTGCTTAACGATAGCGACAATAGCGAAATCATAACTTCGTCTGCTACAGACAAGCAACGCATCGCGGAGTTAGAAGCCACAGTCAAGAAACACAACATCGCAAGATTTAAGAGTACGATACTCGTCGCCCTAGTATATTAGGTAGGTTTATATAGCTATAAGTCTTCATCTGTGATGTCTCAATTAATCGTCAATGTATTCAGAATAGCTTAAGAATCTATTGAGATTGGTTTGCGAATGTATTCGCAAACGCTGCATTCTTCTACTTAAGCTCTAACTTAAGCAGATCATTCTGCAGCCGTTTCGTTCGAAGTTCTTCCTGTTCCCTTGCTATAACAAGCTCATTATACGCTATCTTCTGCCTCTTCTTCTTACTACGTTGTAATCCCTAGTATGAAGAACGTCTAGCTTATAAACCACTATGTTGTAATAAGGTTTGCTAGCTGCGTGTGCCAATTAATTGTAAATCCATTGACGATTGCGGCTGAGTCGATACAGGCGATGATCTGTGTAATAGACGATCAATTGTAGGCGGGGAGCTAGGAACGCCTAGTAAGCTAGCGTTGATCTGGAATGTAGGCATATTAAGAGGATCTAACGGATTATTAGGATCGAACTCAGAATGTTGGCGTTTTCGAGTAGTATCTAGATCCAGATTAATTGACGTTCAATTCGCAATGCGTTGACAAGATCTTACTAAGCCTCATAATATTTCGAGATCTTCGAGTACTATTAGTATCATTTCGATATGTCTAGCGTACACCTATATCATTACGCTTTAGATAGCTAGTTATAACACAGCTATCAAGCTCTTTTACCCTAGTAACTAATAATAAGATTTTAACCATTCTAAATTCATTCTTAATTACTTACTTTTGGATTGCTAGAAGGAGCTCAAGCCGTGTGCCCTTAGCATAGCTCTGCATTCTAGACTGCTCGACAGCATTTGTGTGGTTACGTAGCTGCCGAAAGTACTCCGTATCCATGTTTGAGAATAGTAGGGTTAAACTACACCTAATAGTTGGGAAATCCTTATGTTTAGCCCACAGTTAGATACTCTCTTGTGGCCAAGCTAATGAGAATTAGCTAGGATTCGATTGACAATTAATCGAGGATTAACTGACCATGCAATCGCCGAATTAGATCATGCTACTAATAAACAGTTTAGGCTGTAAGTAGCCCTTCTATAAGGCTATGTAGAGTTTGAGGGCCGCGCTAAGTGCCTGCAGCTTTAAAGATGGTTTGTTTAAAGTAGATAGTACAGTAAAGAATCACATAAGAAAGGTGATCCTGCTAGGTCTTTGATAGGTCAACAGTGTTAAGATAGCGGCCGAGTCCTATTACTAATTAGTTATGAATCGATTCTCAAGATGTTGACAATTGAATACCAGACGCTTGTGTAGAGCCTATATTAGCTATTACTGCACGTATACCCCGGCCATGAATGTGTTTCCACTGTACAGGCTGTTGCGTAACAAGAGACACTAGATTGAAGAGGCGGCTAAACGCATTCTAATATGTCTTTGTTGTCTGGCTATTAACGATGATTCGTGTAAGAATAAGATCTAATTAGTATTAGACTCTCGATTCATTATGAATGCATTGTCAGTGTATTGTTAAATACTTACTTTTTGATTAGCGCTCGTCAAAATGAGCAATTAGGATCTCGTTCATAGTGCCTTAACAGAAGCGCTTAAACGACATATCGACCTTAAAGGTTTCTATGTTAATCAACAACTGGGCTTGCTCCTTAAAGAAGCAGATAATCATAGTATCATCTGTTTGTCGATATACCTGCCGAATGTATTGCTAATTGATTGACAATTAGCTATTAATGTATAATCAATCTAAAGACTATAACCTCTTACTGTGCTCTGATCTCTCTCTTAACAAGAAAGCTCAAATATCACTCCATTTAGCTGTGTACCCTCTAGATAGAGAAGATGGCGCTAACGAGTGATTTTAGCTAAGATCCGATCTGTGTTAGCTAAACTCTCGTGCAACTGTGCAAGATAAGTATGTTCTTTGTCCCTTAGGTACTCCTAGAGAATGAAACTGCTTTCGAATCGAGCTATAATCGGATTTAATTGTCAATACACTGTCAAGTAATGCTTAATTGAATAACAAACCATATGTAAGATCCTAAGAATTACACTGCCGGATTAGTGCAGCAATCTCCTCTATAATAACCTAAGGCGTCTTTAATAGTGGCGGTAGAGGGTATGTATAGATGCTATGCGACACAAAGAGCACAAAGGGTGTAGCCTTCAGATCGTCTAGAATGAGCTTTGTGAAAACTACACCGCATGTCTAACTCTTCATCGTGCCTTAGCCTTAAGGGTGATCGATTCCTAATCACAAATTAGCTGTCAAGTAATTCTCAATCCATTCTTATTTCATTGCGAATCGTACTATAATGTAGGCGTTTTGAGATTGTTTGCTCAATAGCAAAACAGACTGGTATTGGTTCTAACACTTCTGTTGTGTAAAACCGCTATAGGTATGTAATATCAACTTGCGCTTATGCATTAATACTTATAAAGAAGTGATTATAGCGGTCTTAATCATTCCAACTATGTTAAGTACATACAATGTAATGGCTACAGTGACCATTTACATCAGCTCGTCTAAATGCGCCTAGTGTAGGGCGACAGGCGTCGCTTTGCTGTCAGCAGGCGATTCTCTTCAGGAATTTTGTTCGTGTTACGTAGTAATACCTAATTAGACGACAATCAATTGTTAGTGTACTCTCAATGCATTAGGATTCAAATGACAAGCTTACGACGCTGCATTTCTTTTAAAGACATCATTTTCTGTTATGTCTAGAACTCGTAACCGCTACATCCGTAGGCGCTCCTAGTCCTCTGGTAAGAGCTTTGTATATCGCATGTCCTTTAGCTCGTCTACAAGGTATTCGCAGTGTTGTACACCAGAACAAGTATATTTGTATTTGCTACACCGTACATTACCTAGAAAGGCAGAGGTACAGGTAGTATTACCCTTTTGACATTGTCGCGAGAATTGAATCTAGATGCATTGTTAGAAGGTTCCGAATTCAAAGACAATTGATTAAGCATTACATCCATATCCTCTGCAGCTTTTTTATTGCTATATACAACTACATATGTGAATCTATAAGGATCTGTAGTAGGATATAATAGCAAGACAGCAACATATTTAATGTGTTGTGTTGCAATGACCTTAGGTCCCCCTAATGTCAAGATTGTAGTCTGATCAATTTGCTCTTCTTCTAAGGCAGCTTTAACTGTTATTGCTAGAACTGTGTTAGCTGTGATGATTTCATCATCAGCGATACGACATATGTCTTCTTCTGTAAAGCGCTGTGCTAGAACAGGCTAATGGAGTTCCCCGTAATTCTCAATCAAATGAGAATGCATTCCGAAATCACTGTCAATGATGGATGACATAATTCAAACACGATTCTNGGGTGTGATGAACATGGATAGATGGTCGAAAACTTGATGTGACAGTCATGGACTTGGCTCGACCTAATTTCAAAATAAGGTTTTTGACTTTTACTGTTGCGCGTCGCACCAACTTCGATGTACGTCGAGCCAACTGTATCCACGTAACTACATGTACCATTTATATGTCTTGCTTTGTCCGTCGGCCCTAAAGGTGCCTGAGGCAGGTCAGAGCTATCTTTCTCGTAAGAATACCTTAGCCAATCCCTGCACTTACTACAGACGACAACGATCAGAACTTCTGTCTTTTCTCAACGATCAGAACTTCTGTCTCCACGTCCACGTTAGCAGTTTACCTTGTCATGTTGATATGCACTCTACATGAACATTTCTCGGATGTCATGGAGATTGGTCTGAACGTCGTTGGGATACAACTACATTCAAGTTTCCAGCTTCTGCTTGATGTGGTACCCCTGCACCGAGGCAAATCGCATGAATTCGCTTTACTGGTGTTTACTAAAGCTCAAAGTATCTGCTCATTTCAAATTGTGACACCCTAGCAAGGTGGACTGACTGCGGAGTGTCTGCTAACACAGCATTGTCATGCTTGGCCTTGAAATGGTCCTAGGCTTAACTACCAAAGTCATTTTGCTAACCAGATCGTCAAGACGCAGATACTGACCAGCATCAGAGCATCTTTCGAACTCTCCTGGAATGGAAGCAAGGTAGAAGTGCAGATCTGACGGGGCCTCACACCCCTCCGCAGATCTTCGTATATTGGAGGATATGATTGGTCGTCGTCGTTTGCACGATCAAAACTACATACATGTAGGCATGCTGTGCCACCTGCAAGGTCAGAATACAAGACTCCCTGACTGTATTGTCGACACCGATCTGTGAGCCGGCATAATTTGAGATCCGGGTATTAGCAGCACAGAATTAGGTGGGCAATACGAAATCCACGTAGGGAGCTCATCATGCGGTTCCTTCAATATTGGGTGCCTCCACACCGAGATGACAACATCGAGGATATCATGCCCTGGGAACGATACTGGACTCCCCGAAGCAAGAAGTCAATCGATGCTGGCTTGAGACCGGATTCACGGTCGATCAGTCTCCATGATCTCAACAGAGCGTTCCATGTAATGGTTCGCTGCGTTAGTTTCTTGCTTCTGCTATCCGGTCTTCTCAACCTTTACCTCCTGTTCCACCCGATGGCTGTCCAGCGTGAGCGTCTATCGCAACATGGTCAGTATCTAGTCTGCTAGACTGTGACACTAGACTAAATGGTCGTGCAGCTGCTTTAGCATGCGATGTAGAGACAACGATTCATTCCAAGACTCCTTTCGGTGATACAGACCGCACTGCGCAGGATGCAGTCTGGACTTCCCAGAATGTGCAGCCAGATCGATTCTTCGTGGCTCTTGCAGACTCCTACACCGGAAAGCTGAACCTCCCCGCTGCTATGCGTTGGCCTTGGGACCAGGAGAAGCGCGTCTACAGCCTTCAGAGTGGACAAGAACTCTACTGCCTGGTCTCTACCTCAATTCCGGTCTCGTGTTTCGCACGACCCTTCACTAATCGAGCGTCTAGCATCTGCTCCGAGACACGATCAACGCGCACGAAGACAGTACCATACCTCCTTGGGACTACAAACAGCAGATACATTGTCTCGACCTGCTGCTTACCAGTGTCATGTGCACAGCAGACGATACCTTGCTTCCCGTCGCACCGCCTGGCAAAACCACCGGGCATGCCAAGGCAGAAGCCGTGGCTGGCGAGGGCGCAACGCGGCTCTGTCGGAGCTGGCACGAGCTCAGTGCTTGGGCAGATCAGCATAGTGCCTGTTACAACGGGTCGCGTGGTAATAGGGATGATCCAAATGTGTCGGAGACGGAGCGCTACAAGTCTTGTCCGGATGGAAGTCGACCGTGGGGATAAATGCCCAAGGTGCCCACCTCGGTGACTAGAGCTACATTGATGTTAGAGACGGAAACAGAGTCTAGCTGGTTGAAACGCATCAGTGAAATGTTCATGAAAATTACCCAACATCTGTATCGTCAGCCACTTGTTCCGTATGCTCATTGTAGACACATCATGCTCCATGCACGGGTTCCAGGCAATGTACCTTTACAGAGCCAGGTCAATGTGCAATGCCGCTCCCTACTTCATGTCAACTTTCGAGGATCAGACAGCAGCGCCGTTTGGGAGAACGATTGGGGACGTTTGAGATCGCGTATGGAGGGAAGATGAGCGTTACGCTGCGAGGGAATTACATACAGTACACTTGCAGAATGTGTAGATGAGCCGTCTCAAGCGCTTAGGGGTGCTGAGGTCGAGGAGGGGAGAACGATTCAGTAAGGTGTTGCTTATATGGGCTTTCACTTGGAGGACTCCAAACCGGCATGCAATTTGTAGTCATTGATCTATGTTCGAAGTACCTCATCAATGCCGACAATGTGGTCATTTCGATGGTGGATTGCATTCCTCCCGACTGATCTGATTTGCCCACGACCCAGCGAAACTCCTTCATGATGCGTTTATCTGCCATATCGTATCCATGAATGCACGCCTCCGAGCAGAAGTTTACTAGACGCCACCCAGACTGACCCCCTTAACTCTCTTGGCCAGAAATTGCGACATATCCGCATCGCTGCCACGTTTCTGTGGGACCGGTCCCATGGCATCGAGGACCAACATCAACGACTGCCAGCCTAGATGTGCGATAAAACACCACAAGAAGTCAGCATGGGGCCCCACCCTCTCTTTCTCCAACGTGATGAATGGGGGAACGGATCTTAGCAGCACAGATGAACAGCATGGTTGAATATGGTGTGCATTATGTGGCAAATCCGGTAATCATTCATCACATCTGGGAAAGGATGGTCTCCAGGGTAGCCCAACCTGGTGTGTGCATGAGTTGTGCCCCGAGGCTGGCGTCGTGTGAGACTGCGACGCGGCAGAGGAGTTGGGTCTCTTCCTGTGATGGCGTTGGAGGTTAGCATGATCAGGATGAGAGTGCTGGGATCGTATTCAGTACTCACCTTGCTAAGGATGTCGAGACCGCGGATGTAGCACAGCAGATGGAAGTCTGATACCGCGATCACGCCCTGGGGTGTATCAAGCGCAACTCTGTTTGCACCGGCCTTGAGCTGTTTTAGCAAATTCCTCGGTTCTTGCTCCTCGCCGGTAGCCATCCTATTCTCGACGGTGAAGGCAGTCTTGACGAACGTGGGCGTTGCTTTACCGTCCTTAGGAAAACCAATGGTTAGAGTCACTAGAAGATATTCGACAGGGAAGCTAGGCTTCGCGTTCTCCTGGACATTAGCACCATGCTCATTGATTCGACGGTAGAAGATCTCCGGGATATAGCGAACGCGACCAAGATCCTTGTCTTCGTCCTCATCTTGTACTAGCATGACACTCGGATCTGCTGAAGGTTCAACAATATCGGCACGGACCATCTCCACGGCTGCATTAGAGGCCTGGTATGCAGTAGGCTCGATCTGGCCTTCTGAATTGCCAGACACAACACACGTCACAAAGTTACTGCCGAACCGTCCAGAATCGCTCCATTTGGTAGGTCTAGGATATCTTGCTTGATATCTGGCGGCAAAAGTGATCTCGAGTGATGAGAGGTAGTACGAGTCGATGTGGCGTTTGCAAACGGCCTGTTTACCATCGTCTTGGTTTTCAGGAAGGACGAGATCTGTGAAGATGACACCGACTCGCTGCAGACCGCACATCTCAGCCATTTCATCGATAGCTTGTTCGCTCTCCCACTCATTCAGCGTCACACCATCTACTTCATCCACCTGTGGGGGCTCGTATATCGCCTCGACAACAGCCTTGGTACCAAGCGGGACAAGCTCATACTCCTCGTAATGGCCATACATGAAGCCAACTCTCTGGGCGCCAGTATTTCGGTAGAAGTTCAAGTACGTCTGCATGATCTGCTCCGAGGCGAACTCAACATGATCCACCATTCGAAATTCTTGAGGCTGTAGTGAGATTGCGGAGGGTTGGCATTTCGTACAGATACCTTTGGGGAATGGTGCATGTCCCGAAGGACACTCAGGATTGACCCGAAAATACGGCTCCGACAACGGAGGCATATATGAGCTTCCGGAGTCGTACTTGTTCTTCCCGTGGTTGACCTTCCGCAGGTATGAGTGGTATGAGAGGTGTTTGATCTTCTTCTCGTCCAGATAGCTCTTGTTGTATGGATCCAAGGGCATACAGTAATCGCACATGCCCTTGGGACCGTGGGAACACATCTTCTGGTCTCGATTTCTCTTGATCTTTCCGTCCAGCTTGTCTAACCTGTCGTCCAGCTGTGATTGCTTCACCGTCTCCCACGGGTTCTTGATCAACTGAGGAGCGGTGTTTGTTGGTATGGCGATACTCGAAATGTCCTCTTCTGGTGCCACTTCTCGGCCATTGATGCGGTTCGCGCTGGTGGAGTGGCCGTTAGCAGCAGGTTCTTCCGTGGAGAAGGTCAGGAAGATTTGGCTGCCATGGGTGAGGTTAAGGCGGCCAAATGTTACACCCTTCAACTTGTCGATTGGCCGACTATCTGCTCCATGAGGTTTGGGGCTTATGGCGATTGACGATGAGATGACGTTCTTTGGTAGACGCTCGACAACATCAGGGAGAATGCTGGAGATGTCTGTTGTGGGTTCGACAGTGAGTCGGAACTGACCCTCGCGCGAGACGAATCTGAGAATCATGTTGATGGCCGGGTGGGCACGTGAGAACGGGTACGAGGACTATCAAGGATGATGAGGTTGAGGATTGCAGTAATGAAAGAAATGGAATCCTGTGAGTGTTATCGCAGGTGAAGATGCATATTGTGAAGGCGGTGTTTCGACACGATTCCAGCGGATATGTCCAGACGGAGGCAACAAACGATTATGTAGGTACAGCTCTAGTCTGCCGGACGTCACGTCACAGTCTAGTCGCTCAGTTGCCGGAGAGGGATCGTCTCGGCCCGGTCATCCGAAGCCCGCAGCCACCTTTCCCCATTCAAAAAGTGAAGGAAGCATAGAGGGACACGTCGTTGACATTCGTGATCATCTTGCGCCGGACACATCCTGTCGACAATCACTATCCACAGCGCATATACACCCTTTTGACGCATTCATCACTCCATCGATCGGGATACCCATGATATAACTTGTCCATCGCGCCCATCGTCTGCGAAATACACGACTATGGAAAACACAACGAATTCGACAAATGGCACCTTTGAGGGGAACAGTACAGGCAATGGGACGTTTGGCGGTGATTTCCAAACAGCGCCCAAAAGTTTCTGGACCAACTTGCTTCTCCCGACTCTATATCTCACGATCCTGATCGGAAGTCTTTACACATTCTCTACCCTGTACCGCCAACGGCAGCTCACCAAAGCCGCCAAGCTGGAGCCGTGGTTCCCCACGCACAAAACCCGCGACATCTATCTCAGCCTATTACATATGGATCCGGCAGAGGCGAGTGAGGGAGGTGAGGATGAGAAGAAGCTGAAGAAAGTGCCGGACTCGGTGCTGAAGGCAGCACTGCTACGGCGAGCCGTCGAGGACATTCAGAGGATTGTGCAAATACGAGGAGCGAAGCCGGCACTCCAGACGCTGCTACAACGGGGTTCTGTTGGAGATGAGCTTTGGCAGCGTTTCCTGCGAGCCGAGAAGGAGATTGAAGAGGAGATTAAGGACGTGGTGGGCGAGGTAAGTCATGCAGAGATTGGGCGCATGCCGAATGAATCAAGCAGACTGACTTTATACTCTAGGCCAACGCATTCTCACCCGGCTGGGGTCAGGTCATCTTCCAGTCTGCTAACGAGATCAACCAAAACATCCTCATCAAGCAGCGGATAGCAGAGCTTTCGGCTCAGGTTGAGTCCGAGAAGTCATGGTGGGAGGACAAGCGGTCCCACATTCAGACATCACTATTGGAGGAGCTGGAAGAAGAGGGGCAAGAGGTGCGCACAGAGCCAAGTTCTCAGTCGTCTCCCGCGCAGAAGAAGCACGGAAGCAGCGACGAGGATGCTGTGCTGGTGGAGGCTAGTGGCCCTGAATCAGCGCAAGGCGGAGGGAAAAAGAAGAACAAGGGCAAGAAATAGGTGTGGACCTGGTTGTGCTGCGGGACTCTTGCTTTTCAGCGATGGTATAGGCATGGTACATCGGGCGGCGTTCTCGGCGTGTGGAGTCGGCTGTCCAATGTTCACTGTGCGAGACGTTGGACGCGCTCGCGAGGCCCATGCATACAATGCTTCTGCACATCCTATGGCTCATGACTTGTCAATAATTTTTAGTAGCTCATGTGACAGCTCGCTTCTGATCAATACTATCATAACACATTAACTTCGTCCGATGTCGATCAGTCAATTTACGCCAAGCCTTGCGCCAGCCTCCGACTACGACACTCGACATATCGGCACATCAACAAACACAGTCCACATCCACCTGAAGGAACTATATCAACCACATCTTCTCCTCAATTCCTCGCGCCATCAGCAGACTTTATTGCCAAGCCCTCTTCTCGCGTCATTGTTCGTACTCGAAGCGGAGAATCCAGCAATCGACGCATGCCGGGGTGGTTCGTTGTCGAGTCACGCCTCGAAAGGGGAAAGATGGGGGTAATGGTTTGCTAATCCGCTCGACTTTTTCTGTCCTTCACGCCTTTACCCTGCACACCTGCTGACTCGCAGCCATTTTCTCTGACCTGCCGCTGTGCTCTGTGCTCCTCTTCCTTTGCCGTGGCGAACCGCGTGCTCGGTCTATGGGCTGTTGATGCTGGACGTCGCTGCATCCGCCATACCACCGTTGCGCGAGCGGCCGGCCGGATGTTCGTATGACGGGTTCGTTGTGATACGTAGGAAAAGTCTCCTTGTGACCTGGTGAGCTACCTACGCATGGACTTGTCTTGCTGCTGTAAGAGAGGGGATTCATCCCACTGCGGAGTTCGATGCGAGTGCGAGGGACAACAAGGTGGCGGCTCCTCCGCTGGGTTGAAGCCAATGGCCTACATAAGGACCGTATCGTGTCTCGCTCGGTTCGTGGTGACTGCTCCCATTTCAAGGTTGGTCCTGCTTCTCTGCCAATATCTGTTCATATTCTTCTACTCTTTTCTTGCAATACATACATCACCTCTGCGACACCTGCTATAGTATCATTCCAGCAGTGCTTGGTGGCTTCATCTGGCAAGGGCTAGATAGCAAAGCTATCGACGACTTACCACTACTTCTACGCTCAATTTGCGAGATCTACTACCATTGACTGCCTCTGCGAGCATATCGCGGTATGCCTATCAGTGTCTTGCCCTACGAAATTCTAGTCGAGATCCTTCTGCTCGCGGCGAAATCGAACGAAGCAGAAGGTGAACGTTTCACCTATGGCCTGACCGAAGCAAACATCTCACCACTCCAGAACACCAGGCTCAGTAAGTACGTGCGCGGCCCTTTGAGTTCCGAGTCTCTTCGCTGGGACGCGACACGCGCCATTCGCCAGGTCTGCCAGACATGGCACACCTGGGCCCTGTCCTACAACCTCGAACATGTCCTCGAACGTAAGTGGCGAGGATCGGAACGCTGGGCGAACTTATGCCTACGACGCCCCTCCTACCCGCTGTATGAACTGATCGACAAGCCATCTGGGCAACATGTATACCGAGACCCTTTTGGAACGCTCAAGCACACCGCGAGATTATTCGCAAGCTCAACATCGATCACGAACCATGTCCGTCGACTCTGGTTCAACGGATTCCACACTGCGGAGACGGATCGACTAATCTTGTCCGTGGTCGCCAGCTGCAACGAACTGGAGATCCTCAGCGTGCCATGGACTCTCCTTCGTCGCGCCACAGCTGAAGACTGGGTGGACGTACTCAACGTGGACACTGGCGTGGGCAAGCCACTACACTCACTGGAGCTTCATGCTGTGTCGCTGTCGTACGAGCAAGCCTTAGATCTCGAGACTGGTACATCATTCAACCCACTGCTCGATCCTAGAGTCGACTTCAGCTCTCTCAAACGTCTCAAGATCTTCGGGAACTCTCAGCACAAACCAATCACCGACCAGGACCTGCTCACCATCGCACGCACCGCTACCACCCTTCAGTGTCTCGACATCACCAACATCTCCACCGTCTCCGTCGCTGGTATGCTCGCGCTTGTTAAAGCCTCGCGTGACACGCTGCAGGTGCTGGAGCACTCCCCTCGCTCCAGCGACGGCTTCTTCCACCCGTACCCCGGCAATCTCGAGCCGGATGAGCACATGTGCGCGCTCATTGCCAGCCTACCACGTATGCGCGATCTATCCCTCAGCGTCCCGCACCTATGTGCCGATTTATTCACCCCCGGACACGAACTCCACTGGACCGGCGAATGCCAAGTCCGCTTCTCCGCGCTCTGCGGCGACTGCAAGCACTCACAAGCTACCGCTGCACCCTCCAAATCTCGCGTTGAACGGCTACGCGAGACATTCGTCGCCGCCCGCCATCTCATCGACGAGCGCCAGCGTCTCCGCCAGCCCCTCTCGATCGAGATGTTCTACGCCGGCTGTCTCTTCGAGCCCGGCAAGCGGCGGGTGCATGGCGACTTCGCGCTCGCACGCATCAGCGCCGATGGCTCGTGGACGGCTCGTGGGGGCGAGCGCGTCGCGTCGACGAAAGGACCGTACGGCAACAGTGGGGTGTACGAGAAGGATGAGGGCGGCTGGGAGGTGTTGGATGAGGAGATTTTTCTCGAAGCCGTTGAGAGAGGTTGGGTTAGTCTTTCTTCATGAAGGAAGGCTTTATGATCGGCGTTAATTGATCAGCTTTTGCGGCGTGACTTACTTGGAGTACTTAAGAACTTACAGTTATGAGCAGCTTTGATGACATATGGGGCTTGAGGGACTAGGCTTGTTGCTTGCATTGGCGCTCAGCCTGGGATCATTGCGACACGTCCGCCATGATTCCGCAGAGTGATCAGGCGAAGAAGCTGTTCAATTGGGCGTTGATTGAGCGGATTTGGCATTGCGTTGATCCGATGTATAGCTTCATTCATATTCATCAAGTCTGTCATCCTACAGGAGCAGCCAAGATACCGCTAGAGATCGCAACGTCCTGCGCCTCAACCTCGTCGTCCCCGTCTTCACCATCAGTCGTCACCGGTGCTCTTCCAATCTCACCCTTCTCCCGGCCCTTTCTTTCAAGCAGCGCGATGATCCCAATAACCGGCACGCTCAACATTCCGGCGCCGAGACTCGCTAGATATCCGCGACGAAAGTTCGGCGCGTCCGTCACCGGGTAAAAGACCAGCGGCCACCACGTGACGAAGGCGAAGTCGAACGAGTTCATGAAGCCGGTGGTCAGCGCGCGCAGCTGCAGGTCATGGCCCGTCAGCTCGGCCATCCACGAGTACCAGAGCGCTTGCGGCGCGTAGGTCGTGCCGAGCAGGTAGAAGGCGGCGAAGGACCAGGCGTCGGCGGACGGGGTGGCGGCGAGCACGGCGCTGCACACGATGAAGGTCGCCCCGATACACAGCGAGGCTTGCCAGCGCGAGCCTAGTCGGTCCGACACGCCGCAGTATGCGAATGTCGCGAGGATGCCTGTGGCGTGTGTCAGTGTTGGAAGCGTGTTCTGCTGCGCCAGGCTGTAGCCGCGCGAGGCGAGCCAGAGCGGCATCACGTTGTTGCCGAGGGCTTGGACGACGAGCGAGTAAACTGGGCGGAGGGTCAGTGGTGCTGGAAGCAGAGATGGGAGTTTAAGGGGGTGTGAAGCTTACGCATGAAGACGAGGGGGAGCAGGTAGAATTGCCAGCTGAGAAGCACGCGACGAATGACCGTGGCGTCCCATGCACTCTTCTGCACCTTTCCAAGCCGCGTGATAGCGAGCTCTTTCTCCTCGGCGGAGAGGAAAGGCGCAGCGCGGTGTTCGGGAAGGTCAGGGATGATGAACCAACCTGTATCGGCAACGTTATCAGCATCGGCTGCTCACGTCCTTATAGACCTTCGTTGTGTAGCGGCCTCACCAAAAATCGCAAATGGAATGGTCGCACACGACACCACTACGAAGATCAATCGCCATGCCTCGAGAGACGAATTGCTCCCGGACACCCATTTGAGAAGCGCGGCCTGGATCCACCCACCAGCCATACTGCCCAGATTACCGAACCCGCAGAAGATGGCTGCACGCGTGCCTAGCTCAGTCGATCGATACCAAGACCCGTAGATGAAATGCGCGCCAACACTGCCTCATCGTTAGTCTTCGATGTACATCTCAACCCTCAGCAGCACTGTGCATACTACGCCACGGCCGAAAAGGCGCCCTCGAAAGCATTAAGCACAAACACCTGCCAGACGTGGTCGACGCGGAACGTCGCCAACGTCAACGCACTCCATGCCGTGTTGGCCGCGACGAAGACATAGCGCGGCCTTGCGATCGTCAGCAGCGACGTCGACGGGATTTGAAAGATGGCATAGGTGATCAGGTAGATGGTGTTCATGTAATTGTAGTCCTTGCCGTGGAAATGTAGGTCATCCTTCATGCCCGAGATGTACGCCGTGCTGTAGCTTGCGCGGTTCACCCCGAACAGGAACCAGATGATGGAAAAGTAGATCAGCACGGTCAGGTCGAGTTTGATCAGCAATGAGCGTTCCAGAGAGGGTTGGCCCCAAATGGCCTTTGTTATTGTGGAGGTAAAGCTCGACCATCTCGATTTGACTGGAGTCTCTCCTCCATGCAGTAGCGAGACCGTCTCATCTTCGGACGAGCGCGCTTGAGAACGCATGGAAGTCGTCAATTCGTCACCTCATATCCCGGATCTTGATCTCGACTCTGTCGTAGCAGCTGAGGAAGCATTGGCGTCACTGGCGACATCGGGAGGACCCGACGATCGAGCTACCATTCTATCCAGATTGCAACGTCCATCGAAGCGAAAGAGCAGGTATAGTCATTGCTGGACTCGTGACGAGCGTGGCTGATGTCGTAAGACAGTCTAGGTATTTTGGAAAGTAGATTGACAATCGATGGGTAAAGTCCGACGTCCAAACAGCTTTGTGGCACATTGGGCCCGAAAGCAGCGGTGAGCAACGGCACGAGCAGCCCCTATGCTCAGTCCTTACAACGGGAACGAATAATAAGGTGCGTAAGGCTAGGTCAGCATACAGGTAGCCTAGGTATTAGATTCGATGCCATCACAAGATGTGTACTGTCGTCGTAGCCCTACAACATGATGCATCACACTTCCAAAATGAAGAGAAACGGGCTTGCATGGCCGGAACGTACGTTCTGCTTAGTTTGCCTGACGGTATGTACAGACATCAACAAAGCTTCATATGGTCAGATGTCCTCTTCGACAAGCTTCGGTAGCGACACATTTGGCTTGTCCATTGATCCATCTTCATGCTGCTTTCGAGTTCGTACCCTCGGTGTGATCTCCAACGCAATCCTCCAATAGCGTCCTGATCTGTGTAAGATGCAGGATTTCGATCCTGAACGGTTTGTTCTTTTCAAAAGCTGTGCACCTCCTTCCCTTCCCTGCGCACCACTTGCCAGTAATACCACTTCAATGTCAGACCATGTGGGTAAGGGTCTGTAAGTCTTGAGTTCCGCACGAGTTGTTTCAGGCCATATGAAGTACAACGCTTGTAGTTGTCAGGATGGATGTGCTTGCCACGACCGTGGAGGAAATGCGAATCGTTCCAATACTCGCCATGATACGTGTCCTTGCCATACACGTAATTGCGATAGAACGGGATATCGTCTATACTTTTGGGCTTCAGCTTCTCGCGGCAGCTGCGCCAGCCTTGTTGTCTATCCCAAGTACTCCGAAGTGTGAGTGTCTTGGGATCGTCAAAATCGGGATCAGGATACACGAAAGGAGCCCCTCGGGTCTTTATGTATGTGCAATGTTTGCACGGGTCCAGTCTGTCATCGTAAAGAATGGCATAGCTGTGCTCAAAAGTGTGAATCATATCGGTATTGAAAGCATCTTCGATGTCGAGTGCGGGTTGCGGACGCCATTCGTACAGGTTCAAGCGTACAGGTACTTTTGTCTTGTAGATGAGCAAATTTGCCATCGACTCATACATCACAACAAAGTCATGTGGCAAGCAGTGTTCAAGAGTGTTGTCGGACTGGGAGACAAACGCAATCTTGATGTTAAGTGTCAACAGATTCGGCATGGAAGGAAGCTGAAAGTGAGTAATGAGTTCTGCACCCGTATAGCCCCACGCCCGCCTTCTCACGTGCTGGCGGAGTGATGCTTTATGCCCGCAGTAGAAAGACGTCCGGTAGGTAAGCCTTTCATAGACAAATCGACATTCCAGATGACGAATACCATTTAGCCGGTTGCGCAAGCTGTCAATGGGGCTTGGAGGGTCTGCCAGCACAACATGGTCTAAGACCAGAAGTGGATAGCTGTGACCGCGGTAGTGGTTGAACTCTCGACTGAACATTCTACTTACGAGCATAGAAGCGGGCGAACGATGACTTGTCCGCCAGATCTTCGTCTTGGGTAGACGATCAAGTGTATGTGGGACTCTTGGTTCCCATTGAAGCTCCGTGAAACCATACATTAGAGCACGAAGCTCAGGTGGAAGATCGAAGAATCTAAAGGCAGTACGTTCCTTTGAAGCAGCGTACGTTGCGCTGTCAGAAAGACCTTGCATCTTGTCAGGCGATTGATCGGGGCAGGTAGCCATTGGATCAATATCTGCATCAAGATGGTTGGTCGGGCACAGTTTTCTTGAAATCGAGTGGACGTTGACTGATCCTCGTCCGCCTGATGCTCTTTGAAAATGATCTGGATCCGACCGTGTATAATCATGAAGTACATCGCGGTGCTTCGTCCAGAAAGTACACTGGCTACTAGAGCACTCGGGGCATATGCTCAGATCCCGTTCGTGCTGGTCCTCGCCACTAGATCCTTTGCATCTTGGATCGACAGCGGTGGCAGGACTGCATATCAACCAATCCGTGATCGATCTTTGTGGATCTTGCCACGAGTCTGACTTGTCGACTGTATCGCCACTTTGGACGCTTGCGGCTTCGGTGTCCATGTTATCGAGAAGCAGGACGCTTGAGTCTCAAACAGTGCGTGGTTGTCTTGCTGGGGTTCAAGAACTTGAAGTCGAAGGATCATCTGACGTCCGGCTGTTCTGCTCTCGTTGAAAGGATAGCGAATATTGAGGATTGAGAAGTGTGCAGATGTCAAGTGAAGTGTGATCCGACACGTGTCCGCGCTCTGGACGCGAAGTGAAGGCATGCACGTGTTACTGCAAGAGCAAGCGCGATAGCACATGACTTTGGTTTTGAGCAAGATTGGCATGTGACTGCTGCTCAACTTCAGTAGGAGGACAATAGATGACAATTAGATTGGCTAGCGGGCAACGTGTACATGTACTTACATTACAAATCTTGAACTTCACCCATCATAACCAATCTCATCCCGTCGGTCGTCCGTCATACGACCCCATTCCAAGAGTAGCCTGAACATGTAAATTTCCATATCCTCTTTCCTCAGCACCAAGTCGGCCCAATCACTACCCTGTTGAGCAATGAGCTCCGCTTCGGATTGATGACCCTCGATCTGGACATCCCTCCCATTCAGCTTTCCATCCACCCCAGCGAAGTATAGCAGAGTCGCCCAGAAGCCGTGACCGCGCAGGTCGAGCGGAACGAAGTGATACCAGGGCGTGACGCGATCATCCCACCATTCTCGGAAAAGCGCGGCTTTGAATGGCAGAGACTTGGACTGGAGAAAGGGTAAGAAGCGTCCCGAAAAACCCGCTCCGTCGAGATCAAGGAGGTATCTGTACTTCCACTGGGCTTGGAAGTCCACACCTTCCGCGAACGGCTTGAACTCGGCCGTCTCCATGGGGCAGTCGCCCCCTCCACAGCGTTCAATCCTATCCACAAATTGGACATCGGCAGAAATAAGCTTGCTGATCTGATGGGACGGTACGTTCGTGTAGGTAAGGCGCTGATTGCCGTCTACTTCCTCGTCCAGCAACAGGAGCGGATGCTGGGTCGAGGAGTCCGCGACGGTGTGGGCAAAGTGTATGAATCGTTGCCGCGCCATACCTTTCCATTGTGCGTAACCTGAGGAGACGCCCTCGGACGTTCCGCCACGCCAGAAAAGAGTGTTTTCCTTGTCTTCGAAAGGCACATCTGGATGATCTTCAGATGGTCTATGTGCAGCTTTCCCCATATAGTTCCAGGGTGAGGGGTACAAGATGTCATTGAAACCATGTGCCTTCGATTGGGAGAATATGGGTAGCAGCTCGTGTGAGCCTTTGAAGGCCGCCGGCGAGAGGTATAATCCATGGAGATTAGCTAGATCCGGCTGATGACAGACATCTGCCGCCAGTGTCCAATTCGCGAGGAAGCCACCTAGCGAATGCGGAGCTGTGCAATCAGTACATAAACTACTCACGTCCCACTTTCGGATGGTGCGCGCTGGACTCGTAGGAGGGCACCCAACGCTGCCGTAGCTGTAGAACGTTCTTGTGAAGGACAAATCCTCCATGATACGTTCCTCATTCGCGGTATCTGGCAGAGGTCTCCAGGCTTCCGCTCGGCCTTGGCTATAGCTGTTTTCCGGCTTGGGCTGTAGGTCATTCTCTTCCAGATCTTGCCACCTGGCAGCTTCTTCGAATGGCACAGCAACTCTACATTCGTCGTTCAGGTTGAAAGCTATGTCCATGTCTGGAAGCCATTCCACGAAGTTGCTGAGCATATCGATCACGCCTTGCAGCATCCATGCATGTGTGCCTGGAACAAACGGGCTCATGGAAGCTTCTCCATTCCGAATGATGATGCCACCAGCCTCGTGCCAAGGATTCGACATGGCCGCCCACGTCAGTTGCCGTATCTCTGCTGGTGACAATGTACGAAACGGCAGCAAATCCTGATGAATGCTATCGAATTCGTCGATTATGACTGATTGCCGCGTAGTCGCGTATTCATACCAATGCTGGAATCCTGGAGGAGGGTGCTGGTTGTACTTCTTCCGGTATTGCTCGGCCGCATCGGCAAGCGTGTGGCCTGTTGTACTTGCATTTCTGTATTGTTCATGCGAAATTTGCGCTTCATATAGCAGAAGATCAATAGGATGGTAATGGACCGCGTTGGTCTGAGAGGTCCACAAGGCGAGCTGTATGCACACTAGACCAATCAAACAAAGATTGAACCACACTGGCACCTTATGGAAAAGCGCGGATTGGGTTGCATGGGATGAGCGCCGCACAGAAGCAGACTCTACGTGGATGCAGAACGAGAACCCGAAAATCGTGAGGCACATTGCAATCAGGCGTAGACCCACTGAAACGGGCGGGAATGGATGGGAGACTGACCACGCGTGAGCTGTCGAGGAAGTCGCTATGGCGACGAATGTTGCAAGGATCAGTGTGGTCATGAAACCGTAACGATGCACCTGTACCGTAAGTAAGCTGATTTGTACGTCCAGGTGTAGCTTCATCGGGAAGGCTTACCATGATCAAACCACAAAGAGCAGTGAAAGCAAACAGAATATTGACTTTCATCGTGCTTCGAAGGTATAAATTGTCGATTGCGAGAATCCACTTGCGATCACCAGAGACGACTATGCACCATAGTAATAAACAGACCATCAGAGCCGTGGACATGACCTGGCGCATCATTAGCTATGAACATGGATGAAATGAGCAAGACGAGACACTTACCAAGAGTGCCCATGCTATAGACTGTAAACTGAGCGCAGAAGTCCTAACCTTTCGACGATCTTGCTCATACAACAGCCGTCCTAAAGAAGTAATAATGATCATGTCCAGCCACAAGCCGACGAGCTGTAGAAGGGCCGTGAGCCAATGAAGGTATAGAGATCTCGCGCATATGTATGTTGATACAGGATTGCCGTCAAGTGACATGGCTAGCATGCCACCAAATCCGAGAAGCGATGTTGCCACGAGAGGGCTGTATTTTGACTTCAATACATAGTGGATGGACGCATCGTAGATGCTCGCGTCCAGATCACTTTCCTGACCAGACTCGGGCTCGTGGCGCCCCCTCAGCCGAAAGTCAAGGACAGTGCAAGCCAGAGGTATCAGTGGCGTCCAGTCTGATATTGTGCATTGCGAATTGGCAAGGATCTGTCTCCAAAGCAAGATCCGGATAGTTCCTGCCACCACGAAATTAAGAAATGGTGTCTTCAGCTTCGGTAAGCTGGGAGCACGATATTGAGTCCCGACGCCATCAGGCGTAGAATTTCCTAGCGACAATGACCTTTCTCGGTCCTCCAAGGGTAGCGCAGCATAGTCTTGAGTTTCTTGGATAGATTCGAGGTTGCCGCTATATTTCAGCAGTACTGTACTTCCGCAGAATATCGTGGCCGCGAGGGTCAATGAGAGCAGGATGGCTGTATGCACAGGCCTGTCGAAAGCGAAAGTGGTGGGCGTTATCCTTGTTAGCTGGACAATGCCTGCGATAAAGCCTGCTATGATCGGCCATTTGAGTCGGTCCATTTCAAAGGCATAGTCGTTTCGTATGGCGTCCTGCAGCGTTCAGTGTCCGATGTCTTCGGGAAGACCCTTGTTATCCCCTTGCAGGTTTGGTTCGGCACGGTCGTGATTGTCGCTGCGCGATCTCCAATTCTATGGGTCGAATTGTATCAACTTGACTTGGTTTTCATCAGGATGTGGAAGTAGAAATGGATATGCGCGTCCTGCTTCTCCCGAGCCGTGAGATGGATCAGCAGCTGTTGATCTCGAGGATCAGTGCTGACAGCTGTTGTGCTGTGCATCTTCATCTGTTGCAGCCACTAGCGTTGCAGCCGCACAATCCTGGTAAACGCCAGCCCAGGTACCCTCAAACGGTATCCTGTCACTTCACTTGTATTCAAGCGTCTCTGCCTCCTTGTTTGAGACAGTGTTATTCATCATCTGTCGTGGTGCAAACACGAGACTGTCCTCCGCAATGGCATCGGATTGTCAATGTTATACCGCAGATTGAGTTTGTGGAGATCCTGGTGTAAGCAGGGCCTAATTACAACGCTATCCTTCGTACATTGGTAGTAGAACCTCAATGTGTCACAACAATGTTTTTCGACTGTGATCTTGCCCTGTCTGTCATACCCACATTCAACATCATTGTGTGTAGCAAATGGATCACGGTAAATCCACGCCTGAGCTCGTAATATTTGTACACGATGTCACGATCATTCTCTATAGAACCCGCATTCCTAAGCATCCTCCATCAGCCTATACTAGGAGCTATATCGTCTCCGCTAAAATGGCCTCTAATCCTAGTCTCACGTCAAGAAACAACTAGCCTAAAGACCTACGATGGCTCCTCCACGTAGTCTTCTCTACTTCTAGTATCCAGCACGACCCGTTGATAGACTTTGCCGCGAACACAACCTTCAAGCTTGTCAGCGTTCACGGCACCGTTGCCTTGTCCCTCGGCGCTCCCTACAATGTGAAATTCTTCTCTGCGGCCAGGGAGATCCTCTCAAGTTGATGTCGCTGACCGTCGTGTTCAGGAACCGTCGCCGCATCTTGCCATTGACGATCGATCGCGCGGTGCTAACCCCTGGGCAGGAAATGATGTAGAGTCTGAAAAGGTACACCAAATACGCGATGATGAGCGAGGCATGCCACCGTGCACCTAGAATAAATCAACGACGGAACGTATTCCAATGCCCCTCCTCAATAACCAAATTTCGTCCCTTGCAAAAGCACACATCTACACCCAAACTCACTCCACCGAACTACATGTATGCCTCCTAAGCAGACGAGGGCAAAACAGTACCACCAAAACCGAAAAGAAAAAGGACTATTGCAGCTTCTGTGGATCGAACACAGTACCTCCAGATACCGCACAGGTGCTTAGTGGACCGAAGTGAAACTTCAGTCTGGCGCTCTCCCAAGTGAGCTAAAGCTGCTTAGTGTCATGTGACTTGAGCAAAGTTTTGCTGTAATATAATACTAATCAAACTTGGCACCGCCAGTATCGGCATAAGAAACGCGAAGCCGTACGGACGGAATGCTTGTAACTGACTGGACACGGCTGTATGATATATGCCGAGCACTTGCTGAATCATAACCTCATTGTGGGAATGGCATGTTGCTGTATGGACTGCATACGTATATGCAGATACTATCCCCTCTCATCGACGGACCGAACGCATTCGAGTCCAGTCCCTATCGCCACGCTATGCTATGCAAGAATATGAGAGATGTATGTTGACGAAGTCCAAAGTCCCCAACTCCACGCCGCTGCCGAAAGTCCTCGATCCCCTGCTCGCTCGAACGCTCGACAAAAAAGCAACAAAAGATGCTGTCCCAATCTCAGCTCTCACGCCCCCCCTCTCGGCGCTTGTTTCCACTTCTTGTAGCTTCGCACCGCAGCATTGACGGCCACGAACTTGCTCTGGGCAGGATCGTAGCAGCTCTGCACGTCCAGCATGAAGCGACCCTGGCTGCCGCGGATCTCGATCAGACCTTGCACGACAAACGAGCCTCGAGGTGGTTCTCCACGCTTGGGGTTCCATGACTTGGTCAAAGTTGCGCGGAAAACGTGTAATGCCACGGGAGGACTATCAGATTCTGTCCCGTTCCCAAGAAGATTGGGAATGGAGAGGCCGAATGGTAGAGGAATCTTCTTCTCTTGATCTGATGTATGGGCGGGATTTCGTGCTGGCGCTTGGGTATTGGACATATCGGTGCCAGATGCTTGTGTATCGACCGAGCCTTTTCCTTGGGACCATTGCTGGTGCTTCTGCATCAATTCGATAGCTCGCTTGAACCGTTCCTCTGGATGTGCAGGATCCGCCTCATCCTCCCATCCTAATGCTCGCTTGAAGCGCCGATAGTTCATCCCCAAGGACACCTTGGACATGGCCCATACCGAGTCGAAGGCAGCTTGCGGCCACAAGGCTCGCTGTAGTCGCCACTGCTCTTCCTGGTTCAGCTTCTGCTGGCTCCATGCGATGAAGTCGTCGCCAATCTCGATCCCACTTCTCTCATATTCTTGGGGTGGCCCGTCTGGAAAGGAAGTGTCCAACCAGAACTTCCCTATCTTCGGCTCAGTTCCTAGCTGGCGCGTGATGAGCGGATGCTTCTTCGCTCCGTTGAGCACCAGTTGTACCAGCTCATCGTTGATACGTTTCTGCCGCGGTTTATCCTTGGCGAACTTGACGAACTCTTGCCATTCTGGATCAGACCCACGATACCATGATCGAGGCAGCTTCTTCGACCAGGTCATGGGAATGAAGAGGCTATCCTCTTCAGCGTAGAAGGGTGGTCCATCCTCTTCTACTTCTTCCCCCTTCTCTGCCTCCTTCTCGTCGCCTTCCCCCTCTACCTCCTCCTCCTCATCCAAGAACTCGATTCCAATAAATCTTGACAGGACATTCAGGTAAGCATACCCGGCTCCAGCGTATAGCGCATATGTCGCAGTCCGGCGGTAGCTCCAGCCGGGCTTCTTTAGGCGGACTGGCCTCAAATCCGAGTGCGATTCTGTGTAATTCCGGCGTGGATTTATGTTGCGACGCACGCTGCGAGTGGTGTGGCGTGGTATCGTGCGTAATTGCCCTATCGGCAAGGCTCGAGGGAGGCGATACATGACTGGCATGCAGGCGATCGCTCAAGACAACACATGTAGAGAGTGCGCTGCGCCGACTCAAATGAATCGCCGGTATGAATCTATGTTCTGGCTCGACGCAAAGGATCGATGTAATATGTAAAGTGATAGGTGCCTGGATCTATACTATATGCAGTTCGTCATGTCCGGTAGAAACACATGGACGGGTGTGGGTGACGACGCGGAAGGTTGAGCGGCGGCGATCCGATACGATAAAGTCGTGGCAACGACGACGACATGTACTAGCGAAGTGAGAGCTTCACGAGGCAGCTTCACACGATCCGTCTACACCTCCCATTGACGCACAAAGACCACCAACATCTATCGCCATGAAGTTGAGCAGCCCTGCCGTCGTGCTGCCAGCATTGTGCTGGTCTGCTTCCGCAGCAGTCCACGTCGTCTCGCACCCGTCCACACACAGAGCGCATCCGGCCTCGCTAGATCCAGTCGCCGCACGAGTCGTGCTCGCGCATCGATTGGGGGTGGAAGGTTACCATAGTGCCGACTTGAAGAGCAGCGATGCGATTGATGCGATCAACGCCCTTGGCCGACGGATATCACTGTTTGGAGCAAAGCAGCGTGAAGATGCAGAAGCATTCTTTTTGGTTGAAGGAGAAGCGCCTGTATCAGAAGATGGAGAAGGTAGGCACTGGTTTGCTGTTGGCCTTACCAATATAGCTGTACTGACGGATCCTACAGTTTTCGAAGTGAACACCTCCCCTAGCTCCAGCTCTACACGAGAACTATATCTCGACCTTGTCAAGCAAGCCGATCCCACCGCACATGCAACTCTATTAGCCGACGGTATTGCCAAGGGTTCCCACTACACAGGGACACATTACTTTGGCGTCTTCCAATCCACAGAAGATCTCGCCAACTTCTTTGCGTCGAAGCCCACGGCTCGCAAGTCTGCCACCATCATCTACTCTGGCGACTCTACCCGGGATGTGACTGGAAGTAGCTGGGGCACCTACGAGATGCCAGGCGCCGAGTCTCCTCTGCGAAAGCGCGATCAGCCTTTCGAAGCACCCCTCGAGCTGGAGCCCATCGCCCCCATCCACCAATCCGCGAACCCAGCGCTGTCCGCGCTCGCCAACTCCTCAACTCGCCGTGTCGAGGGTATCCTGCCCGCCTGCTTCTCCTCCAAGTCGCTCTGCGAGAGCATGACGCGTAACTGCAGCGGCCACGGGCGCTGCTACCAGAAATACACCGATGCCGCCGCCGACAAGAACTCGCCGGCGCGACAGTGCTTTGCCTGCCAATGCTCGGACCAGATCACGGAGAATGAGAACGGCAAGACGGTCACGACACGGTGGGGCGGTCCGGCGTGTCAGAAGAAGGACATCAGCGTGCAGTTCTGGCTGATTGCGCTGTTCACCGTCGGGTTGGTGTTTACGATCATGTTCGCCATCGGCCAGATGATGGAGATGGGCGGACAGGAGCTGCCGTCGGTGATTGGAGCGGGTGTCAGTGGACCAGTGAAGCGGTCATGAGAGGAGTAGAGGCACATCATGGGCAAGATGAGATGCATGTTCTGCTGTGGCGTTCGGGCAAGGTATGCAGTACTTAGTCGGTCGGCTTTTGTATAGAGATTAAGGGTACGTATGTCAGATTCGATCGATACAGTTCTTATACACGGACTAGAATATGTGTGATCTACATGAGTATTCATCTACTTTCATTCGTAAGTGACCTTTACGCCGCGAAGTGGGCGCCTGCGTCCTACGATTCATCATACATGGCAAAGACCAGCGCAATTACCTGGTGATCATATTTCCGCAAAGGTAGAAGTCGACGGTGGTCTACTAGCATTGACAACGTAATTTCATGACCTCATCGTCACATCCTCAAACTCAGTCGAACGTCCCCTACACCACTGCCCACAAACGTGACCCACCAAACCTCAAGCCCGCTTAACCCCCGCCTGCTCAGCCTGCAGTCGTTTCGCGAACAAGGTGATCCCCATCAAGTCCTTCAACTGGCCGTCCAGCAGCCACACAGGAAGGAAGCTCGCCAACCACGCCGTGAACGCCGTCCCGCCGCTCCAGACCAGGTACGGCGGGCTCTTGCGAGTCAGCTGGGCCACGACGTCGCGCGCCCAGAGGTCGGCATCCACCGCGCTGCCCATGATGCCCTCGCCAGCCATGCGGCTCTCGAACTCGGCCTTGGCGAGACGATACGGCGAGTCGGCGGGGAGCGTCGGCCCACCACCAGTCTCGCCGCCGCTCCCCGCGACATTGGCGAAGAAATTCGTCCGCACGGCGCCCGTCTTGAGATCGACGACGCGGATGCCGAAGGGCTGCAGCTCGAGGCGCATGGTCTGGGTCAGCAGGGCGAGGGCGGCCTTGGAGGCGTTGTAGGCGGCCTGGACGGGGATGGGCAGCAGGGCGGCGATGGAGGTGTTGTTGGCGACGACGGCGCCGTGGCGGGACGCGCGCAGCAGCGGGAAGAAGTGCTGCGTCATGGGCACGACGGAGAAGACGTTGAGGTCGAAGAGACGGCGCAGCTCGGCGACGTCCATGTCGAGAATCGGCATCGAGTAGCCGCCGCCCGCGTTGTTGATCAGCATGTCGAGCCGGCCGTCGAGGAGCGTCGAGACTTCGCGGGCGGCGGCGCGGATGGAGGGTTCGGAGAGCACGTCGAGCTGTACCGTCTCGATGGCGCGCGTTCTCATCGCGCCCATCTTGCTGGGGTTGCGCGCGGTGGCGATGACGCGGAACCCGGCGTCTTGGAAGGCCACGGCCAGCGCGGCGCCGAGTCCGCCGTCGGAGCAGCCGGTGATCAGGACGGAGCGTTGCATGGCGGTGTCTGTGGGATTGGGTCAATGGTGAAGAGGGTGTGTTTCGTGCACGCCGAGACGGGACTGGTAAGGTATGCTGTCATCAATGCAACGAAGTGAATGAAATGGAACAACAACTGTACGTGCCGACACACCAGAAATCGAGACCCAAGCGCTTGATCATATATACACACTTCGCTCGCCTACTCGTAGGACAGTATCTAGCCACTACAATACCAGCAGCAGTGTGCTTCCAATGACGAAGAAAAGAGTAGGAATCAAGAGACGCGGCGACATGAAGTCGGCCGACGGGAGCGGAAAGATGCATCAGGTCCCGACTCCATGTCGATTCTGGACCAGGGAAGCTGAAGATTATCATTACATGTCAAGTCTTAGCACATCAACAGAAGAGTAGATGAGGTAGAGACCTGATCAGACGACTGATGGACATGGGCAGTTTCGTTTCATTGGATATTGACAGTCAAAGTCGAGATTTTCTCGCTGGATCAGGGGTGGCCAAATGGTGGAAGGTAATCGTGAACGAGCTGCGATTCAAGTCACGGGTATCGATATGTTCGTGGTGACCTAGATGGTGGACTGTAAACTCAAGTCACTTATACCCCTACACTATCTACAAGCCTTCGTTTTTACATGGCCTGCCCAAGTAGCCAGGTAGTCCTATCATCATACTACATCTTCAAGATCGTGAATCGAGTCTTCGGCAGAACTCGTAACGAGACACAAAGCGCTTGCAAGAAGCAGAAAAGACACATGGCATTTGGCAAAAAAATTGATCGGCAGTAGCATAGCAGACATCGTATTCACATCAGATCATCATCGTATCGTGCCCGCCTCGAGATCGCCGGGGCTCGTTTCCTCCACCGGGCCGTGGGCGCTGGTCGATGCGGGTTGACGGCGGCCGCCGAAGGGTAAGGAGGGCATGCGCATGCGCGACAGGAAGCCATCGTTGTTGTTGGTATTGCTGGGCGCTGAGACTGGATTGTCGTCTGTTCTGCTTGTTGGCGCTGGTTGTTGGGCGGTAGTAGTGGTGTTCGTGCGTCCTGAGAAGAATCGTGGGCCGGCGAACGATAGGTTGGGACGCATGGCGAAGCGGCCGTGTGTGCCTCTCCACGTCTGGGGAGGTTCGGCCGGTGCGCGGTTGCGGTGACTCCGGCGACCCGGCGCGGCATCCTCAGCATCGGGGCGTGTCTTGGGGACGTAGTAGTCGGCTTTGCAGAGGGGACAGCACGCGCGACGGCTGGTCAACCAGGGGTCGACGCATGCGGCGTGAAAGGCGTGGCCGCAGGTCAGCCCGCGCACATCATCCTCGTCTTCGAGCGTGTCGAGACAGATGGCGCAGGAGTCGCCAGGCGCAGTGAGCATCTCGGGTGCGGCGGCGGTGCGGATGGGGTCGTCCTCCTCGTCCTCCTCGTCGATCGTGCCGACCGAATTGCTCCGCGGGTTGAGAGTGAGGGCGGATTCGGCGGTGTCCGTTCGCTCGATCATCATCTTTTCCGGCACCTTTTCGCCAGACGACGCTGAGGCGTAGTATCCGCCATGAGGCACTTCACCCGCAACGGCATGTGCGTGGTCTTTCTGTGCTATGCTCAGCACCGTGTGTGGATGCGCCGACCCATCAGCTGAGTCCCGATCCTCCGCTCCCTCCACCACACCCTCTCGTATGCTTGCTGCCCGGCTCGGCGGCGCTGTAACTCCTCCCACCGCTGGCAGTCCCTCCGCCTCGCGCGTCGACATCCACGCCTTGTACTTGGTGAGCGGGAACCGTTCATTCACCTCCTCCATCGACATGAGCTTCTTCTCCCGCCTTCTCCGTTGCGGTCGCGACATGTTGGCCAGATCGATGGGCTCGCCATTCTCGCCGAGGGCTCGTGCTTGTCGGTTGCGTTGGTTGTATCGGAAGCAATACTTCACTCCTACGATGATCCTGTATTCTGGTGTCAACGAAATGTGCAGTGCGCATGCGCGAGAGGGACGACCGACCATAGGTTCGTAAAGACCACGCCAAATCCCAAGGCGACGAAAAACAGCAGAGGAGAGCTGGTCGGGCCGCCACGACTGCTACTTGAACCTGAAGATGTCGCGGCTGCGGCGGTCACGGCGGTGGTGGATGGGGTGTCTGCGGATGACAAGGTTGTGGATGACATGATTGCACGGTGAACGATGGTTCCGTCCAAGATGGTGGGTGTTGGAGAAGTATGCAGCGCAAGTGGTGTGTCTGACCATAAGTCCCACGAGGCTTCAAAGTCGTGCGCGAGATGTGTGTCAGATGCGCTGATCAGATGTCCAATGGCCGGGCGATTCCCGATGAAGTGGTGCAATGCCTGCGCAGTCCAGATATGGCTGAAAATAGGAGGTACCGCGTGCAAGATACTAGAAACACCAGAAGCAAGGCTAGATCCTGTCGTCGTGGAGTCGGCCAGCTGAAGGGCTTGCGATGCTTCTGGCTGACGATTACCGCGCGGTGGGACTGATAAGCCGGCGTCGGGCGGCGCGAGCGTTGGACGAGGTCGATGCTGCGGGTTCACTTGTTGTAGAGGTGAGAGTGAAGATGGCGACGGCGAGAGATCTGGAGTGAAAGTGAGGCTGATCACGACGCCCGAGAGGGTGATGATGGTGGTGGCAGTCAACTAGTCCATGTACTCGTTTGTTTCTAGTCCCAAGCGAGCGGGTGGCGATACAGTAGTTCTAGTGAACTGCGGGCGGCGACCAAGAACTTCGTGTGCTGGACCAACCTTGGCTACGGGGTCTACGGCAAGATGTATAACGTGTACCAATCCCATGCCAACACAAATCGCTGCGGCGGACGATACTGTACTGTACGATGCGGCTACTATCATGATCGAATGGCAGCGCATGAAGAGTAGTATACGGTATAACTTCATGTCGTCGCAGTCGGGTCATTGGTGGTCTCGGCAGCGTCATGGATGATGTGGACACACTCACGCAGTTCGACGGCACACTGCCACCACCTTGTATCGATGGTGAGGACTCATGTCGGTACATAGTAGGTGTGAACTGGCATCGATCCTCCCGGGTGATCAATTCACCACCACCACGGTAGCTATGATTATCATCATCTCCTTGCCTCAATTTACATCAACTCCATATCCGTAGAGAAAGGAATGCCATCCGCTTGAACCGAAGATGACGCCGTCCCCCTCCTCCACCAAGACTCCAAGACAAAGCGGGCCACGCACACTTCGTACTGTACACAAATCCACGAATTCCACATGCAGCATCAGATCGCCGCGAAACCTGTTGCCCCTCTTCCGCCGCTTGATGAATCTTGATTTCGGGGCTGGGCCCGCCCACTGGTCTACTGATAGTACAGTAACAGTACCTTTACTATCGTCTTGTAGTGCGCAGTAGACCACCGGCGATAAAGCGGAGCACCGGGTCTTGCTTCCGAGGCACATACGTGCTGCATAAGCTGAAGGCTTGTTTCGGTTAGTGGGCGACCAGCGTGGTGCTTGGTTCCCTAGGCGTGGGGATTCGCGCGTGTCGGGGTCTGTAAGGACCTCGAGTAAAGTCTGATCATTACTGGATCTGTTTCGTGTTATGATATGTGTTTCTCGATTAGGTCGGTTCTGTCCATAGAGTAGGCGATAAACTATCAATGATGAAGTGATGTCTCGAGTAAAGGTCCTTCTGGTATACAGGCTCCGTACGCACTATGAGAAGTAGGAACGACGAGACGTGCTGGGGAACGGGGACAGCAGCTTCAAGACAGGATCACAATGTATGGATGAATAAGACATCTGCCTATCGGAATGAATGCATCGATTCCACTCAGAAGTGTGGCCTGGCTTGTCAGCCTGATGTGCTGTCATTAGACAATTTCTTACAAAGAAAGACCTGGAGAGCCGAATACGCCATTCTTTCAATCCCTCTCATCGCCGCTTCCAGATCTAGGGTCGCAGGCTGATGATCCATACAACGCCCTGAAACGCCGTGCTCGTCCACAGACATAATCAAACACACCACATCATTCCGCGAACCGCCGGCCGAACTCCTGGAAGATCTTCGGACTGATCTCGTCCGAGCTGTCGCCCTGCACCTTCCACAGCACCCCGAGCTTGTCGTAATGTTCCAGCAGCGGCGCCGCGTTGTCCTCGAACGACTGCAGCCGGGCCTGCCACACTTCGGGCTTGTCGTCGTCCCGCTGCACCAGCGGCTCGCCCGTCACGTCGTCGATCCCGGCCTCCTTGGGCGCGTTGTAGGTCGTGTTGTAGACTCGCCCGCTCTTCGGGTGGATCCAGCGGTTGCAGATCCGATCTAGGATGATGGAGGCGGGCGTGTGGATATGGATGACCATGTTGATCGGTAGGAGCCCGTCAAGCTGAGTTGCTTGCGCCGCGTTGCGCGGGAAGCCGTCGAGGATGAAGGAGGCGTCTGGATGTTCGCTGTATTCGAACTCGGTGTCTTGCGTGTAGGGCATGGTCATGTAGTTGTCTTGGCTGGATGGGACGTAATCGGCCGCGACGGAGTTCAGGGTGATGGGCTTGGCGCCTTCGGTCGGCATGAGCCAGCCCCGGGTCGTGAGCGTGTTCCGAATCAGACGTAGGATCATGGAGTCCGGGACCAGTTGGCCTCGCGACATGAGCGACTCGGCTTGGATGCCTGGATGGTCACGCGACATCAGCGCACGGCTCATCGTGGGGTTTCCAGCAAAGATCCGACATACCTAATGGTGTCCTGTTCCTGACATTCTCCCGTAGCAAGTCTCCAGAGCTGATTGAGGACAACTGCGGGAACTTCTTGAGCATGCGCTCGGTCTGTGTGCCCTTGCCTACCCCCGGCGCACCGACTAGGATGATCCGAGCTGCTCGTCGAAGCTGCATCTTAGTGGTGGGAGGTGTGATTGACTGTGCGGCCGCCTAGGTATTGTAGCGCTTGTCGTACGCTGCCTCAAGTGTGACAGATTTTGGATAATACAACTAGGAGATGTTGGAGCAATGGGGTATGAGCCAGGTCACGTAGGCACTCGCAGGCCTGGGAATGCGGTATCGACTAGCTGGTATCGGACGACATGGTCACTGTAGCTTGACGACGTCTCGAGGTGTGCAGTGTTTGATCGTTAATCAATTGATCGCAAAGTGTTGAGCGTGGAACGGATACGCAAGACAGAGGTGTTGTTGAGAGGGTCCGCAATCAGCTACATGTACTTCAACGACCGCGCCCGCTTTCGCCAAGAAGTCCAGGACCAGACGTCTGACGGATGTCAATCTGGTCTCATCCCCGACCTCTTCCGACTCCGCAACACCGAGGCATCCCATCTTCACTGCTGCATATGGATACACTGAAGCTCCGGTGGACAGTTGAGGTCAGAGAAAGTTTGTTGCTGCTGCTGATGCAGAAAGACTGCATGTTCGTTGTTCCGAGGACAGGCCTCGGAAGTCCACTCGCGGTAGGCTGCACGTCAGCACATAGGCAGATGGACATACAATAGACGTAGTAGACAGGACGGAAGTGAACGACAGAATTGAACGATTCTCATGTCATGAATCGCATTGCACATACACATGCACATGAGATCGTCAAGAGAGAATGTCATGCCAATGCAACGATGAGGTACACACTGTCTGTGAGCAAGTCCTGGTTCATGTCTTCTACCTGACTTGCTGTATCTCCTCATGTCCAGCCAAGATATGTGAGGGAACGTGGTCCACCGATCAACAGTCATGGAATAATGCTGTCTCCGATAAAGTATCATCAAGCATTGTTGGAACGGAAGAAAAGTGCATACCCATTCTGTGTTGTCTAACGAAGTGGAAATCCATTCCTCGGCCGGAGTCGGACTTTGCTCGATGTCACCATCTGAGAAGGCAATAGTGGTAATAGTGCAACTAGACATCAGCATTTGCAGTCTGATTGCGTTCAAGTTTTATCTCTTGGAGTATGGCTGCGAATAGTGATGATGTGGTCGAGGACCTTTGGCTCTTTGGATACGGGTGAGGATTACCCTACCATCGGTGATTTCAATGACCACCTCATGTCATTGCTACACATCCGCGCAGAGATCAAGATGCTGATTCCAATACTTGCAGGTCGTTGATATGGAAACCTCCACCACATTACGGTATGCTTTCATGATGTCTTGAGCTTGCCGATCGAGTGTAGAGTGCTTAGCTCATTGATTCTTGTGTGTTCGCTACAGATCTCAGAGTACCGGGGTATATCGAGGGCTACGTTCGACGCTTCTGGCAGGTATGAGATACATACCTTATACATAGCATACACCAAGCCGCTGTTTCGAAAAGTCCCGTCACTAAGAAGACACTCTTTGTTTCAGGCTAGGTTCGTCTCTTGAGAACGCTCACCGTGACCTGATCGAAGACAAGTTCTGATGACCAGCACACAGCGAAGATCATCGGGGGACGCCCGAAGCGCCTGGCCGAGTTGTTACGCTGATTGATCGAAAACACTGGGAAAGACTGGTTGATCACGTACGTGCTCTTGTTCAACCCTACCTGAATCGTCTCCTCGACCTCAATCCACCACGCTGACCACCCAACACAGCACTCCTCCGCCCCTTCTAAAGTCTGGGGCGCTGCCTACCGCATCTCCTCCATCCACGTCGCGGCCGTGAAGGAGTATCTCGACATCCGCGAGATCAACGGGTATAGTATCCAATACACGCCGTTCGTCGCCGCCGGCAACACCAACAGCGAGCTACCCGCCCGCGAGATCGACTGTCTAGTCTACATCGGCTTGCCCGAGAATCCTCAGTTTCTTGGTCCGCAAGATCCACAGCAGTTGGCCGAGCATATCGTCCAGTCTCGTGGGCCTAGTGGCGAGAACAAGGATTACCTTTATCAGTTGGAGACCGCGCTGAATGGACTCAGTCCGGATAGTGGAGATCATCATGTCTCTGATCTGGGGCGGCGGTGTCGTGAAACTGAGGCTCAATGGAAAGCCGGGTCCGCAGATGCTGCGGGTGCGAATCTTGAGGGGACAGAAGGCGCTGTCGAGCAGGCGGGGACGCAGAAGTCTTGATTGCTGATCATCAATTTCTCGCTAGGAATATGCTGATCCATAGATAGCAGGTTTTGAGACGTGGGATGAGGAGAGCACGAAAAAGCAATATAACGGTTCGAGTCCATGATCACAGTACAACAGTCATACGCACAATGGTTGCTTTGATAGAACCGAGGAAACAGTATGCGGTCTGGGTTGTGTTTGATTTTGTACTGGTATTCTGCTCGACATCGAGGGCAAACTCTGCTGGAGTCATGATTTACGGCAGGTCACTCCAAGACCTGCCCGAACAGCTGTCGCTGATATGTTTCGACCACCTCCCGCGCTTTCACCAGAACTCCAGCTGCTAGAGCCCGAACCTTCGCCTCCTCACTTTTCGTCCCAGTGTCGTCTACCACATCGCCACCTCCGAGACGCTCGAAAACAATCTCCACCCATTGCTGGGTTTCCATCAATTCTTTCGCATGTTCGTCTGCCAGCCTCTGCTGGCCGCTCGTAGTCGTCATGTTGATCTCGAGGAGCGCGAGTAGACCAAACAGCACGCTGGACAAGATTGCAATATCTCCTACAGCAGCTACGCGGAGGCTGAGAAGGAAGGCCCAAAACGTTGTAGTGATGTCCCGGAGTTCGGTAGTCACAGGGCCGGCGGCATGGAGTAGGATAGCCAAAGTCTTGACGAGTGTCACAAGAAGTATGGGAGTTGCTGACCAGACGCTGCCGGAGCCGTAAGTCATCACTTCTTGTTGGTAGCGAGAAACCAGCGGATGGAAGATTGCCGGACCAAGGATTTGAGCAAGCTTGTTTGCTGCTGGCTTACGCTTTGTGCGCTCAGTGTTGATCCGACTGGAGAATGTACGAACTTTGACGGCATTAAGTTCGGCAGTCTGCTGGTCGGCCGCGCGAAGAGCTATAGGCTGGATCAAGGAGCGCTCCACTTCTGTACTTGCAATGTCGAGACGCTTCGTGGAAGGCGTGGCATTGGTATAGATTGCATGCAAGTTTGGGGGTAGATGCTTGCTCGGGGAACTATTTTCTACAGCTGAAACGAGCGGGTTGAGGTCGTCTTGTGATTGAAACCCGGCGAGTTCTCTCCCGCCCAAGCCTAGCGTGCTTAGCATCATACATCGTTGAGCAATCGAATACTCTCCGGAGAAGAGACGACGAGACAGATATGGTCCTAAGGTGGCAGGATCCGACACAAAGACAGCGATCATCGTCTGTAGTCGCAACACATCGAAATCCTCCATGGCAAATGGATCTTGTAGGTTGCTGAGAAGAGTGATTAGCTCATTCGCGTGATCTTTGACCTCACTGCCATAGTTCGTCTTTCGACGGATCAACGTAGCCGCATGTTTCATGCCTAGCTCGAAACGAGCAGGCTCTTTATCATCCTGTATCATCCTCATCAGATCACGGATGTATACAGGTGCTCGTGGTTTTGACCGATTGACCATCGTGGCGTCCTCATCACTGTCTTCCGGATCACTATCTGGTTTGCGGTGCGGCTTCAGCCCGAGAGTCGTTGAATCAGCTTCCGAAGAATCTGAAAGTTCTGCAATCTGATCTCCAATGACTTCTGTTTGCATTTTCTGCGGCGGGGGTACCGGGCCATACGTCGGTTTTCCATTGATAAGCGGCATGGTGATCTGCTTCGCTATGGCTCTTCTCCGTTTAGACTTTGTGTTCTCACGCTGCTGTAGCAGCCGCTGGGCGTCTTCGATGGTTCCTGTAACATCTTGAACCTTGACCAGAGTCTTATACCAATGAGCCTCTGCAGTATCCATATCGTCCGTGCCAAAGTTTAGGACCGTCGCGCCAGGCTTATCTACCAGGCTCGAGACTGCCGTGCCAACTACCATGCCCAACCATCGTGCTCGTTGATTCGAGCTGTCAAGCCTGTTACCAATGCCTTTCATGTGGCCGCTCGATCGCGCTGTCATAAGCACTGCCATAGGAGCTGTACGATGGAGGTATCCGGCTGCGAGAAGCAGGGTCTGAGCAATACTCTCTTGCTGTGATAGAGGAGCATGCGCGATGAACAATGAATCTCCGAAAGTGGTTGACAGTGCTTCAAAGATCGAAGTCAAGCTTTCAGAAGGAATGCTCGAGATGACAGCGAAACAAGCTCGGCGAACAAGAAAAGAGAATGAAGCGGTGATAGCGGCATTAAGTAGCATAGATTCTAGAAGGGGTAGCATGCTACTTGCACTATTCATTAGTAGTGATATCTGCGCGGCCAAGGCAGATACCTCATTGCTTTGAGTCCCAGCTGGCTTGTCGAAGTCAAGGTCTTCAATTGATGTTGCAGACAGCCATCGCAAGTTTTGCTCAAGCAGTGCTTTCTGAGCATAAGTAGGAGTGAGGCTCACAACACCTCCCATCCAGCTAGATATGTCAGTGCTCCTCGAGGAGTCGAGGAACATGCTGACCAGAGCTACTGGATATCCCAGACTGAGTGCTTTCACTAGAAGTTGCGCCGATGCTGCCGCTGTCCCTTCGGGTAGAGGTTCGGAGACAATCATGTGGTTCATTCGTGAAATGTTCCTACCAAGCCAGGATGCATATTTCGATCCCTCGGAAAGCCAACACGATACAGCCGTGACATCAGCTCCAGTTGTCTTCAAGGCGTCTTCGGCTTGTGCCACCGAAGCAATGACCTTACCAGACCCTATGAGACTGACAAATTCCTTCCAGGCGGCTGTACGCTTAGATCCATCGACTGTCCCGCACAGACCTGTCCACGTCTGTCGTAGAAAGTCATCTCCTCGACAGAGTATCTTTGTCAAATCGAGTAGATCGCTGAGCAGAACAACATCACGATTTGGTGAAGCGTTCTGAGCTACCAGGCGTATCTTGCTAAAGACAGCACTGACGCCGTGAGTGTTCAACAGAACCGATGCAAGCAGATCTTTGTCTTGTTCTGTGAACGCCGACCAAAAGTTTGGAATGATTGAATTGAGTAGCGTACTCACGATTTGAGCTTGTACGGGGCTCGAAGTCTGAAGGGTGAAGCCGTCATCGAAGCCATTCGGTGATTTAAGTCTTCTCAGAATATCATGCACAGTCTCGACGTTTGGCTCAGAGCGAAGAATATGTAAAGCTTCCGAGGGTGTGGAACAGTGCTGTAGTGGCTTTGAGGATGGCGCGTTACCAGATTGAGAAGATGGAGTGGACGGCTGGGCGGTCGTGCGTGAGCTCACTGCGGTAATGATGTCCTGCGAATGTCGATCTTCAGGCTTCGCGTGAACAGTTTTAACCGCTGTAAGAAAATCGTCCATATTCTCTCCAAAACATCCTATTGATTTTGATACTGGATTCGAAGATGGTATGTAGAGAGCCCGGTCAGTGCTCGGACTTCACCTGGCTTATCGATAAGACCGGCGAGCTATTGATAGTGCCGATCAGTGAGGTAGTCTTGTTCAGCTTCACTACACCTCACTTAATGGTTGTCACTTCACGGTCACAACAAGGCGATTTTCTGGATATATGTGCATATGCCAGAGCCAGTGTCATATCAGACAGCGTCTCGCTCGTTTGTTAACAAGACGCACTGTACCTCGCTCGATTCTCGCCAAACACAGCACCGCCAGACTTCTATCCTAGCCGCACCGCATCATGGCTGTCATGAACGGAGAGCTGTCTTCCCGAGATCACTACAAGAACAAGCTCCTCTCGCGGCAAGGTGCATACATGCTAGAGGACGATGGTTTCGTGCCCGGTGACATCCCTATTCAGAACATCGCAAACTCGCGCGTCCTGGTGATCGGAGCTGGGGGGCTAGGATGCGAGATTCTGAAGAACCTCGCACTCAGCGGCTTCAAAAATATCGATGTAATCGACATGGATACCATAGATGTTTCAAATCTGAACAGACAGTTCCTCTTTCGCGAGAAAGATGTTGGAAGAGCCAAGGCAACAGTTGCTGCAGAGTTCGTCATGAAGAGAGTTCCGGACTGTCACATTACACCTTACGTAGGCAAGATCCAAGACAAAGATGAAGAGTACTACATGCAGTTCAACATGGTCATTTGTGGCTTGGACAGCATCGAGGCCAGGCGTTGGATTAACGCCACTCTGGTCGGTATGGTCGATCTGAACAATCCGGACTCGTTGAAGCCTTTAATTGATGGAGGTACCGAGGGCTTCAAAGGCCAATCTCGCGTCATATTTCCCACCATGACCTCGTGTATCGAATGTCAGCTAGACATGCATGCTCCTCGTGCCGCTGTTCCGCTTTGCACTCTCGCTAGCATTCCGCGACAACCACAACACTGCATAGAATGGGCGCACATCATCAAGTGGGAAGAGGAGCGGAAGGACATCACACTTGACACTGACGATCCCGAGCATATCACATGGCTTTACCAGACTGCGTTAACACGCGCAAGAGAGTACAACATCTCCGGCGTGACGTATAGTATGACACAAGGTGTGGTCAAAAACATTATCCCCGCCATTGCTTCCACAAACGCCATTGTTGCAGCATCATCTTGCAATGAAGCTTTCAAGATCGTCACGTCCGCCGCTCCATTCCTAGGTAATCCTGGCCAGAACAACTACATGCTATACACTGGTGACAGCTCCGTCTATACCTATACATTCGAACATCAGATGAAGGACGACTGTCCAGTGTGCGGTAATCTGCCCAAGGACATTTCCTTGGATCCAGCTTCCACTCTAGCCGAGTTCGTTGAAGGATTGGCCGAGAGGCCAGAAGCACAGCTCAAGAAGCCAAATCTGCGCACTGAAGAGAAGACACTCTACTACTCCAGTCCAGCCAGCTTACAAGAGCAGACCAAGCCAAATCTGGATAAGAAGTTGGGCGAGCTTCTTGAAGATGGAGAAGAGGTGGCGGTCAGTGATCCTGCTCTCGCGATAGACTTTCGATTCAAAGTGCGATTCACTTGAGCACGGGTGCTATACCTGCCGCTGATCGAAGGTTCACGATGGAGCAACTGCTGTATCCTTTGACCCAACATCCGTACGTGACGGATGTCATACTCCAAAAAACCCACGACATGAAGTTCAAGACCATAATGCTCTAAGATACGAAGTGCTCGTGTCTTGCTAGTGCTCTCGAGAACATAGGTAGCGTAGCTTCAGAATGTACGCCACAGCTTGCGATAACTCTTCAAAATAGATGCTAGACAGGTACTTACCGCATCGATACAGACTGAGAATGCATCTTCCACAACCAAGCAACAACCTTGAGCGCTGTTTGCTAAAGTAATAAGACCAGCGAGTGTGACAAGACTGGGACAGAAATGGAACATTTGACTCTGGAACGTCTGCGCACGTCGGCGATACGTCATACGTTCTTATCATGAGCGATGAATTTGAATGCAGGTAATTATTAATGTAAAAACTTCTACTTGACACGGCAGAGATTGGTGGAAAAATTCCAGCTCATTTCTCCATACGCTGAGCTTTGGACAATGCCGTCTTAACCGCTGGCCTGGCAGTCAACCGTTCCACCCATTCCTTGACATGTGGAAAGTTCTCATTATCGAACTCCTCCTTCGTGATGATGACGTTGATCATGCTCTGCCACGAGATGAAGGCAATGTCGGCATAAGTCACGCGGTCTCCGACGAGCCATGGCCCATCAACCCCGGGGCTACTGGCCTTCTTCTGAGCCAGCCAGCCCTCGAGTACTCCAGTTACGCGGTGGATCTCCTTCACGTAGCGGTCCAGAGCACTGGGCAGCTTTTCAGGGTGGTAGGCCTTGAACCACGCCGCCTGCCCATAGTACGGACCCTGACCGCTGGCCTGGAAGAAAAGCCATTGCTTCGTCTCGAACGCCTCGTTCGTTCCAGCGGGATAGCTCAGCTTGTGCTCTTTGTCGTAGGTCTCGATGAGGTATTCGACGATGGCGCCCGACTCCCACAAGGTAAGGTCCGTGTTGGGATCGTAGATGGCAGGTACTCGACCATTGGGGTTGATCTTGAGATACTCGGGCTCTTTGACGCTGGTGAACGTGGTGCTCGTCGCTTCGTACGGGATCTCGAGTTCTTCCAGGATCATGGCCACCTTGGGTGGATTTGGGCCTCCAGTGCCCCACACTTTGATCGGCTTGAGGTTCTTCGACATGTTTACTCGATGGGTAGTCTTGCTGGAAATTGTATTGGGACGATATTGTAGTAGCTAGTACTGTTTTTGTTCCGAGGTGATTGACGTGATCACTCTGTGTACTTCTTATATGTTCAACATCATCGATCAATGCACGAGCCGGAGCGATAGCTGCGCCGGACCCGCTCACAGGGTCTTCGCAGGTGTGGCGCATTTGTAATGGCCGACTTCTAGTTTGAACCTTAACCACTATTTCTTCAACATCTTCACTAGAATAATACCTAGCGAGAAGACGCGAGAATGTACGAAGCACCGCTGTATAGGTGCATCGTGGCATTTGAGCATGGCTCGCCTCGGAGACCATGCAGGGTACTCTCACGAATTCTTACATTTGTCATCATAAAATATGACAAAGACGGTCAAGCCCATTTTCCGAGACGAACATGGCCCTCTCGGCCTCGGGTTTCACATAGGAGGCGAGCAGTTGGTCCATCAACCCTGTTCGGCTGCAACAATGCTCCGTCTTCACGACATTGCTGCTGCCTCCGGACCGTTGGCTCATATGGATGAGCTACGTTCTGCAGCTGGTTTTGAGACGATCGATAGCAAAATCACGTAGATCCTGGTCTTAAGTAGCCTGGGAATATGAAGACATGCCCTGGCAGGGTACACTATGATGCTGAGCCATGTGCTGCTCTTGATCTAGCAATAGGTTTCTCCTTCCGCATGTCGTTGCTCAGACGGTTCCTATCAAGTTATCGAAAGAGGCCATGTCAATGCCTTGAAACGTCCAGTCTTCGAGGCTCGAATTTAGTCCTGGAAAGCCTCCAAACTGTTGGTCGGGGTAAGCCGCAAATTCCTTGCTCGTGACAACATCTTCATTCGTGATATAGTCATCAGAAGTCGCCATTCGTGTCGATTTGGATGGCTGGATGGGTGCAGTTGCGCTGATGGCTGGAGGCGTTCCACGGGCAGCTGAGTGGCCTATTTTCTCGGTATCTGCAATCCGGGACTCGTCTAATCTATTTTCACTTTCGAATGGAAGCCCGGAGGTTTCCCAAGTATTCAGATTTGCTCTGCGCTGCTGCACATCTGTACCGTACACAATCTTGATGATCCCAAAGTAAGGAATGAACACACTCATGGCGACCTCGTCATCTCGATCAGGCGGTGCTGTGTTAGATGTTGCCTGCTCAATCTCAACCCTTCGTCCAGTGAATTCAGGCGAGCTAAAGTCAACAGCCAGCAAACGTCGAAGCAAAGAAACGCTCTGTTCACTTAGCGAGTCCGAATGAAGCTGGCTTGCTTCTTTCATACCATCGTATGCTTGCTCGATCATGGCACGATCACTTTGATATTGGTGGCCGAGAACATTACACGCTCCTGACAACTGCCCGTCCAAATGAGCCAGCAGGAGAGTCAACGCTGCCATAAGCGCGAGGAAGTCCGTGATGCGGCAGCTAGATTTCATGTCGTTGAAAGCTCTTAGTGCCAAGAAACGGATAAGAACCTCCCTCGAAGCATTAACGCATGTGATTTGAGAAAATTTGTTGCTCATTCCATCCTTTCCAGAACATAGCATGTAAGGTATATGAAGCTTGTTGAGTAGGTTATAATGGAGGATCTGGGCGAACATCCGTCCTGACTTCCATGCAAGAGAAGCTGCATCATCGTTGACAGCACCGAAGTTTGGTAGAGCCCAGAATCGATTGGGAAGACTATTAGCTGCTTTCTGCAATTCGACATCGAGCCCTCGGGTAGAGGCGTAATCATTGAGGCTGGGATTGGTGTTTCTCTCTAAGATCCGTGAGGCCACCACACAGTGAACTCGTTCAAGACGCTCCATAGGGATTTCGGAAGCAATTAGAGCCGCAGAACTCAACTCATGATCGTTACAGCCTTGAGGAAGTCCCAGTAGGAGGCTCAAGAAGCGGTCAAAAAATACTATTTGCGACCACAGGCGCCGGTGATCATACACATGACAACAATCTAGCACTTTATACTGTGCTTGGTAATTCGTTGGATCGAGACCCATCAGCTGAGCGACACTCATCGCCCGTCGAGAGATCAGCCAGCATTGTCGTAGGTTTCCAAGGTTTGCTTGTAACGTACTTTCAATGATGATACACTCAAGAGCTTCGATGCTGCCGAGCAATTCATCTTTTGTAGTCACAAGATTGTGGACAGCCGCCATCAACGTGCCCGCTAAAACCCGAGGATCCTGATTTAAGCTCTGAAGGCTATCTCCAGCATGAAATTTCAAGTGTTGAAGGGCTCCCGCTAGTAGAAGTGCATGTCTTGCGATCAGAACAGGATGCTGATCTCTCCGAGGTTGGTTCATCGGCTTCTCAGCTCTGCTTGGTTCCGGTATCTCCAGGGTTGTGTATGGCATAGACGTCAATTCCTGTGCTAACAGGAAGTATGGCCCTGACTCCAAGATCTTCTTTGAGTCTTCCCATAATGGTAGTAAAGAGTACAGGTATTCTGACAATTCTTCGTTCGTATATGGCAAGACTGACAGCTTACTACCGCTTCTGGTTGAAGGCTGATGCTGCATCAGTATGTTTTCACGATCCAGAGTCGAAGAGTATCTGATACCTTTAGCAGGCTCCCGGGTTGAGAACCACTTGAACCGGGGGCGGATGGAGCATTGGAATTGCTGACCACCTCGCTCTGCACATTACGGCTATCCTGGTGTTCATGCAAAGCTCTACTATACTCCGTACCATCGACACCTGCTGGAATTGTCTCCGGAAATGCCCGGCTAATACATGGCGACCCTCGCCGATGACAGCCACGACAGACCTTGACACTGATGAATGGATCGGTAATGCATTTCATCTTCCTACGTTTGCACTCCCAGCAGCTGTGAGTGCCTTTGCGTAGCTCTCGTTGCTTGACATTGTGTGTGGCGTGGCCCTGGTTTGAGGCGGAGGGATGACCCGGAGTGCCCATCGTAAGATGTATCTTTGGATACCCTCGCAAGCGTCGTTCAATGTACCCTGTGACACCAGCCTGCTATCGCTCGAGTATCTGAGATCTCGTGCTCAGCGACATTCACCATCCTTTCCCAACTCACGGTTGATAGAGGGGAAGTGAGGTCTGCCATGTCAAGTGTCTTACGGGTTGGTGACGATGCTGTGTCAATCTCGCAGGAATACGATTATGTAATCCACAATGTGCCTCGATGCGCGTTCGTGATTCAAGAAGATTGATTCCTTCATTTCCATTGTTAAGTAGTTCACATCATTGAAGAAAGCCTACACGACATAGGCGTGAGACTGCTCTAATGGTTATGGGACAATACTGTTCAAGTCTCGATGTACTAAGGCTAGTTACAGTACGGGACGTCCTTTCAAAGAACAAAATGCGGAGATTTGTTTACAATGCGTTGACCCAAGATAAGACAGTAGTAGGCTCCACCCGCTTAACATAATCAGGCTCCAGGTAGACGTTACGGACTACCCCGTCCTTGTCGACAAGCAATGTCGCCGGCAATGGAAGCTCGAACGAGTCGTCTCCATTTCGCTTCGGCAAGTCGTGATTGAACTTGTTAAAGACCGGCCGCATCGACTCGGGCTGCTTCCAGACGATGCCTAGCTTTCGGGCATACTCGTTGTGGAGATCTGTGAGTACAGGGAATTGAAGATCATGCTTCTCTGTCATGGTCAGCGTGCCATTGGGTTGCTCAGGCGTGATCGCAACCAATGTAACGCCTTTCGCCTTGAATTCGTCCAAGTGTTTCTGGAAGCCAGAGAGGGCGATGTTGCAGAACGGGCACCATTCGCCGCGGTAGAACGTTATCACCAGAGGCCCATTGGCACGAAGCGCGATACTGCTCTGCTCCTCTCCGACCGCATTCTGTAGCTTGAACTCTGGAAGTTTGTCACCGACTTTGATCGAGTTGCTAGTGTCGAATGTGGCGAGACCAGCCCGGGCAGAGTTGATTGGAGTCTTCAAGACATCTGGAGCATTCTGGCTGAACTTGTCGAACACTGCTTCGAGCTGAGTGGCGACGGAGCTCATGCTGATGGTGATTGTCCTGGGAGATTAGGTATGTTCTGGACTTCAAGAAGACTGTCGAGGGATATGAGTTCATAGATCACACCTGAACCGTGTATACGTTCTGTAATGTATCATATATATGTTGAAAGTCGCGGATCCATTGGAGCGGACATAGGCAACATAGGTCCCCCGAGCTGACAAAGATGCATGTCATTCAACTGCCAGGACGAAGCGGTCGAATGCAGATGATTTCCTTCTTCAGCATTAGCAACTCATGACAGGGGCATGGATCGTAGTGAGTCACTCTAGCCAGCCAAACAGTAGGCACAGTCCAGGATCAGGAATCTGCGGGATGTGGAAACTGCGAGCGCCATTTCAGGTAGTTCCCTACGTAGATCCAACCCGCGAAGGATTCCTATGGTTCAGTGACATCGAGCTTTGGAAGGCTGGCCTTCACACATTCATGTGTGACAACATCAGCGTCCAGGCTTCACGAGCACTTCAATCACGTGGCTGGTCGCCACAGTCTGCGACCTGCAACGCGTACATGCAAATGAGCCACAGGAGAGCGGTTATTGTACAGTAATGTATACATGAGTATGTCCCACCTGGAGCGCCTACGCTAGAATATCAATTTTCATCACCATTTACTCCAAGGATATCTCATACACCAGAAAAAAGTCGTCCTCCTTGACTAGTGGGACATGATGTGGCACAGATGCCACAGCCCTCATATACAGTCTGAAAACTCCAAATGTCCCTACTCACTAGATCTCTTCGCACCAAAGTTCAGTTTGAGCTTCGGCACTTTGGGCGGCGGCATAGCCTCACCCGTCGAGCTTGTAATACCAGTGCTAGCCAGCGAGTCTTCCTTCTTGAGAAATACCGGAGGAGGCGAGTAGTGCTGTGCCGGTAAGCTGGTGCGAGAATTGTCGGCATCCTCGACTTTGACCGCTTCAGGCGACGGACCATAGGTCCTGAAGCCCCCCACGTTCATGGAAACAGGCGGGGGTGAAAAGAAGTTGTTGCCAGTGGGAAGACTCGACAACGGAGATTTGGGTCCAAGAAGTGGAGTGGACGAAGATAGTGAAGGCTTGCGCTGAGTGGCTTGAGAGACTGTAGCGTTGAGCACAGCAATGCTAGGATTAGGTGGAAGGCTCATGATGTGCTTGATCTTTTTGCTCGTGCTGATCGAAATGTTGAGCTTTACGAGACGAGAACCCCCTTTGCCTCCAGGTCCTTTGGCGCCTGGCGTGGATGACCTACGTCCTCGTGCAGCAGCGGTTGGGCTGATTTTGGCTGAGGGTTTAGGACTCTTCGCTTTCGCACTTGGCGTTTGAGCACGAGAGGTCTTTGGCGCCTTGGGGCTGGTCTCTCTGCTCAAGATGCCAGCTTGGTCGCTCTTACGTTTGGCTCCTCCCAGAGCAAGCTTGAAGCCCGTCTTCTCACCTGTTGGTGTTGGCAAAGACGTTGAGGGTGGCAGCATCGCGTGTATGGACGGCGCAGATGAGGTTTGTGGACTCGGCGCATGCAAGCCCATCAGGTTGAGCTTGATCGGTTTTTCCTCATCCTCTGCAAACCCATTCGTCATCCTCTGAATGGCTTTCCTGACCCTGAGCGAGAGTGGACCAGTATACTTCATTGGTTCTCCGTTGGCATCCTTATGCTTTTGTATGTCTTCCCAGTCCTCAAGGCTCAACTCTCTTCGTGGAAATACTCTATACGCGCCATGTGAGATGAACTTGACAATGGCAGATTTCCCTGGTTGCCCACCAACACGCTCGCATCGGTAATGACGAGGGTAACGCAGAGTGATCGTAGCCGAATTTTTGGCCTCGTAGATCAGCGCAGCCACATCTGCGAAAGCTGCAACTTCGTCCAAAGTAATGTCTGGCGCATTTGCTGCATACCAGATGGCTTTTTTGAATACGGCGTCCGACTCTAGAATGGTTTTCAATGCCTCGAGAGCACCTTCGGGCGTGGTCCGTCGCAAATCCGAAGCTACCTGCCGAGCTGCCTCTTGCTGACGCGCAGCAATCCCGTTGTCTTCGCCTTCGACTTCCAATCCATCTACAGGACGGTCGAGAACTGTTTGAGCGGCGGCCTGCTCAGCTTCTTCGTCCATCAAAGCAATATGGCCTAGAGCTTGTCCAAAGATGTTGAATAACCTATCTCGGAAATAGGGTGAAGGGTCTTCCACGCATGAGTGTAGGAGATACTTCAACGTCAGCATCTTGCGGGTCAATCCAGTTTCGGTAAGGCACTGGAAAGCTTGCAACCTGACAAGATCTGAATTGGAAGCTCGAGTGTACTGCAGAACCTCAGCAGTCTTGTTCTTGACGATACCCGCTTTTGTGAGCTGAGCAAGGCAGCTCAAAGCAGTAATGGAATAGATATTGTGGTAAGATGTTATCCATTCGTCAATCCTTCTCACCCTCTCGATCTCGTTGATGGCTTCACGCTCAAACTCAAGATCAACAATGTTGTCTTCAAAGATGTCCTCGTCCAGATCCATCGCCTGCTCCGCCGGAGGCTCGTCGTCTCCAAAGTCAAAATGGAAATCCATTGCGGGAGGAGGCTTTGGTGCAGGAACCCGATGTGAAGCCACTAGCGAGTCGGACAGACAATGCATCAGGGTTGCGATATAATGACAGTCTGTATACTCGTTGTTGGAATTGTCGTTGAATTTGAGCTTGTCGATGAAGAACCGACGAACGGGCATGGGCACTTTTCCCTCAGAATCTCGGATCTTTGCCATGGCGCGAGGAATGGCGCACTGTATGATGTAGTTGGTGCGATCTGACCAATCATTAGGTTTGGGCATTATCTCCCCGGGAAAGCAGAAAAGCTCTTCAAAGGCCTTTTGCAGATGGAATGTGCCAATGGCATGGAGATCGATGAAGTTCTCAGTACCTCTGAGTCGCTCGTCTGTCCTTGCTAGCAGACCCAAGCCTTCTGCAGCCATGACACGGATGCCATGAAAGTAGCGACGATCCATTAGCGTCCTGAGTAGGATACTGAGCGACATGTGATGTGACTGAGTCTGGTTCAGCAGCCAACGCATGGAGTCATGCTGTGCTACAAGGTCACGATCCTGTTGTAACTGAGACACATGCATGTAAGATGGCATCTCGATGTGGATCCGCCCAATCCACTCGAAATCGGCGTCGATGCGGATCCACTCATAGCTTTCCTGACCCATCTTCTCCTCATCTTCTTTGCTCCACTCGGCGAGATTCCACTGTCTCATTTCCTCTTCCGTGTCAAGGATATCTCCCAAGCAATACAAGAGCGACTCCTCGCCACCTTCGCCTTGATCAGCTGCCTGCGCACGTTCTTTGGCTCTGCGTGACCTTTTGAGTCGCTTATACTTCGTGTTGTAAGGGATATCCAATTTAGTGACGGCTTCGCGTATATCAACAATATGCTCGTACGGCGTGCCATCGGCTTCGTGAATGCGAATGGTCATTGGACCAGTGAAGACAGGCTGCACCTCCGGAGCCCACACCTCGCCCACATGCTCTTCAATTTCTCGCATGAAGTTGTCCGGGGCAAAAAGTGGCTTCGTCTTACGTTCATGCTGGATCTGCTTGATCTCCATCTCCACGACCAGCTTTTTCTTGTTAAATCTTTGCTTGACCAGCAAGATGGGACAACCAGCGCCGAAGATCCATTGCTTGAAGAAAGGGTCAAGTTTGTTATGCCCAAGCTTCTCACACACACGTTGAAAGTCAGAGGTCGACAGTTCTCCATTTTCGAGAGCACCCGTCTTGGTCTGAAGAAAGATGCGGTTGATGATTCTGGTAACGCCAGTGTTGCCACTGGCTTTCATGAGGCGTCGGTCAAGGATGAAAAGCACGAGAGCAGATTTCAGGCATAGGAAATCTCGGATCGAGGAGTCGATGTGGAGTAGACTGCCCAACTGTTGGATGGATGGTCGATCGGCATCAAGCTCATAAACCTTTTCCGACGCAATTTTCTGCTGCCATCGATAAGCATTGTTACCAAAAATCACCTTGCCATAAAGGTCAGCCATGAAGCCAGCAATACCTGTGACTGCCCAAGTGTCGGCGGGCGTCTTGGCAACAATATTGACCCCTGCCCATTGCTCTGCCACTGTGCGGATGAGGATACGTGTGTTCGCCTCCAGTGGCTCAATGACTTCGTAGTCCATGAGCAATCGTGCACTGCAGATTGACAGACCGGCCATGGGGATGGCATTATGGATGAAATCATCCACAAACAGCAATTGATAGCTTGAGAATGGAAAGGAGCCGTAATTGACGTTGAAGTAATCGATAGCGCGTGTGACAGGCATACAGGTGACACGAACCTCGGGACTGCGTCCGGGGAGACAGTATGCATTGACTTTGACAGCACTCTGACCCAAACGTTCCTCATCTTCAGGATCTCTGGAGTTGGACAGGTCCACATTGTCGAACGGTCCGATCGCAAAAGCGACGTGCCGAGCACACACCGTTTCCGGAAGAGTGAAGGTGACAGTGTGCCTGGTGGCGTCCTCCGTATCAACAATGTCCTCAACCTGCTCTCCAACACATACAATTGTCAAGTCTAGGGCGGCATCTTCCTCGGCAAGATCGATAGAGTACTTCTCGTCGCGTGCCAGATCATTTGTACTGGTGCCATTCACCATCATTGTGTCGGGGGCTCCTGTGCCGTTGACATGCGACTCAACCGATGGAACGGCCTCTTGTGGCTTTGCAAAAGCATCGCCCAAGGTTCTTGCGCAGCGGATCGAAATGTCCCAGCTGCATTTCGAAGTCGCATCGTCCACACAGGGGAAAATGCAACTCGTGTTCCCGGCCCAGGACTCTGCTTTCGTGTAGCAATAAGGAAATCGTTTGTCACCACCCGCAAATCCGACCCAATGCAGACCATCGCGCAAGCAAGCCGTCTCGAACTCGATGAAAACCTTGATTGGCTGGAACTGTGTTACCGCGTGTGCTTGTGTAGGCGTCTCAGCAGCGACCACCATCGCGTCACTCTCTTGCTTCTGCTGGACGGGCGTCCCGTTCGTTTGAACAGGCAACGCCGTCATCGGGTCCACTTGCATTTCCTGAATCTTCAGCTTCGCCGGCAACGTAATGTGTAGCTCTGGTTCCGGCTGAGGTCTCAGGCTCGATCCGATCTTCTCCTTCAAACGCTGGTGCTGGTGCACATCACTAGATCCCCTCATCGCTGCTCTTCGATATACATCCACAAAGTCGAAGCTGGCCGTGATGCCGCCGGCTTGGACGGCGGTAGGCCTACATTGTCGCGAATGAAGGTGGATGGTCTGAAGGTCTCGTATCAGAGGCTGGATAGTGATCTCGGTACTGCCGCTGATATATTGCCCTGCGAAGTCGACATCCAGGTCAACGCGCTGCCTCAGCACAGTGAACCGTGGCGGTGACGCTTGCGCCGGCAACAGTTCCATCGTTTCATCGTACAGTCCAGGCATCGCGCTGACCGCGCGACTCTCCGCGCAAGCACCTCATGCGCTTGATATCGAAGGATGGTCGTGGCAAGACAAGATGCTGTGAATGGTTGGAAATGATCACAGCTCTGTGATCATCCGTCGCGTACGCAGCTGGTTCGGCGATGTCTGATTATTGAAGCCGATAGGTAGTCTGCCGCAGATGTCGAGCAACTGGAGGTCGCGCGCAGGTAAGAAGGTAAGTGAGGCATACACTGCGTAGGCTGGAGCTTCGTATGGAGTTGGGTAAGTTGACCAGCACAGGTGAACAGATCTTATCGAATCTCGGATCTTACCGTCGCTTCTGCGCAGTCTTTGGCATGTGACAATGAGCTTGTATCGACCTACACGTAAGCTCTGTATAGCCTGCGTGTACTTGTATGTATAAGTGATGTGTACATATAGGTGATCAAGTGAAGGAGAGTATAGACTGTTGTGTACACCTTGACAGTCATACGAGATACTTGCTTACCATTCAATCATTGCAATGCGTGCGGTATGTATTCTATTTTATGCTGACTTCTTTTACTACTTTGGATCAGGCCATTGACGGTGCCTTACAAGGCCTTAGAAGTCATCTTGCTCATCTGAAACAATTGCATTCAAACAAGAGACAGCTTAATATGTTATGTGTTCTGCTCATCACTAAGGTATCTATGGTGAATTCCTCCCTTTGAGTAGTCCTCGAGACACAACCTCTCTTCTTGAGGTCCAGCTTCCGGACTCAGCAGAACATAATCATGCTAAGTACACTGAAGGCAATGGTAAGCAGAAAGACAACTTTACATGCCTGACGAGTACAGGAGGGAGCTGGCAATGAATCTCACAGTCCATGGGTACAAGCTCGAATGAGATCCGGAAGAATGACCTCCCTGTACCGGTAGAAGCACCGTGAAATGAATTTGATGATGCCAGGAAGAGAAGCGACGAGAGCAGACGATTCGTTTGCAGTGATGAGCATCATCAGCATTGCCTGAGTTATGTGTATGGAGGGCTGAGGTATGAAGCACAACACTGATCGGGAGAAACACGTAAGATTACTGCCCAAGGCATATCAACCTATAGCTAGCCAGAAAGAATGGCTCTGTCCTTTCCGATTACCGCTTTTTCTCAATCGCGCCTGATGTTCTCACAGGGTGAACGTCTCCGTACTGATGATATCCTAAGTAAACGCAACCCGAACTCCATACTCTCAAGCCGCAGAAGACCCATCGATGGCGCTTGCTCTATTCCTTCGCCTCCGTTCCCTTGCGTTGGATTTCAGCATGTTCTCCGTCACATACTCTGAAGGTACCTGAAATTCTTTCTCCTCCATGTCTGGAATTGGGTGACCGAAAGCAGTCACATTCCGTCCATGTCTCGCCTTACCCAGTGCAGCGTCTCGAAGATGCCGCTTCGCATAGAAACTCGTGATAGGCTCCTGAGGTGGTGCTGGAACCAACGGGTATTCTTGTCGTGGCTGAAGCTGATGGGAAGCCGGAGTACCAGGAACGGATGTGACATTCTTGTGTTTGCTGAAGTTGAGCTTGATCTTGGTAGAGGTTCTCGCTGCAGCATTCACGGCTTCCTCTTGCAGTTGCCGAGAAGCACTTGCGTTCAGATCACTGCTAGGGGGCTCTACGCTGCCTTCTGTGTCATGCTCGCTCTCTTCAGCCTCTCTAGCCGCCTTTCCAATCCGTTGTTTCTTCTCGAGCTCCTTCCAGAGCTTGAACTTGTCGACCAGGGTTTTGACCTCCTCGATGTAGAAGTTGCGTTTTATTTCGAACTTCTTGGCCTCTCCGTCCGTAACGCCGGTGATGCCCAGGACTTTAAGCCAGTCATGCCCCAGAAGGCCGTCTAGTATGCGGTCCAGCTGTACTTTCTCATGCATCGCACGCTCGCGTTCGATATTCCGAAGCTGTTTCTCCTTCCTCTCCGCACGACGGTGAGACTTGAAGAAATGGGCATCATCAAGCGGATCGTCAGGGTGATCAGGTAGCGTACGGGCAATCATGTCCAAACTCGCGCTTGGACTTGTGTTGTACTGGCTCGAAGCAGGCTTCTGTGGAGTGCTAGGTGTTGTAGTGGCGACCGCATTGACACTACTATTCTTCCACCGTGAACTGTTGCCTTTGCCAGCCTTGAGCGACGATACGTGCTCACTTGGCGAGGTCGCAGCACCATCTATGATGTACAGTGTAGTGTCCACATTGATAAAGTCCGCTTCTTTGGGCACATCAAACATAAATTCCTCATAGTTAGGAAAGTATGTGGCCAAATCACTCTTGATTCGTGGTCCATCGTCTTGTGAGCGCAAAGTCCGCTTCTCCTCCTTTTTCTCCGAAGCAGCAGGTCGCGTGCTGGCTTGTTTGGGCAGCGAAGAAGCAGTGTTTGTGAATGTGGGGGCTGCCAGCAGGTCCTCAGAGACCTCTAGGGGTGTCCTTACCCCATTGACGGTCTGCAGCAATTGACCGTGCGGTTGTGTGACGGTGATCTTGGTGGGCGGTCTCGGCGTCACGGGGAGTGATTGGGATTGGTTCGGTCGGGCGAAATGTTGGTCAAGCGTTGTCTGCACACGATCGTGTGCAGCAGGTTTGGTGCGCAAGCTCAGCTTCCGACGCTTGGGTGGCGGCGCGTCTTCAGAAACATAGTAGTCTTGTGCTGGATGGGCATTGCGTTCGTGAGTCGAGCCACTGTGGTAGCATGGCGCCGACGGAGGAGTAGGACGTGGGAAAGCTGAGATCATGGTGTCGCTGTCCAGGAATTGTCCACTCAATCCACGCCCCGAGCGCGATTGGAGGTTCATGTCGGTGGCTGATGATCATTTCGGATCATTCGCAAGACCTTTGCGGCACATTCTGCCCGAAAGTGGACGTGGTGTTGAAACGTCGTCGCCGCTTGAGTGATGATAATGACGATCGTCCATGCGCCCAGGGATACACTTTCTTTCGCAACGCGTCCGCGACATATCACTTTCACATGTCACAATTCGACAATGGCAAAAGTGGTTATACACAATCTTCTGTATGACTACCTTATTGATCACACCAGTATATAAAGGTAATGTTGAGAGCAGGGAGCATAAGGTCTTTTATGCGCGTTATTTTTCCGCGACCGCTTATTACCATGGTCTGGCTACGTCGTATCACAGGACTTGAACGGCAAATCTCCTGGCTTTTGACACATGCTATCACAGTCTAACATCGCGGGGTCTTGGATAAGCAATGTCGAATACTTTTGTGCGTCCATACAGCAGGGATTGAGCCTGATAGTAAAGATCTGACAAATCCGCAGGTTTTGCTACAGGATTCCTGTCTGGATCAAGTCACGGAGCCCAGGCGTGCTCTCGACTGCTCAGTGCCGAGCGGTCATCCCTTTGCTCGCTCCGGGTACTGTCGCGAGCGTCTACATGAATTTGGATGCCAGGCTCATCAGTCCACCTCCGCTGGAAGAGCCTCCCATCTCCGACTTCATGAACATCTTGAGAGCCATCTGCGCTGCGCTTGAAACAGCGTCTTGCTTGTTGGCGCCTTGGCTGGTGTTTCCTTGAGCGCTCTGCTGGTCTAGAGCTTATGTTAGCACGTCTCAAGCACACGTATTGCAATTTGCGCTTACCAAAAAGCTTGGCGGCCTGCGACATGGCCATGCCTACGAAAGCATTCTGGCCACCACTCCCGCTCTGCTGGCCGCCACTCGACTGGCCTCCGTTGAACATCTTCAGCGCCTGCATCGCAGCTGCGGAGCCCATGCTGCCTGAACTTGCTGATTGACCCCCAGATGATCCACCGCCCCCATAGAACTGCTGATGCTGACGAACGGCGTCATCCTCGTCGAGATCCTCATTCTGGAGTTGCTGGTGCCTGCCCGAAAGCTGTCCAATGACGTTGCTGAACATGCTGCTGTCACCACTATCGCCTGCATGTTGAGCTGCGTGTTCTGCAGCTCCGGAGAGGTCGTTGGACCCGCCGTAGCTTCCGCCGCCGTATGAGGTGCCGCTGGACTGTCCATGACCCTCACCTTGACGACGACCCTCGGAGTAGGAGCCTTCCTGACGTCCGTGATCAGACTGGTGGCCGTACCCACCTTGTCCACCTTGTCCACCCCCGTAAGAGTCGTTGTTGCCTCCTCCGTAACCACCCTCTTGACGTCCACCACCGTACTGGTCGTTTCCACCACCATAGCCACCTTCTTGACGTCCTCCACCATAGGAGTCATTGCCGCCGCCATAGCCGCCCTGGCGGTTATCATCGCCATAACCTCCCGGCTGTTGACGACCACCCTGGCGGCCGTAATCACCCCCACCCTGGTTGTAGTTGTCGTCACCGCCGTAAGACATTGTGATTGATTCGAAGCTACGCAAGTTCTTCGGTTAGTATGGGAAGGTCAGGGTAATGACTGATACAGAAGGTGATATGGGGCACTCTCGTCTAATCAGAGGATTGGGAACTCACTTTAAATGCTGATGTTGGTATTTTGATCTGGGGTGCTGGATGCAAGTGAAGAAGATCGAAGAAGGAATGGAGGGGCGAGGTTGCAATGGCAGTACAGTACGCGTAGTCATGAGGGGTCATGGTTCCAGTCTTGAATGTGGGGCAGAAGTGACGTTGAAGCTGCAGCTGTAATACTGATCCAACATGAAAACGCACGTGGAACTACATGTGGGCCATTGGCACATCACCGTGGTCGCAACCTTATAGTTTCCCCTGTCTTGGTATTCAAGGGGACATTAATCACATGTGTGCTGAATGCAATGTATCAAGTAATCTGATTGGAAAGGCAATGGAAGTCTTCCATGTCTCGTTCCCAGGAAGCGTTGATGCCTCAGGTCAGAACACACTACGTGGTCTAGAACCATGACAGTGGCAATAGTTTCAGAGTAGCATGGAACAACCGCGACTATAAGCTGCTCTAGTCAATACCTACCTAGATATAAGCAAACTGCTGATCACGAAGGACGAGACGCATCAAAGACAGCATTTCCGCATCAAACTAAGACTCCAGTGCCGTAGGGAATGAGCAAGAAGCCCGAGCTGTTTGAGTAGAGATCTAGAGTAGGTACTTTTTGTCTTCGGAGAAGCATATAACAATTTCACACCAGTCGACACATATACACTGCACATGTTTCGAGGGCCAACTAGGTATCTTGTGAGGCTCCCGCTACCTTCCCCAAGACCAGCGTCCAGCGACCAGGCCATGTATTCTCAAAATTATTTCCTTCGTGTGGTGAAGGTACGGGAGCCTCTCCAATGGCCGGGTCGATCAATCCCGGTCGTAACCTTAAGGGCTTCTAGGATCTGCATTATTGGGGTCTACTCACGTATACATTGATCTTGCTAGACTCATACACTCGACAACGTGGCGGGATGAGCTGCCGGAACGTATGACCCCTATTGTCTCTTCCGTATATCTGAACATGCAACAACAGATGGCCAGCCAAAGCTTTCTCCGGTATCTGATCTACGACCTGGTGCACGTCGAACATGTGACAGACACGCGACCAAGCTTGAAGTTGAACTGCCGTTAGCGCTGTTCCTTCCCCGTCCAATCGGACTCTCATTATCGGAGCTGGCCTCGACCTCCCCAACAACTCACCCGATTTCCTGCTGACCCAAGCACCGCCGCTTGACCCGCGCGATACCCTGGGAACTCGTTGCATTTTTCTTTGTCTTTGGTTAAGAACGCCCTGGGATAATGCGCGGTACTTAAAACCTCTCATCGACCGATGCTCCCCCAGAAAGTGTCCCTCGCTGTTGGTTCGACATTATGGACTGGCGTACGCCTTAAACCTGGACTTCCGTCTCATTCTCTCCTTACTCCACATTCTTTCTTGAACGATGCGCTCTGCAGGACCAGCAGAAATGGACCGAGCGTGACGGCTTCAGCACGATCATCCTCCACCGTCGCCTGGTTTGCAAGTCTGCCGGCCGTTTTCACCACTCGTGCTCGCCCATACTCGGGTGGTCGATCTCGCGATCCAGACGTCGGCCTCACAACGCCTGTGCCCGACAATGCTAGTCCCAGTCAATCGCCGTCACCCTTCTACTTTGAAGCAGGATACGCTGGCTGGGCGAAACGACCTTCGCGACCGTTTCCGCCCCCGTTTTTCAGTCCTCCAAGTGGCAGCTTTTCGGATCCCTTGAGCACGACTGATAAGAGCCAGGATCGACGTGCGATGGTAGATGGGGAGCTGATTCGGGGACATACCATCGGTGATGATGCCGTGCTTGTCAGCGAACACTTGATCGGCACCAACGATGGCGTGGGTGCTTGGGCACAAAGAGAAAGAGGTCATGCACCATTATGGAGCAGGCTCATACTGCACTACTTAGCTATCGCAGCCGAGAACGACGCTTACGGTGGTGAGGCTAGAAAGCCCGAGCCGATCAAATATCTAGAGGAAGCATATACGCGGACGAAGGAAGCACTCAGTGCACCGAATGAGTGGTTAGGGACGACGACCGCTTCCGCCGCACTGCTGCATTTTGTCGACCACAACGGTGCGCAACATCCCATGCTATATATCACTCAGCTAGGCGACAGCAAGGTGATGGTCGTGCGACCTCGAGATAAGAGCATACTCTTCGAGACGGAGGAGCAATGGCATTACTTTGATTGTCCTCGGCAGCTCGGCACCAATTCCCCCGACACGCCCGAAGGAAATGCCGCACTGTCTACTGTCGAGCTGGAAGAGGACGACATCGTTCTCGCCATGTCCGATGGAGTGACCGACAACTTGTGGGAAGACGAGATATCGGACGCAACTGTCAAGGCGCTAGAGAACTGGCAGAAAAAGGTCAGCACGGGCGAGATTGGTTCGGACGAGGCGGAAGCAGCATCGTATGCGGAGGGCATGAAGTATGTCGCGAACGAACTGGTATTGTTGGCGAGAAGAATCGCTGAAGATCCTTTCGCTTCCAGCCCGTTCATGGAAAGAGCTGTGGAGGAAGGTCTGGCGATTGAGGGCGGTAAACTTGACGACATATCCGTCGTTGCCGCAGTCTGTAAGAGGCGCAAAGGGTGAACAGTTATGTGGTCTCCAAGACAAAAGGAGAGAAAGCTTCCTGAAGAGCATGAAGAGCATGCCTGATCGCTGCTCCCTCCGCGCCGACGAATTCCACCTCAAGTGGTCGGATTCCGGATCGAAATCCCTACTACAGGGTAAACCATGGCCGATCATTACGAGGCTGCTCCGGTGCCAGCACGAGATGTCCTGCTTCAACCAATACAGCAGGACGCGAGTATATCAGTCTCAAATGACCCAACCCTGCTCAAGCTTTGCGCCTCCATGGAGCACTAGCGTACCGCAGATACTTGCCAGGGAGTTGTGGCAATCGCAAGCTCAAGGCACCTCAGCAAGTGAGTTGGTAGGGCTATTTCGTCCGAGCTCGACGCGATCTTCATGCACATGCCACTGCGAACATGAATCTGGCTTCACCAAGATGAGGGGATCGTTGCCCTGCAGGAACGACAAGATCGCCGAGGGTCTATCTATAAGATTGGTGAGGCGGAGGGGATCAAATCTAGAGGCTTTACAGGAATAGCAGAGACGAAGTCGTCGAAACGTCAGACATGATGTTAGACTGTGGGTGAACAATGCTGCCACGGTTGTAGAGGATCGGTACTCAGCAGGGACAATCGTACAATTATGCTGTGATCTGTCGCACGATGATGGCGGGAGTGGGGGAGGTCTGTCCAATGCTTTTCATACCGAACTACATCGTCAACATCGTACACCTCATATTCGCATCTCCTCCACTACTTCCCCTCCGCCTTCTTGACCGCGCCCACGATCCCCGTCGCCCACGCAAACCTGCCCGCGCTCGTGCCATAGCTGCCCTTGGCCAAGTTCCCCTCGGCATCATACCAGCAGCCGTCCTCGCGCGCCCGGCCAAAGCGCGCCGTGTTCTGGTTGCGCTCGATCGCCTCGCGCCACGCGGCACACACGACCGGCGAGTCGATCATGACGTTGACCTCCTGGCTGTGGTACCAGCTCTGGGTGTCCTGGTTGCCGGAGCCCTGGACGGCGACGGCGTCGTCGACGATCATGAGCTTGATGTGGCAGCTGCGCTGCTTGAACTTGTTGCTGATCGGGTGGTCCTGGTCGGCCGCGACATAGAAGTGGACGCGCAGGCGGGCCTTCTCGGCGGCGTCGAGCTGGCCGTACAGCGCGTGCGCGGCCATCTCGTTGGTGCCGTTTTGGCCCGGCAGCATCTCGCCCGTGTCGTTGTAGCCGAGGCAGACGTAGTAGGTCACCTCGATGCCGCGCTTGCAGGCGGCGATCAGCGCGGGTTGCAGGTCTTTGGCGTTGAGGTCGGGAGTTTGGATGAAGACTGATCGCTGGGCGTTGCGGATGAGAGAGAGGAAGGCTTCGTTCTGGGGGACGAAGGCGGACTCGTTATTCATGCTGCCGTAGGGTTTGCGCGATGCCATGGCGATTGGCACCGCGGGCGTCGGCGGCACTGGGATGAAAGGGAAGAAGTGGAGGTTGGGCTCTCGTGCAGGAGCTGTGGCTTGTACGGACAGGCCAGTGGGCTTGTTGAGGTGGCGAGCGACTGCATCAGCATGGCTTTCCTGCGCCGCGGGTCTGAGGACAGATCGAAGTCGCTGCACTTCCTCCGCGATGCTACCGTCGTAGTGTGGTTCGCCTGGCATATGCTCGGGCAGATTTGCTGTCGTCGGTTCTTCGGGCTTTCGGAACGCGCCGTTCTGATCGAAGAGTCCTGTGAATGACTGCTCTTGGTACGTTGGCGGGGGCTTTTGTGCAGCAGGACTGTCACGGCAGGGCAAGAAAGGGTCAAGTTTGTTGTGCCATGAGATCAGAAAGGTGTCCCAAAGACTGTCGACTATTGGACCCTCCAAGTGGGACATCATCTCAAGATTATCGTTGTCTTGAATGTTGTTGCTGGACACTGTTGCGATCTCACGGTCAACAACCATGAACTTGCAATGGAAAGTGCCGAGCATTGGTCGATGGAAGTTGACAATCGCCAGGTCGATGTTGGGCATCTGTTCCGGCGCAGGCAGTCCCACGCCAGCGGCTTGCCAACCTTTTGATGTTACGTTCTGGTGATTGTCTAAGAGCTATGTTAAGATTCTGTTAGCTGTCATGCTCCATCTCTATAGCAGAGGCTGAAGGTTATACCTGTTTGACAGATCCACGATCGAACATAAGTTTGAACACGATTCTCTCGCCTCGCTCCCCAGCTCTCCTGGAAAGCTCAATCAAAGCATCGTTGATGAAGTGGCTTGCACCGGACGACTTCCAGAAGTTCGTCGCCAGGAGTACTTCTTTCCTCGCTCGGACAATCACATTTGACATGTGCCTCAGCTGATCGTTCAGAGGCGCAATGATGGTCATGGGCACGAAGCCGGTAGATCCTATCAGAGATGGCGACACACAATTGGCCAGGACATCTTTCTCCAGCGTCTGGAGGAGATCATGATAGGCATGGAGGAACAGCTCGCTGGGGTTACTGTCGCCGAAGTTTCCGCATCGTCTCGCCCACTGCAGGTCGTCGGCAGTGTTGTCACGACGTTCTGGAGCTTTGGTAGTCGGGATGGTGAGGTGATGGGATCCAAACAGCTCTTGGGCGAGTTCACCGGGAGCCTTGTCGGGATGTTCGAGGTAGCTGTTGCTTACAGACTGATGACGAGCGCAACATAGCTGCTCTATCCGCGCTGCCACGTTCTCTAGCATCATCTAATCGGATGTGATCTTCGTCTATGATGATTTAGGCTTTATCTGCCAAGATGCCAAGCGATGCCAAGATGCAAGTGCTAGGAAATCTCCGTTCGGAAGCAGGATAAGGATATATGGACCGGTCAGCAAGTCGCAACAAGATCTGTGTAAAGAGCAGCGACGCAAGAAAGTTATAACGGACGATATGTGGTCGTGACGGTGGCATGGCGTCAAGCAATGGTTCAGTTCTCTACCAAGGCTGACGACAGCTGTGACGTCGGTCGTTCGATTCTTGCTTGCGAGCGATTTCGGGTCAAACTCGATGCGCAATCACGTGAGCTTGCTCGGGGGGCCTAGATCAGTCAAGATAAGCCATCACAGTACTGTAAAACCTTATTCGGATGTCTCGCGAATGTACTGAATTACCTGGACTCCAGCTGGTCTGGCCTGATCACCAAAGAGCTGGGTGCATGTGGCTAGCGAGCGACTTTTGTCTTCTTAGTATATTCTTCTTGCTGACTGCTCACGGTTCAGTCATTGTGCCAGTATGCGCCAGTGGAGATCATGAGTTTTTAAGGTGTAAGCATGATTGTCCGAAGGCAATCATCAAGGCCAGCAGCTCAATGGCCAATGTTGAACTGCTCGACATGCCTCTGCTATTGTTTATCACCTCGACTTACCGTGGTAACCTCCCTGCAAAGACACGGCTGGGACAGCAGTGTGATATTCGGGATACAAGGCGTGGGAGAGCTTCCACCGACGGTCTGTATTCCCGACTCCCCTCATGACCACATGTACGACGAACCTATACAAGACAAGTTCCGATTCGATTACAGTAAAAGACATTCTCGATCTTCATGCAACCTAAATATACACTACTGTAGCCCTGCTGTCCCGAGGTATGCCTCAGCTCATGATTCTGAGCTATCTGCGCCACCATGACCAGGGTGGGCGCGGCACAGCTCAACATCCCTGGCGTCGACTCTACATATGTATGTAGCTTGACTGGATGCTTTTCGCGGTCAGGAGTCCTGGAGGCTCTCTCGAAATCATGGTGGGCGAGTCTTTGGCCCGGAAGACAGCCCAAGATGTTATCAACCACCAAGTTGCGGCCAACGAATCGTAGCACGCAGCTCGTGCTGATCGCAGCTGCATGGACGGCCATTGTCTGGGTTTTGCTGAGTCCGGTGAATGGCACCTCAGTCCTCAGCTCCATGGTGGCATTTGGCTCGATACCAAACGGCAAATCTACCACTCTGGATATTCACCGCCATCCAATCGGGGATTTGATCGCAGACGCAGCGCGGAATCACACTGCGCTCTTAGCGAAAGAAACGACTTCACTGCAAGATGCGGCAGAGGTATATCGACAGCGACGTGGCCGGCCACCACCACCCATGTTCGACGTTTGGTATGAGTATGCCTCAAATCGCTCCGCTATTATCATAGAGGACTTCTTCGACCAGATATATACCGATCTCAATCCATTTTGGGGTATGCGACCAAGTGCGATCCGAGCACGTCTCACCAATTCTTCCTACGTTATCAGCGTACGCGATGGCAATACTACAGCCAAAGGTACAGAAGTCGGCAAGCCTCGGTTGAATGTCTGGATTGAAATGGTTGCCTTGCTTGAGCAATATCTGCCTGATATGGATATACCTGTCAACTTGAAGGATGAGAGCAGGATCGTTGTCCCTGCGGAAGACATAGACATATACATGGCAGTTGCCGAGCAAAACAAGGATGATGTGTCGGAGACGGAGCTGAAGAATACTTTCTCGTCTTACCCTGCGCTTCAAGATGCGGAGTTTGACCCGGAGTACGTCACAGACGGCCCATATTGGCCCCTCGTGCTTGCGGGCTGTCCTAGAGATAGCATCGCTAGAACGACCAAGGTCCAGACAGATTCTAGTGGTCGGCCACTCATCCCCAACAATATTCCGATTGATTCAGAACAGGGTTATGTCGGAAACCTCACCAAGTCGAGATCTGTGTGTGATAATCCCCACCTGCAGTATATGCATGGCGCACTTGTGGAGCCGATGTTTACCTCGTCGAGCAAGAAGTTGTTCCCCATGTTTGGAGGCAGCAAATTGTCCGTCAATAACGAGATACTCATCCCGCCAGCCATGTACTTCAGCTCCGACCCTCTGTATTCCGGCGGCAAGTCTCACGGCGGGTCCTGGGAGGACAAAAAGAATAGCTTGATCTGGCGTGGATCAGCTTCAGGTGGCAAGAATACTGAAGACAACTGGACGCGATTCCACCGCCATCGCTTCGTTGCCAGCATCAACGCTACCGAGGTGCACATGGCCGAGACGACGAACAAGCAACCTCTCAATTTCGCACTGCCGGCACCTAGAGCCTACGACATACCCGCGCAGGTCGAGGGCCACATGGGCGAATGGGTCGCAAGCTGGTCCAACGCCTCGTTCGTGCAACTGCTCTGCTGGCCGTGGTCCCCCGGCCTCATCCCGCAATGCAACTACACCGACCCGTACTTCATCGTCGACAAGACCGTCCCCATGGACCAGCAGTACTCATACAAATACCTCCCGGACATCGACGGCAACTCCTACTCCGGCCGCTACCGCGGCTTCCTCGCCTCCACCTCGCTCCCCCTGAAAGCGACCATCTACCAAGAATGGCACGACGCGCGCCTGATCCCCTGGTACCACTTCGTGCCCATGGACAACACGTACATCGACATCTACGGCATCATGCAGTACTTCGTCGGCTACCAGGGGAGCGGAACGACGAGTGCGTTCCCCGGGCACGACGGCCAGGCGCGGCAGATCGCGTTGCAGGGCAAAGAGTGGGCGGAGAAGGTGCTGCGGAATGATGACATGTTGATCTACATGTTCCGCTTGTTCCTGGAGTACGCGCGGGTGTGCGATGACGATCGAGCTGTGATGGGCTGGACGATGGAATCCTGACCTTGAATATTGTAAAGTGCAGAGATGATGTAAATGATAGACTTTGGCGCCACCACCATATCTTCGTCTGATGGCCCATGTGGACTCTCGATGCGTTTCGTCAAAACAGCAGCAGCAGTAGCTTTACACGTCTCCCGATCTCGCTACAGCCGCAATGACTCGAAAGCGCATGACCACGAGAGCGATACGTGGGTATACAGTATACACATGAATTCGTCGCTAGTAGTACAAGGGAGTAATCTACGATTCGTCCTAGAGCCTTGCAAGCCTCGCACTTATTTCCTGGACTTCTTCCCTCGCCTGCCCTCGAAAGTCTCGGCTTCTTTCTGCGCCTCGCGCAACGCCTCACCGGCTTTCCGCTTGTGCTTGTCACTCGTGCTCTTGACGCTGACGACGGTGCTGCCCTTGCCCTTGGCAATCCGCGCCTCGGCTTCCTCCCAGCCCGCTTTGCCGTTGGCGATCTCGTAGTTCTGCAGCGGCAGGTCGTTGATCGCGGCGCGTGCTTTTGCGCGCTCGGCATCGTCGAACTCGTCGCCGGCAGCCGCGAGCTCGATGGCGAGGTCGGCACCGACGTTTTCCATGTCGACATCGTCATGCTCGGCTTGTGCTGGGGCGGGCATGGCGGCGGAGAGGGAGTTTTCTTGAAGCGCGCGGAAGTGCATGCTGACCTTTCGGATGACCTTGACAAACATGGCGAGAAGTTGGCTCGTCGCGAGACCGAGCTCTTTCTCCAGGTCTTCGAGAACTTTGTGTTGCAGGCCGATGGCGCAAAGTAATGCTTGCTGTACGCCGGAGAGTCGGATGCCATTCTCATTCTTGAGCCGACCGGTGAAGTATAGGTTGGCGATGGTTGGCATGAGATCTAAGATGACGTGATAGTCGAGCATATTGTTCGCGTAGGAATCCAACCTCTTGAGGTCGAAAGGCGTGAAGAGCGCGTCAAGAGCTGTCTTATCAAGAGCAGTGGACTTTTCACTGGCGTCCAACAGATTGACACCCACGCTTGCGGATTCATCGATGGCTAATGCCTGTACACTGCCAAACGATCGGAACTGGTAGCTTAACAGCGATAGAAATCTTCGATGGAAGTCTTTCGCATAAGCACCCAGCCATGCTGGATCTTTGTCACCAGAATCTAGCGTTCGTAGCATGACGTTGGTATGCTCACCAGTCAGCTCGTTCGCAGTCTGTCGAAGATATACAGGAACGAATCCAGCACGTTTCCAGAATTTATGCAGTGGCTGTGTCAGACCATATGACACGCCAATGTAGTCCAATGCGGCTGGCTTGCGTTCTGACAATCGTGCAAAGAGCGGCGGCATCGTCCTTATATCTCGGACTTTGACATTGTCTGTCATCAATGTGCTCTGTTCCAGCTCGGCATCTGTCACGCGCACCATCTCTTGTTCATGCAAAGCTACCGCGTCACTATTCTCGGACAGATTAATGTGTTTCCCTTCATAGAACTCGTTCAGCAGCTGCAGCGCTCTAGATCCGTAGCCCATATTCGCATAATCTGGGTTGGTCGCAATGCGTACAACACGAGCTCCGCTCAGACCGGCAAAATCAGAGTCTTGGAACTGCTGGCTTACGAGCCATGGTATCAAGTCTCCGCCCGCTCTCTGACCTCGCGAAAGTGAATTTAACACACTCTCGCGGCTGATCTGTCCTTCGAGGGCAACCTGGAGAACGCAGAGAATCTCGGGCAGATGCTTGGTATCTTCCTGCACGGGCGGTACAAGTACGAACAATTGATGTGCGGGTGCATCGGACATGAGTTGGAGATCGTTCGGTGAGTTCTTGTAATGTGAAGCAACATAGAGAGCCATCATATTTTGCAGGAACTTCTCACTCACTGGGTGGAAAGAAAACAGCGTATCTCGATTTACCTGCAGTAACTGGCACTGTGATGGATGTGGTGTACCAAGGGTCTGTGATGATCGCGGTAAGGTGGCATCGAGGCACAAGACTCGATTGAGCCATTTCTCCACGCCATCACCCTGTGCGTATCGAATAGGTTCTGCAAGCGTAATCTCTCGTAGTGATCTTGATGATGAAACCTGTTGTGCTCCGTCGGTAGGTTTTGCGTCGCCGTTTGACTTCGACGAACCTCTTGACTGTTCACGCAGCTGTTGGATCAATTTGAGTGATAGTGAGCGTCCTGTTCCTTCGTATCCGTTGATGGTCGAAGCCATGAATACAAGATACGGGCCCATCAACTTGCGGACAAGAGGAAGAGGAATAGCAGCGGCTTCATCGATCACCAGCAGCTCTGCTTGGCCCAAGGTATATGCGTCTTGAGGTTGAATATATTGGATTGTCTGGCGATGCTGCCGGTGCACATTCACGCGAACCACAGCTTTGTTGAAGTCAGGATTCGTTGACTGAATGATGGTATAATCGACGTGATCAAGATATTCTAGAGCGTCGAAACCCTTGAAGACGAACTCGAACAATGTTTTCAGATTCTCTGGAGATGGAGAGGTGATGAAGATATTGCTATAACCATGTGCAATCGCAGCGGCAATCGCAACACCCAGCGCTGCTGATTTACCACGACCTCTCCCAGCGGTCAGCGTAACGGTGCTCGCAAGAGTCTTCTCCGAGATCGCCTCAACGAATGTCAAGAGCGCCTTAGCTTGGTCGGTCGTTCTCGCAAGCTGTACTAGCGATCCGACTGGTTGTGTGTCTGCCAGACTGTCCTTGATCTCCTGGAGCTCTTTCTTCGCGGCAGGTACACCTTCAGACTCGTCTATCAGCTTTTTCTCCACCACGGTCTTTCCTCCTGAGATTGGAAGGACGTTCATTTCATCGTCTACCACCAAACATGATTCGCAGCTTCCGAGTGACAGAAGGAATCGCTCGTTGAATCGTGCTGTCACATCGTCATGTGCTTCGGTGCGATATCGTGAGTGGATGTCCATGGTCATGGTGTATAGCTGCTTCAGACTGCTCATTCCCTTGAGTAGGAGCAGTACCAATCCTCCTCCTTCTACCGTCTCAATGGTCCTTGCGAGAAGGTTTGGTGTGATGGCTTCAAAATCTTGCAGGATGCACATGCCATAGGTATTGCCCAGAATCTTCTCCGTCTCCTTGTAGTAGACATATCGGATGTTCTGCGTGCTCACAAAGAGCTCGAATGGGTCTTCCGAGTCCGCCTCGCGAATCCCTCGCTTGATCTCTTTCTTGATCTTCTTTTCACGCTTCTTCCTATGGCTGCTGAACCCTAGCAGCTTGTTTTTGTATGCCCATAGCACGGACTTGTTGAGCTTAATGTCGAGGTTGAGGAGGATGTGGTACAGGTTGACAATCACATCCTTTTGTCGGTCGCCTACGATTACGAAGAAACTTCGCTTCTTCTCCAGCATGCCATTGCGGATGAGCGCTGGGATGCGCGCATCGATCGCTTTTTTCACCATAGCCAGCTGAGGTCGCTCCTACACCCGCCTGGGGGTTTCTGACCAAGTGAGACCGTTCCCAGAGCACTACTGGTAGCAACAGAGAGGTATGTGTTGTGTAAAGATTCCGAAACCTACATGACTTGCGCGCCAGAAATTCTTTAGATCGGCATTCAAGCTTTGTCCTAGCATGCGGGCCCGCTATCTATGTTCCGCACGGCTCAAAGCTGACAGATCGACACGTGACATGCTCAATCTCAGGCTGCCAGGCATCAGTACAGTTCACACCTTCTGCCCTTCCGTGTGTCTACTTCTCACCTCAATGTACAGTCTTCTCTCGCAAGCTACTGTCATAAGCGTCGTTGGCTAGACCAGGTCTAGTTCACGAGGAGCATGTAACAGTTGACACTAGGATCAGTTTCCAAGCACAGTCGAGTGAGCGCCGTGTAATGATATCGAAGACAATAAGACTGTCCCAGTGAGATCGTCAAGTTGGTTGATGGCAGCATTTTCGTCCCGGACTAATGCCTGGCATACATAGACTACTGACGGCGTTCGTTCTAACATGATGATGGGCCTCATGCATATGTCGTTCAAATGCATATTCGTGCTTTGGTGAAGCAAGCATCAGGACCACCCAATGATCCGTATATCCGAATGCTCGAAGCGCGGCGAAGATCATGGCCGTGAAATCGTAACAAGCTTCGGTGATCCTCGAGAAACAGTTTCCGACACCTCCTGTAGGGAACTAAGGTATCTTGAGGTGGTTTCGGGACCTTAGTTGTAGCAAGCACGGGCAGTGTGATCCCCAACCTTGCTTGACAAGCCACCCTACGGATCATGTCTGCATGTGAGGTACTGTGACCGTAGCAGTGTCACAAGTTGCAACGAATCTGCATCCATGATTTCGGGAGCTTGATCAAAGCTTTATTTCTTGCATTGAAGCTACACTTGCAACCGCACGAAACTCAGGGCCGAGTGCCGCTTGACTGGCCGTCGACACTCTCGGACGCCATCCAGCTGATCGCCACGCCACAACCACGGAACCACGGCACGAGCATCATCTACTACATGTGTGAATCTCCAGAAGAGCACAAAAGCACGCTTATGCCGTGGCTGGTCGGTGGTAAAGAACACCCGACCGAGCTCACGATCTAGTGCACGCATGGCATAATTGAATAATTCCTCTTTCCGCACAGCACAGTTCGGGGGGGAGAAGTCGAAGCCCTTGCCAGCACATCCGCACAAATTCCGCCCGCCTGATGCCGTGGAGTGTCCGATGCCTCATGATGTGATGTTGCGTAGGTTCGACGAAACTACCGGAGCGTTCTTTCCTACAAGGACAAACATCAGGCCTATGGCGTTAGTTGACATCAAACTGCCGCCACCATAGTTGCATAACGTAGCACACAGATCTGCAATGGAAACGCGAGCTACAGAACTCTGTAGATCCACGTGCTCTGCAGAGCATATATAGGCAAGTACGCACACAGGACTTCAACTATTCCTCACCTTCACTCACTACCATACATCATTACGACTTCATTCCTCCAAATCCTCGTTTCAATCATCGCAAGATGGCAACCGAGCGTGTTAGCTGTGGGGCAAAGAGAATGCCTCGGGTGCTCGAAAATCTAACTCAAACCAGTGGTGACAGCGCCTGGGCATATACACCCAAGGATGTTGAGCTTGCCACCGGATGGCGTACAATCACATACCAGGAGCTTGCTTATGCGGTGGATGGCACAGCTCGGTGGCTAGACCAGAACGTCAAAGCTGACGGCCACCAAAAGGTGATAGCTTACATGGGGTATGTCCAGGACGTATCCTGGTGATTGATTGAGCATGACTGACCTACCTTGAGTGTCAATGATATGCGATATGCGACGACCGAGCTTGGTATCATGAAGACCGGTAACATTGTGAGTTCGCCCACAATAACGCTATGCCATTGCTGATAGAGATTACAGACTATGCTCCCTTCAACCAGGAATTCTCGAGAGGGACAAGTCTCGCTTTTCAACAAAACAGGTTGTAAGCTGTTGCTGCACAGCGAAGGTGTAAGCCCTGCGGTTGAGCTCCTACGACCGGCCGTGCCCGATCTTCAAGTGTTGCAGGTCCCATCATTCGACGCCCTCCGCGACCTGGGTGCTCAACATGTGCCCTATGAGGGCCATTACGACGAGGCGGAGGATGCTCATGTCGTGATACTGCACACTTCAGGAAGCACGGGAGTCCCCAAGCCGATCTACGTAAGCCATGGCGGGATAGAAGCTACGACAAACTATCCCCCCGATGTAAGCTCTTCACCGGATTATGTACCATGCGCCGATTTATTCCTCAGACCTGGCCAGTTAAGCCTATGTTTGGGCCCGTTCTTTCACGAAATCGGCCATGGCGCGACCACGAGATCCATTCTTGCCAGACAACCATTGATACTGCTCCCTGTGGGTAGACCAGTGAATGCTGGACTTGTCAAGGACGTCATAGATCAAATGAGACCTCCAACATGCATATTTCCGCCTTCAATCCTTGAGCACATGGTTGAGCTACCCGCCGGTCTAGAGACGTTGAGCAAGATGGAAGCCATGGTCTACGGTGGTGGCCCACTCAGTCGAGATGCCGGAGAGAAGATTAGACAGGTCACTCGCCTAAATACAGCCATCGGCTCCACAGAAGCAGGCATCATTCATAGCCTCCTTCCGACCGACCCTCAAGATTTGCAGTACTTCGTGTGGGATCCGATCGCGGGCGTCGAGATGCAACCAGAAGCCGACGGTCTCTGTGAGCTGGTCTTAAAGCCTACTGACAGACGATATCAGAAGATCCTCCACACCTTCCCTGGAATCAAAGAGTGGCATACCAACGATCTATTCAAGCAGCATCCAAACAAGCCGGACCTGTGGTGCTATGTGGGCCGTAAAAATGATGTGTTGGTGCTCAGTAACGGCGAAAAAGTTCAACCAGTGGATTTCGAAAGTCGACTTGCTGGCCATCCTTCGGTTAATGGTGCCCTTGTGGTAGGCCAAGGACGATTTCAAACTGGTCTCCTCATTGAGCCACGATGGGACTCCTTCCGCGGACATGACGTCGAGGAGCTGCTCGAAGCCATCTGGCCGGCCATCGTGGAAGGTAACAAATCACTGCCAGAACATGGACAGGTATGGAGATCCAAAGTCGCATTCAGTAGACGGGACAAACCTTTTGTTCGTGCCGGTAAAGGTACTGTTGTGCGCCGCCAAACGACCAATATATACGAGGCAGAGATCAACGCTCTTTACGCGAACGAAGCCACCGAGGACAATATCGAGAAACTGCCAGCTGACGCTGATCTATCTGCCGCAAAGGTCTTTCTACGTAAGGTCATCAAAGCGAAAGGTATGGCCATCCCAGACGACTTCCCCGAAGATGGGGACTTCTTCAGCACAGGTGTAGACTCATTACAAGTCCTTGCACTCACATCGACTCTCAACCATACGCTCTCCTCAGGAAGAGTCATTTCTGCGAGCGCAGTATACAGTCATCCTACCATCAACTCTCTTGCGGAGTTTCTGCAGGGGACGGAGCAGCAACGAGCGCACGACATGGGCCTGAAGCGTGAAGATGTTATAGCAAAGATGATCAGCAAATACACCAGTGACTTTCTTTCGCATGCCAGCAATGAGTCATTACAACGACCACAAAGGCATGGGGTTATTCTCACGGGCTCCACTGGCGCACTAGGCAATTTCATCCTACAGAGCCTTATTGCCACTGACACGGTCGAGGAAATCTTCTGCCTGAACCGCTCGGCAAACGCAGAAGATCGTCAGCGTCAGAGCTTTGCGGAACGTAATGTTGAAGCCGACTTCTCGAAAGTCTCGTTTCACCACTCCGACTTCAGCAAAGACCACTTCGGGCTTGCTTCCGAAGACTACGAGCGTATGCTGAGCAGTGTTGAGATCTTCATCCACAATGCATGGGCTGTCGACTTCAACAAAACACTCTCTTCGTACGAGCAGGTGCACATCGCCGGCACACGGCGTTGCGTAGACTTTAGTCTGGCCTCCAAGTATCGCGCTCACATTGTCTTCATTTCTTCGATAGCGAGTGTCAATAATTGGGGGCAAAGCCATCCGGAAGGCGAGGACGTGCCGGAACAACTCATTGAGGACCACAGTCTTCCAGGTCGTGGTGGCTACGGTGAGTCGAAGCATGTCGCGTCATTCATTCTGGCTGCCGCAGCCAAGACCGGAGTGCCAAGCACCATCGTTCGCTCTGGCCAAATCGCTGGTGCTAGTGTCGGTGGTAACGAATGGAACCGTCACGAGTGGTTCCCGAGCATCGTCCTCTCGTCCAGAGCGGTGGGTGTTCTGCCAGCTCAGCTAGGCAACATGAGCACGATCGATTGGGTACCCGTAGATCTCCAAGCAAAGGCCGTCGTCGATATCGCCGAATCGCGGCTGTCAGAGACCGAGAAGATGTGTGTGGCGCATCTTGTCAACCCGCGGACATGTTCGTGGGCAGAACTTCTTCCAGAGGTGCAACACCACTTGTCACGCGACGCCAACAGTGAGATCAAGGTCGTTCCGTGGGAGGAGTGGGTGCGCACGCTGAAGGATATTCCGGCGACAAAGGAGAACGCCGAGTCGATTCCTGGTATCAAGCTCGCAGAGTTCTACGATGCAATGTCCGCCTCCAAGCCCCAGAGACTCGAGACGCAAGAAACTGCAAAGATGAGTCAGACCGTAGCGGACATGCAGCCGATCAGTTCGAGGTTGATGGGCCATTGGATGGTACAGTGGTTGGGATCGCGGAAGTCGGCATAGAGTTATAAAGCTGGATCGATGCAAACTCGGTTCCATAGATGACTAGAGGAGGAGACGTGGAGGGCACGACTTTATGATGGGTGTTACGCAACTATTACTTGTTGTCTTGAGATATCTGACTGAAGTCATTTCAGCTAAGTCCAGCATCAAGTTTCAAGCCCCAGGCTTCAACATGGTGGACGCAGAGTCTAGCATTAGCACCTTCAATGACAAGCAGTTCCCTTCGAAGATCGCCACATGTTCCTTTGTCCTTGCTTCTACAAGGTGCTAAATGAGGACGGCGTGCAAGGCGCTTAGATCGCGACTCAGAGCAGCATCTCCGCCGCGCTTGTCGACGGTTTCAGCTCTGTTCCTTCAGGATGCTGGTGCCGTTCTCACGATCCCACACCTTTCGCCTCATGTCAGCTTGCGAACATACGCTGCCTTACATTCTTAGGGATAGTTCTGTCTCGCCCCGCACCTGATGCCCTCTCCGTTCCAGTTAGCATGCAATAGTTCGTCTACGAGGATTTTGCTTCCTGCCGCACAAGTATTGGGCTGTGCAAGAGGGTTGGACGATTCATATAAAGGATGGATGCGTTCTTGCTGTCAAGCTGTCGTATGTACCACCTCCAGCTCATCCATACCTCACGGTAAGCTCAAACATTTCAATATTGCTCGTCTATACCACAGTATGACTGTGTTCAAGTCTCTTACGGTCGTGGCGGCCCTCCTTACTCTTGCTACCTCTGCACCCCTCCAGCAACTTGCCGTGACCTGCTACGCGGGTCCCTTGGTCATCTATGCCCGAGGTACCGACAGTACCTCCAAGAACCAGAATCAGAATGACCCCAATGCTGTAGATGTCAGTATCATAACCTCTCCCGAGACATCTGACGGTTCTGATTCGTCACAGGCACAACTTGTCAAGATAGCTACCGCCGGGGTTCCCGATGCGACCATCCAGGCACTGGAGTACCCGGCATCGGCAGGCAATAGCGTCGCGGACTACAAAACGTCCTGGGGCATTGGCATCGACCACCTGCAGAGCAACATCACGACGTACGTCAACGGCTGTCCAGGCCACAAGATTGTGTTGCTGGGGTATAGTCAAGGCGGTTCTGTGATTACCGGCGCCGTCGGCGGTGGACAGGGAAGAGATCCGCTGGCGAGCAAGTATACTGCTGCTAGTTCGTCACCTCCCATCTCGTTTCCTGCTTTGAACACGATGACGACTGACATGACTGTCTAGTTGCTGGAGGCGTCGCATTCGCGGATCCGAGTTTTGTACATGGCCTCTCACCGCTCGATGCAGGTAACAACACCTCCAAAAATGGCTTTTTCCAGGATGGCAACGTGCAGAAAATCGTCAACGCGGAGCTTGGGCCGGTTTTCCGCAGCTTCTGTCAGGCGGGCGACGAGTTCTGTGCGAGTGCTTTCCCCCTCGGCCATGACATCCACACCAAGGAGCAGCATACCTACATGAAGCCCGCTATCAGATTCCTGCAGAGCCTCAAGCTCTAGGCCGTGTCGTCTACGGAGGAGGGGCCGGAACGCTCGTAAAAGCAGTCCAGGAACTTGCTTTGTACCATTTCTGATTGGTGTTCGCCTGGGCCGAGAGCTGAACTCGCATCAATGCTTGTCCCGTTGTACGTTATGCCTTCGCGAGCTTATATGAGCTTGTGTAACGGCCAGACCTGTCCATATAACCAATCCTGCCACTCGCCTTCTGCTCTGTTTATCTGCTGGCTGCCGTACTGCATAAGATACATCGTGTTGATGAAATAAGATGACCAGAGAGCTTCGCTCTAGATCTGCACGTGTCCAAGATGTAAGGGTGCGAAGGATCTTCAGAGATACATCGTGGTGATGTGAGGCTGCTGCAGCAATGGAAGCTTCACCGTGCATTCTCACGCTATTGCATAGCCCGTGCATCAGGCCGTGGATCTCCCTCTGTGATAGGGAGCCACTAAAGTCTAAATGATAGAGTTCAAGCTCCTCGATCATGGTTGTACTGTATTCTTAGCTAGGATGCGGACATCGCAGCCACGCTAGCCTGGAGGTCAAAATCAACCTCTTCAGTGAGACACGAACAAGCCCCAGTCCGTTTCACACGTGGAACACCACGAATATCACGCCACTCGGCTGCAATGTTTCAGTCACCCACACCAACGTGTCGTGAAGCTGTCCTGTGGTGCTACAATGTGCCAATCATGCGCTGTCCTTTGACGTCGGAGGCGCCGATCCGGAACTGGCCCGTAACGCCTCACGACGGACCTTGCCTGCGACATCTCGCGATCGTGAGGAAACAAAAGTGCTGCACACGCACCTGGGCATCACCATCGGAGAGCTGCATCAACTGGAGCTTCCGTGTCTTGGCACTATCATGTGCGATCTCATAGGAATCATGAGGTACCACCGAGGTTGAGGTGCCGTTTGGAAACAGACTCGCTGCTCTATATGCCCGTAGTAGTTGTTGATGTTTGGATGCGCAGACAAGCCTTGACGAATGTGCGATCCTACTGAACACGGATACAAGAAAATCATTACTCCTTGTCAGTGATATGTGTGACATTGCTTTCAGGACAGACGTCCGAAATGCGGAATCGTATCTTCAGCCTCATCCCCGTTGAGCTCAGCCTGATCAGTCAATTTCCACTGCATGCGTCAAAGGCTTTTGAGGCTTGCTCACCCGATGGCTCGCTGGCCTTCTCGGCGGATCTGCTGAGGGCACCTATGGCACAGGCACGTTCCACACACTACTGCAAGCCGCCTGAAGCATGCGTGGATGGCAGAGTCAGGCATTTAGGTATTGCTTGGTATTGGACCACAGCTCACCGGTGTGTAACGGGCAAAGGAGCTTTGGTCGGGTCCTATAAAGATGGCATCGGTCGTGCCACGCGAGAGTGCTCTGTCTGAACCTCATACTAACGAACCTACTCGAAGACGTCCTATTCAAGAATATACAACTGACAGTCTTTGCCGATATAAAGTCCGCAAAGATGAGTACCAGCCACGTCCCGCAGACCAATAAGGCCGTCTCGATCATCAAGATCGTACAGCTGGTGCTCTCTGTGATCGTTCTTGGGCTTTCGGCATACTGCGTATACGTCGCTGCCTTCAATGCTCACGCCTTGGCTATCTTTACGGTACATTCGCAGAGGATTCCGCGGACGTCTCGAATCGTTGACTGACCAATATACTTTCACAGGCAGTCTTCAGCATCATTATCCTCGTCTACTACCTGGTAGCCGTCCATGCTGCTCCCAAGATCTACAACTGGATCGCCTTGCTGGTGCTCGAAGTCCTTGCTGTGATCTTCTGGCTGTCGACTTGGGCCACCTTGGCTGCGCTGTACGCCGACCTCGTCGCCGCGAGCAACTCCGTCTATTACTACTACAGCTACACATCCGATCGCGGACACAAGACGCGGGCTACCAGCGATCCCAATGTGCTCGACGCATACAACGGAGTCTTCATTGCTGCGCTGACCTTCAGCGTCATCACCTTGTAAGTTCGATATCACCTCAGGGGACCCACCTTGTCGGCTTAATCTGACATGATTTGGCAGCATCCTGTACTGCGTGTCCCTCATCTTCATGAGTTTGGCGGCTCACCGCCATCGCACGACTGGCCGACCAATGACGCATGTCGAAAGTGGTCGTTACCCACAGTCTCAGAATGAGAAGATCGATGCCGCCGCCGCTCCGTCTCAGCCTCAGCCTCACATGGCGGGCGTGTAGCTGGCGGCAGGAGCAGAGAGTAATCTCTGATTGCGTCGCGGCTGCTGAAGATCAAGGACTGTGTCAACCTTACCTATACCCTGATGCCGCAGCCCAATGTCCTCGACCTGTTTGGCACTTCATCGATCGAGTTAGCTTCTCTGAATGAAATGGTTCGACCGGCTGCGCAGCGCAAATGGAATGGTCAGCAGACGTCGAGCCCGAGGTTTAATACAGGGACCGCTACGAAACACGAAAGGAGTTTTTATAATTGATATCAAGATATGCTTTGAAAATTACGATAATCTACGTTGTCTTCATTCCAATTGCCCCATGAAACCATCTTTTTGCGTATATATCCCTACCCACAGCAACTCTTGCACATTCTCTGCGTGTACTGGCAACCAACCCCCGAATGCATTTGACACCTTTCCACATATATGCAGCGCTTCAGACAAACCGAGCTGTGCCCGACCGTTGCGTCTGTCTTTGGTCCCCATGGTCTCATCCCCATCGCGATGACGGTCGAAGAACACTCTTCCCTCGTAAAGATCAGTGGGGTGCTGTCCAGACCCACCAGTCTCGAGGCTCAGTATAGAAGTTCGTACCCTCGTCATTGGATGCGCCAGGGGGCCAATCCTGCTTGACGAAAGCGAGTTTCACCCCCTTGCCAGCGATTGACGCTCATGACTTGGCACTCAAGATTCCACTCCTGCTGACGACAGCCCCGAACGGCTCCGCGGGATTTGCAGATCGGGCGACAACGTCCATCAACTCGAAACGAGCCGAATAGCCTCGTTGGACAGCGTCCCATAGTTTGACAGCACCTAGTGTGCTGATCCAGCTCCTCGTCGGCGCGATGAGCTTTTCGGAAATTGTTGGGGTTCCCACCGTGTATACGAGGATGCATACTTGTCGTTGGCCGCTCTTCCATACACGAATTCTTGTACTGACAGGCACAAATGCGGTCACAATCACTTCGGGCACGATGTACGAAATCTGGACATCGAACGTTCGGAGACTCGGGCGCATCTGTCGCCGAAACCTGTACATGTCCTGCTGGGTTGCCCTGCGCTGCTATCGCTTGATCTAGCTTGGTGAGTCCTAACACGTTTTGGCTGTGTGGACTAGAGATCGACAGTGAAAGTGTGTTGTTTCCAATCGGGAAGCATCTAAGTCAACCCGAATTAGTGGAGGCTTACGGACGTCAGGATCGGGGCCCAATATTACCTTTCTAAGATACACCATCAGGAGCTCTCGAACAGCCATCCCGAAGGACATGATACCAAGAACGAACGGAATGAGCTGGCCAGTTGTACCGATTGTATGGACTCCTGAGATGCCGCTGGCCGCGATGGTCAGCTCAATGAAGACAACGAAGCACGCCATGAAGGTAAGAGTGATAATATGTGTAAGAACACAGAGGAACCATGAAGTCGCACTGGGAATTGATCAGCTTGTGTATGAAGCCAGACGTTGAATGTTGAAAATACCTGGCGTGAGTGGAAGACAGCTCTAGCTCAGCATTTGCATCAGTGCCTCTGCTGTAGAATTGAGCGAAGGCTTTCAAGACTTCTGCAAGTTGCGGAACGGTGTGCACATGCTCTGCCGATGGATCGCTGGGGTTCTGTACCAGCTCAGGAGCCGAGTTTGTGTCGGAGGTCGTTTTGCGCAAAAGTATGTCAACCAGACAATCCATAGGTAGTCTGCTGATTTGTGCCGATGCGTCTGGTCGCAAAAGCTGTAGCATAAAAACTCGAATCTGCTTCTGTCTGTCGTTCAATTCGCTCCCCGGGCCCATTGCGTGATCCATGAAGATGGCAATCAAGTGGTAGTGAATTGTACCGATGACGAAAAACAGAACCTTCCACAGTAGCTCGCAGAAGAGAAGGAACTGATAACTAACAGGAATTATCATCATTATGCTTGCAACTTTGAAGAAAGCTCTGACATCGTGCGACAGCTGTCGCTCTCCAAAGAAGTAGATCGAGTACTGACAAGAGAGGCTACTGGTCTCCCAGAACGAAGGCACCCACCACAGCCAGACATTGAGCCCGGCAATGGATGTTCCAACAGCGCTTCTCCCAACCACTCCAGCCCATGACAATCCAGGGTGCTTGAGACGGGATCCTGCCTTGAAGGAAGCAGTGAACTTATCAGCCTGCCACCACTCCACAAACCACAAAATCGCATTGATGAACCCTCGCGGCCTGCCCGATTCCCGTAGTGGCGGAGTTTCTCGGCGAAGCCAGTCCTCCAAGGCACTCCTGACAAAGTTCACGAACTCCGACAGCGTTCCGGGCTGGTAGAAGTAGATCCGGATACCCATGAACGAGAGCACGGTGAAGATGAATCCGTTTGACAAGAGAAGCATGACATATGCCTCGATCGGCTGGATCTGCTCATTCGCGATGGCCACCGCCAGCGCGATCAGCACCGCCAGCACAAAGACCGAGTTGGCATCATGGTTGCTTGCAGCGGCGAGCGGATTGAGTGTGTTGCTGAGCCATGATGAGATCCATTGCAAATAGACTCCAATACGAATGCCCAGGCCGTAAAAATCAGAATTGCCGTCAAAGCCAGGACAGTCGGGTGATCTGGCGTGTATCTGTCTGGACTTCGTGCCTGGGGATGAGAACGAGACATACCCAAGTATGCCAAGCATGAGTAGGATACAACAGCTGGCCATGGACCCAAACCACGTTCTGCCTGCCATTGTGGACATGTCGCCTTGCTGTCAGCATATAGAAAAGGGAAATGTGAGGGCTCACCCCATGTATATACGTGTAAGGCTGCGGATACTTCGCCGTCAAATCAGGCAGGTCAGGTTGTTGCGGTAAGGCTGCTGACTTGCACCGGAGCTGACGGCGAAGTATACGCAGCCTTGAGCTGGAACTCTGCTTCACCCGAAGTGCGGGATGCATGCGCGAGTCCTGGAGTCCTGGGACCCCCTGTGCCGTATCGACATTGTACCTGCCTCGTCACCTTGGCGTGGCAGTGCATTGATGCGACCTCATGTCTGTTGCCTACAAGAAGCCTTGACGACAATGGGACGACCTGAGCTTGGAGATATTGGCGCTCTAAGCAACTTCGAAGTCTACTTGAGCAACCAAGAGCATTCTCTCACCGACATCTTGATCGAAAGGCTGCACAGTCATTGAAAAGTCCATACTGCGAAGAGCGTTGAAACACGTATGGAAAACACGAGAATCCACCGCGGCAAAGCGCATGAATCGACGACCCGATGCAGAAACACCTCCATACATTAGACCCTGCTGGAGCTGGGAGGTCACTTCTTCAAGTCGCAGAAGGCAATCCCCCCCAACTAGCAGCCCGAGCCAACGCAGCGTTCAAGGCTTGCATTAGTATGAGTGACCCGGCTAGGTAGCGATTGAGTGTGTTGATGTTATGAACGACGACTGGAAGAGAAAAGTTGCGCCAAATCCAATCAAAATTTGAGTACATGAAGAGCAAGAGCGGCAATGATCATGCTTTTGGACTATGCACATCATGCGTTGATACTGTACAAGCAATCCAAAGTCAAGATACTGAACATCTACGGATCCTTCCTCCATATGCCTTCATGATCCCGGAACAGTTCATACGACATGACGTCTTCATCGCCGTTGTCGTTGCACATGTATGGCCAGTACGTGAAGTTTCCATCATGCAGCCACACGCCATCCTTTTCCATTTGTGGACGGATGTTCCAGTATCGTTGTGGGTAGCCGGTCTTGTTGGTAGCGCTGGCGATGACGGTCGATGGCAGTCCCATGACGGCACTAAATAGAGTACGTGCGTATGGCTGCATCCACAGGTTTGGCCACCACTCTTGCCGTAGTGAGGACACGGGGGAATTGGGATTTGATGTAAGGTGAATCATGGCAGGGACGGTGTGGGTGTCCTTGCGGCTGAGAAGGTCGACGCTGGTCCAATCCGCGCCGTGAGGTAGACCTGCTTGTGATCCGCCTGTAGTCCAGAACGGTAGCATGCTTCGCTTGATATCCTTCGCTAGGCTCTGCGGTTTCGTCCATTCCATGACATCTGCGCCGAGGGACGAGTCAAAGCCAAGCTCGTTGGCATAATCAAGACCGACTCCGTACTCCCAGAAGCCCTCAGATTTGCTGTTGACGACCTGTCGGTCGGGCTTGACGGCAAGAATATCATCGCCACGCTCAAACCAGCGCGAGAAGGAGTACCACCAGTGGGAGCGTCTCAGGACCTCGCGTTGGTACTCCTGCTCGCCAAAGATCTCGGCGAAGATATGGCGCGCCTCGGTCCGCGAGTTCTTTTCCGATTTCTCGAGGGCGCGCTTCATGAACAGACGTAGTTCTTTGGTGGTTCCTATCATTGCGCCCTTGCCCAGATAGCGTGCGCCAGTATTTCCGCCTCCGATGGGAGCCGGCACGGCGTAACATGCCAAATCGGTTTCTTTGTTAGGCGCACAATCGTTCGCAGCGGGGAACATGATCTTTTGCGTGGTAACGTTGTTGTATGTCCACTTCATCCTACTGTCTGCGCGACGCGACGCGTCCCAGTATCGCTGAATGAGCACCTCCAGCCGCAGCTGGAACCAAGTGTTTGGCTCATCGAGCACGACCACAAGCCCTGTGTCAGACGACTCAGGCAGCTTCTCCAGCCATCGGTAGATTTTCAGGAGCTTGTGGTTCACCCGGTTCTTCTCGGGGATGTCATCGCCGTCATCATCTTTACCCCATGAGATCAAGGTCGGGATAGGATAATTGAGGATGTGTCCTGAAATAATGGTCTTGCAAAGGTCGACGTCTTCTTTTTGTTGTGTGGTCGGGATAAGGACGTGGATGAACTGAGGTGTGTGGGCGGCAGGATCTTGCGGGATGAGTTTGTGTCGCTGAGATCCCAGCAGAGTAAGGATCGATATGATGGCGACGGCGCCGATGATCAGGCGCTTGCCAGGTAGGCTTCTGTACAATCTCTTTGTAGTGCTGTCGCCTGCATCGGCTGATTTCTCTCCGCCCCCTAGGAGACTCGCTTGTTGTTCGGAGGATGATGAGCTGGGATGCGAATATTGCGAGCTCCGGCCGGGAATGAAGCGCTGGAGCGCTGAGGAAAGACGATTCATGGTGAACTCTGCATCACTCGCAGTCTCGTGCACACATATGCTGGTCTCAGGATCTGTAGATGTCTCCTGAAGATGCACGACAAGACTACCGAATGATGGAACAAGACTGCCGTAAGTGAGAGGCGTCTCAACAGAAGTGAAGTGACCCGAGGCGCAAGGCACAAGCGAACCCCTACAGCACAGCAATAACTAGTTCCGGGGTTGATTCCTTCATCATAAGACGGATCCAGTATTTGCTATGTATACAGTCTATACTACCTCGTAAAGTCCAATCATCATACGTCCTGACACCACTTATCTCGCGCTATACTGCTCCATCATGCCCGTTGCCGTCTAGTGCACCGCCGTCTTCCTCGGGAGTCGTCGCCGACCAGGGTGAGCAGTCTTGGCTCGGCGTCTTTGGTCTTGGCCTCATCAAAAGGGCTGACAGTCGCCCTCCATCATCCTGCAACGTCGGTGGGCGGTTTGCTGTCGTCGTCTTTTTACTCTTGCACGACCGCAACCTCACCATGCGCAGCCTTCTCTCCAGGCCCCTTCTGCTGGCCTATGCATCGTTGGCGGCGGTGAGCCTGGGGCTGCTGTACCTGTTGGCTCCCCTGACGCTACCAGCCTTGCCAGGCGCATCGCGTCTACATTCCGAGCCGGCGTCAAAGTCACTTGGACTGCACTACATACTTCCTGGAACAGGCACCAACAACGAAGCATGTAAGCTGCTCTTCACGGGAGCAGCCCTGGGATACCCAGATCCGGTGTTTGTTGGTTGGGAGGGCTACGGAAAGTACAATGGCACACAGAGCCATTTGTTCAAGATCTCGGAGACTCTGGCCTATCTGGAAACTCTGGACGCAAGCCAAGATGATGATCTCGTCCTCCTGCTGGACGCGTTCGACGTCTGGCTGCAGCTTCCGCCGAGTACTCTGCTGAACCGATACTACCGAGCTATCGACAGGCAAAACGCGAGATTGAAGGAAGAGGGGTTGCTTGATCAGCCGTCGCACGATGGGACACTGATCAACTACTCGATTCTCTTCGGGGCCGACAAGTTGTGCTGGCCGCGAAATGGCGATAAGCCTGCTTGTTGGTCTGCCCCGCCGAACTCGCTACCCAACACCACATTCGGCCCAGAAACGGATATCGATGCGTTGCGAGACCGACCCAAATACCTGAACAGTGGCTCCATGATCGGTCCTGTCAAAGACGTGCGCGATTTGTTTAGAGCGACAATGGCGGTAGTCGATAAGCTGTGGACCAAAGGTTTCCTGATGAAGAGTTCGGATCAATACTATTTCGCTGTTGTCTGGCACGAGCAGGAAGCAGCACGGATACGACAAAGGGAGTTGGCCGTTGGCAACAGCTCGGTCCCCGCCCCGACCAATGTATACGAGGCCGGCGAGCGGACCGAATATCATTTCACGATCGACCAAGAAAGCGAGGCGTTCTTGGTCAACGCGTGGTACACCGAGTACATGGCGTGGATGAGCTTCAACCACTCCTTCGATCCCTTATCGGCAGCTGCCTACGATCCTTCACGCCTCGACCGTCTCCAACTGCCTGAAGACGTCATCAACACCCCTGGACCGTACTCCGCCGGCATTGAAGGCGATGGTCTGCCGCTCGAGTACGGCTGGAAGGACGTCAAGTTGGGCGTCAACACCATATCCGGCGAGCCATACCCTCTGTATCACGTCACCGGCCTGAAAGTGCTTCTGGGCTGGCGCTGGCCGAGGATGTGGTTCCACCCGCACGGCGAGGCGCTATTGAAGGCGGCGCGCCGAAAGCGGATCGCGTCGGTCAAGGCTGGGGAGGAACAGGTCGTCGCGGAGGTGCGAGGGACCAAGTTCTTGAGTGTGGCTAATCACAAGGGGGACGCGGCGGCAGCACTGCTGTCGATGGATGAGTCGAATGACAAGGGCGGCGCGTGGACCGATAGGGGCGCCTATGTCACTTGGGAGACGATGTGTCACAAGCATGAGGATGAAGTGTTCCTCCGGCAACCGTAGAAACAGCTACGCCTGTATTATCATTCTGTCCAAATGCACTATATGCTTCCATACCGAGATCTCCGGGCATTCCTGCGACTGCGCTTTGGACTTCTTACAGTCGCATACCACCATCAAGACTTTGATGATGTTGCACATGTATTGATGGTGGTGTGAATTGCTCCTGTCACGTGCTCAGGTGCTCATACTACTTTCGCATGCATGTAGAGGCGATGTAGATATTTCCCCTAAATCTTGAGAGTGTCGAGCTACGCTTACTCCGGTCAGCTTGTACCTCCTATCAACCATCTACTTCCAAGGCGGTGCATGCCACATCTGTTTTGCGGTCATGCTCCATGCAGGATTCTCGAGTGACTTGGTCATGACACGCCGACGAACGCCATTTTCGACGAGTGCGACTCTCAACCCAGCCTGAGGCAGTCTAGCTGGTTAGTATGCGAGGACGCAATGTGTGTCGTAGCACAGCCTGGTCCCTCGCTCCAGGGAACACTTGACAGCAAGAATGACTAGGAGGTCTGCGGCTGTGTAACGTAGGACGAGCTATCTGTGCTCGTGCTAGGACAAGCCACACACAACAAGGTGCTAGCAGAAGTGCCTCAGTTCAGCTTCCATCACGCGATCGGGCTTGCTGCGCCCTCAGTCATTGAAAAGAACAGCTCTCAACCATCCACTTCCTTAAACTATCGCCGGTCATTGACATGTATGCATCTCAGCCTCATCTGAGGACTCACTCACCACTGTCATGTACTTGAGAGCAAGGCTGTACATGTAGTCTGCAGATCGCCCGCATGTGCCCCCCACTGCCAGCGAGCAAGCGCTGACACCTGCATGCTTCAAAGACTTGCGCCGCAGTCGACTCAGCGCTTAAGGCAAAATCCGACCAGCTTAAGATGCAGCCGTCTGCACCCATGATGGCTTCATTGTCAAGGAGTCCGTTTCTCATCGATTTGTACAATAGCATCGACTACATCAGATTTCAGATGGAACAAGGCGCTCAGCTTCCGTGGCACGACCTGAAGCAATGGAGTCCCTTCAAACTTGATGCTTTGGGCCTGGTCACGCTACTCGGCGCTCAAGAGATAGACCGGACCATTGGCACTCTGCAACGACGACGATTCACCGAGTACCTCCCTCTGCTGGCCTCTTACGTGATCGCTGGAGATCGATTCAAAGATGGACAGTCCGGCTACAGCCTGTACAATGTCACCGATGGCATTCACACGACCGAGCTGAAAGGCTGGTTCACTCGGTGGTTGAGTGCGCAGCACATACGGAACGCTACGACTGTCTTCCACTGGCATGTTGATGGTCCACGGCCCAAATTGAACACAGAAGTGCAGCTCATTGCACCAATACTCAGCTTTATGGCCACTGCGCCCTTACTGGTGTTCACTTTGCTCATGGGCGATTGGTACGGACTGGCTGGTAAGTGCAGATGCGAGGTTAAAGACCCATACATTGCAACACATCATATCCGTGATGATGGGATCATGTTATACTTCCCGAGACCCTTTGAGCGATCGTGCGAGGCTTCCTGCTGACTCTGATCTCTTCTGCTCAGGTACTGTGTCAATCATCATTTCTATCATTGTACGGAAGACTATGCTATGGCAGTGCCGCGATTCTTTGAACAGAGAAGCGGCGCCTGAGCAAGAGACGCCTGCTCTTCCGTTCCACCGCTTGGAAATCGGGAAGTTCAAACGTGCTGGTACTTATGCCAGGGAACTACATCGTCAGACGTCAGAGCCCCAGGCCGATGGCATCGTGTGTCTCTTCGTCACCAGGGTGGATGGCAAGATGGTCACGATGTATGCGCCACGCAGCATTCTGAGCACTTTCATTCGGGATGTGCCACTCCCGTACCCCAAACTCTACAAAGTCATGCAGTGGTTTGGCTGGGCTTCTTTCGGAGTGCTCATGGTAGCCCTTGGCATGAGCTCGCTCTTTGCTCAAATGTACACATGCGCTCTCCTGATTCTCTCGACATGGGCGATGTGTCACGATACTGCCATTGATACTGGACGCGTAAGCACCACTCACAACGTCGCTGATGGGACCGAAGACGAGCTTGTGGCAGTGCCTTTCACCTCGCGTCTGTGGCTGAAGCAGCTCAATCCTGCCGCAAAGGACTCGCATGGTGCCAACAGGGACCGGAGAATGATCGCATACGCTCGTGTCCTCACGACGGAGAAGCAAGACGCAATTCTCAAACACTGGTCCTTGTTGCCGTATGACAGCGAACCGTGGCATGAGGCGTACCATAAGGAAAAAGCATACTTCCGCAGCGCAAGGGAAGCGCAACAGGCGCAACGATTGAGCGAGAAAGCACCGAAGTCATCCACGCAAAGCCGAGATTCCTCCAGCTCCATGAAATCGACATGATCTTTGACGGCGACAATGACTTCTACGATGAACGACACATCATGAGATGAGAAAGCCTTCCCTACATGACAGACTGGCCTGTGTTGCGAGGTGGAATGTTACCGTGGTTAAGTCAGCATACACTGTTGTGCTCGAGGATATCGATATATTTGGATTGTGAGGGTAGCGTGCGAGCTTGAACATATGAAGTGGATTTATCTAGCGATTGCATTGTCAGGAGTATATATCTGTGTAGGTTGTTTGTATATGGACTAGCATTCCTGACAGTAAGTGACCCTGAGATGACTTACAGACTTGATCACATAGAATCCTGAGCGCCTGAGGAAGTATCAGCATACCCCCAAGACACATTATGCATGTCCGCGTGTCGACAACCAGATCAAGGTGGTGTTGCAGGACATGACCATGGGACGCCGAATCTGGCCATACCCTTTCATGAAGCAACTTACTAACACTCGATCTTAGATGCAAGAGCATTCTGAATATCTGCTTCGAGTGCTTTCGCCACAGTCTCCACCATGCCTTCGCTCCTCAACGCAGCCAGCGCCTGCTCGACCTTGGAACCGGTGCTTTCGCCACTGGCATCGATCGAATATACGCCACTGCCCACTTTACCATCGGTGCCAGTCGCAAGATCAAGCGGACGTAACAGCGGCACGCCCCCAGCCGGATCGTCCGCACCAACAGCATACCTCGCGCTCGTCGCGAGGAACAAATGCCGATCTCCCGCCTCCTCAATATCCATGAAAATCAGCCGGCCAAACACGCGCATGAACGCGCTGTACGCAGCCAACAGCGCCCCGGTCCCTCGCGCGATGCCGCCCTCCACCACGCCGGGAAAGTTGTGCACGAACGAGACGCGCGGGTGGCGCTGTCGCTGGTGCTCCAGCGACAGCGTCGTGATGGACGCCGCGTGCCCGCGGTTAGCCATCAGCTTGATGTGCCAGCCTTGGAAGTCGTCCATGTTGATTGCGCCTTCGAGCCCGCCGATGAAGACCGAGACGACGCGGCGGAGCGCGGTGGCGTTGTCGAGCAGCGGCGCTAGCTGCGCGATGAAGCGAGTGCGCGCGTGGACGGTGAGGGCGGCGGGATAGTGCAGTCCTTCGGTGGTTTCTGGCGAGCATCAGTAAGTTACGAAGTAATGGAAGCAGCGTAGCTCTAGATCACTACACCCTCATCGGTCGATACATACTTGCGCCCCTCTGCAACGTCCCAATCGTCAAGAACAACAAATTCACCGCCGTCTCCCTCTTCTTCAGCTCCTCACATACCTCATCCACGTTCCGAATCAGACTGAGATCCCGGCTGAGGAACGTGAACTCGCCCTCGGGGTTCAACGCCTGGCATTCGCTCACGATGCGCGTGCCGGCTTGGTGCGAGCGGCCGATGATGTAGACCCGCGGCCGCACGGCGTAGCGGGCGAACTGCCGCACCGTCGTCTCGCCGACGCCGTTGGTGCCGCCGACGAAGACGGCGACGAGGTTGGGGGGCAGGGTGGTGGCGATGCGCGCGTTGGAGGCGCGGAGGTCGATCAGGGCGACCATGGTGTTGTTGATGGTGTAGGCTATCACGGGGGACTTGAACGTGTTCTTAGCAGACGCCTACCGCTGGGATCAGACATCGTGATCTAGATTGAGAGTTGTTCTGTGGTCTATATGTATGTACATGTGGTGCGCGAGTTACTGGAGAGCGGGACAATTAACACTCCGGCGCGAGGAATTGGTGGAGTTATGTCCACTGACACAAACATAAGGTAACCCAGTGATGGATGTGGCCGTCGTCCCGCATCTATGCACACCTAGGTACGTTCACGTCATGTTTCGTCGATGTTTTTGCTTGTTTGATGCGTGTGATATGTATGTGTATAGTATTTATGGGAAGGTGAGGACTCGAGCAGGTGTAGATGGAGAGTCGAACTTTTGTAAGGCAAGATGTATCTCGATGTTGCTTCTTATAAGGTAGAGGTATGCTTCGTTGCCTGTACAATCCACTTGATAGGTAGATAAGGCGCTAAATACAGACATCCTGGCTCGTCATGTACTCATTCAGGTATTTTCGGTCAAAAGCTGCGGTTCGTTCTATGCTTGTACTTCATAGTGTCTCATGGAGCACTCACTCGTTTGCGAGCATGTTGTTGTTCTACCTCGCTTTCAAAGTTGCAAATTGCGCCTAACCTCGTAACGATCGAACATGCCATCGCTTTTCAAGGTAAAGCATGTGCTAGGAGCACGCTGTAGGCGTTTGCGTTGGAGGTGAGAGCTCAGGCTCGACCGACTTTGAAAGACAAAATCTGTGAAAACGTTGTCAGCGATGTGTATTCGAGCCCGAGGCTGCACAGCACATACATCATTCTTCCCAACCGCAACCTCATCTTCCTCTCCGACACGTACACCGCCAACGGTCTCCACATATGCCATCGGTGCGTCGCCCATAACTTTCCGGTACACGTCACCGACAGTGCTGCCCTTTTTCACCAGTACGCAGTCGCGGAAGACTGCGCTTTTCTCGCCACTGACACCTGCCTCACCCGACCCAAACGTACCGATGTTGCGGACTGGGAATACTGGGACCAGACCGAGCACTTCCGACGCTCGTGAGAGCACTTGATTGACACCCGTGCTGCCAAATCGATACAAGACCATATCTTTTAGATTCTCCACCCGTTGCTTGAGCTTGTCGTCCATTTCCTTCAGCCCACCTCCATCTTCCTCGCCAGCCTCAAGCAAGTCTTCTCGCGAGTCGACAAACTCCGACCCCGGAATGTAGCGCACGAAACCTTGCTTGACCAGTCGGCGGAGAAAGACCTCGCTAATGGCCGAACATAGCACCAACCGTTCGGGTTGCTCCTTCTTCGCAATTTTCGCAATATTTTTATCTGCGTCGGGGTGATCGATCTTGTTCAACGCTATGACGGTAGGAAACTTCTCATCGACAAAAGTGTTGACCACCAGCTCAATAGTCTCGTCGCTCCATTCCTGGAGTGGCTGCTTCAGCGCCAGCTTATCCAGCGTCCGCGCGACCACAGCTGAGTTCGACCCATATCCCGAAAATTGTCCTTGCAGGGTATCGACGGCAGACGCCTTGATCGCAGTATGTCGTCGCTTTACTCCGCCCCACTTCTGCATCAGGTTGCCCAGCACCCAGTTGACGATCTCGGACCGCAACCAGACGATGTCTTGACTCGGATCGTAGCCGCGCGTGGATTTACCCTCGGCGTCAGTGGTGCCGGACACATCGACGACGTGGATCAGCGCATCAGCATGGCGGAGATCGTCAAGGAATTTGTTGCCTTTATGAGATGAACGATCAGCTTTGTGGAATTTGCAAGGAAGTGCTCATGAAGTAGTGTGTACCTAGTCCTTTCCCTTGATGAGCACCTGGCACCAGTCCTGCCACGTCGAGCAGCTCGATAGGTACGCTTCTTGTACCCTGTTGACAGGCGCCATAGTTTGGCTTACATCTCTTCTGTAGTGGGGGAGGCTCATCCGGCGCCGATGGTTGATTGCCGGGTAATGATGGGCGTGAGCAAGGACATGGGATGTGGAGATAGCCTATGGCACGATTCGGCTCGATGGTGGTGAAGGGAAAGTTGCCTAGCACGATCGATGAGGTGAGTTTTCTGCAGTAACGGGCGGTATGCGTGGCGGTCTCATGGGTGAAGGAGAGGCGGACCTACTTTGGCGTCGGCGGAAGTGAGAGCATTGATGGTGGACGATTTGCCAGCGCTGGGCTTGCCGACGAGGGCGATGAGAGGATCGCGCGGCATGGACGGGGGAGGTGAGAAAAGGACCACTCGGTAAGAAGCAGAATGTAATAGGTTACAAGCACATTGACCTACTGCATGAGGTGCTGTCGCATGTACTGTGATATATGTGCTGTGAAAGCATTTGATGTAACAATTCTCCCCCACATGACGAGATCCACCAGTCAGAACGTGGGCGTGCGGAGGATTTCCAGCTAAGCAGGCCTATTGTGCCGGGAGAGTGCCGACCACAGGGAGAATTGGCGCTGCAGGGATTCAGGGATGTGACAGTTCTAGTCGAGACGTGAAACCGAAGCTGCTTTTCTGTGTCTGTTTTCGCGGGAGTCTTTGGATGTATCTGATCTGATATGCTGGTGTGGAGCGTACATTGATCTGCTAGCTGACCAGCGTCTATTGTATTGATCCAAACGTGGACTCATGCAGTCGCAGAGCCGATCATGGCACCTCGACACCAACAGATGCCTAAAGCATCTACATGCACCTTATGGCTGCAGGGATCCTCCGGACAGATGCGGCAGGTGTAGACGCATGATTTGGGTACGATTGAGACCGCTTGAAGGGGTACAAAACCATAGTGTCCACCAGATCCAGGAGGCGCCGATAGCTAGGATGTACCCAGATATCTCTCCTCGTACTGTCCCTACCTCATATGTTGTGCTGCGTACGCGGCGGAATGATTGCAACGACGATGATCATGTTCATATACGACTATCATTATGAACACGGCTCCTATGTGTAAGGTACTTATTTACTGCACGAGATGTGTAATAAAGTATAAGATCGTCCAACGGGCATGTAAACACTCAAGGTGGCCTGTGCGTTCACTTCCACCTCCCACTTGACATTAGACTTCGCTTCGTCCGGGGCACCACTGCAGCTCCTCAGGGCGCACCCCATCTTGCTACCGACGACCCACCGCATTTCATCTTCTGGTCGAGCTCGGATTCGACGTGAATCATTGCCAGAAAGTCGCCAGTCTGTGGTTCTTCATCCACCGCAGATCGCTCTCGATTGAACGAATCCCGTTCAGGCCTGAAGCTCGGGGAAGGAAGTCATTGCTTGAAACGTTCCTGTTTCCTGACCTTTGGAACGTCCATTTGCCGCCCACAACAATGCAACGCCTACACCTCTGAAGAGACATCGATCACGCTCGTCTTGATCCTGGTTCGTTCACTCGTACCGCAAAATGGCCGGGGATTGAAGCCAACACCAACTTCCAACTACACATGGCCAGCGATTCCCGGTGCTCTTGAGGCTGAAGCAGAAGAGACGGTCTGGAGAACAAGATTCGGGAAGGTAGATAAAGCTGCCGGGGTGTGAGTGGCTGACAACATAGCGGCGACGACACCGCCGGGACTGAAGTGGTGCAAGGCAAACCCGAGAAATCGAGACTGTGACATTCTCGTGTCAGGATCTTGATACGCCAGCATGGATATAGCCACTCGATACCAGACGCGACCTCGAGTCACGGCATACATTGGTCACGGCCTTGAAAGAAGTGAAAGTGGCTCGGGTGGCAGGCCTACTGATGAGTCCGGTACAGAATGTATGTCATGCTGTCGTTTCCATGCGTTGCATGCCCGCCCACCGGGAGTGCTCTGGCTGACCGTGTGACCATCAGCCGATTCCTTGACCCGTCGCAAGTTCCAGAAGACAAACTCCGATGCAAACAATGAAGGCTTCCGCCGACCAACACTACCTGCATCAGCAACGCGGGGAAATCCACAGCCAGCTGCAACGCACCGCCGTCGGAGCACACTGAGGGAGAATGTCAGAGTACCCAGCGGACCGCGAGATTACCCCAGTCCCGGAAAGCGGTGTGTAGATTTCAACCACACCTACTTGCAGCAGGTCCACGGTCGTGTGTCTTATGCTAATATCATATCAGAACCAGCAGCATCACGGGCAACAGCCAGAACATGCTGAGAGGCACAAATACTCCCCTCGGCACTACTCAGCAACGCCCTCTATCGCAGGAAAATCGGGCCCCAACCGAAGAACGCTTCGATTTCCTTCCCACGGTCAACTTCGATGATTTCCAGAACTCGCTATCCACCACTACCTACGACACTGGAGACGCGCTACGATCTCCTCTCTTGAGCGACTTTCCGCTTGTGCCAGTTCGGCGAACCGGGCCAACCAATGGCAACAACGACGAAAAGAGCTATGACACGCTAGAAGCTAATGGGTTTATTTCACCAAGGCCGCCGTTAGGTGGACAGAACGGTGTAGGAGACAAGAGCGTGAGCAGTAATGACAGCTTTCGAAGAAGGTTGAGTGCTGCTCCAAGATCACGACAAGCCTCTGCCCAACACGACTCGTCGAGGATGCCAGCTGCAGCAGCGCCGCACTCAAATCTGTCAATACGGTCCCGGCGACAGAGTTCGGTACCCTTGGCTGTCCTTGGCCCAGAGAAGCCCGCGAGTCGTCCACCAAGGAAATCGGTCGGACCTGGGCTCATCACGAGTATGCTGGAAACCCGGAAGTCAAGCCAGACATCTGCCTCGCCATCTGAGAATTCTCCAAAGCTCAGCCTTGATCGCACCAGCAGCCTCAGCAAAAGGACGCGGCGATCGACTCTTCAGCCATCAAACTCTGCCGGAGCCGAAGTGCCTCGTTCGTCGACTTTACAAGCCACAACCCAATCGAGAGCGAACAAGGTCAAAAACGCACAGCCATTCTCTCGTGAGCCCAACACTCCTCTAGTGCAGACTGTGCCGAAAGGAAGTCAGAGTCGATCACATACTCCGTCCTCGTCGAGCGGCAACAAGCGACAATCTACAGTTGGAAACGGTCGGGCCAGTGGTCTTGGGGCACGAACGGTCAGCCCTACGGACGCGAGGAGATTGCAGAGGCTATCGATGATGCAGGTTCCTCCCTTACCGACAAATCTGCCACGAGGTCCGCCGACGCCCACTCAAGAAGCACGAAACCTGTGGTCTTCACGATTAGAACAGCCTCGACTTGCGCAACCCAGCCCGAGCCTGATTCCCAGAAAGACCCATAGCATCACTCCAACATCAGCCCGTCAATCACCTGATCTGGGACCGGCTCTGACGACCAAATCTAGCTTCCCATCGTCTAACAACAGCTCCACTTCAACCTCACGTTTGCCTACCCCCAAGGGACGTAATGTGCATTCAAGCTCTGCACAATATGGAGAAGCCGGAGAATTGGTACCTCCGGTGCCAGCGATACCAAAAGCGTATGAAAGCCCAAAGGAGTATGAAGCGGACTATTTTCCTTCGGGTCTCTCGAAGGCAGGACGTTCGGCTTCTGGCTCTACCACCGAGCCTTCTGGTGATTTTGATTTCGATCGATCATTCCTGCAGGCGCCGATGATGCCAATGGAGATTCCACGGGGCAGTATGGACTCTACGCGAGGTGCCTTGCGTAAGAGTTCGGGAGATTACAGGCACTCTCACAAGCGGAGCTTGACAACTGGCTCCAGTAAGACATCTTTACTCAACATCGATGCAATGAGCAGGACGCCAAATGGCCAGCCTGACGCCACTGGCCGCAAGAACAACAACTTGCAGCCTTTGCGCTTGCCGCCGTTAAACCTTATGCCAATCAACGCGAAGTCCTCAAAAAGCAGTGTTGACTTCCCCAGGCCAAGTCAAGAGCTTGATGCTCGCGACCAGGATTACACAAGTCTGCAAACACCTGAACCTAGGCGGACTGTCAAGACACCAAGTACACCAATGACAGCTAGTAAAGCCACATTCTACAAGAGACACGACGACAGTTTGAAACAGAAGGATATTCGAAGTTCCAGCAGTCACTATGCTCTACGCGACGTCATGCATTACGATGATGATGGTGCTGTGGCACGCTTCTTTGACGACAATGACACGAGACTGACACTGGGCCGCGTGGGTGTTGACATGCCCATTCCGGCTTCGAAACAAAGATCGACGGTCACTCCTTTCTCTTCAGGGTCACTGCCGAAAACCTCGGGAGATCTAGCAAGATCTAGAGGCAGGCCGAGTGGAGAGTTGCAGATTGATGGTCGCCAGTCAACATATTATGAGAGCTCAGATGCACAGGCTGGACTGTCGATTCAAACAAGGCCAAGGACGATGACGGCAACTTCCGTTTCTCAAGTTCCTCACATGCCTTCGACTGTCACAGATGGTCCAATAACAGAGTCGGCGTCCCAGCATCCTCCCGATCATGCTAGAAAGGATTCGTCCAGCAGTGGATTACGTCGAAAGTTATCGTTAGGTTGGAGGCGCAGCACTAGTAAAGCTGCCCAGCACCCTGAAAACAAGTCGAGCCCGCAACAAGCGCAGGAGCTGATCCCTGTAGCCAAGGGAGACGAAGACCGCGAAAAGGAAACAAAGAAGCTTGCCAAACGCACCAGCGAAATGCCACCGCCTCGTCTGCCGGCAAGCTTGGGTAACAATTGGTCAACGGGCTCGTTGATTGATTCTGGCCTCAGCTTGGCTGAAGGCACCAGAGCCAGCCTCGACCGGCCACCGAGAGGCGGCATACCCAATGCATCTCACCGTACAAGCAATGCTATGTCAGCTGAGGTTGGCAGCCCCAAGCCTGCACTGGCGGCGATACAAACGAGTGGCATCTCTGGTGCTAACGTGAAAGGTACGCATGCCGAGCAGCCGCAACCTGTCAGTGGCGGGGCCGTTCGGACCAGTAGCTGGGGCGATTTTGGCCTCAAGACTAGTGCCTTGACTCGACCACCAGCAACCTCTATTCGGTCACAAGCATTGGCAAGCAGAGACAATCTTGCAGTGAAGCCCAAATCACTCTCTTCCAATATCTCGGTACTCGTGAAAGACAAGGACGATTTGGTGGCCGATGATGAGATGCGCCGTCTATCGCAAAAGCGACGTGATGTTGACACAGCAGCGCGTGAATCGGAGGCTCTCAAATCTCGAGCCGTGGCACGCACGCCGATGCAACCAAATCAGGTGTTGCACGATCGCAACTTCAGTCTCAACATATTTGAGCGGGGAGAAGTGATGGATTACGAGAAAGATGGCGTCTTCTTCACAGGGACTAAAGGTGCCAAGAAGATCATTGGATCTGTGGCCGCGCCTCCCCCTTCCGCGGAGCATCATTTATCATCGGAAACGAAAGCTGCAGGCGGTAACAACTTTGGCTACGACGACGAACGAGGCGACTACAACATCGTGCTTGGTGATCACCTGGCATACAGATATGAAGTTGTCGATGTGCTTGGCAAAGGCAGTTTCGGTCAGGTCGTCCGCTGTGTCGATCATATGCTCGGTAGCGTTGTGGCCGTGAAGATCATTCGCAACAAGAAGAGATTCCACCAGCAGGCATTGGTAGAGGTCGGTATCTTGGGTCGTTTGGGTGAATGGGTAAGTCTGACCTCAAAGTTGTCATGAATCAAATCACTAATTCATCACACCAGGACCCTGACGGCGCCAATGCCACGCTGTCGATCACTTCGTCGTTCTACTTCCGGTCTCATCTTTGCATCGTCACGCCATGTCTCTCGATCAATCTGTACGAGTTGATCCGAGCGCACAACTTTGTCGGATTCTCGTTACCACTCATCCGACGCTTTGCTCGTCAACTTCTCGCATGCTTGGTCCTGCTGCAACAGAAGAAAATTATTCACTGCGATCTCAAGCCCGAAAACATCTTGTTGTGTGAGGCACGTAAAGCTGACGTGCGGGTCATCGACTTCGGTTCGTCGTGTCGCGAGGAAGAGAAGGTGTACACGTACATCCAAAGTCGCTTCTACCGCAGCCCCGAGGTCATACTTGGCAGTTCCTATGGCCTTGGCATTGATGTGTGGTCTCTCGGTTGCATTCTCGCCGAGCTGTGGACTGGTTATCCCATCTTTCCTGGAGAGAACGAACAAGAACAACTCGCTTGCATCATGGAGATCTTTGGTCCACCTGACAGGCATTTAGTGGAACGCTGCACTCGGAAGAAGCTTTTCTTCGACAGTGTGGGCAAGCCGCGTGTGACTGTTTCGTCCAAGGGCCGTAGGAGACGGCCTTCTAGCAAAACGCTTGCGCAGGCTCTCAAGACGGATGACGAAGCTTTTCTTGACTTCGTGTCCCGCTGCCTTCGCTGGGATCCTGATCGACGTCTTAAGCCAGCTGAAGCTATCAATCATCCATTCATCACCAACATGCCGATGCACCAAAGGTCTGGCATTCCGGATGAGGCTCGTCGAACCGCAAAAGCAAGATCTACAGCCGCCTCGGCAGCTACGAATGGCACGAATCCAAGCCCGACGAAGCGTACCGCTTTAGCGTCCGCTCTACAGTCGACGCCCGTTCGCGAGCGATCTGTACGAGAGCAGTCTCAACCTGTCCTCCGCTCCACCGCGACTGCTGCTGCCGGTGGTGTGGTAGGCAGTCCACGGAAGACCTCGGTCGCTGTTGATCCTAGCCGGCGGCATTCCGCCGTCGCGACAGCAGGTAGTGCCGCCGCTCTTGCCGGCAATAAACGTACTAGCAATGGCATGACACTGGGGAATGGCAATTATAGCAGCAACCTGGCGCAGCTGGCAGCTAGCGGCGCCATGGCCGGCATCGCGCAGCCGCGAGAGGCACCTCGCGGGAAAATGTAAGACTAACAGTCTTGCAAGCTTGGAGGCTGGATGGGGTTGAAAAGCAGGTTCATGTACAGGTTGCAAAACATTGCCACCACGTGTTGGCTCAGGCGTTTTCGAGACCAATGGGAGAAGATACCTCGCACTGGTGCGCGGCAAAATAGGGATTGTGGCATATGCATTTTTGAGTTTCGGCAGGCGAGCATGGCATGAGAGGAGAGGAACTCAAAGCTACCTTATCATTATGTAGTCGGAGAAAAGCTACGTGTATGTGTATGATACAAGATGCGAGTTGAGTCGGTAGCAGTGATGGCCAATGTATGTGAATCTTCGGGAAGAGCTTGAGGCTGATGGCGTCCCAGTGACAAGTCTAAATAACATCACCGTAAAACAAGGCCCAGAACCGCATGTTTAGTACTTGCACGAGCCTCCCCACGCACATCATGAATGGTCAGGTTACCGGCTACCGACTCGCGAGATGTGCCAGCTGGGCAATATACCATGCCACTGCTTGCGCTGCGTACCATAGGCAGATCTCATCGCGGGCACAAAACACCACAGCAACTACTCCTTATACCACCCGAGCACCTCATCTGTCCTCACGACATGCGCGCGACTGGGAAACACGCTGCTCATCAGGACATCATGCACCTCGACACGCGAATCGGCGCATGCATCGCTCGCCACCGTGACCACAAACCCCGCGTCCGTGGCGGGCAGCACGGTGCTCAAGACCGCGCCGCCGGTCGCCAGCCCCGCCACGACCAGCGACGAGATGTCGCGGCGCGCGAGCGTGCCCTTGGCCAGGATCGAGTTCATCGCCGACACGACGCCGGGGTGCTTCGGCACGACCATCTCGTGCACGTGCTTGGCGTCGGGCGCGAGCTCGGGCGGGACCAGGGCGTCTGCGCCGTTGTCTTGGGTCTTGACGCCGGCGAGCATGTCGGTGATGCGCGCGGCGGCTTTGCACGTCGGCGCGGGCTCGCCGTCGAGGTCGACGAGCGAGTAGATGATCATCACCTTGTTCGCCAGCGCCCAGTCGCGCAGCTTGACGGCTTGGGCGACGGCGGAGGCGCCGCCGGGGCCGCAGCGGGTGATGACGAAGCGGTGGAAGTCGAGCAGGAGAAGCGCTGTGTTCGCGGCGTCGTAGTGTAGTGGCGAGGAGGGAGAGTCGCTGGGTGGAAGAGAGGCCATGTCGACGGTCTTTGGAGTGGTCAGGATGTGGTTTGTTGATGATGAGATTTCGATGGTCGTTTGCGGCGGAATATCCGGTCGTGACTTGCTTGGATTAAGTATCTCTTTCCGGCTCTGGAACAAGGCATACCGCCAAGCAGTGTGTTGCGTGGCTGGGTGGATCAAAACAAGGAAAGCTGACGAAGAGCAATCCGCAGAGAAGTTGGTTGTTGTCATTGGTGCATGCTTGGACTTACCGGACTTAGCTTTCTTGGACGCGACTGACAAGTAACGTAACCGGCTTCAGCTCCGATCCACGTGATGCTGACTTGCATGGCGCAGATGTTGGTCTTTCGACTTTTTCGACGTGCTCGACTGGATCAATGACTGGGCAATTGGCGTGGAGAATGCCGAGTGCTCCACATGGCTGTGGATGAAACGAGAGAAGGTCCACTTCTCGCAAGACTGGTCTTGATTTGGCAGGATATTGTCGTGTTGTCCGTTTCTGCTATGTCTGATTCATATCTGTCTGGGAGCTTTAGTAATGCCACCAGGCTCATGCGGGCATCAATGATAGGTATGCTGAAAAGAAGGCAGCAGTTATTCTGGAGTGGCGGCCGAAATATACCTGGGCGAAGTGTGGCAAGTACGTTCCGGGCAAAACAACTCCATTACGGAAGCTCTATGCATACCAGGCATATCCATTGTTCCAGCTGGCTCAACTTTGATGTTGTCTATAACAAATGTACAATGATGCAGCCCCAAAACACAGCTTCATCGCTTCTCTTTCCGACCACCAATAATTCGCTTGAAGTTGATCGTGCCGCGCGAATCGTTCTTCCGTCACTCCTCGTCATCAGAGACCTCTATGATGAGCGTAGAGTACGCAACCCATCACGCGATGGTGCAGTCGCTCGCTTGAAGCTCTGTGAAGGGCAGGTCAGCAAACCTCTGTCGACGCGCTCCATGACACCGTCTGTGCTCAAGCGAGGTATAGATTTTGACCTACGCTGTCGCATTCCTCCCAAGCGCGTCCGGCACCGAAACCCAATCCCGCCCACACTGGGAATGCTCGTCTCTTGAAAAGCAGCACAGAGAAGATGACACCGAAAGATGCGCCGAGTGTGCTTCGTATGAGGAGAGTGCTGAGGCAGTGGTCCCACTAATGAAAGAAGAATTGAGAAGTCAGCGCGATCGTCCTTGCAGCAGATCATTCCCAGCCAGATTGTTGGCCCATTTGCATGCGCGGCGGCATTCTTCGTGATTGTGTACCTTCTCGTTCAGCAGTGCCTCGCTCAATGGCCTTCCGGGACGAATGGGCGACGGGACTACCGGCGCGTTGGCAGATCGAGAGTCGGCCATGATGCTGGTCGGAAGCTGTCACAGGCGGGACGGGTATGTGGAATATGCGACTTGTCGTTAGCTTTGTCCTGGCGATCGTCGTCCTCAAGTCTCGTAAGGAGTTTGGGTGAGAGGCAGGAGAGCTTCAACTTTAGCTGTCGGCAAGATCCGAGCATGATTGTGCACAGACCAGGCGGTCCAACTTTTTTTGGAGGCCATATACGATCGGGAGCCATCTATGTCTACCTTTGCTTTGCACCACAAAGGAATGTGGTAGAATCTGCAAAGATGGGAAGACCGCTCGCTGCGGATAGTCCTTCACTGGACCGTCTGAAAGCTTTGAAGTCTTTGTCGAATTTCGATCTCCAGGTTCGGGAAGCGCAGCAGCTATGCACTCACAGCGCGCGTGCGGACATGATTCTGAAATGGCTGCTCGAACAAATGAAAGACTCAAACGACGCGGTCCGGACTGATCAATTCTGGAACCTGTTACAGTCCACCTTCCGGCTACTACCACACGATAGGATCGCAGTCTTGCTCGGGCCTAGCAGCATTCTTGCCATTGTGGAACGGGTCCTAATTGGTGAAAGAATTTCTAGCGAGGTCTTCCAGGGTATCGCTGCTTCCCTGAGATTGCTTCTCGAGCTATCCAGCAGCCCTAAAGGTGTCTCCATCAAGGCTGTTCTGAGTCTTGACGCCACAGCAGCAGCAAATTTCGTTCAAGTCTGGATGCGCCAATGCTATTACCAGGCCAAGGACGCGAGCCAGAATTCAAGTATTGCTGTAAAGATCTGGCACCTACGATCAGCTCACGCAGACGAGCACAAGCTCTTTTCCGAGAAGTGTTTCCTGTGGACTACCGCAGTTCTGGCCAAGTCATCGCCACAATCGATACGGACCTCAGTTAAGCGGAAGCGGAACAGGAGCGTTCTTGCGGTCGACCAGGAGTTAGAAGCACTCATCGCGAGGCATATCATCCTGCCAGCTCGAGCGTCCTATCTTGATCTCCAGGACCAAAAGCCCACAAATCGGTCACACTCGGACCAGATACAGCAGTTGGGACTTCGACAGCTGTTGGCGCCGTACAAGTCTGTTGACGAGTCGCTGCTGACTAGCCCATCATTCGAATCGACATGGTACACCGGTATACCTATTCTGCTGAACCTAGCGCTACGATGTGTCCCGGTTCCCACACTGAGGCATCGATTGAAGGAGAAGCCTTGGGTGGAGTTTGTCTTTTCATGTATCGCAGACTGTATCGGCCTAAACGATACCACCAAGGCAAAGACAGAGAATGCATATACTACACTGTCTGATATGCTCTCTGTGATTGGGAAACGGACGACCTTATCAACAGAGACACTTAGGAAAGTACTACGTGCATCGGTTTTCGACGAACAAGCCAGCCAAAATGGTACCAGAGACGTTGTCGATAGCGAAGCCACAACAATGGTCTCACGAGAGGCAGTAGTGAACAGAGCGCTATACAAGATCATCGAGCTTGACGCTTCTGTGTTCCTCGAGAGAACCTTGCTGGAAGACCTCTATGCTTACTTGCGTAGCTCTCGTAATTTTGAGGCCAGTAATCAAGCTACTGATGTCGAAGCGACGGACATTGCGTTACTGGGTGGAACACTCCAAACACCATACGCAGTGCAGAGATTCGTCCTCGCCCCCATCTTGCGCGCGTTCGCTTGGGAAAGAAAAGTCACTGAATTCGTCGATGGGTGGTCTGTACAGCTACAAGAGTGCGCCGAGCTAGAGATCCTTGCCGCTTGGGAGGGCCTTGGAGATGTGTTCGCAGCATCGATGGAAACAATCTTGACAGAGCAACAGATTGTGACCCTCTTGGACGACTTCATGGCCAAGCTGGAGACAAATCATAGCTCAGGCGATGCTATCGTCAAGACGGATCTGACGGCCGCAGTCAGTATTCTTGGATCGATCATCAGAGGGGTGCAGAGCGAGCAACTGCTCAATGCCGTGCATGAGAAGGTCGGCATCTTACTAAAGAATTTACTACGACTGCTCCAGTCCAACAACGAAGAGATGCAAGCGCCGAAGGTCAAGCACAGTCAGATCTGGACACTATGTACTTCTGCCTTTGAGCTCTGGTACCCTAAGATGGCCAACGCAGAAGATAAGACTACTGTGCTCGACTCCTCCATCGGGCAACTATTCTCCGTAAATCTGGTTCACCAAGCTCTAGCAGTCTCGTACGTCTCATCAACGACATCACCGAGCCAAAGTCGTGACTTCACAGCAGCACAGCAAGCCTGTACACTTCTGATATGCTTGTGCTACCATTTAGGCGGGTTCGAGACGAGTAAGTTGGCCGTTCAAGCCTTGATGAAACAGCTCGTAAAGCGTACACGTCAAGATCTGGTTGCTTTGCCGGGAATATTGCGCCACCCATCCACGATAATGTTGATGAGCGACAAGCAACGAAGAAGCTTTCTAGACGAGGTCTTCGATCGATACGAAGGATCAGCAAACGACACAACCCTGACCGCAGTCATACGCGCTCTGTGTGGAATGACAGCTACCCTGCCTATCTCTGCGGCTCGACTCTTGGTTGACGGTATGATTGCTGCTGTATCAAGACGGACGAGTGTAGCTGGTGGTAATGTCAACCATATACCGATGATTGCGGTTCTTAACGCCTTACCGTCGCATGTCTTGACCAAGTTACAAGCTGGGACCATTATCGACGCATTGACTGAGCATCATGATCCACTTGTGAACAATGAAGGTGTGCAGCTCGTGTCTCGTCTGAGCTTGATCATCAGACTTCTGGCAGACAAAACTCCGAATGCAAGCATATGTACCAGTGCTGCTTCGTTCTGGAGTCTGGCAGAACTAGTGGGCGACAGCGTTGTAAAGTCCAATGATCACACCGGCGAAATATATGTCTTCTTTTCTCGCCTAGCTTGCCTGGTCATGAAGCAGCTTCTCGAAAGCCAGTCCCGCGAAGAACCTCGAAAGGTCCTACAGGAAGTGATTGCCGGCATGAAACAGACGATCTTGAATGCTCGCACTAAGCTCAAAGCCAAACGTCCAACGATGTCCATGAACCTCCTCGGCATTTTGGGACTTTCTGACGGAATATTCCAAGCTTTTGGAAACCGTACGAGTCAAGAGATCAAAGACATAGTGTTTCAACCTGCACTGTTTGAAGAATACCTCGACTTAGCCTCATCCTACCTTACTAGCTTTCGAAAGGCCTCAAAGGAGGTGGACTACAGCGATTCATGGACATCTCACCTGGTCGAATCGTTGATCTCACTACAGATCAGTCTTCAATCGATGAACTTGAGACCCCAAGCGGAACGCATACACCAGACTCTCAACAGAGATTTGACAGAATCGCCATTGATTTCGAAGCTCGGACTGCCTGCAGGGTCCATGCAAGATACAACTGAATTAGCGAACGAAGCTCTACAGGCCCTGGTCCGCGAAGTAAGACCGCAGCAAGCTGCACACGTGGTTGCCAGACTCAGAGAGCTATGCATGATCCAACTCACCTCGGGTCAACGAGCGGCCGTCCTTCAACACCTGCTCTCAGCTGCGAAACTTGAGACAGCGGTGTCAGCGCTTACACTGGTTGATGCCGTGCTGTCTACCATCCAGAAGAACGATGAAGCAGATGAAGACTTCTCTGGTAAACAGACTGTTTTGCAGACGGCCCTGCACATTGCGTTGAATAGCAACAACGCAGCTAGTCAGCAAGCTACACTGCGCTTGATCACCACCATCCTTCGTGAAAAGCCCTTTCTTACCAATCAATCGACAGTAGAGTCAACACTAGCGTGTCTACAAGCTCTAGCCCGCCACCAAAGCATCGAGGGCGTAGTATACTTGGAACTATGCAGTGGCTTGACGCTTCTGCTCCAGCAGTACAGGTCGCGGATCAGTGACCGTATGCACCTTGTCATTGAGCTGCTGCAAGCACTCTTCTCTGCTTTGTTCCCGAGCACGAACGGCAGACATGTCTCAACTACTGGTGCTTCGAGGCCGCCGACATCTCGCCACGCTCAAGCTCTAGCGAGAACTTTACAACTACTCTGCGACCCTCCAGCCGCTCGACCTAATTCGAAGTCTGTCGCCAACGTCTCTCTTGTTGACTCTGCTCGACGGGCTCAGGCACAAGTGGGTCAGTACATTCCCTACGTCTTGCATCACTACTGTACTCAAGTGCTCTCTGGATCTGCTGCGCCTGGCGTCAGAGATGCCCTGAAGCCTGGCCTTTGGGCGATGATCGAAGCAATGGAGATTGGCGACGAGTCTGCTGTGAGAACGCTCAGCGGGGCAATGAGCGTCAGCGAAAGAGCTGTGTTAAGAGGCTTGTATGAGGAGTGGAAGACGTCGGGAAAATGGAGTGGTAATTAGAGGAAACCATTCCATGCCGGATTTGACACCAACCAAGCAACAGAGCCGCCTTAATGTTGGTGGTTGACGATACGTTGAGAGTGAGTCAATCAGGGCTCTCGATTTCTAGTATCACAGATGTAATGTATGTACAAAATATGTGTCAAAGACCCTCTGGAAATGATGAAGTGGTAGCCAGCTTAGCTAGCGCATGAAGCTACATGTCATTATACTGCCTACCTTACACTATGCGCTATCTGCGAGACTTAGGATCTTACAACACTGCCTGACATTCTCCTACGCAGCGAGCTTCTCTAAGATCTGAACCGTCTCGTCAACATGACTGAGGAAAGGGGAATGATCCGCTTCCATCGTTTCGAAAGACCAATCTCCGGGCCGAACGCTCACAACGCCTTGGACCAACATCTTCTGCATGTCCAATGGGGACGTGATGTCTTTAGTGGTGTGGATATATGTCTTTGGCACATCGATGTCCCAGCAGGAGTCTTTGACTGTTGCCAAAGAGTCTCGCGGTGACTGTGGCTTGAAGTGCGTGGCCCAATGTTTTTGCGAGGACTCATCTAGCTCGCTGAAAAAAAGACTGCTGCACTCCGTTGCTGGGTTCAAGATACCCTTCTGTCAATGAATTGTGAGCATGTGGATTTGAATCCTCACCGAGCCCACAGGAACTTACCTCTGGGTCAAGCTCGGCCCATGGTGGCAACCCACCACCAAGTGTTGCCACCATCGTGGCATCCTCAGGTATGAGCAAAGCCGCAACGAAGACAACCCGCTTTACTCCACCAGCTTGAGTACCTCGCGCTGATTTCTCAAGTCCCTTGACTGCCATGGAAGAGACGAAACCGCCGTAGCTACAGCCAACAAGGACAACCTCCTTGCCAGCGGCTACCAGTTCCTGGAGCTTAGATCGAATGAAGTTGACTGACTCAAGCGGAGGGGCAGTCCCAGCATCGTCGCCAACGCCAGGTAAGGCCAGAGCCATGGCTTCATGGCCACGAGCGCTCAGTGCTTCCACAATGGGCTCGAAGTGAGGAGGACCCTGGAAAGCGCCTGGCACGAAGACGAAGACCGGTGTTGACGTGGCCATTTTTAAACTTGTACGAAACGATTGCGACCTCAAGGACCTTCTCCAGAACAACTGGAGAATAGAACAGGAATCATTCTTGGTGGTGATGTTTGGTTCTTGCGGCACAGTCGAATGTGATGTTATGTCATCAACGCGATCAGATGCGTGGGTGAAACCAACATGAGAATCTAAGTTCTGAACTGCAGCTCAGCTGGCCCCCACCCCTGGTTCAGCTACCGAATCCTACCGACGTCCCCCTGGCATTCAATTCCCGGTCGATCCGGTGGTATCAATAATCCTTCACACACGGCCACACGATGCGGATTCTCACTATTATACGGCTCGAACGGAACGAGTTCGTAGGATCGGGGCCCACTCACTCCGACTGCAGCTTACGAATGATTCTCACTGACTACCTAATCGGTCTCTTTCCACACACTTTCCCAGCCCTCTCAGTCACACCGTGGCTCCTACGCAGACCTTCCCACGTCCTCGAGCCGAGCTACCACGACCTGGAACGTCTGCGTCACTGCGGCGCCCTTCCTGATCTCCACCAAGGCTCCCTTGATCAGCTGCCGGATTGCCGACGCCTGTTGGCCCGACGGATCACCCTTGTCGAAGTGCACAGCCAACTCTTCTGCAACCATGCACCACGTTTCCATCATCATCTGCCTCTGCCACGTACGCTCATGCGGCCGATCGAGCTTAACCATGCTGAAGCCTGATTGCTGCAAGATTTTCGGGAGATCTCCGATCCAACTGCATCATTCTCAGCCTTCGGAGACATGGCCACCAGCTTTGCTTTACGTACCTGCACGGCCGAGTATTTCTCGAGATGGCTGCTAAGCGCTCTAGATGGGGCATTGGTGATCCTGCCTCGCTGCTTGACTCCTGTGCGAGCAGATCGTACTCATCCCACTGAAGGATGCCACCAGGCTCTAGTCCATTGTCAGCACTGTCTCGGTGTGGAGGATCATGTGGGTCATACTGAGTAGCGCCTTGCAATGGGCGATGAAGAGACTGGGATCGTTGTCGCTGACTGCAGCCTGCAGCAATCGAACGTGCACCACATCAAACTTCTGTTGCAAATCCTCTGGGACTGGGCCTGTGGCGTCCAAAGCATGAAGGCTGACATTTGCAGGGAGATGTCTCGCAGCCGTGAACTGGTCTGATGAGACATCGAACCCTTTCAGAATTGTGGATCGCGGCAGCTTTGCCTGAATATCACACAGCCAGATACTTGGCATGTTTCAGCAATCCCTTCGGAGCAATACCAGAATCAGAATGTACAGACATACCCTGTGCCTGTGCCGACATCCGCGATATGGATCGACTCCGCATCAGTAGATAACGCTGCTGGGCAGAGGTTGTAACCTAGGGCCTCTTTCCACTGGTAGTGCTGCAGATTGAGCCTGGAATGATGTCAGCCACTTGAATACTTCACACGAATCTGCAGAGGCCTGGAATCTGACCTTATTGACGATATGTAGTCTCGGTCGAGAAAATATCCTGCTTGGGCCATGACGGCAGCGTTATGACCCAGAAGATCTGCGCGAGAACAGAAAGCAGTCGATCTCTTTGGTATGAACACAGTTGGTCATGCAAAAAGAGAGAGCAGGAATCGGCATTTCGGCTGTTCACCACACATTTGAAATACCTCTCGGGCTGCACAATCCTTCCAGGATTGGAGCGTAGCTACACCAGCCTCATGGCTGACTCCCATATCCACATATTATGCAAGTCAGCCCGAGCGATCCTGAAAGATCACCATGAGACCGGTGGGAACAGATCTGCCGAATCCTCTGCCTGGTCCATCCCAACAAAGCCTACATCAGCTTACTGCTGCTTCACGTCATTGATGTACGATGTCTTCATCGATGAATGTTGAAGACGCCCTAGCAAGTGTGTTTGAGTATCTCACCTGTCACTTTGAGCCGGTGAGTACGTTGTCAAGATGTTGGAACACTGATTCTCATATTTTGTCTGTTGTCTTATTTTACAGCCCGCTTTCGCATAGCTTCGTCATGTGGCGAGCTTACGTGCATACTCGCTGAGCAGGATCACAGCCATTATCGAGGCATATCGGATGTTCCCACTCGAAAACCACCAGGCGCAGTCCTCTGGGCTTGAGAGGTCAACCATTTCCACCACTTGTACAAGTGCGATGCCTAGGATCAGGCTACCCACCACGAAAATCGGGCCGGCTGCAACAAAATATCCCGTTGCCGCAAAGGATGTCCACTGCAATACCGCCAAGATTCGTAAAAATATTCGTGCCCGGGCTCCGAATAATGTCATAGGAGAGCCTATGCCGATTTTAGCATCGTCGGCTACATCTTGCGCAGAGTAGATTGTGTCGATGATCACATTCCAGGCGAAGCAAGAAGTGTATAGACTGGCGCCGGCTGCGAGGTACTTCCACGGTAAGTCCACAAGGTCTGGCTGGTCCAAAGCTGGGAGCGCGAGGACGATTCCCCAAGCGGCTACCAGGCCCAAGACCAGCTGGGGAAAGTATGTGAATCTCTTACAGACCGGATAAAGCATAATCAGGGCAATTGATGGGACTCCCCAGTAGAATGCCCGAAGCGAGAAAAGCTTGATGGTGAGCATAGCGCCCATGCACAGCTGCAGCAGGGCGAAGACAAGTGCTTCCATCGTCGAGAGAGCGCCACGCGCTAATGGCCTGCCGCGGGTCCTCAATACCTGGCGATCGAGGTCTTGATCGATGATGTCGTTCCATGTGCAGCCTAGACTGCGGACGAGAGTGGATCCCAGCAGCAATTTGAGATTCGTTGTAAACAGGACCATAGGCGAAAGGCGTGCTTCGACCATGATTGCAACCAGTAATGTGCCACATAGACAGGAGAAGTATAGCAAAAGAGAGCCGGTGGGCTTCTCGTAACGGACCAGCTCAGCGTAAGGCCGCCATCGCGATTGCTTCAACTCAGGCAATTCCAAAGTTGTTGCTTCGGTCGTGACCTTCTCCATCTTTTGGTTTTGGTCCATCTTTCAAATGTAGCTGATAAGCGTGGGAAAGGAATGTGATAGATCGCAATCCGGTGCGCGGCCTCGTGGCATTTTTGTATCATTTTGTGACATAAGACTGTCCACGGTCAATACGCTCGACACGGTCCAGAGCGGCCTCACCAACATCATTTTCCTGAATCCAGCGCTGCGCCATCAATGTTCAGCAACAGGTAAGCTGAGAGCCAACTCGACCGGTTGTAGGCTAACGATGTGATGTTGGGGGCTGAAACCCTCGTGGCTGATTACTACCAGCCACGACCCCTGCTACTGTACATAAAATGATCTGACCTCAAACTTTATCGCTTGCAGGAGGCCCCTGCTAGAATGTGATGCCGAAGTAAGGTAGCATTACATCGTATCAAGATACCCTGTCGTATGAGTCCATGGATGATGCAAGAGGTCCCGCCCCTCCTGGCCCGATACCCAACAGCATATGCCTTGCATGATTATGTGTCAGCCATGTGAAGCCGACCAGAAATATAGTACGTCTGTAAGATTGCTGCGCCCTCCTTCCGGTGTACTTGCTAAAGATGTCGACCATACCAGCTGAATGCCTGGACGTCGCGGGCGCTACGTCGGTTGTAGCAGTCGAGACATGCTTCACCACAATCATCGTCATACTCAGCTTACTGCGATTGTATGTCCGAACATATCTTCGCTCCATTCTCGGCTGGGATGACGCTTGCATTGCCGTGGCCGTGGTATGTCCCTTTGCGTGCCGCCACTCCTGCCACTTCAGCTATGATTAACAGGTAGCATCTCTAGGTGCTTTACCTTGCAGTCTACGCCATTGACTTGCAGGAGGTGAACTGGGGACTTGGACGACATACAGAATGTCTCGCATTTGCGAATGTGGTCAAACTTGGTCGCTATCAGTACATCTCAGAGGTGCTCTTGATCACTTCGTTGCTGTTCTCCAGATGGTCGATCTGTTTGTTCCTGTTGCGGCTCTTCAAAGTCAATAAGTCCGCCAGAATCATGATTTACACCATCATGTTCATAGTCTTCGCCTTCAGCGCTGCATCTGATGCAATCATCATCCCGCAATGCACCCCAAGGGCCAAATTGTGGGATCCATTGCTACCAGGTCATTGCTGGAGTTCCGACACCCAGCTGGCTATTGGTTATTTCAACGGTGGTATGATGCGTCTCCATGATGCTCGGCCATTGGGATGAGGCTAACAGGTGCACTTAGCCGTATCTATCTTCTGCGATCTCGCCTTGTCTGCCATGCCCACCTATTTCCTATGGACCATACAGATGAGGCCAAAGCTCAAGTTGGCAGTATGCTGCCTGATGGGGCTGGGCGTGATGTAAGAAGTGTCTTGTGTGGCCTCAGTGAGAGCTGACCGTGCTGACCATATACCCGCGCCAGCACTGCCATTTTCGCTCTCGTGAGAACTATCCTGCTTCGTGACATCAAGGGCCTGGATGTGACTTGTATGATGACTTTCCCCTCGTGACGAGGCAGCCGCAGAGGATGACTGACATACCTATCTCGCAGATGACTTGACCAATGTCACGATTTTCGCAGTGTAAGTGCGAACCATTTGCTCTCCTGATGCTCCTGCTGACCATGCACAGTCTTGAACAGGCACTCGCGATCATTGTCGCGCACATACCAACCCTCCGACCTCTCTGGTCTGACTTGAATATGGCTCGTAGCAGACCACTAAACTCTAACATCAGCGAGCAAGGCTTAGTACTTAGCAATGGTCTTCGCCGCTCTACCGGCAATTTCGATGTATCTGCTAAGAGCGATAATTTCTCTGGCACCCGTTCGTATCTGCGGAGTGATGGCTCACAAGCCGACCACAGTGCACATCATGTGCCACTCGACGACAATGACATAAGAAGGCAGGTTGACATTCAGGTGACTAGGCAGTAGTCCAGTGTATGTAGACGATGATAATAGACATTTTGCTGCCAGATCTTGCTCATGAGTGCGGATCTGTTCTCTGCGTGCTGATCTGGCTGCTATCGTAATAGCCATCTAGTATAGCGGAATAGTTCTGAGTGTTGCTGTGAAAAGGTAAGCTGCGAGCTCCTTTGACTACATCACAGAAGGAATGGAGATGGACTAAGGTCATCATGTGCATCAATCTTTGTTCAGGGCTGGTGACGAAGTGCAGCATCTCGATCCAGTCTCATGGAGGCGGCTTTGATTCCGCAAGTGTCGTTGACCTCATCCTGCAGTTCCATAGTGTCAAGATCGATAAATATCCAGATCAAACAGCCTATAATTCTTCGTGGCCCGCGAAGCTGGCGAACCGGAGATACAGCAGCAAATGCTGTGCGTTTCGCGAAGAGAAGTATGCCTACTTGCAAGAGCTAGCTCGAGGCTGCTGGCCAGAACATGGGTTCCTCGATTGAACATATCTACATCAGTTATCCGGCATTTGGAGCAGTCGACTTCGAGTAAGACTCCTAGTCGGGCGGCCGTCTCGAGCAAGCATGCAACCGATGGTACTAGGGAAGATGTTCAGGGCGGCACAAGGGGCCTTGCCATTATGGGCATTGTCTCTGCGTCCTCGCCCACCCAGACCACAGTACAGCAGTTATTGGATAGGATACCGGCCATCGCCAGTCCCCTGAATGGATTTGGCGAACGCGCGAATCTTACCATACTGTTGACACCATCTTTCGCTCAGAGTGCTCTGGATCGCGACCTCCCTCTCGACATCATGCGTCGCCTACAGAATGGTGATGCGTCGCACCCCCTACAGCCGAGCGCCTACACGACCGCTGTGGTCGACAGACTTCCGTCCGAGTCACTTCCGGCCGGCACGGAAGGCCTGGCTTACATGCTGCGCCCAGTACATGCATACAAACCAGACCAAGAGAAGAACAAGGACCCATATAATGTTAATGCACAGACTCCTGGGACTATCGGCTTTTCTCTCAATGGCATTGGTCGTGACAAGGACCGGGCCCTTCAATTCGAGCTGCCGCTTGCACAGACCATATTCTCTACAGGCTATGTCTCGACCATGGTATCTGGACTTTTCTCCTACGACGGGGATACATTACGCAGATTGGATGAACCGCAACTTCTTCACGGACGTCGAGAGATTCCACTTCCTCGCATAGCCGACAATGATGGATACAAGCTCGGGGCTCCCTTGCTACCGCTCACGCCATTTCGAGTCATTGGCAAGTCGATGGGAAATATAGTGCGCACCTTGTCAGCTTCTTTGCCAGGCATTCCTGCCTCAGATATCGACTCATCGCAGCCTGCTTCTCAAGAACTGGAAGCTGCTGTTTCAGCATACTTCAAAGCTCGTGATATACCACCCACTGCTGTAAATGTCTGGGCATTAATCACACCAGACCGGAGAACCCTGAAGCCGTCCGATCATGAATCACATCTTCATCAACTCAGCATGCAGCAAATCACGAGTACATGGACATCTGGGATGTCTGTCAGCGCTCTTGGCGGCATGATCAAACAGCTCATCGGAAAGGGAAGTCGGGTACATCGTGTACTTTCTGGTGGTGGTGGCTGGGGTAAGAAAGCTGGCCTGCTCTCTCTGGATCCTGATCTGAAATACAGCACACGAACTTTAAGAGGTGATGAAGGATGGAATTTCGACTTCCAGACAGAGGACGATAATTTTTACACGGCACAAGACATGGAGCATCAGCAAAAGCAGGCCCTTGGTACCATTGTGGAGGAAGGTGAGGAAATTATGTTCTTCATTGCACCCGACGTATCAACTCCCAGTGACTTGCGGGGACCCTTGGAACTCCTTCCTCATTCGACCGACTCAATGGTCCAGCTAGCAATATTCGGCGTGATACCATCCACAGTCGATACCTTACCTGGGTTGACTTCCACTCGGGGCGAAATTAATGACAGCGGGATCGTGCATACTTCCGGACTCTTCGGACTCTTTTCCGAGGGAGGTATGGCCTTCGAGGCACGTGCAGCTGGCGCGAACCCAGTCAAGACCAAATTCGATATCCCAGGCGCAAGACTAACCATCAAGTTTGTACCATCTATGAATGAACAAAGCCGAAAGCCGTCCACAGGTCACGAGGAAAATTCACGCTCATTGCTCCCACATAAGCGTACGGAATTGAGCAATGAAGGAGCCAGAAATCCTCTTGAGGGTAGACAGCGAAGCCCTGTGACTTGGGCGTCAAGACAAAATCAGCCCAAGCTTGGCATTGCGGATGTTGCCTCGTCGAAGTCTCAAGGGCCGGGTGTTTCTGCGATCGATAACGCCGTCAAAATTTCGGAGAAGACACATACGAGCTCAGCCAAACCAGCAACAAGGGCAGGCGCAGCTGTGCGAGCAGAGGCTGAGGATATCACTACAGATCGTTTCTCTACAAACGTTGTAGCTCATCAAGGAGAGCAGGACCGGACAGGGCACCGGAGTGGAATTGTGACGAAAATTTACCTGCCCCCTAAGCTGCTGATGCGTAAACATTTCACCAAATCTGCTACATTACCAAGCGCGCGCATTTTTGGTCACGTACGACCTTCCAACGCAAAACGGACGGACTCAGCTGGAGAGTCCGACTCCAATCTGAACACCGCCATCAACACAGGCAGAGATGGTGAAGTTGATTCTGAGCCCGTTGGCCAAGACGACCTCGACCTTGAGATCTTGGTTGGACAGGCTCTTGGACAGAAAAAGGTGGTCAGAAAAGTCAAATCGTTGGCGAGAGGCAAAGAACAGCACACGACTGAGGATGTCTTTGCCGGTGCACAGCGTCCCAGTCATGAACGCGCAAAGGCGCAGCAACTCGTACATGATGACGCTAAATGACTAGCCGCTCGACGTTCATTTGCGCAAGTGCACAAAATGAACTATAGCACTTCTTCAAAGTACTCAAGGACATCCGGCGCAACAGCAAAACCCTCAATTCAGGTTGACGATTCTCGGCTTCATGGCTCTGTGCAGGTCGTGCATAAGCACGCCCCTGTCAGTGAGACAGAAGCATCAAGACTTGTTCCTCACCAGGAGACGACCACACTAAGCTCAGAATCACCAAGACATCAAGCGATCACCAGAATACGCACCGATCGTAAATCACAAAGGATCGAGAACATGATCAATCAAGCTAGAATGAGCGGGGTTGATGCGCGAAGCCTCATCATGAAGGACTCGAAGCTGAGCGCGAGAGACAAGGCGTACGCCACGAATCTTGCTAGGATCCAGAATCTCGAGATTGAGGAGGAAGCTGCAAGACAACGCTTTCGACGCGGCTATGCGCCGCGGATCCGCCAGGTTGTGCAATTGCCCCGGTATACGCCCATACGGCATGTCGCCGAGTCTGAAGCAAAATACAGCCAAAGACAAGAAGAAGCGAGCCTCAAAGACGAGTTGCAAAGGCGTTGCACAATGGATCATGGCACGGAGGTGCCTGCTGCGTCCCGGGAGAAACAAGTTAAACACGACGGTTGGCAGCTTTTGCAAGACCTGAGTTCTAGTGGAGGCGATGCCGATATGTCGAGGATGGCATCCCTCCCCGGCAAGGTCAAGCAGCCACGAGGCTTTGACCGCACGAAGTTGCAAGATGACGTACACGCGCTCCTGGCGAACGCGAAGAAGTCGGCGCAGGCCGGTGCGTCACATCTGGAGCAGGATCATCCAGATCATGCTGATGATTGGCGACGTCTTGACTTCTCTAGAACCTCACAAGACAGTGGGGACAATGAACAGGATGCAAGGAAGAAGTGGCGACGCTGATGACAGGCAGATAGTTTCGATGCCCCCGTTAAAACATTCCTTGGGCTTCGTGTTGCCATTCTGCGGATTATAGCGTGCTAAGGGAACATTCATCTAGTAGATTTGGGGATGCAGGATCTCGATTCAGTGATTTTCCGTCTTGTATAGATATATGTACTCAGAAGCAATGTACAACTACCGCAACACTTTCTTTCAGCGCGAACAATGCAGTCTGTCTGAGCGACATCGTCGACCTTCATCTGTAGCCTAGCAACCACGTTCGCAGTGAGTCTCTACTTGCTCCACCCAGCAAGGAAGGTCAGCGACGGGAGGCGTTGCATTAGCTCTGCACGCCGAGCACGCAAATCCGCCCGCCAGCCTTGCACGCATCGCCTGTCCATCCGAAAAGCAGAGTGACTCTGCAAAATGCCATACGCGCTGACAGGTGTTGGACATCGGCCGTGCTCATGGCCAACAGTTCTCCTACATCTCGACCTAGTAGATCCGTCCACGCGCGATCGCTGAGCAGTAGTTTCCCACCTGCGATGCAGCCGGTCTCGTCAATGACTTGCCCTAGAATGCGCGGGTTGGGGCGGAGCTGGACGACCTTCTCACATCCTCTACAGACTGCCGTGATGGCATTGGCGTACAGGGGCATGCTGCAGCATTCTCCTGCGCAGAGCATGTGGCGCGTCCAGCAGTCAAGGAGCCGCGACTCCATGATGATGACGCTCAAGTAGCCCTGGAACGTATCGTGCGGCGCTATGCGTGCGAACTCGTCCAGATCGCCCAGGGTATAGAGGCACCGCACTGGGCCGGAAACCAGACTGCTGTAGTCGAAGACTCCGTCAGGGAAAGGTGGGTTGATGGCATCACGGGAGCGCTGGCGGAGAGCCCATGTACGTAGCCATTGAGCGTCGGGCATGATGGGGTCGATGTCGACGATTGTGGAGGCTGTAAGGCTGAGGTAAGGCTGAGGATGGGCATTAGACACGGTCAAGTACTAATTCTTGGAGCGACTTACCAGTCTTCCTGGTTTGCATGCTGGTGCTTGCAGAAGCAGAACTGTTTCATCAACTTTCCAGCGTGTACCCGTATCCGAGGCACTGCGGTCCTCGCCATCTTCGGACGATAGACTGTTGAAAGGCGAATTGGCTGCGATGGCCCACAATCCTAGAGTGGCCTCACTCGTGTCGTCGTGTACATGGATATTGACGTTCTCTGTCACGCTGCCGTCTTTGCGTGTGACTACAGGATCGTCAGAACAAGCACACGAATTGCATCGTACTCAATCCTTGCTACCTTGCTTCCGGGGGCCAATTTTCTTGACAACAACGACCACCCTTGCCCCAACTACATCAAATCCTCCCTCGACGAAATTCTTCAAGGTCATTAATCGCTCCAGAGGTTCGCTCTGGCGAAGACCTAGGGGCTTACGACACATGCTGCCGTCATCGCTGTTGTCGTGTACCATCAGATGGCAAGTCCGATCACGTTCCGGGAAGACGGAAGCGAACAGCGGTGCACTGGCACTGGATAGTTTACCATTCTCCCCGTTGCTGACTGTTCGCAATGCTTAGAGCCCGCGGCGTGGTATGTCTTCGATGTGAGCTCACCGTGAGTTGTCCAGATGGACAGCAGCGATCCCAGCTTCAAGAGAGGTTTGTGGTGGGCATACCAACATCGTACCTTGTCGGTTCGTCACATATCCCAGCGAATGTGAGGCGAGACTAGACTCACTGTGATGGTGCCTGTGTCGTCTTTGACACAAAGCTTGACGCATCCTTTCGCACTGCGCGGTGTCTTCGGAGTATTCATGGTGTCGTAAAGGCTCGCTACACGACCCATGAACGTGACAGCACCTGGTCCAGCGTGTACCTGACATATGTCGAGATCAGCATATTCTGTAGCCGGTTGCCAGGTATTCAGAGGTCTTGGCTTGGTCGCATCTTCAAGCTCCAATGCCGTGAAGCCATCTCCTATCGGCGCTTGAGAAGAGCTAGAGTCAGGTGCTACGGATTGTTGCTTATGAGGAGAGGTCTGAGGAGTGGGAGGGAAATAGGACTGAATTGAGGCGGATTGCTTAGCCTTCCCACCCATATTTGCCGAAGATATACAATGAACGAAGTGACACGAATAGTCGTGGATGAGAGGCTGAAGAGACGTGTGAAGTCTGTTCTCGTGTGACCCAAAATGGTTGCAGTGCGGTTCTGGCCATCACGTGCATTTTCGCCTCCAGACTGCAGTGCATGCGTGAGCCTTACCGCTTGATAGCGTTCATAGTCTTGCAACGTGCAGATGCTGCCGGTTACTGGGTATGCTTATGTTTCGCTGGGAAGTCCAATTGCCGTGCCAAAGTAGCGACGGAGGGTGGTCTCATACCACCAAATCAAATCTGCTCAACCTCCTTCGGTTGTGTAGATTGTGCTCATGCCTTCCTGGCCAAGCGAGCAGCTTAGCAAGGCATGAGTTCTTGGTGTGCATGCCATCATATGCGTCCATCCTTCTTTGAAGCCTCTTCAAGTGTCATCCCTCCACTCTCCAGCAAGCTTGGCCCGGGCCTCCAACTCCCTCCTCAGATATGCAGCCTGCTCTCCAGCACCCCCATCCATTTCATCATCCTCGCCTCGAGGTGCCATAGTCGCCAAGCAGGTCTCCTGAGCCCTTGTCGCAATCTCCTCCCACTCTTCCATGTCAAACTCCCCCGAACTTTCCGAGAGCAGCAGGTCGCCCTTCGCGCTATACGTGAATGCATGCACACTGCTGCACAGCGCTAGAGTCTTCTCCGTCGGCTCCAAGATTACCTCGCTTGTAGGAGTGATGGTGGCTAGTACACTGCTGATACTTGTCGCGAGCGGTAGCCCAGCATCGACCAACGCCAGAAAACTGGCATTGAGTAGACTAGGAAGCACTGAGATATCCTTGACCCCAGCCTTGAGCTTCACGTCTGTCGGCTCATTTATAATCTGTAGCGTGATCTGCACCAGTGTTCGCGGATACATATGCACTAGCAGCACGCTCCGCACGACAGAAGCCACTATGCTTTCTACCCATCTTTCTCGTGGACCGCCTACGCCAGCAAAAGGCCGCAGGTTGACCTCAATGGCCGCTTCTTCAGGTAGTTCGTCGCGGCGCTGCGCTTCCACTGGACCGTTGACGCCGGCGAGGATGGTATAGAGGCTGTCGGAGATTTTGGCGGAGCCATCAGCGCGCCGCAGCGGGTGGTGATCGATGTCAAGGCCCATGTCGACTTGTCTTGTCACTATGATGCCTCTGCGTCCAGAAGCAGCAGTGAAATTTGGTATGTATAGCACAGGCATAATGACGAAGTTTCGGCCTGAGGCAGGCAAAACCCCTCCTCTTTACATGCCATGCATGTTCTCAGCCTGCGATATGAATGTCTTTTCTTTCCCTGGGAATTTATGACTGCCCGCGGCTACATTATATGCCGTGCTACCATCAGGAAAGGTACGCCCCAAAAGATCTCTGTCCTAAGTTGTCGGGATCGACAATAATCGTGCTCCGCAACTCTCCAAGCACATCAGCGCGGGGTCCTGAGATGCAGACTCGAGCACAGCTGAAGTCGTTCGGCAGGGCATGTAGGCGTATAATCACGGAGCATAGATATCACTTATGGAGATGATCATGATGCTGCCTATCTGTCTTTCTCTACGGCAGCAACAATGCGCCACGACATCAATGTTTGCAAATGGAGACAACATGCAAAATGCATTTACTCGTGATCCCCGAACCCTATGTTTGAGGACTCAGGTACATCAACACCAACCCGGGCATTGTTCCGAAGGTCGCCAAGTATATACCTTGCCACAAAACTATCTCTCATGTGGTGTGACCTGCCAAGGAACGATCGCTTGGAGTTCGCAATTGGGGCTTGCGAGGATTGCAGTGGCTTCGATGTATGTGCTACGCGGATGTAGACATGTGTACCTGAGCTCGGCATAGCTCTACAATTGCAGGACTTGTCACATGTCAGCTCAACAGTATGAGAAGACGCAACCTCGATGATGCTGCAGCCAGGCACCTGCGCATATCGATTGACAAGGATCAGGACGGTCCAGCGAGAGGGGTAAAAAGGTATGCTTCGTTATCACTAGTCTCGACGAGGGGCATAGAGCGGACTGCGGTCATGCGTGCAGGATGTCAGGAGGATCACGCTCCGCGGGATCTTACGAGGTAACAGCACTGATACGTGCTGGTCTGCGAGCATACCTTATGCTGGCCGTCGTCATCACAAGCACTGCGGTCTTCGGAGCTACTACCGGGCTCATATCAGTCTGTGGAGGGGTCGGTGCATATTGCTTGCTATGAAGCATCGTCCAGATACCGTCGCTGTTCAACATTAGGGATAGTATCACGGGCAGTTACGAACGTAGGTCTCGTTCAATGCATTGGTCGTTATAAATGATGACGCTTCGTAGAATTTGATCTATCGATTGGCTGTACATCGTGTCCAGACCTTGCTGGTCTCCTATGGTATCTCTTGATATGGCTGTATTTTAAGTGAAACAGAGTTGACGCCGCCCATGCAATCATGCCAATCATAGCTGGAGAAGCAGCTACGTCGTTGCTGTTATGTTACGGAACAGCACCCAGAAGCTACTTCGTGAGCGGGTCCGATTTCTCTGCAGCTGGGGTGGCTGCTGGTGAATCGATGACGGCCGAGTCGTTGATTTTGAGTTGACCGACATTGAGCTCGTCACGAAGCGATCGCTTGTACTCGCGCTCGATACCGTGGTTGACGGCGTCGAGGACAGTATCGACGGTGATCTTTGGCTCGTACTTCGGCTTGGTGCCTTCTTGGAAGACACCAGTCCGCACAAGGATCGAGTACCACGTGTTTTCGGATTCCTTGTTGAACTCGTTGGTGCCTCGGATGTCCGACTCGGGAGTGTCACCCACGAAGTAGACGGTCTCTGGAGGAGCGTCGATGCCGTGTGTGTATTTACGCCATTGCTGCAGCAGACGTGTTGCGAACTGGAACGTGCCGATCTGGGGTTTGCCGAACGCTGTGGTGTTCAGCTCCTTGCCAGTAACGGCTTTGAACATAGCCTCGAGAGACAGCCGGAGCGCACCCATTCCAAGACGGGTGAGATCGTGGGAGGCAGACCAGACAACGTCGTTGTGAGAGAAGAAGATTGGGGGACCCTCGTCGAACGTCGTCGATCGTGTGCCAAGGTAGCCACCCTTCGACATGAGAAGATCAAGAATGATCTGCTGGTCACCAGCCCAGTCGCGAGAATCCGCAAAGACAAAAATGGCGTCGATCTTTGTGTCCTTGAAATTGCGCTCCCTGGAGTTCTTGAGCTCTTCTTCCGTTAGCTTGCGGAAGGGTGTGGTATCGGGGTTATCCTTGATGATGTCTCCGGGCGTGACCACGTCTTTGAAGCCGTAGCCCTCGGCGACGTGTCTACACTTCTCGCCCTCACCACCGATCACGAGGACTGTCGAGTACTTCTCCGCCATCTCTCTCATAGGAGTGTGGCCGCAGATGAATTGACCAGGGGATACCTCAATCTCAAGCTGATTGCTCAACTGAATGCATCGCTCTTGCTCGGTCTTTCCTCCACCATTTGTAACGAAGATGTAGGGACTGTAGTACTGTCAGTATCGGCCTTGCTGGCATAGAGACTTGAATTTACCGACATTTTGATACCAAACTTGTTCTTGCCGTTGAGAACCTGCATGGCTTCGATGGCTTCCGGAATAGGACGGCCACCACGGATCAAGACACCATCGATATCGAAAGCGAAGGCATACTTGTCGGTAGTAGTTGTCTCAGTAGGTGTGGACGGGTCCTGGCCTTCTTCATCGGCATCTTCGATCTCCAAACGAGCCATTTCCATAGCTGCTGCCACCTCACTGGCAGCACTAGGCTGGTCGAGAAGCGAAGGCGGAGCCACGATGGTCGGACCACGCAATCCAAGCTCGCTGGATGTAGCATCCTTGGAGCTCAGGCGTCGCACAGCGCGAGGCCTGGATGGGGGCAGAATTGTAGCCATTCTTGCGCAGTGTTTGGTGAAAAGGCGAAAGGGATGAAATGATAGCACAGACACTCCAGATGCTGTGGTGCGAACAGAGCCAAGATGTGAAGAGCGGACAGATGTAATAAAAGAAATTTCCGAGAACGCTGGGACACGAGAATGTATGTATACTTACTACGAGCTCCGGGGACAGCGGTGTGGCCCGACGCTACCATAGACCGAATGGTCTGCAAAGCTTCTCACTGGCACCATATGACATCGAGCAGACAGATGATGCCGTAGAGCAGTAGCATTCGGATCCTGACGTTGTGGAGTCCTGCGTATGGTAACAAATTGGTGTCCCGCATTTGGCGCTTATCTGCCCCTCCATCGCCGAGCACCGCTGGCTTTGACTAGCCCTCTGTGCAGTTCCTGTCCTCTCGTGCCTTATCACGGCAATGTTTCGGCATAAGCACAGGTGCGCGGGATTGGACTGTGATCACCTTTTGCATGCAGCCGCATATGCTGGAGTATACGAATTGACCGTGATTACTTGGGTGAGGTCTGCCAGGTCGCACGTTCATTCGCTGCTCATGCCCGACACGCTCCGGTATCCTTTCAACATCGCTCCGTTGTGGAAGAATGACGCGCTCGGCGTGCTAGCGTCCTATGAAACAAACTAGAAGAGTTTCGCCTGACACCAACGTTGCATGTTGTGTGGTCCACAGACGACAGATCTTCCTCGTCTAGCACGATCCTCGTACAATTCGTGCTCTTGTGGGTACAGCATGCGTTAGGAGTCCAACAATTGTTGAGACCTCTTGGCGTTGGCGCGTTCGGTCAGTGCCCTGGCGTGCGATGTCGATGTCGATGTCTCAAAGCGTGGTTTGATCTCTTGTTGAATGAGGCCGAGTTCGAACGCCACCGTACCGCTTCGAAACATCGAAGTACCGTTCCCGAGCTGAGGAGGCGCGATCCCGTGTTAAGCCAGCGGGAATGTTTGAACCTATGACGCTCGCATTCTGTTCTCTGACCTTGGGTCTCGACTGCATGCTCCGAGGGGCTAGTTCTGACACGACTCGCATTTGCTGATGAAGGAGCTATGGTTTTGTGCAGCTTCGACGCAAGCCGCAAAGAGCCATCAGCTGTATCCATTGCGGCGTTCGCTGCATACATATAGGTTTTCCTCACGTCATTTCGACGTAACAGAGTGCAGTTGAAAGCCAAGGTGTATTGCTGTCTCGAGCTCGCAGTGATGGCTGGGAGCCGCCGCATTTATGCATTGCTCCGCGCCTTCGCGATGGCTGTAGCTAACGACATCTAATGGCTGTTTGTTGCCGCTCTCAGTGGAGGCAATTGTGTACTTCTTGGGCTGAGGTGCATTTGCTTCGTAGGTATTGGTTCGGGTCTGCGCTGACATGATATGCTGCTTCTGCGATTTCGTGCCGACAAGATTGCAGACTCAGTGGCATACGATATTTTATGCCCTCGCAGGCGTTTGTCAGCATCAAGAGACACTGAGATCATCAAAGCAATGTAGTTCAGTAGTGACCGGGGAATACTATCATCAGGTGAGGACGGCGCGTTGGGTCGTACTTTCTTCGACATGATCGCATCACGTGGGCGCACATGTCTGTCGACTTCATCTTCTGTCAGTCCACGTAGCCCGTTGGGTCCTTGCCTGATACATGTGGCCTGAAATGATTACGAACTGCTGCCGCCAACATGAACTGGACAGGCGGCACTCGTCGACATTTTGCCGGAGGTAAAAAGAACTCTACAGTGCAGAAGCAAAAAGCCCATTTCGTAAGAGTGCGGGAGACGCTGGGTGATGCGACGTCCTCTCCACGATCTTTCCACCCTGATTTTCTACGTGACTCTGATAGAGTAACGATGTACAATGTGCCTGGGCCAAGGGACAGTATTGAAGGAGATGCGATGCCAAGTCATAAGGTCGACAGGAAGACCTCGTTGCCACATGCTATGATTCGCTCTGACCCAGTGGAAAGAGAATCCTACATTGAGACGAATGTTGCTGCACAAAGCAACATTGGTCACGATCGATCCGGCAGGGACGTCCACGACTTCAACAGTTCTGGACGGGCTCGAGCCTCGCATGGGACTCTAGAATCTCTCCAGTCACATGCTACTAAGATTGATAAGCGTGCTAATGTTTCGCAAGCGAACATAGATCTTGCCGCTGCTCGCAAGCATCTACTTGCACGCAATGACTGGCTTGGCCTGTCGCTGAAGCGTCCGCTCCAGTATCAGTTCTCCTCGCACGACGAGAAAGATCGAATAGGCAAGCGTCGCAAGGTTGCAAATCACCCGCACAAGGACAGACCTATTCAGGATCGCGTACTGTCGCCGCTTTTCGCGGAGCGACTAGTACGACCTGACTACATGATGAGTGGCGGTCTTCCAATCGAAGAGATTAGAGTCAAGATTGGTACAGACGCCTTCGCGAGTCAGACTCAACCATCAAGGCGATCACACACCCCTGGGAGAACTAGTCTTCGTGCGCCATCGACAGACATGGAGTGTCTTTCTACCCCTGTGCTGCTCGGGTCTGATGGAGACATTTTCGACGGTGGCCGCTTTGCTAGGGGTGGGACTTATCACATTGACACAAGCGTAGGAGACAAAGCACATTGCCTCCCCAGCTTTGACGAGAGACGTGATTGGGAGCCGCCAGCACGAGATGCTCCTCATCCGCCATACTGGGAGACTGGCTTGGACACATCAAATGATGGAGTTGATGTGCGTAGGCTAGAACCCCAAAGCTGGTCGAGCGCCCTTACACTGGAGCAATACGAGATGCTACCTGCACCTAAAGACTGCTCACAGTATCTCGATCATACAGCATTGTCCGCTAGTGGAATGGCACTGAGTCACGATGCAGACGTTTTTGACCACGCTCAACTCAAAATGAGCACAGCAGCGACTACTGATATCGAGCTCACAGCTTTCCCGAGCACAAGGCCTCCTCCTGAGACCTTCAATCCCAATGACTTGATCGATGATAGTAGTGACGATGATCAGATCTGGCGTAGTCTCATGAATGTGGACCAGAACCTTCTCCAGCCCGCGTCTGTGCTAGTCATGAGGTCTTCGAGTGAGCATCTCACAACTTCGGAGAGCAGTCATCGGCCAACAATGCATCGGACAAACAGCACGGAAGAACTTGAGCTGCTCTCAACACCCCAAGGCGCAGGTACTCAGCAGTCTAGCCTCCTCATTTCGAAAGAGCTGTCGCAACACGGTTTTCCCGTCTGTGAAGCTTCCGCGCCAGAACGTGTCGATCACACTGTGATACAAGGCGAACGAACGGGTGTTACCAAAGCTGTGAAAGAACAAGACACATCGGACAATGATCTATGGAAAACATTCGTTGGCCTCGGCAGTGATTCGGACTCGGTCTCGGTGCATGATCTGATATCTACACAGCTTTCTACGAGCACCTTCGAGCTGACCAACGAACTGCTTCCGCCTCCAGCAAGTTCTATGCTGGACGTCAGTGGTCTAGGCACGTCCGACGTAGCTACCATGGGGACTGGTACTGACGATGTTGGTGCACTCGAGTTGTCGTTGGCCACAAGGGTTCACTCAAGGGCGCACCACCAAGCCGATGCCCTGCTCATGCAGGCGAAGAGCAATGAAATGACGGTGTATGACTTTGGCTCTGACGATATAGAAGAGGTCCCTGTCAAAACAAGCATTGACCGTGACCATAACGTAGAAACACGCTCGCGGCTGGACGTGCGACGCTTCAAAGCGCCGAGTTTTGCAAACAGGCGAGCAGCCGTCAAAGCCAAGCGCTTCATTTCGACCACGATGAATAGACGCTGAAGTGGCCGAGGAGGCGGTATGGCAGAAATATGGATCAGTGAAAGCATAGGCGACTGTGACATGAAGGTTGCCTCTCAAGAGGAGACACAGGCGGAAGCACAATGAGTGTCCTGTCGCCTCGGCTGGCACAGGTTCTAAACTTCATATCCTCTCTTCACGTTCATATCACAGAGTCTTGACCCGCCACCATATGAGCTCAGATGATATTGGACTAGGATTTGCTGGTCATAGTGTCTGTGAGCAGCGTTCATGGTGATATTCAGTTTTCAACCCATGTTCCAGCGGTACATGCCAAGTCATCTTCGGGCATTCGTGAAATTAAGCGGAGATTCGAATATCAGAGGCTGGGAAAAGCTACATATACCTCGATACTGACCGCATCTTCGTTCATTCATAGTTGGAGCCTCCAAGATACCTTGATGTGATCTTCTTGAGCGGCTCACCTGGGGGTTGAGAGTATTGGTAGACGCCAACGATGCTGCTTCTCCCCAGGCATGGAAAGGACTCGAGAAGGGCGCTTACCCACCTACGTATAAGGTAGGCTGGCGTCTGCGTTCTCCTGCTTAGCGAGGCACGTCCCAGCACAGGCTTGAGGGATCCTTTCAACGTGAATAATGTCAACAAGGGAAATACGGTACAGAACAAAAGATGGCTGGTACAGCTTTCTATACTGCAAGTGAGCACGAGGTGACGCTATAGGTCCAGCATGCATCCGTATCTCTGGACGTGGTATCCTTCTCACCAAACTCTATTTCGGTGTCTCGGAGCTTGGCTAGCTGCTGACATTCGCCTGCCTATATTCGAGAAATCCATATAGGTGGGCCAATGAGACAGGGCAGCGGCTGAAGTGTTGGGCCACGGGGGTCGCAGGGATTAGCATCCAGTGAACTGACACCGACCTCTGCTGTTTGCGGCCAAGCATTTATTTGTGTCGTGCTATGTGCCGATGCCGTGCTTTTGTCGTCATCTATGCTGCCGTGCTTACTGTATCTTGAAGCAGCATTGTGTGGTTCCGGTAAATGGGTGGGCATCCTCGTATGATGTGGATCTAAGTGAGGCACGGGAAGGATACAAGCAGTGTTCCTTGACGTGTCAGACATGTGCTTCTATCGGTGCCTTCGATGCTCCGGTCAGATGTTCGGCCTGCCATTTCTGCGTGGCTGGAAAGTCGTCGTCCAGAAAAATAATTTAGTGGAGCAGGAAACGATAACAAGATACAGATCTGGTTACCAGACATGCGGATCCTGCCATGTGTGCATCGCATCTGAACCAAGTGGTCCAGTAGCACGACGACTACAGCGAGGATCCACCGTAGATACTGCCGAACTAGATATAGAAGTCCGGACGAGCTGCGTTGTTCTCGTCTCCACCATCTCCGCCGGGCCAAGCTCCTGCCTGCACGTTTCCTTCATACAAGACTGTTGCTGCTGCTGAATCTTCTTATCGTCTGCTCACCCAACTCCTCTTGCTGCCCATCAGCCTGTCCTCGAGTCTATTGCTTGCCGTACAGCACTCGCACTGAATCAGTACTGTGGCCAAGACTCGCTTCAACCAGCCGACCGACGGCCAAGAATCTACCCATAATCTTTACCAATCCACTTTCGACCAAGATCGGACGAGTTGGAGTCGAAAGGAAGAGAGATACACACAAGCAAACGTGCACAACACACCGCGCCTCGCACTGACAGACCTATCTACCTTTGGATTTGCACTTGGTGGACGGGCGGCTCATCACAGTTGTGCCTGGGAAAAGGTGGTGAAACAGGTTGTTGGACATCCCAGAAAGGAAACGTGAGAAGGACGGATTGGGTCTAAAGGCGGAATACGAAGTGAGGTGAGACTTGGCCTTGCCACACCCGCTCCCTGCCATCCACCTCATCAATGTACTATTCTTACCTGCCTGCCGTGTATACCGGCCCGTGAGCCTCGTCGCTCATCCGACTTCCTTTCCTACGACCTCCTCGAATCTATCATCACCATCATTATTACCTCCATCGCCTTCGTTCAGCTATTCCCCTTCACCTCTTACTGATTCGTGACTCCAGCATACGACCTCCCCTCCGAGCTACTCCCGACCTCCAGTGCGCCCGCGGCTGGCCGCGCAACCCATCGAGCCATGCTGTACATAAGATCCCTCCTCGCGCTGAGCCTTCCCTTGGCCTCGCTGTGTACCGTCCTCCCCAAGCAAGAGCAGGGCATTGAAGCGCAGGACCAAAGTCCGATCTACGACGCAGTGGCTTCTGACCATCTGACTGCGACTCTGCACACCCCTGCCACACCCGCACACCGGGACGATGGGCCGGAAACGGTACACAGCGATGAGCCATTGCCGGAAGTGTTCCAACACGAGCTGGAGCTGTTGAAGCAAAAGAAGCGGCAAGCGGTGAACACGACCTCGACAACCGAGGTCGAGACGAACACCATAGACACCACCGTCACGGATTCTAGCACGACCGCTGTTTCGTCTACCACCGAGACGACGACTGCCACTTCCGCCGTCTCTAGCACTGAAGGTCAGTCCACAACGTCTACGTCTGCAGTGCCGGTGAGCACAACATCTTCGTCGGTGGTGGTGGTGACCTCGAGCACCACCTCTGACCAGAGCACTACAAGTGTCGTCGCTTCGTCATCGACAGTTCAAGGTACGCAATCCGACAGCACTATCGTCAGCGAGAGTAGCAGCAGTAGTAGCACCGCCAGTACTGGTGGTGTTGGTGGAGTGGTCGGCAGCACGAGTAGCACAAGTAGCACGACGACCGAACCACAGTCTACGATCAGTACCGACTCATCGTCCACAGACAGTACCACCCAGAGCACCACTCCCACGACGGTCTCGACCACCAGCCCGACCAATGTCGAGAGCACGTCTGAGAGCACTACTTTGAGCTCTGTCACTTCGAGTGCTCAACAAGGTCAGACAGCTCCTACAGATACTTCCTCCTCCACCTCTACCGTCTCCACGGCTACGACCGCTCCGAATACGCTGGACAGCACCACTACCAGCGGGTTGACGTCCACTTCATCCACAGCCCTCTCTGTGTCCTCCTTGACAAGCTCTGACTCTACTACACTTCCCGCGTCGATCGTAACAAGCTCTGACACTTCCACTACTGCCATTGACACCACCACGTCCTCCACTGAACCAAGCTCATCATCATCATTAACAGGCACTACCACTCCCCTCTCGACGACAGACAGCTCTAGCAGTCCTACTGTTACTTCCAGTGTAGCTGACTCGACCACTACAGCTAGCACCACCGCTCCCGTCACGACGACCGATTCGTCTGGCAACCCCACCACAAGCACCCCTGCCGATACCACCACAAGCATCCCTGCTGTCACCACCACGAGCACCTCGAGCGACACCTCTCTCGTCTCGACCACACAGTCAGGCGTATTAGTCCCCGTCGAGGTTTCCTCCACGGACTCTGCTGGGAGTGTAGTAGTCTCCACAACCGATGCGTTTGCATCCACAGCACCGACCACTGTCGCGGTTGCAGTGACCACCACCAACGACCAAGGCAGCACGATCACGACGTCAACGAGTGTACCCGCCGCAGTCGTGACTGGAACTGACGCAGACGGCTCAACCGTGACCAGCACAACTGCCCTCGCCAGCGTCGAAGTCGGACAAGGTGGAACCATCATCACTTCTGCTGCTGCAGTCGGGGCCACTTCTACGGCCGATCTAGTCAAGACAACGACTGACGCAGATGGTGGCACTGTCGTGCTGTCTGCGTCTTCCATGGGAGCCGTCGTTACTACTACAGACTCCGGTGGGCGCACCGTTGTCTTCACCTACACTCCCGGTGGCGGTCAGGTATCAGAAGTTGTTGTCCAGACCACCACTGATGGGAGTGGCCAAGTTGTCACTCTCACGTCGTATGCAGTCGTCGGCGCAAATACCGCCACTTCTTCTAAGACAGGCTCCGTTACCACAGGAGCTGACGGTTCGGCCGTGCTGCAATCTACTGGTCTGGCCGCACCGACCGGCCGTTTCGCTGGAGAGATCCTGGCGTTGATGGGTGGTGCCATTGGTGTTGCTGCAATGTTGTAGCAACGTCATACTGGCACTCATCCCGCATTCACGATTCTTCTGGACATCCGTGTCAATATCACAATTATATCGGCCGGGATGGATTTCTGTTTCGAATTTCTGCATAGCGAACCGAGGAGGGATAGATACGCATCAGGCAACATTTGATGGATTATTGCGATGAAGATTTTAGACATGTTTCGGGATGCGCACGGCCATTATTCTCTGGCTTGATGGAGCAGCTCGACGCATATCACGACTGGGCTGTAAGACGAGGGATTTAATGAAATGGTATGAAGTGACACCAAAAAGCGATGGCAATGAGAACAACATGATTTCATGTATATACTTGTATACATATGATCCAAGATTGGACGTACATGAGGGTGTTTGTATAGTGATCACATACCTGCCTTATCATGAGAAGCTCCCATTTATGAAGTACCCAGTGTCTTGTAAATGTACCTAATGTCGTGTGTGAAGCTAGGCAACTGAGTGAGACTACACCTCTGCCCGTGAGATCCTCTCACTAAGGTACTGACCCAAGACAACACATAGAGCCACAAACTCCCGGTTCTCCCTCTTCTCTTGGTCCCTCATCATGCTCCACCCTTAGGTTTTCGCAGCGGTCGTCCGCAAACTTGGCCCTCCGCCCGCCAAGCCCGCAATCTCACCTCCCAAGCCCGCCCGACGCCAGCGCCGTCCAGCCAAGCCCCGTTGCATGTCGTAACCACCATTCTTTTCGCCAATTACCGTAGCTAGACGTCACCCAGGCGCGCGCCGACCGTCTGGATACGAGAAACCGGATTTTGGTCTTCGTAACGTCTTGGAAGGGCTGGGCTTGATGCGGCTTGGCTGCGTGGTATGGTATGTTTTGCATGCGAGCGTGCGTGCGTGCGTGCGTGCACGTTGTGGCTGGGGCTGGGGGTGTTGATGAGAGTAAGATGGGTGCATGTGCGGCGGTGATGAAGGTAGGTAGGGATGCTGGGCGTAACGGGGTGGGCAGGAAGTGTGGTGATCGGCATGGATGGGACAAACTACCAAGGTGATTCCTTGTTTGATGATGATAAGCTTGGGGGCGTTTTTTATTATCTGGTGACTTGATGTAAAGTAGGCAGGTAGGTATATACATGTGCATGTGCCTACTTTCGTTACCTTGTCTTGACTTGCCTTGTCCTTCCCTGCCTTCTCTCACGACATTTGCGCCAAACCTCGAAACGCATATACATCGCCTCACCTGACCTTGATTATCCGCTCGGTTCACTAGATTCCTCCCAGCGATAAAGAGGTCCCTTCGATTAGCATCGCCTCACGAATAAACTGAACCAGCTCACGCGCACCACGCTCATTTCGACATCACCCGGAAAGCCCCAACGGTAGCATCGTCAGGCAGGAGAGTAACCAAGAACTCTGGAGCGGAAGGAAGGAAAGGAAAATCAAGTTCAAAATCACCAAAGAGAATATTCGAAACGTAGGGAAAATGCCGTTGATGTGGACGAAGCGCTTCGGGGGCAGACATGCTGGTGCGTTTCTGCGTGGCCTTCTGTGCTTTTAATTTCTGCGTGGCGATGTCTTGAGAGCGATGATAAATCTGTCGGAATTGCGATCTCCTTTGGTCTGCTTACTTTTACCTCGCATCAATTTACTTCACTTTGATTCACGTTGCTTTTATCTGCAGAGATCAATTGAGTACCTGGAACAAAGCTGACAACATTCGTCAATCGACAGATGCCGGAGTCGTGGTCGACAAACACGGTATTCGCCGAGGGCCCTTTCGCTTCAGTCTGGGGAAATTCAACTGTTTCCGTTAATGGAGAGGGAGAAATCGAGGGCGGTGGTGGTGGTGGTGGTGGTGGTGGTGGCGGGGAATGAGGGTACGAGGAGCAATGATTCGAGAGAAGAGGAGAGGAGAGAGAGACGTAGGGACTGTTTTTCGATATGGACTTTAGCGTGAGCGAGCATGAATTTCGACAGGCTGTACTGAGTGTTGAGACTAGGAGTTTGATGCCGCGAGGACAGCCGAGTAGGAAACCCACGGGGGCGTTTCACAATATCACATTCACCACTTCTAGTTCAGCAGACTTTCGAATTGTTAGGGGTCTGTTTCACATGGGAAAAAGAAGAAGAGATTGACCGTCTTGAGTCACCTCGTCCATCACCTCACTGCTTACTGATCGATGCGTAGCGCTGATGGTCGTAAAACATGGCAGCGTGAGTCTACTCAACATTCACTCTTCCGGATCTCTGCCTCCGGTGGCCTCCATCACGGAAGCATAATGCTCATCGCTCTCCAAATCGAATGGAATGGGGCGCGTGATGGGCTCAAAAGGCTCGCCATGCTCCTCAAGCATCCGCAGTCTTGCTGCAGTCGCTGGACGCGCCCGGTTGACCGAGTAAATCTTGATTCGATGGCACGACGATGTGACATGGAGGTCGAAGTTCCTAACATGGAGGGTCAGCAGCAACGACATAAGTGGCGAGCGGGACAAAAACGCACCAGGCAGATCGCACAAATGTGGGCTGCGTGTTCATAGCATTGTCCCAAGTCCTCACGCAGAACTCGAGCCAGCCTTCATATTCCACCGGCATCTCGATACTCCACAGCCGCCAGGCGTTGTAATACTTCTTTGACATGCGTTCGAACGGCACTTGATACCAGACACTACCACCGTCGGCGCTGACCTCGACGCGCTCCGGCCAGTGACCGCCACCGCTGTACGCCCAGCCTCGCAAGGTGATCAAACCATCATGAATGATGCAGTCCTTGTCGAGCGGCGTCATGATGGCTGAGGAGACAGGCATGTCCTGGATGCTGAAGCCGTTGCTGTACTGCGCATTCTGCTTCCCGATTTGGGGCGTATAGTACAGGTACTCTTTCTTCTGGACGGGGCCTTGCGAAGGTCCGATGATGGCTTTGATGCGGTACAGCCATTTCACCGAGCGCGCTCCAATGTAGCCCATCACGACCACGCGAAGTGGGTAGCCATGAATGTGAGGCAACGGGACGCCGTTCATGTCCCACGCGAGCAATACTTCGTCATATCGAACTTTACGCCACGGCACGGAGACGACATAATTGTAAAGCTTGCCTTTCTTGACGTACGAATCGGCGCCGTAGAACTCAAGATTGACGTCGTTGAGCGATGTTCCTGGGGGTAGGTTGAATCCGCCACAGTGCTCGACGATCGTACGAAGAGAGACACCCGTCCAGCGAGCTGTCCCAATGGCACCTTCTCCCCACGGGGCGTTGATCATTTCGTCACCTACACACCAAAATCAATATGCTGTGCAAATCTGCGAAGGTGACACATTACCATCCCCAGGATATTCCATGATCTGTTCCAGACGGCGCGTGCCAGCACACTGCAACGAAACTACATTCGATTGCCGCTCGAACATCGCGGAGTTCTTCAAGTCCGCCAGCGTCAGCTTCCCTGGACGTTTGAAAATGCCGTCAAGTTCTAGCTCGTATGCGTCTTCTTCGATCTCAGGGATCCCGCCATGGTTACGGACGAAGAAGTCTCGATTGGGGGTGATCTCGGTCTCGACAAGTCGGCTCTGCATTCACCTGTCAGGACAGCGCCATCGTAGTCGCAGGCTCAAATTACCCGAGGTGGCTCGCCATTGTACGGGAACTGCAGGACATGATTCATGTCGCTCGCCTTCTCTTCCTGGACGTATTTCCAGCTGATCGCTGGCAGATCCTTGAGCGTTTTCCCCAGCGCATAGTGCCACTGTTTCCATCGCACGCCTTCAAGACGAGGGTTGGCATCGGGCAACGACTTGAATTGGAACTCTGGCGGATGAGGGAATCGGTATTGTGCTAAGATGGCGGCGGCTTGTCGCTTCTTTTCGGGATACTTCTCCCATTCGATGTAGCCTTTCCATCCAGCTCGCTCTTCCGGAAAGTCCGGCTCCGGGGTGACAAGAGGAAAGTCGGCGATCGCTCCGGAGTCGAGAGATGTTGCGACAACCATTTTTCTCACTGATGGAACGAAAAATTTGTTGGGTAAGTATAAGCAGGAAAATAGAAGGTCGATTCTGACCGGCAGAAGGCCCAAGTAATCCTCTTATATCTACGACTGTTTATCATAGCAGTAAGGTGGATGTACCGTGTGCATCCATCAGCGTCACTGGTATGTCATTGAGGTCGACCCATGCCGTCGGAGCTGTTGGATTGAGTCCCCCGCACGGCAAGACCAGGATAGATACAGGAGTCGATCCTGACGTGAGGCCTACGTCTGATTAGCTAGAGAGAGATTGACTTGGTACGTGGTCTCTTATCGTAACGAAGGCTCATGGACCAGATGGGATTAAGTAGATCCTCAAAATTGAGCCGATGATGCAAGACGCCGATGTGCCTCGAAAGAGCTACATCCATCAGCCTCACGTAAGAATGTATAAGACCACCTACCTTAGACCGCACTACTAGAGGGTGTGGTTATCCTGTAGCTTGGATCCTCTTGTAGTGTCAAGCAGAAGCGAAACATACTGCTATCCAAATGTTTTGATGCATTGTATAATCACTGGTATGGTGGGTGGAAATAATGACTGCACAGGCAAGAACGATCATCTATAAGACCGCTGGCTCGGTAGACATATCGTTTGATATTTACCTGCCGGACGATCCACACGATATACCCATATTGCTGTGGTTCCATGGTGTGTTGAGAGACCTACTGGAACAACCAAAGATGTGTTGACTGATACTATCGCGTTTGTATGCAGGTGGAGGTCTACTCCAAGGCCACCGGAAGAGCGTATCTGCACACCACCTACGAGCCGTGAACAAGTATGGCTATGCATTCATCTCTGCAGACTATCGTCTTGCTCCCCAGGTTGGCATCGCAGAGATATTCGAGGACGTCAAAGACTGCATCTCATTCATTCGAATCGATCTTTGCAAACACATCGATGAGGGCATTCTCGATTCCAGCCGACTCGCCGTCAGCGGCACGAGTGCAGGTGGACATCTGGCTCTGCTCGCCGGACTGTATATCCATCCGAAACCTAATGTACTCGCAGTAATCTACCCCATTACCGACCCACTGGGTGCATTCTTTACGACATCTCAGCCGCTCCCTTCTGGTATTGAGCCTGTTGATCGTGCGACCATCGCCTCATGTCTGGACGTCAAAGGAGACATTGTAGTCAACAGCGACGATGCCAGCAATCGCAATCGTCTACCACTATACATGCTACAAGAGGCTAACCTGGCGGAGCTGTTACATATCGCACCGGGAGACGTTACCTTCAGTATCTCGAAGCACATCTATCAACATCAACTACCTCCAACCTATGTGGTCCATGGAGACGAGGACGGCGCTGTTGCGGTTGAGCAAGCGGACGAGTTGGTTGGTGTCATGGTCGGGCTTGGTCTCCCAGTCGACTACGAGAGGTTGCATGGAGTCCGACACGATTTCGATCGCGAGGAGAGTGTTGAGCTTGGGAAGATGTACCAACTCATGCGGAAGTATCTATGATAGGAGAGTTGGTTGTCTCCATTCCGATAACACCCGTCAAGTATCGTTGCTTGAGCGACCTGAGCAGTGGTTCCAAGGTTACCTCTACAGCTCGTGCGAGGCTGCAACCTCAGAAGAGGAGCGGGTTGATATAGCGAGACGCAGCCTATGCTTACCACGCATGTGAAACAATCGTTCATGAATTGAGACAGGTCGACGCGAGCAGCATTGCAGGAGTGGTACGATGAAAACCAAATCAGCCGAGTCCACGTAAGCCATGTGAAAGAGCAGCCTGCAACTCTGGACTCTGTTGCGATACCACCTACAGCTCGAGTGGGCTGTGAGATCATGCAGTAGCAGAAAATCAGACCACAATTGTGACTGGGGGGCGGCTCGATAAGCACGATGGCGGTGTGGAGTGTCGGAGGGGTACCGTCAGACTATCATCCACGACCAGAGGCTCCTCGAGTGCGACAGCGATAGCAGCAACATACGAAGCATGTCTGTTGTGTCTGGACGTTGAGGTTTGCTACTTTCGATGTTTTGACCAGGTCATGTCCATCTCATATCACCTGTAAGGTAGTGTGAAAGTGATCTAGGTGTAGGACGGAATGAGAATTAGCCGGCGCGGATAAGCCGTCGCCGGAAGCTGCGCCACGCGAGACAAATCGTTGGACTACGTGCCATCGGCCATCGGATCATCAGGAGGACCGCGACCACACTTCCCCCTCGAAGGTGGGTTTCTGAACATTCCTCGTTACACTTGATCCAGGAGAAAGCAGACACGCTGCATACTGCACCTTCGCCGCGAGGCAGATCCCCTCCGTCACCCACTGCGACATAGTATGGCCCGGCCTGCACAGTAATCCGACTCAACGACCTTTTCAACATTCAACATGGACTCCAAAATGTGGCCACAACAGGTCGCGTTCGCCCACCAGCCTAGCGAAACTCATGGCGAGGACTGGGAGGATTGGCTGCGCTGGGATCCAGCGGCTGACCAAGAAGGCACTTCACCCGAGGACGGGACAGTGACCACCGCGGCCTCCAGCAAGAATGACTCGCCTCTGCAAGAGAATGTCTTCCCAGTGGACGGATTTGGACACAAGATCACTGATGAAATGCCAATGATCATGGGAGTGGACAGTCTGGATTTCGCCGCTGATCCGCTCGCGGTCGATCAGCCTTTCCTTTTTGGCGCGACAGACGATGCAACATTCAGCTTCGACCAAGCAATGAGCGGCCCTGCGGTCCCCATGCAGCCAATATCGCCAATGATCACCACAGATACTCCCATCTGGCCTACTCCGAACAATGCACTTCAAGAAAAGCTTACCTTATCCACGATGCCCCACGGTCCTGACGAGCACACTTTCTCCATGACTGGTCCTTCCTCGGCTGCGTCCACTGCCACTTTCAACATGCAATACAGTCCCCTGTCCTCGGTCCACACCCACAATAATACATCATCAAGCAAGTCCGAATCCTCATCACCACCCAAAGCGCCGCCGAAAAAGCGTGGTGGTCGTAAACGCAAAGTCGATATTGAAGCCGAAAAGCAGCAGAATGAAGCTAACGACGAAGGCTCTCAAGATGGGGAGGAGCCGCCGCTCAAGAAAACTTCTCACAACGTGATCGAAAAGCGATATCGAAACAACCTCAATGACAAGATTGTCGAACTCCGTAATAGTGTCCCGAGTCTTCGTGCCATGGACAAAGCGAGTGGCGGAAGTCGTAATGAAGATCTGGAGGGCCTGACTCCCGCGCACAAGCTCAACAAGGCGACTGTCATGGGCAAAGCAACGGAATACATCCGACATCTTGAAAAAAGAAATAAGAACATGGCGGACGAGATGGATGTACTCAAGGCTCGATTGGCTGCCGTGGAAGCGGCAATTGGAAGATCTGATGAACGCCGATCGAGCATGGGTAACAGTCCAACGGGCTTGTTCGCGCGATCGAGAGAAGGATCGCAAGGCGGCTTCCTCAATGTGCCTCCAGAGCAGTCCAGATATGGGCAGACGACGATGCAGCCGCAGTATCTGCAGCAACAACCGCCGCCTACATATGCGCGACAGCCGAATCCTCCCGTCGATGCTCAGAATCAACCCCAGTACGTCAATGGCCGACGCGGCGGCGCAGTCAACAAGATCATGATGGGCGCCATGGCCGGTGTCATGGTGATGGAAGGCTTTCAGCAGTCAGATCAAGATACACGCGGTCTCTTTGCGGTACCTGGTGAGATCTTTCGGCGTGGGCTGGGTGTTGCCTCACCCTCCTCGTCGTACTTATCGCAGGCGGCGGTGGTGCCGCTTGTCAAACTCGTGCTTGTCATCGGTTGCCTATTCTATCTCCTCATGCCCTTTCTTGCAGCTTCAAAAGGACGTCCGCATCAGAAAATTCGGTCATCAGTTCGGCTACCACATGCTCCCTCCCTCGCATCGCCTGTTGAGGTCCGGCGGAAAGCATGGGAAACTGCAATGCAGACTGTCTATGTTCCTAAACACTTCTTGTTGGAAGTGGTCAATGTACTTAGCAAGATGGCGATTCTGAGCACTCGTCGTTTGATCGGCTCAGAAGCCTACAACTCGCTTACTGGAACCAATAAGGAGGAAGAAGCTGCACGCGTAAAGGCTTGGGATATCGCTATTGATGCTCAGCTCGCTGGCGGTGATGCTGAAGTAAGCTACTACCATCTGCTTCTGACGTTGATGGCAAGTGGAACGCTCCCCGATAGTCCTACCAGGCTGATGCAGAAGGCTGTACACTTCCGCGTATTCTTCTGGGATGTTGCGAACGCCGGCTACGGCAACATCTTCGGGTTTAAGTCTTTCACTGAGAAGGTTGGCAAAATCTATTGGGATTCTGCAAGAAGACTCCAGAAAGAACTGGTCCATGCGCAGTCTCAAGGCCGACCATCTGCTGGCGATGAAAGCGAGTTACTTCCTGATCATCTAGCCAGCCTGCTTGAACTCGACTGCGATGAGGTCCTTACCGACGAAATGATTCAGCGCGCATGGAACCTTGCGTGGAACAAGCCGAGCGCCTATGCCTTGACACCTCATGCCGCTAAAGATAGTGTTGTCGAGGACCACGCCATTCGTTCACCACTGGATGCCGTAGCAGCATGGTACGCCAACATGACTGTAGACGACACTCTTATGGAGGTTCTCGGTGAGCACCATTCCTCGCAGGACACAGAGTACTATATATTCCTTGCTATTAGCATTGCACCTCCAGCATCGGCAACACATATGCGTGCGCTCACGGCCAAAGCAGTGCTGTTCAACCGCAAGCGTGAGAGTAACATTGTTGCCGCTCTTGAGGCATTCCCGATGACCTCGCCTGCCAGCGCGGGTACAATGAACCTTGTTAATCATGCCCCTGCTTCTCCAGATGTGTGCATGGCCCTGACGCTCGCCAAACTGCTTGCACTGATCACCACAGATAAGTCTCCTGTCGCGAGAAGGAGAGCTCACGAAATGCTCGCAAGCCTTCACCTTGCGCCGGGCGACTTCAGCCTGCTGTCGGCGGTCGCGGCGTATCGTCTGCTTCGCACCAGTCATACGGACCATCGCATGTCAATCGCCACTTCCCACGGACTTGAAGACATGGCCGCGAATCTGCGTCTGTGGATCGGCACTTCTGCTGGCCGCAATGTTGGGCTCGACCAGGAAGGCTGCGGTCGTATCGTCGATCTCTGCTTGACCGTCGCCAAGAGGTTCGGCGGCTGGGATGCGCGAGATAGCGGATATGGCTCCAGCTCCCCGTCTGCTTCGGCTTCGTCGTCGGGCGAGGAGACCGCATGCGCAGAACGGCCTCAAGTGACGTTCGCAATATGAGCGTTTGGAAACGTCTCGTGGATTTCACTATGCTATTGATTGTGCGACTTCGCCAATCTGGAGTAACGGATTGGCATGGTAGGGGTGCTTCATCACATCCTTGGGGAACGGGAAGCTTTGGAACAAGCGTGGCGTTATAGTTGGCTGGTATCCTCACGGGAGGTGTTTATGAGTTGGGAAGTAGTTGCGAGCCTACAACAGGAACATGCACCATATTAGGGTTTGAGAAGGTCTATTCTCATCAGTACATACATGTACTCAGATGCTTCGCGCTCTCAGATACATATAATAATGAACAAAACGTAATCTCCTGCAAGAAGTGCTCCCGCGTGCTTTGCGATTCGAGGCCAGAAGGGCGGATGTTTACTCGTCAACGAACTCGTCGTCTAATGAGAACGACTCTCAGACTGGACAGGAATGCGAGCGCAAACGAAACTGTAACATGGCAGTCTTTTTCTAGTGAACAAGTCGAGATTTTACATCGGGGCATCTATATCTATGAATCGTCTATCGTATAAATATACTTCTCGGCTTCGGAAATAGTCATGATGCGACACAGCGCTGGCAAATGCGATGCACACCCAATGCCTTCCAAGGCCACAAACGAGACGAACACACGCAAACACGCCAAGCAGACCCCTCTGCAAGGATCACGAACACATCAGCACTGTGGCAGTAGCTAGAGAGATGACGATGAATGCATTCAACGTCATACAAACGGAGGATGCAGCAGACGGCACCGCCTTGCCCTTCGAGGACGCAGGCGTGATGCGGTCCCCGTTGTCGACGAGCGTGTCGTACCACTGCTGGGCCATGATCTGATAGCCTTGGTCCGTTGGGTGGGTCAGGTCGGTCTGGTTCAGGTACTGGACGCACGCAGTCATGGTCAGTTCATGGACGGTCGTCACCAATCACTAATGATGCGGGACGTCATGATTGTACCTGATCAGTCACGGCATCGTACATGTCCGCGAACGCGATCTTCTGGCCCGTCGCATTAGCCTGGACGGCAACTCCATGAATCTGCCTGCCCAGCGTGGCGATGCAGTCGTTCACGTCCGGTTTACCGTTATGGATCAGATTCGACACCACGACCAACGCGTCCGCCACGCTCTGGTTGATATGGCTCAGGAACGTGCGGTACCTGGCCGCGGCGGTCTGGGGATCGTTGCCGGGAAGGTTGCAGTCGTCGGTGCCGACGTTGAGCAGGATGACGTTGGGCAGGAAGTCGAAGACGTGGTCGATGGAGGTCTGGTTGTCGACCATGGCGATGGTGTTGGAGGGGAACCCCTCCATGGCGTTGTTGCTCATGGTGCCGTGGAAGAGCGTGCCTACATAACCGACCTTGTTGCCGCCCTGCTCGAGCATGTCGCGCAAGGCCAATCGATAGCCGTTGCCGTCGCTCGAGTCCTCGCCGAAGGTGATGGAGGCGCCCAGCGGCAGGATCTTGAGGTCAACGCCATTGTTGATGGAGCTGTCGCGCTTCAGCTCGATAGGTGTTGCTTGTGAGATAGCTGGGGTTTCGTATTGTTAGTTCTTCATGCTCACCAATAAATAGGCGACCGTGGCGTAAGCATTCACCTGAAAGACAGCCAAGTGCCAATAAGCTAAGCGCGAGCGCGCGTGAGTCGCAAGGCATATTTGCTCACGCTCATCATGAACGAGGCGAATGGCAGGAAAGGGAGAGAATCATGAACGGCGGGACTCTGCGGCATTTTTGGGAATCTGAGGCAGATAGTGAAACTGGTTTGTTCGCCATGGTTGTGCTGTGCACTGTGCCTCTGGGTAAATCACATGTGATGAGTGACGGTAGCCTATAGGATGCCCGGGACGCACGTGTTGGTGGTTCAACGTTGGTGCATGCATGACAAGTCGGAGCCAGGTTCTAGTTTCAACTCAATAATGCATACGAGAGTTTACCTGACTTCGAAGACGGAGGCTATCCAGATGAACATATTCGTAGCCAACACAAGAGGGGTTCTCTATGTGGTGGGACGAGGAGTACTGCAAGTATGAAGCTGGCTAGGCATAGTCAGTACATGCTGTCATTTTTGGTACATCCATTTCTTGTGCTATGTGCGAGTATGCCGGGAATATTTCAACAATGCCGCATTCTCGAAGAATGGCATTCGCGATCGCCCACTCTGCCATCTATGAAGTGCCACAGTCCGTTCAGAGCTCTATCAGACTCTCCTCCTTGGCAGACGCAGGGGCATGCTGTGGAGCGCTTGGGAAACTCTCCTGCCCATACCCTCCGTGTGCTGCAGGCGCCTGCGGCCACATTTGCTGCACCGCTTGCTGCGGCTGTCCTGTATAATATTGTTGTGAGAGCGACGGCTGGCGTACAAGCTGAGCTGGCGGTTGCTGGGTCTGCGGTTGCTGTTGGTATTGTGGTTGCGGTTGCGATGGATGACCCTGCTGGTGGTATGCCTCTGGACTAGGTACCTGTGGTGCTGGTGCCGATGATGATCCTGCGCCCTGCGGTAGCTGTTGCTGCTCGGTATAGTAGAAAGAGGCCGATCGGTTATCTAGAGAGGGCGATGGAATTGCTGGTATAGAAGTTTGTGAAGTGTGGGAAGGCGCATATTGGGAGGAGTTGCGAGAATACTGCTGAGGTTCTTGTGTCGGAGGTTGCATGGAGGAGCGTTGAGAATCTGTCGGGCCCTGATGCGAGAATGGAGTAGAGATTTGCGCTTGCTGTTGATAGGATGGAAGCGGAGCTTGTTGTTGATAGTACGAAGCCTCTGTAGGCGGCGCGCCATATGCACCGGTGTGTTGTTTGTCGAAACTCGGATATGGTGCTTGACTGGAGGGAGGGGGCTGATATCCAGCATATGCGCTTTGTTGCGTTGCACCGCTTGCAGCATAGTCAACTTGTGGAGGACCGCTGGTATAGTAACTCTCTGCACCGCCGCTACCGTTCGCTATTCCCGGTATACTAGTGTTGGCAGTGAGATTTGAATACATACTGCGGCCAGCTGGCTGACCATACCGATTTGCTGTGTATGCGCTAGCCATTCTGTCCTCCAACATACGGTCGTAGTACCGCACAACAGTGCTGAGCTTGCTGTGAAGATCAAGTAAGGTATCATGCTTGCTCATCGTCTCGCCGTACGTCCGTGCAAGCTTCGGCCTGAGAGCACCAATACTCTCATACAACTCTTGGATCTGAGGCTCACGCAGTATCGTTCCTGGAGGCTGATGTTGTAGTCGATCCACCAGCGTTGAGAACAGGTTGATATTCTCTGCTTCTACTGGCGTCAGCTCGAACTGGTTGTTCTGTCTGAGTTGTGTAGCTGCCGTAGTGGTCGACGAGGACGCTTGTGCCTTCAACTCCTTGGCATGAAGTCTCTTCTGCTCCTCCATGTCTTGAAGACTAGCTGCTATAGCCGCCTCCAAGTCGGCGTCGACGTCCTCGACTTCTGGGTTTGCATTACTCCTACTGGCCTCACTTGCTGGTGGGTTTGTTTGCTGTACTTGGCTTCGGGGAACATAGCCAGATCCCGAATGTCCTTTGCTCTCTTCCAGACTCATTTCCAAAGCCTTCCTCAGATCTGCATCGAAGCTGTCATCTGCAATTCTAGCAGGCCGTGATTGTATACGCGAACTGCTCCTGCTCATGTTTAAATCCTGCCATAGTGTCCTTGTTCCTCCTCCAGATGGGCTTTGCGGTGCCGCACCACCACGACTCTTCTCCATGAGCTTTGCATAACACCCATCGTCCACCCGTACGGGTTGCATGATGCCCAGATGAGGCAACGGCAGCGTCTTCGACGAACAGCTGTGGCAGAATATGTTACCGCAATTCCGGCAATGATGCTTCCGATTCGTGAATGTGAACTTTTCGCGACAGCGCATACAAACGTCGGAATCCGTCCACTCCGGAGGTGCACTGCTGTCGAACATACTGCTGGCCACCTCTTGTCGAGGTGGGAAGCTAAAGCCTTCCACTTGGAGTGTTCGATACGTTTCCGCTAGGTAGTTCAAGTTCTCCTTCCCTTGCGCCGCTACCGCCCAGTTTTGAACCAGCTCGAGAGCTTTCATCTGTACATCCCGGTTGACTTCTACCGAACCTGTCGCCTTGAGTATGCTGGTCAAGTTGTCCAAGAATTCGCGGCTCGCGATCTCTTGCATGAAGTGACTGCCTCCATTCTTTGCGCAAGTGTCGGTCAGGTTCAAAGCCGCCAGCTGGACGTTTGGATTCTTATTGCCTATCCGCTTTTTCAGGCTACGCATGGCTTCTTTCGGTTGAACGGTCTTGCTACGAATAATGTCTGAGATTTCGAGGTTCAGCGCCATATCCTCCAAGGAAGAAGAAGTAGCCTTCTCGATCTGCGCATCGAGCTCATTGTTCGCAGCGTTCCCGAACCAGGACGCCATGCTGGTTAATTCCCTGCTGGATATATGCGGTGAGGCTCTAGGGTGGCAGAAGCGTAGTACTGAGGCAGCTGTCGATCGTTCGTGTTCGGATCAGTCGCAGAAACCATAGGTATGGGCAAGGGACTCCATGGGTCGATGTTGAGGCCAGGTAAGCAATGCGAGTCGTATCGACTTCACGTTTTGTCCTTTGTGGTTGTCGTGTCGTGCGTGTTTGATGCCTGATCACCAGTCGAAGCTCTAGAAGTGTAGTAGCTCTAGTCAGCCGCCTGGAGATGGTGGCGGAGAGATGACGCCACGCATGAATTCGAGTGGCATCGACATGTATGGCTCGGGGAACTGCATATCGATACTGTTGAAACATGCATAACGGACGAGATCTGCTTTCTGGTACATTACCTTCCAGAGCATTAGACGGATCACACATTCGAGTGAGGTCCTGAAACGATATCCGCCTCATTCCACACATCTCGGCGGCTGCTCATCCTACACACTAAACACTTGTCTCGCGCTCACATCTCGTGATCATCATCCTCTCACGACCTCCCCTCCATGCGCCACGACATGAGGCATAACATACCCTGACCTGGACCGTCGAGATGAGCACTATTGCTGCTCTTTCCCATCTCGACAACGATGCCTACGGAGGACAGGGTAACAAAGGTCCGCGACCGAACGCGAATGGCCCCGGCGATCGCCAGTTTGCACATATCAAAGATCTCCTGGCGCAAGCGCAAGCTGGCTATGACCGGAACAGTTCGATCGCGAAGCTGCTGGGAGATGCAGAACGAGGACTCAATCAAGCAAAGACCATGAATGACTTCCGTCGTCCAGACATGGCTTTTGTGGAATATGTGCGTGCAACGGATATCGTGACGGAGGTTGTCCCAAGGCACCGAGATCGCATCGATTTCGATATCAGCCATCCGGAAGGGAAGCAAAAGCTGAGTGTGCTGTTGAAAAGGGTTCATGCTATGAGTGATCAGTACTCGAACATAAAAGCGATCATCATCAACAACAACCAAAGATATGGCACGTTGCCTGCGAGTCACGCGAGGTCAGGGTCAATCTCGCACGACCCGGTGCATCTCGAAAGTCGAACAACGAATGGACAAAGTATGGGTGCGAGTCATCCTGCCCCACTGCGAATCAAGCCAAGCCCCTCACCAAAGCCCGACATCCTGCATGGTAGGGCATTATCCGTGGTGAACTCTGGTGCGCACGGTGTAAGGGGTGTCGGTTCTCTTACAGATCGATTCGCGCGGTTGAGTAATTCGCAGGTTGAGGCCACGACGGACTCGAACCAACAAGGATCGTACAGTCAACCTCAGCCTAGCTCTCCCCCTTCACAACATGGGCGAGACTCCTTCGAGACCATGTCTTTGACGAACTCTGCCCCAGAACGGCCGCAAGGACCTCGTGGCATGCCCAACGGAGGTTTAACGAATCTAGCGAACTTACAGACTGACCTGATCCTGCCGCAAGAACCTAAAGCCACTTATAGTCCTGCTCGGAACATGCAGACTACTGGAAATATAGCTCTCCCAAGACATAGCGCGCGGAGCCTAGCGAGCAATCCTGTCCGGAAGTCATCCATGCTTGCCTCGTCTTCGGCTTCTGCAAATGCGCCAAATGGCGCTCTACCCAGCGGCGATTATTTCCCGACTACTGTATCGAGAGACGCCGGTACCGACAAAGCACAGCGTAGACAAGGAATGATAGTCCTCACTGAGACGAGAATTGAACCAAGGATGCTGTACGACTATCTCGACCGGTATAACATCCTCCTGATTGACCTTCGCTCACGTCAAGAGTATGATGAGGGCCATATTGATGCCCGAAGTGTGATCTGCATTGAGCCGATATCAGTCACCCAGGGTATGAGCGCAGATGAATTGTTGGAGAGCATGGTGCTTTCGCCAGACAACGAGCAGGACTTGTTCTACAATCGAGACAAGTTTGACCTGGTGGTGTACTACGATGCCAAGTCGTCATCATCAACATATTTGGACACGCCTGAAAGTGTTGAGGAAACAAAGTTGAAGTTTCTTCATGAGTCGCTGTTTGACTTCAACCAAGACAAACCATTGCACAGACCTCCGATCTTGCTAATTGGTGGTCTGGCGGGATGGGTTGATCTCATGGACCCTAGCGCTCTTGCGACATCGAACACGCTCGCACAAGTCAAGCAAGGTCGGCCGCTACAAAGACGACCAGTGGCCACCACTTCTACAAACGGTCATGGTCACTTGCGTGTCAACAAAAGGAGGATGCGTGACTATAATCCTCTCGGCCCCGAGGAGGAAAAGTCATGGCGTGAAAGGGCCAGAGCAGAAAGTGTCGTCTTGCCCCCTACGATGCGTCAAGAGGCCGACCGCGATGGTATCCTGGTTGAGGAAGACACGGCGCTCGATGGCGACGATGAGTATAGCAGTGTCATTCGCGATTTCAATGCACGTTTTCCAGAGGCCGGATCTCTTGATCAACACGCATTTGCGAGCGCAAAGCCGGTCAGGGCACCCCCTGCAATACCTGCAAAAGTACCTCTGTACCCTGTGGCGCCTACCCCTTCACCCTACCCTACGGCTCCAGTTCGGCCTGCCCCGGCAGCAGCACGTATGAGCTATACTGGAGTATCTGATCGAGCTGTCGCCGTTTCCAGTCCAACAAGTAGGACGGCTTCCGGGGCGCCCTACATTCCTCCCAAATACCTTGCTGCTAATTTTCGGCTACCGCGTGTCGGTCTGACGAATTTTGGTAACACATGTTACATGAATGCCACGATACAAGCTTTGCTGGCTACCACACCTCTCAGCTCATACTTTCTGGAGGACGGCTTCAAAAGCTCGATACAACGAGACAACTGGCGCGCAAACTCGAAAGGTGTTATGGCTGAGTTGTACAGCAACCTTATCCGAAATCTTTGGAAGGATGATGTTGGTTATGTGCGTCCGACAACATTCAGGAAATTCTGTGGTCGAGCGCTGCAACGATTTGAGAGCGATGGTGAGCAGCAAGATGCCAAGGATTTCTTGGACTTCCTTCTGGACTGCTTGCATGAGGATTTGAACGAGAACTGGGACCGAGCTCCTTTACGCCAACTCACAGATGCGGAGGAAGCGAAACGCGAACGCATGCCGAAGCTTTTCGTAGCAAAGACGGAGTGGAGTCGGTACATCCATCGTGATCTATCCTTCGTCAACAAGCTTCTTGGGGGACAACACTTGAGCAAGTTGACATGTACGACCTGTGGCTTCACCTCTTCCAAATACGAGGCCTTCACGTCCATCTCTGTTGAGATACCTACAGATGCTCGTAAGTGGGCAAACGGTCGACTCCCTACACTTCAGGACTGCCTCACGAGTTATTGTACCGAGGAGCTGCTCAACAAAGATGAGATGTGGAACTGTCCACGTTGCAAGACCCAGCGAGAAGCCACCAAACGCATCACAATCACACGCGTGCCACAATTCCTCATCATCCACTTCAAAAGATTTGCTTCTTATGGCAGCACAGCACGGAAAGTTCGCATACCTGTGGACTTTCCATTGGAGAATCTCGATCTTGGCCCATACACGCTGCCTCAGCCAAGCTCTGAAGAGATGAAATACATCGAACAGAATTATGGCACTGAAATCACGAGATACGATGAGAGCATGACACCACCTTATCTGTACGATGCATACGCCGTTGTTCGGCACATTGGGCAGACAATGCAATCCGGCCACTATATTACCGCGGCAAAGGACCGAGCGAGGAAACGATGGCGATGGTTTAATGACACGAAGGTATCGGACTTTGATCCCGAAGACCTGAGAGGAGCTCAGAGTCTCCAGAACGAAGAAGCATACATTGTGTTCTACCAACGGAGGTTGGACAGATGATGTGATTGAGACATGACCGGCTGTGACTTGTCTGGCCATTGGCGGACATTTCCACTTGCACGAAGTGATAGCGTTCAGCAATCCAAACATCTATATTATGCGCTTGATGAGTAGCAAACGAGATCAAGACGTCAAACGTACATCACTCTTGAATGTGATAATACTTCCATTCCTACGTGAGATCTGCCAGGCAAGAAGCTAGAGGCATGGAAACTGCCGTCTGTTTAACCATATCCAACTCGTGACCCAAACATTTGTTGGATTTGAAGCTGTGGAGCCATGGAGGATGCATCTGCCTGACAGACTTCCAATTTAACATCTTCTCCTTGCCACAATCGGAATGTGCCTCGATTACCGTCCCAAGTGGTGTGCTAGCCTACACTTGGCCGATGAACATGTCCGGGGACACTACGCAGGAGCTTCATGATAAAACAAACAACACCTAGCACTGCAAGTGACGGTGGCCAGCAGGAGCAATCCATAACTTTAGCTCATTGTAAAGCGATGTTCAATGAACGTAACCTCCATAGCATCCAATGAAAACGCTGCGACCACCCCTGCCCGCCACCGTCTCGCAATTGGCCTCCGACTTTGGATCGTTCGCGTTGTTGATTTGTGCGACCAGGGCTCCAGTGCAGTCGTGCATTTCGAAGACTTTGATGGTGCAGTTCCCATACTTGGAGGCGTCACCATGCTCCCAGTCGCCCTCGCCGAATGGATCATGTGGCTTCCACGTGTAGGTGAAGTGGTCGAAGGGGAGGGCTTTGCGCCAGCTTTTGCACTTGGGAGATCCGATGGTGTCCCTGCCGATGGGCTTGGTGTCGCAGGCCTCACCGCTGTAAGGCTCCGTTGGGTCCGATGGAGGTGCATTTGTCGAGTAGCGGTCGAATCTGACTTGATAGTCCAGTCTGATGCCGTGGCGCAGAGTGCCTGCCAAGGCGAGAGCGCTGTTGAGGAGGATGACTGGGAGGATCCGCATCGTGACCAGCCGTCGTGCAATGTTCTGCGTGGTAGCTCAGGTATGCAATGAAAAGGCGGAGACAGAAGGATGGTAGAAGATCAGAAGGTTTGGGCACGATTGGGGGGCATTGATCAGATTTAAGAACAGACTCCAAGCAGGTCGCACCTACCTACGTGATAGGATCCTCCACAATGGCAAGCCACGATGATGGCGAATAACTAAGCTTGAGTCAGATGCATTCCTACCTTTGGTCCCAGTGGCGGCCCCCTCCTTCTATCTTGAATACAACAATCCAGCTCCAGCCATAGGCTCCAGTGCTGAGCATCAGCTCCGAACCGTAGTACTGAGTTTAGTCATGGCTTAAATCGCAATGTTCGGTTGGCCGCTTGTTTCTTGACCTGTGCCTTGACGATGCTATGAGAGTCTCACAGAGGGACGGTGATAGGCAGTATAAGACGTGACGTGCACATCATTGGAACGCTGACCACGCATGTATATGTTCAGGCCGTAGTCCATGTATGTGAACTGTTAGATTGCGCTGGCCCACAATCAACGTATCAGTGTAATTCAGTATAACGGAGGTACGGCCACTCTTCAATTTGATGGCACCTTTGTGGAGCTGGTCAAATCATCGTAAGAGGAGAGATCGTTGGTAGGCTGTCGTAAGCATAAAGTAATTGAGGTGCTGTGCCGCTCGCACTTCTCGTATTCCTATGTCGTGATCAGTCAGCCAGACTTGAAGCTCCCATCGTGTGCTTACATAAGGTACACTGCTTCCCTGGTCATTTGGTGGACGTACGCGTTATCTTCAATCGCATATCTCATTCACGTCAATCTACACTAAAGCCCGATGATCAGGTCAATGGTCCGCTTAGGAATTTGCTAGGTGTACAAGCTCACGCATAGTATCTGGGAATAGGAACAGCACACTGGCCATGGACGAAGAGGAGGACAGAGGGGAGCGCGCGCAAACCGCAGCTTCGAGTCCTTCGCAACAGGACGGAGGAGATAGGGGCGCATCCAAATCATCCAAGGACAGGCAATGCCCATTCTGCAGTCAGGCTTTCACTTCCTCCAGTCTGGGTAGACATCTGGACCTGTACATCAAGCCCAAGAATCCAAAGCCTGCAGATGGTGTGCATGATGTTACGGAGATCAGGAAGATCAGAGGTGGTATCACCAGAAGACAGCCTCGATCTGGTGCAAGAGCAAGCACGAGCGAGGCGGGTACAAGAGGAGAAGGGGACAAGGATGAAAGTCCAAGCACCAATGCGCGAACAACCTCTTGGCCGGAAAGACAGACCTCCCCAGGGGAGCCACCCATCCAGCGCCCAGGGCCTGATGAGCACCGGAAAGTCTTTAACTCAGCAAATTGGCACGCGACGGGGATGATCCCAAATTTAGCAGCACGCTCATCCTCTCGCAACAGTGACACCGAAGCACGAACCGGCCAGGCGCAAAGGATGCAAGAGATGCGCCGTAATGCGCCGCCCCCCATTGTGAATACCCGATCAGAGCGCGACAACGAGAGTATCTGGAAGCTTCAGGAAGCAGCTGAAATGGGTCGGATCACAGAATTGGCACTGCGTGAGGTCCTCGGCAGTCTAGAGGCTGCTAGCAAGAAAAATGAGAACCTCCAGGCTTTCGAAGACGTGGACTTCTTCTCGTTATCGTTCCCAGGTCTTTGTCTAGCTTTACTTTCCGCACCATCAACAATATTTAGCCCTACGCCATTTCCGTCTCCCGAGTCATGGCCTCTCACGCCACCTGGTCGACAGCAGTATGAAGTCCTGATCCGCTTGATTTCTGCACGTATGAAGACCGCACGCGAAGAAGGATGGGCTCATTTCTCCGAATCTAACTCGTTCAAACACAGAGCGCATCTCGAACGCGCATTCGAGCATTGGGATCAAAGTTTGACCGATGCAGAACGTACTGGAGCTTGGAATCTGGAACTTTGCCGCGCTTTTGCGACAGTCACAAAATCGAGAGAAGAATACATCGTGCAATTAGAGACAGCCCGGAATCGTGTTCGCCATTTGGAAAGCGAGTATGATCGCTTGTCTCGTTGTCAGCTACCGCGCGATTATCTCTTGCACCCACCACACACCCTGCCCGTGACGAATGACGGATTGAAAGAAGTTAAGTCTTCTCAGCAGGGTTCATCATTCGCGCAAACAAATTACGATCCGGACGCCATCTTGCGGCGATGGCGCGCAACAGTGAAGGCGACGACGCGCCGTAACCCACCGCCACCGCCTCAAGCTCCTGGTGGAGAGACGTACGACGATGCAAATCAGCAGCGTTCAATGGCATCACTTGAGGAGAGCATGATTTTCAACGGTACGGTACACGGCATTGGTGGTCCCATTGGTCCCTTCCATTCAACATACGAGCAGGCGAGGCGCGATCGCCAGAACATGTCCAGATTGTCTGAGGTCGGCTATGAGACTCCACCGGATCCTGGACAGATCATCGAAGAGCCGGTTGAAGTTGGAGGGGGAACACAACGCGAGCCAGCTGGATACCCATTGGGAAATGGTAGTAAGCAGAAGTTCTATGGGGAAGCTGCCTTTGGACCCTGTGGAATTGGTGTCCTCAACGCGAACGGAAAGCGTGCTACGTCGTCAGATGAACACACTGCAAACGGATCAATTCGTGGTCCCAAAGTACTCAAAGAGCGGCATGGCGAGGTAAGCGGTATTCGATCTTGACATGCAATCAGGAGACTCGTCTAACTCGCGTGCTTTAGCAGGACGACAGGCCCTCAGATCAAGAACAAACCACTCGCGAACCGGCTCCATCGCTTGGGCAGCAGGCTGCCAAATCGAAAGGTGGTTTGTTTCCTGGGTCTTGGATGTTCACTAATCAACCCTTGTGAGGGCGTATCGACCAAATAGAATTGTATCATCAAACTTGTCACTCCACATCGATGGATTGAATGATCTAATGGTGCCACTTTGTCAGATATATAGTGATCGTATGCAAAATGTAGCAAGCACGTCTTCATCAAAAGAGCTGCAACTCTGTACTGCGAACCCCTCTCAGCCTGCCGAGTGCCAGAAATCCTCATCGCATCATACTAGAGCCCTTCAAGTCATCTCCTACTAACCCTCCCATCATTCCACGCACTCGCAACATTTGACGAAGAGCGTAGACACTCCCAAGCGGAATACCTGATCTGGAAAACGCACGGAAGCCCGTTGTCATTGGTGCTTATCTCAATTAGCTGCTCGGCCACTAATGGAAGCCCGCATGACATTCAGCGACGGCCTCATCTGACAAATCTCTGGTTGGGCTTGGAGGTACGGGAACTAACGGAAGCTCATGTGTCCTTCGCGCGATCCTTGTGATTAGCTTGTAGATTCTATGCCGAATGCCTAGTGGAGATATCGCTACGTCTTCTCGAGTTGATGCCATGTCGAGACTTTGTATTATGAGAGAGTAGCGGAGCTTCCATGACCGTTTTCACGTTTTTCGAGTTATATATTGCGTCTTTGGTAGCTCGATGTCTTACTTATGATCCATCCACAATGGAGTGCTGTGTGATAGCTCTATTCTAGGGTACTGGCGGAGGCTTATTGCCTGTACATCTTGCTGAGCCGCTGCAATACCTACGATACACATGTATACAGGTGTGTCTTTGGGTGTCACACAGAAGCATCTAAAATTCGGTGCAAAGTCATCTGGCGCTCGGAGCCTGCACATTCTCATACATGTAGTGCTAGTGGCTGTACCTCTCGCCGTGATCATTCCACCGTGACGATTGGTAGCAAGACTCGTGCAGATTTTGGGAGAGCTAATCTCTACGGTATACATTTGCTGAAGTAGAGCCAGGCACAGCGAGCACTTGTACTCAACAACTCTTCATGACTGCATACCTCCTTATCAGTGCTCGTCATGCTTAAACAAGAGCAGCCGTGACAAATATATATAATGAAGCCTTGCACAAATCATGACAGCATCTCGAGCAGGCTCTAGTTGTCCAGAAACCTCGTCCCTAGGACCTTGGCCTGTTCGAAAATCCACTCCTTGGCTTCGATGCCCTGTTCATCCTGATCTTCAGCAGGAGGCACACCACTACCCTTGAGCGTCTTCAATCGACAATGATCGGTCGGTCGCACAAAATAGACGATACTGTATCGTGGCCACTTGCCCTGCTCGCTCGGCGCCGGGACCACGCGATGGCGGCCAGAGCACAGCACGCCGTTGGTGAATTTGACCGCCGCGTCGCCGAGGTTGACGATCGCACAGTGCCTCTTGGGCTTCACCCATAACCACTCGCCGGGCACATCTGGTTCGTGTTTGCCGGGCTGGCGAGACGATGCACTCCAGACCTGCAAGCCGCCGAGCCAGTTCATCAGGATCGTGATGGTGCCGAAGTCGGTGTGCGATGGCGTCTGGATCTCGGGCATTTCGGCGTCTTTGCGAGGAGGACCTCGAGTCAGCCGTACGTGGTCGCCGGCAGGATCTTCGATACGGTGGCGAGAACGAATCTCCTCGCGCTCGATGCCAAGTTTGTCCGCCAGGACATCCATGATGCGAAGTCCGGTGGCGTGGGCGGCACGATCATATGCAGCGAAAACCGCCTTCTTGGCCATGACTGGTTCGGGCCATTTGCGCGCCATCTGAGCATCGGGGATGATCATGTCGTTCTTCGAGACATTGAAGAACTCCGCCGTGTCTTTCGTGCCATCTTTGTCTGTCATGGTGGCGCCGGCAATCTTGTAGCTAGGTAGTTCGCGGTGTCAGATGGAGACGCAGAAGAACGAGATACCTAGACATACCCGAACAGCTCCTTATTTCCCGGGAGATACTTCCTCTTCTCCTCGACATCGAGGCGGAAGATCTGCTCCGCTACCTGACAAAGCTCATCGGCGCCTCGGTCGATGGTGTCGCCGTCTTCAGTACCCGGAAGCTCAAGGTACGCAAAGCCACGGGTTTTGAACGCTTGAAAAGCACGTTCTTTCTCGTCGGCATCGTCCTCTGTAAGCTTCTTCAACGAGAGTGTGGTGAGCTCGACAAAGGGGAAGCCATCAGGAAATGGAGGATACTGATTCGGGGTGAACTCGGTGTAGGTTCCTTCGGCGTGAGGCATGTTGCAAAATCGCAGAGAGATAGCTTTACGATTGGCAACAGCTCGCGTGCTCCTGAGTAATACGCAGCCTGGAAGATGCTTGTGACTTTTATGTGGAAGTCAGGACAAAGAAGATATGAGATCGTGATATTTGTGGAGGCTGAGAGGGTAAATATAAGTAGTGGCAAACCTTGATCCTTCGTATACGTGAGGGATAGATGCTCAGGCTCGTTCAAGGTTCAGATTGATGCACGAGCGAGCGGAGATCAGATACATGAACTGCTTGTGTACCCTTCGGACGACTGGCATTCGAAGATACCTAGCGTCTCGTGATGTCGGCAATGGGAAAGAGGAGAAGAGCGCACAATTCCGCTCTCCCCATCAGATGTATATTTGAACCTACCACCTGCCTAGTCTATGTGCTCAATGGCACCCTCACTTCACATTGGCTTCTCCATAGAGATAGCTTGTCGGAAGTGAACACGGACTGTAAGACCATGGACGGATCGAACGAAGAATGCGAATATATTCACACTTATATACATTTTATATGTTACATTGAAGTCGAAGTGTAGCAGTCGTCGTAGATATCGTTCACAGTAGGAAGATCAACGCTTCCCATCCTTGATGTAGTAGTACCTCGAATCTGAGGAACCTCCAAACCTCATATGAAGCCTCACACGTGCCTAAGAGCCTCGATCTCCGCAACATCTTTGGCGGCCATGGAAGTCAGCACTTCCGGCTTGTCCTTCCCTACCACTACCGAGTCTTCAATCCGGATACCTATACCGCGGAAATGTTCCGGCCATCTGACGTCGTCTGGCACGTATATGCCCGGCTCGACAGTCACGCAGTAGCCTTGTTTGAGAAGGTGAGTCTTCGGGAATGTGCTAGTGTCATGGATTTCGAGCCCAATGTAATGGCCGACATGATGAGGGAAGAGTAACGATAGCGCGTCCGGTTTGCTCATGTCGAAGCCGAGGTCTTTGAGGCCAGCTTCCAATCCGTTTTCACAGATGTGATGAATCTTGTTGAGGGTCATGTCCGCTGCTTCGTGGCACAGGTTAACGCAGGTTTTCTGGACTTTCAGGATCATGCTGTACAGATCGCGCTGGGCATTCGTGAATCGACCATTTACTGGCCAAGTCCGCGTGATGTCGGTGATATAACCGCCGTACTCGCCACCTGCATCGACAAGCACAAGATCACCAGGGTTGAGCTCTTCGTTATTGGCGACGTAGTGAATGCACAATGCGTTCTGACCACCACCAATAACCGGCACATATGCTTCTCCGTCCAGACCGCCGGTACGAAATCCATGAGCGAGGTCTGCACCTATTTGCTTCTCGGTGGTATAGGACTTGCGCATGGTGTCGGTGAAGACCGTGCCAGACACCAATGCTGCTCGCCGCATGCACATGAGCTCGGCCTCGGACTTGACGGCTCGCAGCTCGTCCATGATCGGATTGAGCCGTCTGACCGTGGATCGCGATTTCTCCAGCGCTTCCACGAAGTCCGTTCTAGGAGTACCGTTCATGTAGTCCCTGAAAGTATGTCCAGACTCACGCTGGTGTGAAGAGGTCTTGTATGCAAGGTCTGTGAAGATCGTCCGGGCCGACTCAAGAAGCTTGGGCAGCTGCACCGCAACACTGTCTATGTCCCCCGTCTCATCCGCGTTGAACACATCTTGCGCAGCTTGTATACCTGATCGTGCACCGGACCATCTTTCGGCGTCCTTGTTCTTCGGCCGTACGAAAAGGTGGAATGTGTATTCGACGTCAGACTGTCCCTTTTCTGCAAGTAACGTGTTAATAATATGCAAGGGCTGAATGCAAGACCGAATGACGAACCTACCAATGACAGCTAGAGCATCGGGTTCGTTGAAACCTGCAAGATCGCGTATCAGCTCATATGCCTCCGAACTTCCCCGGTAGCACGACATACATACCCGTCAAGTAGAAGAAATTGGAATCCTGATGATAGTCGTGGAAGACCGAGCCCGATCGCCATTTGACGTCGGCGGCTTTCAAGATCGCAATGCTATTCCTCGGCAGTTTGCTTGCAAGGGCGGCTCGCCGATGGTGATATTCGAGCGCGGTGATGCCAGGGGTCACTCGAGGAAGCTGTCAGTCTAGCTCAGACGCTGCGTCACCCTTGCATTGATCCATACACACATTCTCCCGGGCGTATGAGGTGCGGATGCGTCTCATGTAAGGGCTGGCCAAACTTGTAATTCGCCGCGGAGACCAGACCACGACGGGATATGCAGATTCCAGTCCGTTCGGGGAAGAGTGGTCGGGTTCGGAAGGTGGGTGTTGGTGGCAGCAATGCGCGGCGCAATGCTGGTATTAGTAGTCTCTTCATAGCTTCACCAGATAAGAAGAAGAGATGGTGAAAATGGTGGAGTAGGACCATCGAAGGCAGAAGATAAGAGCATCGCTGGTGGTCGTGTGAGTGATTGATCAGAAACACGCTTCTGCACTAAGGTAGCGCCGATTTCCCCAGGAAAGCATTGACTTCTCCACGTTTGACGACGAGGCTGTACTGTAAGGTAGGAATGTCGCACTGTGCCACCTCAGCACATACATGATATGCCGATGTACGATATACAGCTAGACGGCAAGGAATCTTGCCAGGATAAGCTCCCATCACTGCAGGTAACCTGATACCGTACCTTAAACGAGCACCAGCAACCAGGGTTCACGACAAACGAGGTAAATGCCTTACAAGTGACTGCCGTTGACCGCGTTTGTTGGCCCCTCCGCTCCATCTCTCGTCTTTATGAGAGTCATAGAATCAGCTCGTAAACATATTTCGACTCTCCCATCCTCTCCCTGGTGGTCATCAATACGCCTGTGCCCAAGAAACACAGCTCCATCCAGCTCATTCAAGCCCAGCATGTCTGCCAGGCCTTACATGACCCTCGAGAACGGGATGGACGATTTCCATCAGCATCTGCTCAAGTCGCGACGTGTCCTTGCCCTCCTAGGTGCTGGCCTATCCGCATCCTCAGGACTTCCAACCTTCCGGGGCGCTGGTGGTCTCTGGCGCACGCACGACAGCGTTTCTCTTGCCACGCCCCAAGCCTTCCAACGCGACCCCGGTCTGGTCTGGCAGTTCTACTCGTACCGACGGCACATGGCACTCAACGTGTCGCCCAACCCAGCTCACTACGCGCTCGCTGAACTCGGCCGCCGCATGCCCTCGTTCATGACGCTCAGCCAGAACGTGGATGGCTTGTCGCAGCGCGCAGATCACCCTCGTGCACAGCTTCAACTGCTGCATGGCACGCTGTTCAAAGTCCGTTGCACCTCGGCGCGCTGTGGCTATGAGGAAGAGAATTTCATCGACCCGATTGTACCAGCGCTGGCAATCCCTCGATCAGGCGAGGACGTGACCGCCTCTGCAAACCGACCAGCTCGCGACCTTGACATCAGCGACGCCAGTGTTTCCATCCCGACATTGTCGCCCAGCGACCTGCCGATCTGTCCACGCTGTCAGAATCATCTACTTCGACCAGGCGTAGTGTGGTTCGGCGAGGCTCTACCGACTGCGGTGCTTGACACCGTCGATGCATTCATCGCGGATCCAGAGCCCATCGACCTGATCATGGTCATTGGCACGTCGGCGAAGGTGACGCCTGCCGCAGCTTACATCCAAGAGGCGCGTAATTGCGGGGCGCGGGTGTGTGTCGTCAACATGGATGCCAACGATGCCCCACCGGACGGCTATGAAGCAGGAGACTGGTTCTTCCAGGGTGATGCGGCGGAATTGGTCCCACGCATGCTGGAGCCGGTGATTGGGAGATTGTGATGGCACGGGTGGGCTGTGGTGTTATAGACTCACTCCAGAGCCATCGATGAGATAGCTTCGGATGGGTGCAAGCAAGGGGCGACTCAATAATCGAGAGCTGCCTTGGGCTAAGCATCAGGCGGAGGGAAGGGAAGCATTCAATAAGTGAAGGCATGATAGAACACTTTGACCAACTCGTATGACGGGGGATAGAGTAAGCGGGATCTTTAAAGAAGCACCAAAGATAGCACGATCTGACGACTGAACGACAATGACACTTCCATAGACAGACCAATAGAGAATTGACAGGTACATTTCAGAGAATACATTCAAGAGGGCCAAGTTCTGGCAATTAGGTCTGATCGTGGAGCAAGATCCACATCATGGTATATGTCTATGATCTACCTGCTTCGGACAGGATCTGCGTTTCTTCCTGTGCAGTCACATGCGTATGAAATGCGTCCCGATGGCGAGCAACGGACTTCAAGACCTGCTTCCATGAAGAAACTGACCCAAATACGCGTGCGTACCACCGACGCACAACGCGTACATGGTCGGCGCACGTGCTGGCGTAGCTGCGCTTTCCTGTTACTCAATCCTCGACCGGGCGAGAACCTGTGCGGGATCCAGGCTGTGCTTCCACTTCGTCAGGAACTCTTGTCAGCTGCGGCATGCGAAGCGCATACTTTAGACTCCCCTTAGGGCGCTGGAAGAGGCTCATCGTGCCTCGCTCCCAGATCTACAGCTATGGCAGGGTGGTGATTCGTGTCCTCTGAATCAGAACGCTGGCCAGTTTCTGTACGGGAGTCCCTAGGTCCATCAGGATGCAGCAGTATTGCAGCTTTGTTGAGACGCTTTTCGCCAAATTATGTGCTTCGCCATGCTCGGCGCATGCCAGAAGCACAGGACTTCACGGACTAAGCTCGCATGGATCTGTCCCTGGACTACCAGAAATGTGACGGATCCGGAAGATGCCACAGCATTCGCGCTGCCCAAAAAGGCTTTGCTCCCGGTGAAGACTTTGATAATGAGCTGTGTGTGCTGGGCGAATCCCAGCAACAAGCTCCCCTCTCATCCTTGCGAGACGACCACCCTTGCGCCTTCTTTCCCGAGAACGCCGCGCTCTCGCTCTTTGCCACGCGGGCTTCGATCCCGTCCTTTCCTACGATTCAAAAATCCCAGCATCCCGCTAGGCTTCTCGTTACGTCTCTCCTCACCGATCGTGCCTTGAGCTTGCTGATTTGCTATGGTGGCGCTCCAGGCAAGGTGCTCGTCCAGCTTCATGCTGCCTACGGACGTACTTCGTGACCCGATTTTGGGTCTTTTGGCTGGATGCGCCGAGACTGGACTTTGAGGCATGTTGTCGTCGAATGTCGCGACCCGGGATTTCAACACAAGATTGGGGCGGGGATGAGATGTAGGGCCTGGTGAATGCGGCTTTGGGAAGCCATTCGGAAGTGGTTGGTGCTGTTGAGGCTTGGTGCTGTTGGTATATGCAGTTGATAGCGCGGCAGTCGCCAAAGGTGGTGAGCCCTGGGGAGAGTTTGCCGCTGATGAACCAGTTCGAGACGCATTGCCTGATGTCTGCGGAAGCGATGGTGCCATCGAGTTGGGCGGTGGAGTTGTACGCGCCGGATTTACGGGCGAACTCGCTCCACTCTTCGTGTGTGCTGGTGCAGATGTTTGACTTGCGCGTGTAGCGGGTAAGGTGGACCTTCCAGCCTCATCTCGATCTGTAGACATGACCTCGTAGTTGAATGGCTCAAACATCGTCTCGATCATCTTGTGCAGCTCATCCGCGCGTATTTCCTGCTGTGTAGCGTCTTCCCGCAGTTCCGCTCGCGGCTTCTGCTTCCGCGCTCGCGCTTCCAACGGCGCCTCTTCGAGCAACAATTCCTCCAGATCGTATGTTGCATCGAAGTTCGTTTTATCGCTCGAGGGGCAGAAAATCGGATCGATTTCTTTCCTCTCCAGAGCCTCAAAATCCAACTCACGGAAGAAGGGATTGTCAGTAAAGGTCCCAAACCCGATCGCGCCAATTCGCAGGCTTTTATCCTTCTCCAGCAACGAGCTGATGGCGTGGAGGCAGGGCATTGATACTGGTGGAGACGTGATTGGGAAGGGCGGATCTGCTTTCACAATTGCTGTGGCCAGAGCTTCTTGATGACTTCCTTCGAATGGTCGTTTGTTATATATGCATTCGTAGAAGAGTACACCAAGTGACCACCAGTCGACTTGCGACGTATAACCTTTCCCCCTGTAGACTTCCGGAGCAAGATATGCCAGCGTACCTGACTTGCTCGTGAGCTGCTTCCCAGGTGTGAAGTCAGACGCCACATTGAAATCCGCCAGATGCACGTGACCTTCGGAATCGAGCAGGACGTTGTCTGGTTTCACGTCGCGATGGACGATGCCTTGAGAATGAATGTATCGTAGAGCACAGCCGAGTTCCGCGATCCAGAAGCGGACTGCCTCTTCCGTGAACGTCTTTCGTGTGATGTGGAACCGCAAGTCACCACCAGTCATCAAGTCCACCACGATATATCTGAGTCGCGATTAGACAAGCCAGCACTCTGAATGTTGTATGCACACAAAAACGCCGACTCACAGATATTCCACATCTTGAAAGCTATACCGCAGATTGCAAAGGAACGGGTGGTTCAAGTGCTCCAGCATCCGCCGTTCACGGATGATATTCCGTACGCTTTCTGACCTCACGACCTCGTCCTTCCGTATGTATTTCAAGGCAAATGTGAGCCCTGTATCCTTCCTTTCAACGATGCGCACTTTGCCAAAAGCTCCCTTGCCCACCACGCGGAGAAGACGGAAGTGATTGAGATTGACCTCGTCGGTGAGTACGACAGGCTTGCCGCTGGAATTGCCCATGGTATGAGATCGAGAACGAGCGGTGGGAGGTACGAACGCAGGATTGTACGGAGAGAGTCTCTGGCCCGGTCAATGGGATGAGAAGTGACAGTCCGGGAATGCGCAGAGGAGGTCTCGAGCGAAAAAACCTTGTAATCCTGCTATTCCGACATTATGCAGCTGGCCGACAATAGCCAGTGCCGTTTTACCTGGTAGTGGCAGCAGAGGCGTAGTATATGCAGGTGGTCATGCCCCTTGGAGTCTGAGCCAGAGCCGCTGTTGCGGTATGATCTTCGCAGAATCCGAATGCTCCTAGACAGTGCCTGTGCATGTGAGGCGCGTGACACAGCGTTGCCTATAGCCCAGCCGTGGAGAATGCAATGAGGTATGCCAGTAATTGGGTCCCCAGAAACCCAAAAGAAATGCACGTCACTTCCTTCGTCCAGCGGATGAGGTCGACAATGCAGCAGATATGACGTGGAGGCTTGTCAGAGCGGTCTCCGAAAAGTCAGGTCAGAAAAGCGTATCGACGGGCGAAGCGAGATAAGGTATAGCGGTGGAGAGAGGTGTGGTGCCTTCGGCGGGCCAGGAAGGGCACAATCCAAGTCGACCGGAGGGGCAGAGGCGGGAGGATATATAAGAAGCAGAGCTCGATGCCGCCAGGTCGTAGGGACAATCAAGTGAGTAGGGCAGAGGATGGGCCATAGCAGACGCATCCATAACGTGTGGCCGCCGCAACATGGCACTCACGTTTCCTGCCCGGGCATCCGAGATGGGCCTAGCGATCCCTCGCGGGGCGGATGGCTTCAGCCATACCAGGAGCCTATTTGGCCTTCACCCGCTCGCCGAAGGGAGATTTTGCACCACAGGAGGCTATAGTGGACGTTGTCCCGGAGCAGACATGACCGGACCCAACCCAAGGCCAACTGGACGGGCATTTGCTGATCGTTGCGGTCTGCGATAGGCTGGAGGCTTGTTGCGGTTCCATCGAAGCTCCCCTCTACGCGCAGGATCTAGGAAAAGCTGCGCTGGCTCCCGTGCATTACGAGACCCCTGACGGCCATCTGGTGCTCCTCCCTGTACACGCTACATTCCTATGACCTCTCCCTGGTCTAAACGAGCAATCTTGGTCACCAACACGTGGCCGAACCGCGGGAAGGAAGCGAGTGGCGCTCGCGTCTGAAATCTACAGACTACATTCAGTCCTGGCTTCCCAGAGATCTGGCAGAATTACGGTGCTGTCACTATGGATCAATGCAGGACTACTGTGCTGTCTCTATGGATCAATGCAGCGCTGTTCAGCATCCGCCCACGCACACCGATCGTGTGTAGATCCCGATGAGATCAGGCGGACCGCAAAGGAGCGTCCGGGACGCCGTTTATTACGCCGTACCGAAATCTCATTCTTCTATCTTCCCGAGAAAGTCTAACCCGATATCTCAAGTAGCCTCGAGATGGAGTTCAGACCTTGCTGTGCCCCTCACATGCGTCTCCGAAGGAATCGAGCGCCGCATAGGTAAGGCAGCCACCGTTTTCTTCCGTCGATGCAACCTTCTGCCCACGTGTGATGGATCAGTTTATGTCGCTCTGCCGGTCAGCTTCTTGCATGAATATTCACCCAGCTAGAGGTATCGTGCTGGCGGCATGCCGCCCCGGAGCATCAAATCTCATGCGTCGTAGGATCCGACTCTGAAGTATAACACATTACTATAGTATATAGAACTCGTCCAGCAAAACCTTCTCATCCACCTCAAGAGCCATCCGCGCCTCCCTTACCCTCCAGCAGCAAAGTAGCATGAAATCACCGACTTACAGCTGTGATGATCAGCCCACCAGTCTGAGATGTCGCCAAGCCACGTCAGCTCCACCATGCTTGTAGCTTGATCCTTGCTTGCGCTTCGCAAAGCTGCATCCTCTTCCTGTGGAGCTACCAATTATTAAGCGCCATGCTTACATCCTGGCGTTGGATGTGCCCTCGTCTTGCTGAATCTCTTGCGCAACACTTGCTTCAGACCATGTAGCACTGTTGTAATATAAGCGTCCCCGCGAGGTTGAAAGCATAGCGCCACCCCATCCACGCCATCCCAACCTCATGTCAAATCCTCGCTCGTCAAGAGCATCAGACAGCTTGCAAATTGATGTTGAAAGGTCAATCATATCACTTGCCCGAATAATGCGCACAATATCCCAAGCACCGCCATCCACATGCATGAGCCCTACGAATACATTTCCAAAACCTAGGACTCCATACGCATTTCTGTCCCAAAATCCCTCGCCGACACCACTCCCGCCTACGCTCCACTTCAACCCCGGAGACTCGTACGGAGTACAACGGGCATGAAACCAACACCTTGCCGCCATGGCCAAGCGTACGGAAGGCGTGCACCTAACCCGGAACGCCGGATGGGCGGCAAAGCCTGCGATGGAGTCGAAGAACTTTGGCGCAAAATTCCTACCTTCGGACGCTGCTCAACGCGCGCACGATCCTCTAGAGACCCCTTTCTTTTGATCCCAGCCAGGAGTCATGCGCGGGGTGTTGCAGCCCTTGCTGACTGTCGATCTGTGAGCGTTTCTGCAAGTCGGAGCTGATAGAGGGGAATGCTGGGGAGCGTGATGTAGCATTAGAATCTCGTGGAGAGGGTCACTGGTTGTCTTCCATTGCTTTAGGGTAGATTTGTATGCAGCGATGGTAGGACATACAGATGGCACACGGTGGGGACAAGCACGACGAGATGTCGGATCAGCGAGGGACGTCATCATGCTGACCCGGTCATACAGGAGGTGGCTCGACTTGAGGGTGGATTCCCAAGTGGGTGAAAGGGTGAGTGCAGCATTCAGGAATCACGACCTGGGCGAGCATAATGTTGTAGATCTTCCCTGGATGCGGTGCGCATGAGATTAGGCGCATAGGATCGGGTGACACGTGGTGACCTGTAGCTAACGATGCGTCGTCGCTAGACGATATGAGTCGAAGGATGCACAGAGAAGACGGTGAGGGAGGTGCTGGTCTCCTTTCGTTGGTCGACAAGCATGGGAACATTGGAGCCCTGCTTGGACAAGATGACTGTGTAGATCTGATGCCGAGGATCTATTTCCTGCACCCCTTATAGGTCAACCATCTCGAACTATTGCTCCGCTGCAGGGCATAGAAGGAAGCGGTGTTGTGCAAAGGGATAGCCCGACTTGTCGAAGTGCTATGTCAGGATGCGCTGCACGGCATAATCGGCAAGGTAGATGCTGAAGAAGGTACACGTACTGGTGGGAGCTGAAGCGGATGTAAAATTTGTTATTTCTCGTAGGAGTAGATGATGATCAATAGCAAACAGGAAGTCCTCCTGGGACCAAGGGTGCACAACCGAAGACCAGAGTGAGCTGAGAGGTCGCAAACTCCGCAAAGCAATCCCGAACACCGGGCCCCTACCAATAGTGCAAGCCGTGCTCGAGTCGTTATGTGGAGCAGTCCATATTCCGATTTGCGCCGAAAGAGATCTGAGCCACATACTAGAGCTCATCCATAGCTCCCGCGGGCTGTTCATCCTCTTCGTCCTCGTCGAAGCTGCCTACACTGCTCATCTCATCGCTGTCGTCCGTCCCGTCACCGGCATCATCGACTTGCTCTTTGGTTGCGTATCGCGTCACATACTCTGGAATCGACCATTAGTAACGACGCCGTACAAAGCCCATTACTAATCAAGAGTTTCTCGATCAGGCTGATCGATATTGCTTACCCTTAACCTTCGACTCGTAACCCTTGGTATCTCGCATCATCAACGCAGCAGCCTCGCCATTCAGCGGATCGGTGGGGTTGGGGTATCGTAATAGTTGTGGCAGGAAGACTTCGAAGATGTTTACCATATCGTACATCGGCGACCATGTCTGGTTGATGACATCGAGACAAACGCTGCCGGACAGTTCATCGATGTTCGGGTGGAAGATCCGATTGACAAAGCCAATGCTTGGGCTCTTGTATGGGTATTGATCGGGCAACTCCACGTGGATCTTCCAAAGACCACCAGAGAAAGGTGCTTTCATACGTTAGCGGCTGCAAATTTGGAAGGATCTGAGAATCTGCAGCTGTACATACTTTCGTCTGGGCCCTTGAACCGAACGTAGAATTCTTGCCTAGAGCTGCATTAGTTGCACAAACGTCGTCAATCTTCCAAGACATAACGAACACTGCAAGGAATGGATGTCAGTGAAGGTGACTCCAATGAGGGCGAAGACTTTATGTTGTGCTTGACCTACTGTTATCGTTGACCAGAGTGACCTCATAGTCGCTCATCAGCCTATACATACATTAGTAAGGTCCTAGAAGATATCTGGCTTCATTCACAGTAGCTTATGCATGATCCGTACATCTTCATGACCTGCAATATAACAACATCAGCATAGAACGACCGATGATGTTCGCAAGCGATGTCCAACCTACATCAGTCTCGATCCGACGCTTGGGACTACTCATCTTGACTCTGACTTCCTTTCCTTACCGGTCTTTGTGACCAACTGTTCTTCTCCACTATATTGCAAAGGTTCTTTCGAGTAGGATATGCTCTTTCACCAACTGATCTTGCTCGTAATGCAGGGTCACAGATGGCTTGTAACCGATCCACAGTAGCCGATGTAGCAATCAAGGCTCCGAACGTGCGGTATCAAACGATGGCAATCTCGAGCCGGAAAGCACCACTTCGAAACGTTGTCAGAAATGTACGAGTTGTGCTCAGTAGTCGTGTGATAGCTGGGAGAAGCACGTCTCGCAGGGCTTGATATAGTTCAAGGTGATCTGCGCGATTTGTGGGCTTCTTATAGTACTGAACCGGCTGTTGGGAGACTGTGCACAATCTCGGGCGTTGGGAATGGCTCTTAGTGGGGAACTGAATCGGTCAGGTAGGCTCAAGGTTGGCATGAAGGAGAAGAGGTAGAGGTGCTGACCTTCAAGGTGATGTGCTTCGATCAGTCAAGCACATGACAGGCGTCGGGGTAGCTCTGACGATATCGGTTACTTATCTACCTTCTCCGCTGTCCGTTGTCCGAGGCCAAGCGAAGACGAAGGGTCATCATGACATTGAACACCTTCAGTGTCGAGGGCATATGCATGGAGTCTCCCAGACATAGCCGGAGTACGAGCATAATGATGCATGCCAGTAAATGACAAGGGGGTTGCAGTAATACACCAGGACGTACAACAGGATTCCCCTTACCGTCACAGACCGATGGTCCGCAAGCTGGCCGGATGATGGCCGGACAGCTTAAAAATACATCTCTTCCAGGCAAAGACATGGTCAGAACAATTCACGGACAACACTACATCAGCGACAAAGTCACTGCGTTGATCGTGCCACAGTATTAAAGCCTCATACTTTCATGGCTCACAACGATGTCTATAGGGGAACTTCCTGTAGAGATCGCCGTCTACGTCGAGGTCGGCAATTGCTTTCATAGACCGACTATTGCCTCTGGTACTACATGTAGGTCTTTCTTCGCCCTGGGCATTATTCCTGCTCTCCCTCTCCAACAATCCTAGCCAATCCAAAATGTCCAACTCAATCCAAGAGCTGTTCTCCCTCAACGGACAGACCGCATTGGTCACTGGCGGAACCAGAGGAATCGGTCAAGCCATGGCAATTGCACTGGCAGAAAGTGGTGCGGATCTCTTACTCGTCCAGGTCTGTCTGAACGCCCATTGATGAAGGACGTATGAGCTGACAGAGCATCTCAGCGAGACGACTCCAATCAAATCACTAAAGAGGCCGTCGAGAAACTCGGACGAAAAGCCACAATCTACACAGCAGACCTATCGTCCGCTTCATCCATGTCTGCTCTCGTTCCCCAAATCCTGAAAGACGGCCACACGATCCACATCCTACTCAACTGCGGCGGCATCCAACGTCGCCACCCGTCCCATCAATTCCCCGACGATGAGTGGAACCAGGTGCTGCAAGTGAACCTCAGCACCGTCTTCACGCTATGCCGGGACGTGGGTGCACATATGCTCTCACGCGATCTGGATACGCACGGCCGCCGCGGGAGTATCATCAACATCGCCTCGTTGCTGTCGTTTCAGGGTGGCATCACGGTGCCAGCGTACGCCGCGAGCAAGGGCGGCGTGGCGCAGCTCACGAAAGCGCTCTCGAACGAGTGGGCGGGCAAGGGTATCAGCGTCAATGCCATCGCGCCTGGCTACATCGCGACCGACATGAACGAAGCGCTGATGAAGGATGAAGCCCGCGCAGACAGTATCTTGGCGCGGATCCCGGCAGGCAGATGGGGCTCGACGGATGATTTCAAGGGTAGCGTTGTATTCTTGGCTAGTCGAGCGTCCGGCTATGTCAGTGGAGAGGTGTTGACTGTGGATGGGGGTTGGATGGGCCGGTAGTATGGATTTGCGAATTGCGGAAACTGTGGCATTCGATAACAACCGCTGTCCCATACTCCTTTCCCGATTCACGTCATAGGTTGAGATTGAAAGGAAGAGGAGATACTGGGTTGGAGACTAGATACGCATGGCAGATCAAAGGTCACGGTTTGGGGCTCTGGTGTGATGAATGACATATATCACCGTGATGTCTAGTCACCACAAAGAGTTCAAGGTTCCAGGCTATCTACCTGTTGTCTCAAAATTGACTATGCTGCGAGGCGAAGGCACATAATGTGCAGACAGAAACGACGCAGTATATTCTACCCCTACTTGTGGGTCACTCCCTCGACCGGCATCGGGGTGACATCAGTAACCTCCGCGGCCTTTGGCTTCGAAGCGATATCCTGATCCTTCATGAATGGGAAAGTGAGGACCTCCTTGATGGAGTAATGATTGGTCAAGAACATGACCATGCGATCGATACCCATGCCTGTCAAAACACAATGGTTAGCACAATTCTTTACTGTTTGGATGAATATAGCGACGACTTACCCCAGCCACCAGTTGGTGGAAGACCATATTCCATCGCAGTCAAGAAAGCCTCGTCAAGGACTTGTGCCTCGTCATCACCTTGGGCCTTCTGTCGTGCCTGCTCCTCAAATCTCAGTCGCTGATCAAAGGGGTCGTTCAACTCAGTGTATGCGTTCACGATCTCCTTCTTGCAGACGAACGCTTCGAATCTCTCACACAATCCAGAGTGTTCACGGTGGTACTTGGCCAGAGGACTCATCATCTGTGGATGTCCAGTGATGAAAGTGGGATTTATGCACTTCTCCTCGATAAACTCACCCACAAGCTTGTCCAGCATGCGAGCATTGGTGAGAGGTGGCGTACACTCCACCTTCACCTTCTTAAGCATTTTCTTGAGGAAATCGTTGGTCTCTTGCGTGTGCAGCTCGTTGCTTGGAGGGAACTTCTCGTCACATGCTTCCTCAAGCGCGGTCATCATGTCCACGCGCTTCCACGGCTTGGCCCAGTTGACGTTGTAAGTCTCGCCGGTCTGTGTGTTGAAAGTGGTTTGTAGTGAACCGCAGATCTCCATGACCATGCTTTCGACGAGCTCCTCGGTCCGTTCCATCACATCGTACACGTCGGCGAACGCCTCGTAGTACTCGCACGTAGTGAATTCTGGGTTGTGAGTCAGATCGATGCCCTCATTTCTGAATTGACGGCCGATCTCGTAGACTTTGTGGATGCCACCAACGATCACTTGCTTGAGCGGTAGTTCGGTAGCGATACGAAGGGCAAGAGTCATCTTGAGGTCGTTGTGCTCGGTCTCGAATGGCTTGGCCGTGGCACCGCCAGCGTTCTTGAGCAGAATCGGTGTCTCGAGCTCGTAGAAGCCGTTGCTATCGAAGTAGTTGCGGACGTGCTTGACGATCCTCGAGCGAGCCTTGAAGGTCTCAACAGTGCTCTTGTTCATGATGAGATCTAGATGTCTGTTTCGGTACCGCTCCTCCTGGTCTTTGAAGCCATAGTGCTCGGACGGGATCTGGTGCAAGCAGGGTGCAAGCAGGGTCACCTCGCGCGCGAATATAGAAAGCTCGCCAGGGTTGTCCTCTCTTTTGGGGCTGGTTCTTCCGGGGAATCCCTTGACACCGATGATGTCTCCTCTGCGTAGAATATCGTGCTGCTCAGCAAATGGGATCGTGGATTTAGTGTGTAGGTTCGTGGCCATGATCTGTGTCTCGGCGCCATCAACAGACACCTCGTAGAATCGCAAGTTCTCACCCGCGGTACGGGTGTTATAAATTCGGCAGCCCACTGCAATCTCCTTGTCCTCGACGGTCTCACCCTTCTTGAGATGACCATACTCCTTTTCGAAGTTTCGCAAATCGTACGTGACATGAAACTTGTGCGGGTACGGGTTGGGGCTATTGGTCTCCTTCATTCGCTTGACAGCACGCGACCGAATCTCGAAGTATTGGTTTGGGTTGAGCTTCTCCTCATCTTCACCAGCAGATGTCTTCTTCTTCGATGCTGGTGGAGCTTGTCTTTGGCTTTCGCGTTCGGCTTTCTGAGCCTCCTTCTCGCGCTGCTTCTGACGCTTCTTCAACTCCGACTTGGAAACCATCTCCCCAGTCACTTCATCTTTCTGTAAGTTTGGCGTAGTCTCCGTGGAAGCACTGGCACTTCCACCGGTAGTGAGCTGCGAGACTTGATCGGCGACATTGGACACTGCGTCCTTGACAGCATCAGCAGCTTGCTGAGCAGCCATGGTGAGAAGGTGTGAGAGATTGAATGGAATAGGGAAGTGAGGAGAGTTTCGCGACTACATATATTCAGGAAAACATGAATCACTCTGGTGACTCTACCACCAAATTCACATCTTTTCGTGGGGTAATTAGATAGAGGCGGGGCATGAGTGCCTGAGGCGGAAAACCATTGGCAACGAAGCACTGTGGGCTTAAGGGATGCCTTTCTGGACAGAATGAGTTTTGATAAGGATATATACACATGTCAACGCCATACTTGTCATACCAGCGCCTTGCGACTCATAGTGCATTCAGCGACTGCTCTCTAAAGCACAGAGCGAAACGATGGACGCACTTCTGGGCGCCGAGATTGCCACTCGTGTCCGGCCTAGTGTAACAACAATACCGCCACCCTCGCATTCCACCGCATGTTTATACAGAACACTCAGCCCAATGCCTGACCTTCAGAGATAGATGCTATTCTAGTGGATGGCTTGAAACTTCCCTTGCAGATATTTGCTGGTGGTGGCATCAAATCAAAGCTTGGAGCGCTCTATGCCCCACTCATCAACTGCTTCGCCAGTGCTTCAATGTTTGTCCTCGCTTCTGGCTGCTGCTCAAGGATCTTTCGGAGGTTCTCCAGCTTCTCGCGGTCGATGTTAGGCTCAGCTGCAAGAACTTGGACTGCCGTTGGACAGCTATACAGATTTCCAAGGATCTGAGCAGCTAGAGGGTTCGAAGCCGCCTGTGGTTGCTGTTGCAGATGAGCATATCCGTCGGGCTGTGGCGATGCTTGAGGTGGGCCGTACGGATTCGGTGGAAACGAATGAGGCCCATTAGCACCGTTGTGCGACGGCGAGAAGACCGGAGTCTGACTGGCGATGGGTGAACCTGCTGGCCCAGGACCACCACCTCGGATGTGCTGAGGGAGTTGGTGACCATTCGTGCTCGATGGATGGACCGGTGTCGAGGTTTGCGACGCTGCTTGTATTCCCTCAACCGGACGCGCAATGACGAATGTGGCTAACAAAAGACGCTCCTCGATGGGTGTTTTGACCTTGCATAGGTCCAGCTTCCCAATGTGTTCCGGCAGAGCACCGCCGATATCGACAGGAATAATGTACAGATCCTTGATCACGCTCGGTAGGTGCTTTGGGCTGACAACCGCGTAGCGTTTCCGAGAATTGAAGTACTCGAACAGTGTGTTGAAGGTGTCAGCATCGTCGTAGGGAGTGAGCGCGAGCACCGAGACGTCGCTGTTATTACTCCATTGAAGTCCGCAAAGATACTCTTCTGCCTTTTGTATGGCGAGACGACCATCTATGGAGAGCTTCCCAGGGAGCAAAGTATTCCACGGTACGGTAGAAACACGACCAGCTACAAATCGTGCGTTGACAGTAGGCTCGCCGTCGCCTTGGGCAAGCTTACCACGCCAGATGATGGAATCATCGCCGGTGTAGTCGGCGGGAGAATATGCCTCGTCGTTGTCTTCAAGCATTCGGTCGACGTCAGGATCATGCGTGGCCCCATCTGCTTGCTCCGATGTACCAGGACCGGAGCTCTGACGGCGTGGTGGGATCGGCAGCTGTCTAGCACCCTGCTGCAAACTTGGCGACGGGGCTGTCTTCGCCCAGATGTTGTTGGCGTCAAACTGCTGGCTGGAAGTTCTCCTGCCTCCTGAGTTCGGTGGCCCATTCATCTCGCTAGCAATGGGCTGACCACTTTGCTTTGGCGATCCATTGGTAGCCCCGATCTTAACGGGACTGCCTGTAGCCTCGCCATCTTCAGCAATACTCGCCCTTTCGCGCACAGGCTGTGCGTTCATTGACACTTCAGGCACCACATGTGCTTCGTTCTCTATGATCTCATCGCCCTTGTGCGTGCGCCGAATCCGCGGACCTTCTTCCACAATAGCTGTAGCTTGCCGATCGAGCTCCTTTTTCAGATCTGCGCGTTCACGCTGGAGCGCTTCGCTCGCCATATCCTTGCTGTCCATGGTCGCGAGGTCGTCCGCTGTCAATGAGTCGTTGAGAAGTCGTTCTATGAGCATCTTATTACTCTTGAAGTTGGCATTCAACGCGAGGAATTGTTGTTTGTACGCAGGCTGGCCACCGTGGTTGATATGCAGTGCATATTCAATGCGAGCAGCATGGTGATCACCTAGTGACCTTGCTGTGTGGCCGTCTGGGATTCTGAAGCCACCGGCTACTCTTCGCGTTATATCCTCTGCAATAGCTTTGCTCAACGCTCGAGCTGGTTTCTGGCGATCAGCCGGCAACTGATCTATCTCAACCAGCGCAGTATCCGTGTCTAGCTCCATCTTCGGAACAGCAGACGACGACTTGCGTCGTTTGTCTTGTCTTGCCGGCCGTTTAGAGACATCTTCCTCATCATCTGTCTCCTTCGACTCCTCGAGCTTCCGTTTAGTCCCAGCTTCTTGTGGCTCCACCACATCGCGCGATTCTACCTTCTCAGCGGCCTCCTCAGGATCGATCTCCTTCTTAAGCCAGCCAGGCGGTGCATCTCGTCCTCCTCGGCTCTTGCGACCCTTGCTCTTCTTTTCGTTTTGCCAGATTCTGTTACGTGTCTCCCAGATCTTCTCTCCTCGGCTCAACGCCAGCATTGTCTCCGCGTGGTCCTCCGGACGACAGTCTTCGCAAAAGTAATGATCTGGCACATCCTCTTCATCGATCGGCATGCCCATGCACACATTGTGTTGCCATACAGTGCATGCATCGCAGCCTATGAAGGCTCTTTTGTCCTTGGGATCTTCATTGCCACAGATACACCTGATCTTATCGTTCTCTCCGTCGTCTTCCTCTTCAACATCTGGCTCGGCCTCCGGCTCGCTGGACTTCTTAGTCGATTTGCCCTTTGCCGACTTTGCAGCTTTTGGCGCCGGTGCTGGGGATGGTGATGCGTTCTTGTGCTGGCCTTTGGTAGCTCGGCCAGATCGTCGCGGTTCGTCTGTCTTGGTGATTAGCACGTGTTTCATGGCCATGACACTGGTGCGACTGCTCCATTTGCCTGTCATCAAGACTCGGAGGTGCCTCGATGGACTACGCTACGGAGTGCATATCTGCTTACCTGCCATGCTCGGCTGCAGCGCGTTCACGCGGCTATGCCAATCTGCGGACAAACTCCTTGGATGAGGCTGTAGGGTAGGGTACGCGGTCGATAAATCACGCAAGGCTTTCTATATGAAATGCTTCTGTCGCGTAACAAGGGCACCAGAACTGATAGTGCAATGATATCTGAAGTTCACGAGAAGAAACCTCCGCCCAAACACAGACGCCCGTTTCCGCGACCTTCACCAACGTTTCGCCCTATTCGCAAACAGCGGGGCGCAACTTCTTGCGACTGTTGTGTCCTTGGCCTTGACGCCGAATTGTGCGCCAACCAAGTTTGCTGTCCTGATCACTCTCCGCCTCAGAGGTCGATCTTGCGGATGGTAGCGCGTCGCGTTACCGTGGATCGCCGCTATGCGCTTCAGATGCCTCTTTCCTGTCCTTCGCGATAGCTCGAGGAGGAGAGCTGTCACGCGACTTTGTTCTTGCGCCAGTACACGCAAACAGTATGGAACACGGGCAGGCGCGTTACAAGCGCGCTATGTGTGAAGTTGCGATGAAGGCGCTTGTTGATCTGAAAGACTTTTTGCAGAATGCGATGCGTGGTGGTGTCGAATGGAAGTGGAGTCATGATGAGGGGAATCGTGCTTCGTGAGAATCAGATGGCAGGTCCGTATCACGTGATCTATAATGCACGTGATCAGATAGTAGTTCATCATGCCTGTGCGTCCAACATACATATACTGTTCTTGCATGTATGAATTTTGGACGAATATATGTGATCGTTTTGATGGCAAGATCTAGGTATTTACAGATGATATTACCAATAGTGAACAGTCTTGATGAGTAGCTTGGTGCTTCGACACAGCAATTACAAGTAACGTTTAGGACATATCTGAAGACTGAACAGTCCGCATCGTTTCGTATCTACATTTGATCACGACCCAAGACATCTCTATGATGTGTTGATAAGAAGGATAGCTGACCGCTGGACCACAGTTCCTACATTGCGGCTGTCCTGAACCAGTATCCCCAAACAAGTCCTCCTCCCCAACGATCAGATTCATAGCACATTGATCGTCACGCGACTGCCAGACTTATTTAAGCTGGCACCACAGTGCCGTCGGGATACACGAACTTGTAGCCGGTGTTCAAGCCCCAGGCAATCGAGTCGAATTCAACATAGAGCTGGGTGAGCTGGTTGCTGTGAGTCAAGTTGAAGTAGTTGAAGCCCTTGACGGGGTATCGTGAGCTGCCCACGCCGTTGAACTGCCACTGCCAGACGATCGAGTGGCAGCCAGAGACGAAGGTGTTGATTGTCTCGATGCCGTTGGTCGGGGGAGCGTGCGCGATGCCCTCAATGTATATCTCCTTGGTGGCAGCGCTGGGTCCGCCGAGCTATGATGTCGAGGATCAGCATTGATGCGGGAGTAGTCATCTGCAAAGAAGACTTGATCTTACAGGTCGGCCTTCCAACTCAAGGATCGAGTTGGAGATCTCTTGGAAGTTGTTGTCAAGAAGCTTGTCGGCGGTCACAGTGACGTTGCCAAGGTCAGAGCCCTGGCCGTTCAAAAGGCCACTGAATCTTCTGACGAAAAGGTTGGCATCACTCTGGCTAAGACAGCCGAAGAACGGAAAGGTGAGACCGAATGGTGTTGCAGACACGGTGGCTGTAAGTGCCAGGGCAGAGACAAGAGCTGTGAACTTCATCTTGAAGGCTGGAATGCTTGAGTGGGTAAAGGTATGGTTAAGTCGTTATTGTCAGTCGACGCGCTGGGAACGAGCAAGTTGCGTGATGATGTTCGTGCCATTTATACCCAGCCATGCTGACTGTTGGTCGACAACAGAATGCTTCCGACCGGCATCACGAGCGGCGTGTTCTATTCTGATATCGCTCATTAAGCATTTTACGGGTGGTATGTGGTTATGCGAAGGTTCGCGGAAGACAGTGTAGCCCGCCACGGAATGCACAACCTGGGAAGATGGAGCTTCAGCTTGCATTTTGCGAATCAGGTACAGTCCTGGGGCGTGAGGCTTGCGTAGGGAACCTTGCGTGCCGTCCTTGGGCATGCAAGTCTCGTAGCGTTCCTGCGTCCGGTACCGTCTATGTTCCACGAATCATGTATCGGAGGGCCAGCACACGTGTGTGATCGTATAGCTATTGTTGTGCATGTCTTTGTCGGACTTCATCACAACGTGGAGATCCTCAGGAGCCTTCTATTCATCGTCAGCGTGAGACTTGCCACTGGGAGGCTGGGCGTTGTAAGGTAACTCTATTAAGCTATGCAAGAAGAATGTGGCGTGATCGAGCACTGCTGACGGCCTATAAGCTTACCGCGGCCGTCAGCGTCGTACTCCCCACGAGGGAAACGTGAAGGGGGCGGTCAACTCCGGGATACTCGGACAATGATCCCTACAGCAGCAGCTCAAGGACACGAGACGGGCGATGCAACATCCCTTTTCGTGCCTGGGAAGCCTTAATTCCAAGGATGGACCAGACTGCTCGTGCTGTGCGACATGCCAGCTGCAAATGGCGAGTTTGTAACGAGTTTTATGCCATGTATCTGCGGAGAATGGTCCGGTCTTGGGTACATTCAGCATGTGGGCTACGCGTGCAGTGGTGTTAGCAAGTTCCTCTTCAAGAAGCATACGCCAATAAGCTGCGGCTGCCCCTGAACACCCCTGTGCTCAACGCCACCGCGATCGACAAAGCATCGAAGATGCTCTCATACGGCTGACTGGGATGAGCGTTTGCCAATACGGTCCAATGCTGCATACGGCAGATACATCCTTAGAGCTGTGAACGGACTTTTCCCAGCTCTGCGCCTCGCCTCGCAGCAACCACTAGTCTTCGTTAAAGCTGCGACGCGGCCGTCAGGGAAGATGAAAAGGATTGAAGAGCTAGAAGTCTACCGCTTGCCGCCTTGCTGCAGAAGAGCCCATGCTCGCAGACCCTCCCAATGCCTGATTGCATAGCGGACATATATATTCCGAACATAGCCCCAATGCGATTATACAGTATTGGTGTATGATGGAGCTGATCCGTTCCCGACGACACTACTCTAGAGGATCATGTGTGGTATACCTACACATCTCTAACCCTTGTAATCAAGATACTGGACACACGTTGACATGACTCATCCCACACAGCGAACATACATTGAGGTGCGTTGTTATACCACGTAATTTCAACCTATCGTTTGAGTGAAACATCACCATACTGTTGCGACACGTGACATCGAAGCAAGATCGCGCTTGGCGCGGCGCGCGCCGGCCAACGTATATAAGATTTCTGCTGCTCCAACATTCCTGTCCTTCTCTTCCTTCTTCATACTTACCTTGTTGGCCCAACCTCGCTCACGAATGAGGAAGGGTGGTGGCAGGCCCTGCATTGCACAGCGCGGTGGTTCTCTACTATGCGGTGTCTTCGGATGTCACACTGGCGGAATTTTTGCTGTCTTCCATATCATCACTTTCATCAGATTCCTTGTAGCTTGACCGCTGGAGGCTGGAGAAGGATGAAGGACAGCAAGGGTTCTGCTGACGAGACTCTTCACGTTACGATGTCACGATTTGCTCTGTTCATTCCGACGTTGCAGTGCTCTTGATGGGATTCATGAAAGTGGTCACAGGCTTGGTGTAGTCGCAAGTCACATTCATCATATTAGATGTATCTGTACCTACCTATCTACCAACACTACTCAGTAGTTTCAATTCTCGAGGTCACTACCGTTTTGAGGCTGTTGGCTTCCAAGTACTTAATGGGCAAATTCCATACACGAATGGGAAATGTCTGTCATGGCGCTGTTACAGTGACTACTGCAGCTTTGAATGCTTGGTGTATCAGATAATGTACATTATGTCTACATCTACTTAATCTTCTTCGCTTTGAGCTTGATCGTCTCATCGTTCACGAATATGCCCTTGCCCTTGTACGGCTCTGGTTTTCGCCACGCCCTGATCTTCGCCGCAAATTCCATCACCACTTCCTTCTCGCAACCCTCGAGCAAGATACGCGTGGGCTGCGGAGTGCTGGCCTTCACGCCCGGCGGCACCCCTAGCTCGATGGGATGCGAGTACCCAACCTTGAGCGACACGAACTTTTGTCCTACGTACTCGGGCTGCTTGGTGACTGCCTTTTCTTCGATAGTCGCACGGTACCCGACACCCACCAGCCGCAGGATCGCTGTGTGTCCTTCACTCACGCCTAGAATGTGGTTCTGTAGATACGCACGTGCAGTGCCTGTGATCATTACACGCGTCAGTACAGCTCTCACTGAAGGCCTCGATTGTTCATTCTAGTGAACTCACCCCACATGGCTTTCTGCTTCTTGTCTTCCGTATCCAAAATACTGAGCGTATGTGTCCGGGCTTCTTTGTTCGTGGTGATGCTCATATATGGCGGCACGGTGTAACTCATGTTTCCCAATGGTCCCTCGATGCGGACAGTAGACCCGACTTGCGTTGAGCTGATGCCAGTCCGGCGAGCCTGAACAGGGGGCGGTTCAGTTACAGTGAAAGTGACATCTGGCGGCAGTGAAAGAGGTGCCGCGCCGATTTTGGAGCTGCATTTCGATGTTGTAGAGAAGTGAGAGGTTTGCGAAGGGGATGCGAATGCTGGGACCAGGAATGCGGGAAGAGTGATGTCGTATCGCGTAGGTACGGTGTATACAGTCTGTAACCCTCGTATCGAGCGTCTGCAATTTTGCAACGCGGCCATTGTACTGTTGATGGATTGCTGTACACAGGAATACGAACAATACCTACCTGATGGTGGAAGACCTCCGGGCATAGTCGAATGCCGCAATCTGCGAATTCGGTCTAGCTCACTTTCCAAGCTATTCACACCCAACTCCAAGTGACCGAACATTCCAACTCCACCTTGCCAGTGCTTCCAAGCATCAACACTGAATAGCCAGGCTCACTTTACCGTTCACTCTTTCACTTAGCACCTTCACATGCGTGTAAACTGCTGCGCAGCTATCTCGTGACAAACAGTGTCTCGCCAATGGCATACCTGAAATAAGTATATTCAAACACACGATCTCCTGTCCTTTTCCTTTCACAACAACTTCTTCGACCACGCCTTTGTGAGTCTTTCTTGGTCTCGTGTCCAACGACGACGACCTCTACTACTCTACACAACAATCACTCTTCAATCCACTTCCACTTGTGTTGGGACCATAAGTACAAAAGCTTTGTCCGCTTCGATCTTCACCAGCTCGAATGCCAATGGCTGTTCTCAAAGACACCATGGCCTTCAAGAAAATGTTTAGCATTCTGTCGTTGCCTCGTACATACCGTTTCCTTATTGCCTTCATCCTCCTTACATCCGTCTCCAACATCGCTTCGCCGGTGTATGCTCATGGTACGTCAATGAAATCAACGCTCGATGTTTTATGATAGGCAATACTGATTCCCCACAGATGCCGATCTTTCCCAGGTCTCGGATGATCCTCTGAATGATGCTCCGATATACCTTCGTCTCTCCAGTACTCTTCAGGGAGCGCTGGATGTCATCCACAGCGTTGAAAAGCTACCCTCCTGCAACAAAATGGCCGCCTCAGCACTCATCAACTCTTGCTCTACCCTCGAAGCCACTGACGCGGAGACAGGCGATGATCCATCGTCGATTCTCAGTGTGGACGATGTCAAGAAACTCTACGCCGTCAGACTCGCAGTTTGTGAATTAGACGACGCCAAGGTTGCCGTGCCTCGGCAATGTCAATGTTTCCTACCATCAACCCAGGCCGCCAAGAAACGAAGCTTCCGGGGCCTGATCGCCAAGCTGGGATCGGCCAGCCCGACTGTGTCATATCCCCGATACGAGGAGCTGACTGAACAGAACTTGGATGCTTGCCTACTCGCACTTCACCACTACGGTTCTGGACAAGGCTGGACCAGCTACAGCAACAACAAGAAGAACGCCGTTGCCATATGCCATGCCGTTCGCGCTGAACTGGAAAAGGACGAACAGATCGAAACATTCAAAATACTGACCGAGTCCGTGATAGGTGTGGAGCAAAGTCTCGCGCGTTCGAAGCAGGAATGGGATGAATTTCGCTCGACGTTCCAGGTGATGAGATCTAGTGTTCGTCAGTTCCACGTCGACTTGCAGGAGCAAGACACAACCCGACAGGAAGCAGTTCTTCGCCATTGGGCAGAGGTTGAGACGCGTTTCCAAGATGGCATAGACGAAGTGATGGCACGTCTTGATCGAAAGGCCGATCAAACCGGCCAAATCATCGACACCAATAATGTGGCCATGAATGACGTCTTTGTCGAAGTTAGAGACAACCTCGACATTTTCGCCACGCATACACACGATACAGTGGGCGTGCTTGCCGATGATGCTGCGGCTATGATCAAGACCACGACGCACGATCTTCAGTCCATGCAACATACCGTCGAAGAAAGCGCCAACATTGTGTTGTGGATGGGTCAGCATGTTGCGACACTGCCCGAGCAGCTGAAGGCAGGTTTTGCAATTGCTGTTGCGATGCTCAATGCCAGTGCCGATCAAATGCATGAATCTCAAATGCAGCAGCTCCTCGAAGTACAGCAGACACTCTCGCACCTGAGGGTCATCAACGAAGAAGTTCAGACTATACCAGCCAGAATTGCGAAAGGACTCCTTGACACCGGTCTGTCTGTCACAAAGCCTTACATCGCTGCCTGTGCCTTCTTCTGCCTCATCTTCTTCACCTCGACTCTGACTGCAGCCGTCGCATGGCGTAGCTTTCTCGGCCTCGGTGGCGTCAATACATTCTGCATGGCTGTGGCTACAGGATTTTCTATTGCTAGCCTCATTACCGTTTCGGTCGACGCAATTGACCTCAAAGCAAGCATCAGAAAGGTTTTACAGCCAACGATGACGGAGATCGTTCCCTACCTCATGATTACATCGGTACTGTTTGTCATGGTGCAGCTGCTTCGGGGCGCTCGGTTCTACCTCGCGAGCAGAAAGACGAAGTCCGCTACGCTGGACAAGGAGCTCCCAAAGTAGCAATCTGGCAATGGGACACGACCCAAAAGATCTGAAGGCAGATTCTGCTGAGTGCTACTCACTGTACTCAGCGAGATGCGTATGCGGCTATATCTCTTGGACCATGATGTGAACATAGAACCACACAGGCCATGGTATGGTCTGTGATGGGAGGATCTCTTGGGAGCTGTGCGAGCAGACAATGCTTCATCTTGGCGGAGACGGACACAGCAGAGGTAGCTCAAAACAATCTCCCTCATGTTGGAGGAGATCATTGGTTTGGAGCAGAGGTTGCTCCTTTGCTCCTTTGCTCCTTTGCTACAACATTATTCCATAGCATCGAATATATATATATTTCATCATCACTCCGATCGAACTATTCGGAATCGTCTCACGTGACTCACATGTGACAGTAGACCCTTTCTCCCAGCCAATGGTACGAGGCGATGTCTGGCTGACATTTACCGAGTTCGGACTGCTCATCAATCGATCCCCGGAATTCCGCTCTGCTTTCGACCCATTAATCCACCTTTTTGCTCCTCCAGAGACCACCATATCACCCTTCTCGTCTTCGCTTTTTCACCCAGTGCAGCAGCAGCAGGATCAACCGCCCGCCACGATGTCTGAAACGAAGGAATTCACGTACGCCGAGGTGGCGCAGCACAACAGCAAGAAGGACCTGTACATGGTCGTGCACGACAAGGTGTACAACTGCGGCAGCTTCGTCGATGAGCACCCGTAGGTCTACCTCCTTCGCTGGCGCCGAAGAAAAAGAAGAAAGCAGTCTCCAATGGCTACATTCCCCCAATTCGATCCATCCATGATTCCTCTCGCCATGGCTTTCTCGACTATCGCCAGGCAGCCGAATTCCCCCCCATCCATCGACCCCACCTCCACACATCTCCCGCATGGAAAGAGAGCAGACCAAACAAACACACGGGGGAGAATTGAAAACAGCAAGCTAATCAATGCGTCCTGCAGCGGTGGAGAGGAAGTCATGCTCGACGTCGGCGGCCAGGACGCCAGCGAGGCGTTCGAGGACGTCGGCCACAGCGACGAGGCGCGCGAGATCCTCGAGGGTCTGCTGGTCGGCAACTTGAAGCGTACTGTACGTTTGCCTCTCCCTCTCCTTTCCCCATCATCCTCCTCCGCCGAGAGAAGAACCTGTCTCGCTGACTCACTCTTTCTTCCCGCAACACACAGGCCGACGACCCTCCCGCCAAGACAACCGCCTCCGCCTCGGGCGCCGTCAAGACCGCCGGCAAGGACACCGCCGGCCTCGGCGTGGGCGTCTACGCGCTCATCGTCGTGGGCGGCGCGGTGGCGTACTTCGCGTACCAGTACTTGCAAACGCAGAGCTCGAACAAGGCTTAGATGGATGAAAAGCATGGATGGGTGAATGGGAAGAGAGAGGGGGGAGAAGAACAGAGGATGAGCGAAGTCGAGGAGAAACGAAGAAGGAAGGGAGAGACAGAGGAGACCAAGGGTAGCTCGTGAGACGGCCCGAGTTGGCTAGATGGTTTGAAGTCGACGAGGAAGAAGAGGGCCTGGTGATTGAAGCACAGCACGCGAAGAGACATGTAGAGACGGCTGGGACCGATTTAGACGAGGGCGGAATGAATGTTCTATTTTATGTGCAAACATCGTGGCTCATGTCCGGTTCGGTTGTTTTGTGGACGTTTGCGTATGCTGAACAGAAATGTGAATGAAGACATCTAGCATCACACTCGTGTGCTGCCATGCACATCCGACATGAACACAGGTGCTTCTTACGACACAATACGAGACTTGCGCAACGCCCACTCATGATGACATATGTACAAATCCTGACATGAAAGTCATAGTATCTTGATCCGACCACCTCACGCTACAAAACTAAGGTGGCTAGTCCTGCATACGCAATCCCCCCTATCGGTAAAAGTCCTGCGGATCCGCCCCACCACTCGGCACTCGCTGCTCCTGCGGGCGGTAAGCCTGGTAAGCCTGCTGATACGGGGCTTGCGCGTCGGGACTGCCAGGGACGCCCGGCGGAGGCGCGGAGGGCTGTAGGGGCGCGTGCTGGCCGTCGGCAGGGTCGGGGTTGTAGACCTGGTATTGCTGTGGCGGCGGTGCGGAGGCTTCTGGTTGATAGGATTGCTGTGGCGGGGCGTAGAAACCGCTGGGCGACTCGATACTTTGCGTGCGCTGGCGGCTGGGGAGAGCGTCGCGGTCGGTGCGTGGTTGTGAGGGGGCTGATGGTGCTTGCTGCGGCGGCGGCTGTTGCTGTTGTTGAGGAGGGTACGCATCATAAGGAGCAGAGGCTTGCCCAGGGGGCGCCATATTCTGGGCGGACGGGTAGCTGTGTCGGTTGTCGATGGGTGATTCATACCCGCCCGTGGCTAGTTCTTGCGGGTTGCCGCTGTTGAGTGTATGAATGCTGTTGGGGCGTATCTGCCCTTGGAAGCTGGGACCGGGATTGTATGGACCATTGGGGGCATGGGCCGGGGGGCCTTGAGGGCTTGGCTTTCGCCGGATCTCTTGCGGGGGTGCTGGTGAAAGGACACCGCCAGGGATAATGTGGAATGGTGCCGGTCCATTCGAAGGGAGACCTGGAGCCGCACCATCTTGCTGTGGATACGCGTTACCATACCCAGGCTGTCGGCCTGGCGGCTCTGCGGGAGACGGCGTGTAGAAAGATTGCGGGTCTTGTTGCGGGGGAACTTGGTTGAGATGTGGTTGGCTTTGCTGTGCAAAAGGCTGTTGTGGTGGGTAGCCTTGGACAGAGGGAGGCGGACCCTGCTGAGGATAGGCTTGTCGTGGAGGTTGCTGGCTGTATTGTGGTTGCTGTGCATACTGTGCTTGACGAGGTCGGACAGGGTATTGTTGTTGATATGGTGTCTGAGACATGGAAGAGTCGAGGAGTGCTTCGTAGTCGCGTCGCGCCTTGATGAACTTCTCATTCAATTGGGTGAAGTCGTCTGCAGCAGTTCAGTCAGCATGCATTGCTCAAAGGAGAGTGTCTTGCGCACGCACCTTTCTTCTGGGAATACCTCCCGATCAGCTCAATCAGTTTTGGTCGAATACTCAACGTCCGCTGGTACAGTTCGCTGATCTCCTCCTCTTCCCTTTCACCACGACGCCCTCCACCCTCGCCACCAACACTGAGCAGCGCCAATAGTTTTTCCACATTCTTAATCTCCCCAAACACTTCGCCTTCCATCTGTGCATCCCGCTCCAGTTCCTCTCTCGTCGGGTCCTGCAGCTTCTCCACATAATTCAATGGAAAAATACCCGTCTGGCCACGCAAGCTTCCCTTCCACCAATCCTTGTAGACCGATTCCAGGACCGCAATAATATCGTTTTTCTTGAACGCCAGCTCCCCTGCCTCGGAAGGCGTGAAGTCATACAGAGCCCGTACTCTGCTAACCGTCGCGGCCGTCGTGCCCTGTGACGGTGCTGCCGTCTGCGCCTGCTGTGCTGGTTGCTGCTCACTATCATCCCTGCCACCAACCGGCTGTGTGCTCCCCGCCCCTTTATCCTTGATACTCAACGCCAGCGCCATCTGCAGCTCCTCATCCTCCTTCTTCCGATCCTCCGTGCTGATCTCCTTCTTGACCGGCTTGCTCGGCGGCATCAGCCCCGGCTGCTGCACCCGCAGCTTCTGGTACGCCTGCTCCATGATGCCGAGCTCGGGGCTGCGCGCGAACTCGTCTGTCCACGTGCTCATGCGCTCGAGCACCTTCTGCTTGACCTGGGCGTGGGTGTTGCGGTCGGCGGCGAGGCGCAGCAGGGCGTCGGTGAAGGCCTTGGACGCCAGCTCGCGGTGCAGGTCGGCGCCGCAGTTCTGCGACAGCGCGTTGGCCAGCTCCAGCGTGTACAGCTGCACGTTGGCGTTGCGATGAGCGAGCCGCTTGATCATCGACGCCACGGCCTGTTGCGGGCCTGATGAATTGCCCGACACCCGGTCGCACACATCGAGGATCGTCGCCCAGTCTTCGCTCGTGAGCGTCTCGTCCGTCGCCCGGACTGTGGTGGCAGTTCGTGTCAGTCGTCTGCTGTTCGTACTTCCCACGAGCCTGAATCAGGCGACAGCTTGTGGGGGACACTCACCAACGGCATCGTCCATGGGGTTCTGCTGTGTTCGAAACATTGCGAATAGACCAAGGGAATGTGAACGGGTGAATTGGGTGAAAGGAAAGAGGAGTAGGTCGCGCCAGGCAGACGAATTCCAGCAGACTCGTGTAGCATGTGTGTAGCATGTGATGTGCAGTGACTATAGTGTATGTGGAGGGACGTCATGGCAGCGCCACACTGCCGCCACAGCTCAGGGCATTGTCAGGATAGTGGTATCAAAAACCACTGCAACTAGATCGACAGAACAACGAAGTCACCATCAGGAAACAATGAAACAAAAACCTCCGCGATGTTTATGCCTCTCGCAAACCTCAATCATAGAGGGCGGGCGTGGTTGACCGTTGTCCGACTGTATACATAGCTACACATCCCTCCATCGTTCCTCCATGGTACATTTCAACATTTCCAGCTCTTGTTATGTCTCTCTGCTGCCGCTCCCCTTCCTCGAGCAAGGGGAGAGGTCTCTCATATGTGCGTTCAGGCGTGTCGAGAAACCCCGACAGTCGTAGATCTTGTTGTGTTCGTTTTTATATCCCCAACCATCATCCATCATGTACAGCATTTGTGCGTGGTCACATGGAACTCCTTACCGACGCCCCCACTCCTGAATGTCTCTGCCGTATCCGCGTAGTCGCAATCATGGAGAGCAATCTCACTGCTGCGCCGTGTATTGTGTGTGCGGTCAAGGAGACCGTACCTTGAGTCGCCGCTCGAATTCGTCCTGGCGCCTCTCATATCTTACTCCGACCGAATCGAAACAAACCCCTTGTATACATTTGTACCGTGATGACCGTTGGGTAATTCATACACGACACGGTCGTGATTGTGCCCGAAACCTCGTGAACCTAGAGCATTCGAGAAGCGGTCGTATCGTCAGTGGACTCCGCGACTCTGCAGGTTAGTCGAGCGTAGTCTGAACTCTCTTCAATCATCAAAGTAGGATGGACGAGAAGAGTGCTGAAGGATTTGCCGTTAGCGGAATCAGCTGCCGCCTTTCTTGGCTTTCTCTTCCAGTCTCGCGACCCGGGCAGCTTTGACGAGCGGCGCAAGCGTGGCGAGGGGTTCTGCGGTCTGGATGAAATTGTGCTGGAATGTATATCAGCAAAAGTCACACGACGAAATTAGCATTTCAATCCCAACTAACCTTCAATAAGTCATGGGCGCTTGCACGCTTCTCGGGGTCGACTTTCAGTGCAAAGGCCAGGAAGTCACGGAAGATGGGCGTCAAATTCTGCGCATCCTTGATCTCCGGCGTGCCATTGGTGGCAATCAGATACAGCGCACGAAGTGGCGACTCGGTCAGGTATGGGGGTTCACCCTCGATCATCTCGATGGCCATGATGCCAAGCGACCAGATGTCAATTTTGCGACCGTACTCTTTTCGCGTCACCACCTCCGGCGCCATCCAGTACGGTGTTCCGACCATGGTAGTCCGCTTCATGTGTGCCTCGTTGATTTGCGCACAGAAGCCAAAGTCCGTCAGTTTGATAGCTCCATCCATGCTCAGCAGAACGTTGTCCGACTTGATATCGCGATGGATCACGCCCTTAGAGTGCAGGAATTGTAGGCCATGCAGTGTCTCACGACACACGGCCGAGATTTGTCCCTCGGACATCATGTTGAACGTCACTACGTCGGTCAAGGATCCACCCTCCATATATTCCATGACGACCCACAGACTACCCTTGACCAGGAAACTGTCCATGAAATTGACAATGTTCTTGTGTCGGCTGTCCTTCATGACCAAGATCTCGTTGATGATGAGATCCTTCTTCGGTTGCTGTTCGAGGTTCATCTGCTTGATCGCCACACACTTGTTGGTGCCGATCTCATATGCCGTATACACACCACCACTGGCGCCCTGCCCGATCTTCTTCAAGTCCTTGTACCGTTTCACAGGATCTGCAGGGTTGCAGATGTTCTGTAATCTCGTGATGATCTCGGCATTGGTCACCGAGTGGCGTGGCCGCTGCCTCGGTCTCGGCACCGCGCCACCAGTGGGATTTGTGAGCATGGCACCAAGGGCGGCAGCAGGTGGCTGCATCTGCTGTTGCATTGTGACACTTGGATGAACGTGTGGGGTGTTGTTAGCTTGCCGTTGGGACTGCGATCGTTCCAGCGACTGCTGCTGGAGAGACACCTGAGCGGCCATCATTGCTTGCTCCTGTTGCTGCTGGTATTGCAGAGGCAAGTTTGATGGAGGTTGATATTGCATGGTCGGTCCGGTGTTAGAACGATTTCGGCTGGCGGAATGTCCATTGGGTGACATGTCGGAGGTCACAGATGGTGGGCCATATCTTTGGCTGTAGCCGTCCTCGGTGCCAGCCCGCTCCCGCTGTTGATGCTGTTGATCAGGTATGGAGGGAGCCGTCCTGTGTGGCAACATTTGAGAACTTGATGGCGCACCTGGCGGCTTCGGTGCTGCTCGCATAGGGGTGAGGTTGGGGTTGATCTGCGGACTTATCGGCGTTGATAACCCTAAACCTTGACCTCCAGGAACCGGAGGTGGCGCTCTCGGATTCTCGAAGCTCTCGCCCTCGTTCTTGGGAAATCTGGGACTGGCAGGGGGGCTCAACACTTGACCGAAGCCGCTCGGACTCGACATACTCGGTGAGTAGCCGTGAGATTGTGGTTGCGGGCTCTGGTTTGGATGCACGTTGTCGAATTTGTGATAAGTCCAATCGTCACTCCCCTTTTCATTGTTCTCGTTGTAGAAGGTGACCACGTCGATGATGGCTTGTGGGTGCTTCTTCTGTTCCTGTTCGGTGATGCCATTGGCCTGCAACGCACGCTGCCATCCACTGGGAAGTCCCTAGACAAGATGTTAGTGACCGTCGGTCATGTTGTATTGAAGTCAGCCCCCAGCAGTCACAGATCATGACACCACGCTCAGACCCAATGCATATGCTCCAGACCCGCCTTCACCCTCGAGCCGTCACCAAGAAAAACATGTCCAACCTACCATAAACTCGCCCGTCTGATGATCATATCCAACATGTGTCACATGCACCGGGTTTTCCGGCGCCGAAATCGCCGGCCGCCGAGGCGACGACAGGTTGAAGAAACTCGAGAACCCCGACTTCTTCTTCAGCTTGTCTCCCTTGGCCTCATCGCTCATCCGTTGGCGGTGGCTCAGGAGACCCCCACCGCCAATGTCGTCGCGCGGGGCTGTGACGTCCTGCATCTTGCGACCTGTCGCGGCGAGGCTCTGGGAGAGGTCGACGGTCGGATCGGCCACCATGGGCAAGCGGGCGGGGCGGTGGCCGTGGTCTGCCGATGGGCGCGCGGAGCGTGGCTCCGTCGCGAAGGTGGGGAGAGGCTGGGCAGATGTTGGATGCTGCTGCTGCTGCTGCTGCTCGGGATAGAGGGGTTGTGAATATTGGACGGCGTTCAGGTCCTGCAGCACGGCCGCACTATCGAAGCGCGAGCCCAGCAGATCGGTGGACGTCTTCTCGGTGACGGACAGGCGCGGACGGTGATGTGATGGCGGGTGGTACGCGGTCGATGGCGGTTTGGCGAAGGTAGAATTGAGGGCGGGATAGGCCGTGGGAGTGGATTCGAGGGTCGGGGATCGGACAGAGGGGCCTGGCGAGGTCGGGGAGACGAAGAGGGCGGCGTAGTCGGTGGCCGCGGTGGAGGGCGAAGTGGAGGTGGAAGTCGAGGTCGACTTGGGCTTCTTGGTCAAGCGACGGCGTTGTTCGGCGGCATCGACATCACCGGGGCCCGTGGTGGTGGTGGTGGTGGTGTCGTCGGTCATGGCGCGAGAAAGCGAGAGCGCGCGTCGGGTTGGTCCCCTCTAGAGAGCAGACGAATGGATCTAGAGCGAACTCTGTTTGGCAGCGGGTGTGGCGCAGGTCGTCGTGTGCGCGAGGGGGGAGAGTGGCGGCGGCGGAGGGGGTGAGGAGCACGGCGGAGCGGGACAGTGGCGGAGGGAGGGCAGAATGAGAGAAGAGAGATGAAGTCAATCCTGCTGTCCGACGATGCCCTGGCGATTGGAGTGTGGTGCTGTGCGGTGTTGTGCCATGCAAACAGCGCATCTCGCCTTATCCAGCAAATCACTATGCGCAGGCCCACCGCCCGATCAGGCTCGCGTTGGGTTTCAGGTCCGCTCTCCCATTCATTCACGGGAGGCATAGCTGCCCCGGGCCATGTCAGAAGCTTGGCCCCGACCAACAATAACAATCACCTCTCTGCTTCAGCATAATACTCTGCATCGGTGGAGCTGGTAGTCGACTCCACGGCTGACCTCATTCAATGCATACCTACCTGCCTTATGCATACAGTAACTACAGGGTAAATAACCGCGACCACCACGCCTCGCATCTGCGATGATGACGTCGAGCAACGACACCTCCATGTCCGCGTGCACAACATCTTGATGCCTCTCACACTCACGGCTGCAGGGACGACCTCGTCAAAGATTGCCGTGTTGTATTCAAGGACACCGATCGCGAGTAAGCCACTGATGCTGGGCCGCACGCCACCACCCAGATCTGGAGCCGTGCTGGCGTCAGCCATATTCCGCGAGATGGAAGAAGTCATTAGCAAGACAAAGAGCAAGATGGAACCGATGATGCGAGTCCATGACCTGACGAAGACGACTGTGACCACGACAGCTGCTACAGATTATCGAGAGTCACCCGTGGAATGCGAGGTAGGTACCTATAGGGACCTTAGATAATTTGGAATGGCCTCGCTTTTGAGATTTTGTCTACACCCAACCTCCCTACCGATCTTTGGTCGAGCCATACTTTACAAACAACAAATAGCTGTAACAACAAACCGCTGTGCAGTCATATCCCAGTGCATATGCAATCTCGTCTTCGTGCTTCTCCTGCCTATACCGCTGCCAATACGCCATGACCGACATGCTGTAGTACTTTTAGGTAGTCACCACGCCCCCTCCTCTACTGCGCGTTCTGTACAGTCTCCAAAATCATGTCCCTAGCCTCCTCCACGCCAGCGCGGTCGCCGATGATCTCAATCGCCTCTCCCCGGCTCTGATCGCGAGGTACCTGGATTTTCGTGCCCGTCTGCTTACGAATCCGGTTGATCTCGCTGCCCTGTGGGCCGATCACGTGTCGGTATGACCGTGGATCGGGTAAGATCAAGTAGCCAGAAGTGTCGTGCTTGGAACACTCCTCAAGAGCGCGTTCAAGCTTGGCACGGGCCGCAGTGATGGCCTCAGTGTTGCTGCCAGAGAGGACCCATGGAATATCACCTTCCTCGGTGGAGGAGTGCAGCGGGTGTGCCTCCCAGGAGTGCTCGCCGGCACTGGTGGCAGGATCGTCGGTGATGAGAGGCATGGCGCCGCCGTTGGCACGGCCTGGGGTAGGTGCTGCAGGCTTGGGTGGAGGTCGTTGTCCGGCATGGTCGACAGTCACCTTGTGGTCGTTTCGTAAGCGGCGGAAGAACTGACCGTTGTCGGCAATGGTGTGGTGGAAGCGGCGAGGGATGCTGATAGTCTCGCCTTCTTGGTCTTTCGTGATCTCGAGGATGTGCGCTTTGGCGCTTGCAACAGCATCTGGTTGACCAGCAATGCGCACTTGCGAGCGTTGCGGACCAGTCTCTGATTGGCGGGGTACATTGATCGAGACACCGAACTGCTGTTCGAGGTTACGCCTTGCCTCTCCCTGTCGGCCGATGAGATGACGGTGCTTCTCAGGCTTGACTTCGAGGATCTCCGTGGTCTGCGACTCCTGTTCCATGACAAGGGCCTGGATCTGGGCAACGATCTTGTCGACCACAGCACTTTCACCTTCAATACGAATGTTGCTACCCTCAGCGTCTGTCTTCGGGAAGCGGACCATGCGGTTGTGCAGACGAGTCTCGCTAGGGCCACCAGCTTCCACGATGATGCGATGAAGATTGGCACCTGACAACAGTTAGCACATTTGTTACATCAGTTGCAGATGACTCATGCTTACCTTGACCACCTATAATCAAGCGGTGGTGCTTGCGGTCCACATCTAGGTTACGGGTGACAGTGTTGTCGAAAACCTTCGCCTTGGCCTCGATCAACTTCTTAGCAGCTTCAACAGCTTGCTTAGATCCCTTGAGCTTGATCTCAGCCCGGCCGTTCGCTGCCGGTGCATCTCTAGCACCAGGAACATCAATCTGAGCACCAGTCTCCAGACGCAAGGCTTCCATCTCCTTGCCACCAGATCCGATGAGGGATGGCAGCTGGCTCTGTGCAACTGATACAGTGGCAGAGAACGAATTGTCCTTGACGTATTGCAGCAAGCTCAACAGCTCGTCTCTGCACGCATCGGCGCCCTTGCTTGGGCCCTTGACGACAACCTCGTTCGGCCCTTGGTTGTTGCGGCGTGGGCCAGCATCGCCAGCCTCGGAAGCATCGTCATCTGCAGCTTGACGAGTTCGAGGGAAGTTGACTCTGACACCATAACGCTCTTGCATGCGATTGACGAGCGATCCTTGCGCGCCAATCAACTCGCGGTGAAACTGTGCAGGGATAATGAGTATATGGTTGGCTTCATCCTCAAGCTTCTTGGCCATGTCGAGTATGTGCTTCTTGCAAGCGTTTGCCTTTGCCTCAGGGCCCTTGATCTCGCACTTGCCCTCGTTAAGCTGGATGTCCACATCGAATTCCTCGCGAAGACGGTTGATGTTCTCGCCCTTCCGACCAATCAAATGGCTGGCATACTTTTGTGGGAAGTCAAAGCTGAGCGTGAAGCCACGTTCTAGCTCATCCTTCTTTTCTTGCTCGACAAATGCAAGCAAGCTTTCCATCAAGGCATCGACGCCGTCTTGTGGCCCACGCAAGCCAACACTTGGCGCTGGAGCACGTCTTGGTCCAGCTTGCTTTGGTCCACCATAGTTGACCTGTAGAGGAATCGTACCCTCTGGTAGCGACTGGTGATGACGTTCGACATGTCGACGAATCTTGTCATGGAACTTGACAGGAGCATCGACATTCCTGGAGACAATCTCCTGCTGGCCACTGATGAGCTGCAGAATCTGTTGCTGTGCCTGCTCCAGCGCCTGTTGAAATGACTGTGCGTCTTGGGGACTTGGTCTTGCCCTCGGGAATTGATAATCAGGCTGGGCTTCGCGGTCCTCAAACACCAGAAGTAAAGGTGACTCATCGAGCTCGTCCGGGACGATAATATGCACTCCATGCTGTTCGCGAATTTGGCGAGCAGCTTGCTGACGGATGTGCTCGTGGTAGAACGGGTCCACTTGCACTGGTTGGAATCGAGTAGGAGGATGACCGGTGATGAGATTCATGATGTCTGACCGAGCCTTCATGGCGTTCTTGCCGTCTCGAGCATAGATTTGCCATGCGCCGCTGCTGTCCGGCACAATACGTGCGCTATGCTGACGCTCGAGCTGCTCAATGGCCCGACGCTGCTGAAGGTAACGGGTTATGTCACGAGCATGAGCCTGCGCGCCTCGAGGCGCATTTGCGTGCTGTTTGGCAATGTCTGCACTCGCCATAGACATGCTCGAAGCAAGGTCCATGATCTTGTTCATGCCATCTTCGATACGATCGGCAGGCCCAACAATGGTAAGCATCTCTGAATCTTCGTCATCCGGCGGTAGAATTATGGAACAGCCGGTTTCTTGCAGGAAGTCTTGCAGAGACGTGCCCATATCTCCAACAATAAATTGGTGTCTGCCCCGCTCAATCGCCATTTGCTCAAGCGTGAGTTGGCGCTGCAATTCTTGTACGCGGCGATCCATCTCCGCACGGGCTTCAGCGACGGCCTGACGCTCACCGGAGATCGAAATGGGAAGACTTGCTTGTGGGTTGAACACGGCAGGTTGCCTGTTGGCCGGGACCTGTGGGGGAGCTGGGTCGGTCCAGGTCTGGTACTGCGGAATCTGCAGTCTGATGTCGCGACCTCCTTGAAGCGCATCCTGAAAACCTGCGAGGAAAGGATAATACTCGGCCGGGATGTGCTTCAAACGTGTGTTGACGGTTGAAGTGTGCTCATTGATGATCTTCTCAATTTCCTGCTTGGCCAGCTGAACGGCAAAGGGGTCACCCTCGATGGAGACATCGACAGTGCGGTCTTCGTCATCATCCACAAATGTCTCTGCTGTATCTCTTGCAATGTTGATGCGTGCACCAGTCTTCTTCGTGATGGCAAGGATGTTTGCGCCTTGCTTGCCAACAATCTTACCACGAACAGACGCAGGGACAGGAATGGCGAGAGTTTGCTATTGAACGGTCAGCGGTGTGGATAGTCAAACATAAAGCAATGCACCTACCCGAGCGCAGAGTTGGTTGGCAACTTCTTTGAGGGCGACGCGGACCGCATCTACAGGACCGAAACCCTCGAAGACCAAGACATTCCCAGCACCAGACTTCATTTCCACGGTTGCCTTGGATCGCTTGTTGATGTCTCGGAGGATGTCAGGCAGGGGCTTCTTTAATTGCGTGCGAGGCATCATCATGTTTTGAGGCAACTGGATCTTCTCGCTGTAGCGACCTGGGAGAGAGACTTGTGGGCCTCTAGCAGATTGAGCTGTACTGCTTGGCGTCACGATGCCAGAGACAGGGGTAGATGCGCCAGAAGTGTGGTGAGGTGGAGCCGGGTGACCATTGACTTTGCCATTGGGTACTCCAGCTGTGGCCTTTGCGACAGTTGCAGGCTTGCGGGACCATGCAGAAGGTGCGGCAGCTTGCTTCGGGGCCCCGAGAGATGGAAATGCTTCCTCCGATTTGGTATCCAGCTGCGGCTTCCCGCTTCCAGCATTGACCTGTTGTTCACGCATGGGTCGCTTGCCTTCGGCTTTGGCAGATGGGGCGGGTTCGTCGGTGGAGGGAGCAGATGGTGGAGGATGAGCTAGGGCATCCTCATCAGGCACGTCTTCGACGGTGACCTTGTGCGCCTCCGCAGCAGCATGCTCTTTCTGTAGACGCTCGGCAGCGGACAGTCCGTCACCGTTGGTGACTGGCTCAGTGGTAGCCATGTTGAAGGTGCGAGGGGTATGTAACAGGGTCGAGGAATCCAGTAGACGTGGCCGGTCGAGTTCGTATGCGGGAGCAGTGATGGGTTTATAGAGACAACAGCTCAGAACATGTCGTCAGGTGAAGACAACCTGAGGCTCGCAAGCAGAATCACAAGAGGACAAATGTGAATGCCGTACGCAGACACGGAGTTGGCAGGATTGGATGGGGGAATGGGGTGCAATGGCAGGGCAGATGCGTAATGGAATAATAATGAAGACAGCCAGGCCCTGACTTTCTTGTGACTTCGGCACCGTTCCGCGGCGTCAGCTACATACCGTTAAGGCACATACCGAAGCTTCCACGCGATACATGATATTCCGTACACGTGTTCACCACGAAGAACCGCCACGACCTTCCTCCTGTATGTGCACGACTCAAGCTAGATGCTCGACTATTGTACATCACAACTTTCGACCTTTAGCTTTGATGGCAGCAGATCGACAGTCGCACTGGTCGCTGCCTTACTTTGTCTCGTTGTCAAGACCGAACGCATAGCGGAAGTGCCGACTAGCATCTAGTCAAGCTGTAGGTAGGACAAGGTCCGCAACATCCTCTGAGTGGCACACAATAAACACCTCGAGATCCATGGCTGTCGGTAGACTTCTTCTTGACTCGGCCATGTCCTTCTGAAAGACCCATGTTTCACGCAATGGTCTTCCGGAGCTGGTTTGGCTGACAGTGGACAGCAACATAGTCTCCTCGACCGTCGCTGTGCACAGACTGCGAACAGCATGTCCTGACCCGGCATGTAGTGGTGCGGCAACACCAGTTTGAACATCCATACCCCGTGAAGCGATAATCAAATACGAGTGGACATGAAGCACGATTCCTCGCGGTCGATGCTCCGGTCTTCATCTCATACTTGATATCTGAGACACAACTCTCGGGACCCTTAGAGCACCACGTACAGCTCAATGTCATGCTTCGATATGATGCGTTAGGCAGAGAAGAAGTCATTGCCACTTCGCCGACAACTGGATGCTTTTCTACGTCCGTCTTCCGTCCTTTCATGCATGGATATACGCAGGAATATTGTGCTATGGCGCCAGGATCGTTGCAAGCTACTCGGGTCTGAATATGGCTGTCATCAGAACTCACGCGGAGAATGCCACGTGATTGAGCGATCAGCTCACATGGAGTGATTGGATGTGGTCGTGCCCCGCCACGCCCGCATAACCTCCGACCACAGCTGCCACGGTCCATGAAGCTTGGAGACTCCAAGATAGTATGGCCATGACAAAGGTAGGCACGATAACATATCGGAGATGGAGTGAGGAACAACATTCACCCTACATCACAAAGTCGGTGGGGATGTTCGTCAGCTGCTGTGAGCGGCCGACCGGAAGTTGACTCGACCACATGCCTGGACAAAACAGCCGCGTCAAAAGCAACAGAGTCGAAGCTTGTCCAGAACCCGCCAAAGTGTCACGTTACTGTCCCACTCGTGCGCGTTCTTTCAACTTAGTACACAATGGCTAGACAGCATGTGGACAGAGTCGTGGCCGCCGCAATAAACAAGTTCACTGCCGTGCCAGGACAGCTCCGAGGACTTCCCCGCATCGGACCTTGGACCAGCTCAGCTCCCCAACAATGGGACAGGTACTGCCTGGCACAGTTGCGCCAACTCCGTGTGTTGTACTGTACTTGTGGCTTCCGGACGGGAGGAGTGCATCGTTCCTAGTCTGGACGTCCGGATATGTTTCCTCTCCTCGCAAGCAGGCCAGTAGGGTCGCCTGACCAGTGAAAGCTGTTGTCGTTTCACTTCTCCTAGGTCTGCGACCTTGAGTAAGCTTCTATACATCTCCCCTCTCTTGTCCTCGATCGTCAGAGCTCTTCTTCTTTTCTGTTACAACACTCATACTCAGATCTGCATTCAATCCTGAGCTGTGCCTGCTATTCTAATCCAGCAGTTCAACACTTCTACTACAAGACAGCTTAATCGAGATCCAAGCGGTGAAGCTTAGTCGTTGTTGGATTGTCCAGCTATCAGCGCATCCTGTTGAGCAGAGATGAGTTGCTGTTGAAGGGATCGTCTCGCATATCTACAGTCTCGTAAGTAAATATTCGCTGCCAAGTTTGTCTACCTCAGATCACCTCGTGCTGCTATGAGCGCTGCCGCCTCAGAGCGCCAGAACGGTTGCACTGGAACAAAAGGCTGGGCCATGGAGCATGCCACATGTAGAGTATGGAGCAAAGAGAAACTCACTCGCCGCACCAGTCGGCACCTCCTTCTTTGCTTGCTTACACGTTCCGTCACGATGTCATCCAAACGCATTCCTGCTTGCTACCAGCACGAACCTAACACAGAGCTTGAATATCAGCAGTTCTCCTGATTTGGAACAGTAGCATTACTTCTACATCCCGACCCCACCTCACGACTTATACGATCTCTCAATTTCCTCATTCGGACGTTACAACTACCGCAATGAGCTCTGCTATCGAAGCTGCTAAGCGTCAGGGCGAAGCAGCCCTGACAGTAGCCAAGGATGCTGCGGCAGATGTTCCCGCGGTAGTGCAGAGGGCGAAAGAGAATCCACAGAAAGCCAAGTCAGAGTTCCTGCACTTGCCTTACGTGCGCGCCGCACTCCCATTTGTCAACGGTGGCTTGGCTGGAATGGCGGCGACGACGGTGATCCAGCCAATAGACATGATCAAGGTTCGCCTACAACTGGCCGGCGAAGGTGTCAAGACAGGCCCAAAGCCGACGCCGATCGGCGTAACCAGGGACATCATTGCAGCTGGAAGAGTCATGGATCTGTACACTGGATTATCTGCCGGACTCTTGCGTCAAGCTGTATACACAACCGCGCGTCTAGGTTTCTTCGACACCTTCATGAAGTCCTTGACTGTGCGTGCCGAGCAGAAGGGCAATAAAATCGGATTCAGCGAGCGAGCCACAGCGGGTCTTGCTGCAGGAGGCCTTGGTGCGCTGATTGGAAACCCAGCTGACCTGGCCTTGATCCGCATGCAGTCGGATGGCCTGAAACCCGTGGCAGAGCGGAAGAACTACAAAGGTGTGGTAGATGCGCTCACGGGCATTGCCCGAAACGAAGGTGTCTTGCGTCTATGGGCGGGCGCCTATCCGACAGTGGTGCGTGCGATGGCGTTGAACTTCGGTCAGCTGGCCTTCTTCTCCGAAGCCAAGTCTCAGCTGAAGGAGACCTCTCTTGGACCGCGAGCGCAGACCCTGACCGCCTCCGCCATCGCCGGGTTCTTCGCCTCATTCTTCTCCCTACCATTCGACTTTGTCAAGACTCGTCTGCAGAAACAGTCAAAAGGCCCAGACGGCAAGTACCCATACAAAGGTATGTTTGACTGCTTCGGCAAGGTCATCCGAGAAGAAGGGCCGCTCAGGTTCTACCGCGGGTTTTCGACGTACTATGTACGCATAGCTCCCCATGCCATGCTCACGCTGCTGGTCGCCGATTATCTCGGCTTCATAACGAAGTAAGGTTTTGCGGCATGATGAGTGCAGACCGGGATCTCAGCGTGCGAGGAAGTGAATGGGATGGCGTTCAATCTTACCAATACATAGCTTGATCCATGTGATTGCTTTCCCACTGTGAGAAGCGAAAGTTTGGGCGTTCGGGCGGTCGAGCTAAGTCCATGGTAGCAGCGTCTTTAATTACAACTCTCTCATTTGCTTCTCATTCTCACACCTGGATATACATCGCAGCGATGGGTGATTGTATCATTGTTGCTCGAGAGTGATGATACCTTGATCCAGTCGAAATAGGTCTCCGTTCGTATGCCTATAATGTGTGCCGGACAAGCCTGGTTGTCGATTGTAAAAGTGAAGTGAGCTCTAGCGTCTGTCCCACGCGACGCGCCCTCCTCGCGTACCATACCCGCTTGAATATATCATGCTCTAAGTGCTTCAAGCAAGATCGTTTAGGCCAGAGTGGCTGCAAATCCCGTCATGTCTCGCCTACGACAAAGTACGCGCGAGCCAACACTGCCACCAACACAAACCTCGGCAATACCGACTTACGAAGCGCCTGCCTTTACCCTGACGCCTGACGCTCAACGAGCCATCCAGCGATTGAAAGAAGGACAGCAGATCAAGAAGCTCGTTGCAAGCTTACAAGTCGCCCGCGAGAACATCCAGGCGTCGGCAGGCGATATCAACGAGTGTCTGGCGGACCAGGAACGTGCCGAGAAGAAGCACAAGCAACGCAATGTCGCCGCCGCCGGGTCGGCTGATCCGGTGCAGGAGAGGATCGATGAGCTGCGGGACAAAGTCGAGCGGATGACACAGCGGATGGACGAGAGCATGCGCAAGATCATCGACGGGCAGAATAGCATTCAGCAAGTCTTTGCGTCGGTCGATGCCACCTCCGCTCATGCGACGGAGATCGCCAGCACCCAAGCGACGCAACCGCAGAGGAAGTCGAGGAGACGGAGGACTGGAGCTGGTGATGCAGGCGAAGGATCGAGCGGTGGGAGTGAGGATGAGGGCGAGGATGAAGAGCTCGAGGAGTTCGAGCCGACCGCACCGGGCACGCAGGATCAGATCTCTGCTTACAACAACTTTAAGAAACAGGTGGACGATGCCAAGACTCGGTATCAGACCGCCAGCTTGACGGAGCGATATGCTGAGAACGAGGACTATCGCAACTTCAGGCGGCTAGTGCACGATTCGCGGTACGGCGATGAGGGCCCTCCTCTTGCCCCTGAAAGCCAGTGGTTCGATGAAGGCGGTGCTCCAGCCCCTGGTGTCACCCGCGCGGGCGGCGAGGACGACTCGGACGACGATATCGCGGTGTCTCGCGCGACGATCAGCACGCGCTGCCCGCTGACGCTGCAGGAGTTCAAGACGCCACTCACGTCGAAGAAATGTCCGCACAGTTTCGAGAAGGAGGCGATCTTGCAGATGATCAGAGCGAGCTCGAATCGCATCGGTGGGCACGAGGTACAGCGAGGCGTGATCGTTGGCGGCACGCAGGCTGTCATGTGCCCTGTGCCGGGCTGTGCAGAGATGTTGACCGCCGATGATCTGCATGAAGACCAGGTGCTGAAGCGCAAGATCCAGCGTCTGCAGCGCGCCAAGGAGATGACGGAGGCCGGCGACGACGACGAAGCACCGGATGGTACCCAGCGTAATGCTACGATCTTGGACGATGACGGTGATGATCATGTTGACGACTTTGACGATCTTGCAAGGTCACAGACGCAAACGCAGACCCAGACGAAAATGAAAAGGGAGAAACGAAGTGGGACTGTGCCAAGGAGCTCTGCTGCGCGACAACGCATGGATGAAGATGCCGACGGGGACTCGGTCATGTTTGATACGTAGAATGAGTGTAAAAGTAAAGCATCTTGTCGTATATGTACAAACAACAGCCAGAAAGCGCCCCAATATCTATAGTAGATGCGTGCCTACAAGAACCACAATGATATCTCAACAACTCCAGATCGCTTAGTGCTTAGCGAAGAACTTGTTCGTCCAGGCCGACTTGGTCGAGTCGGCATCCACAGATCTGACGCTGTGCGAAGGACCTTTCTCCACGTCCTGGACGTTCACCACCAGGCCGCGCGCCTGACCCGGCGGCTTGATGGCCACCACGCGAGGCGGGCAGAACTTTCGCGTGCCGGCTGCATAGACGCCTGTACGGCGGTCCCGGCGCTGGGACAGGTCGTCGGCTTTGCCACCGCCGAAGCGGCCTGTGATCCTGCGAGAGACACGAGCGACGGAGGCGCGGACGTTCCATTGGCGGCGCTTGGCGAGGACGAAGAGTACGGTAGAAGCAACTGCGAGGGGAATTCGTTAGATTGTGGTTCATAGCTCGTTGTAATGAATGGCACTTACCACCAAAGAGAACGACGAGCACGACAACGATGATGATCGCGATCAGTCCGCCTTTGCTTAGGTTGAATGAGTTCCCATCGCTGGACCCGGATGCGCCGGCGTCGGTATCGACATATTGTCCATCGTTGCTATCGGTGCTTGCGGCGGCGGCAGTGGCGGCGATGACTGAGGTTTGGGCCGTGGTGGCGGAGGTCGCACTGATCGCGTTGCTCGTGATCGTGGGCGCTGTATCGAGGGCCGCAGCGGTGACCTGGCTGACTTCCTCGATCCGAGTGACTGTTACGGTGTGTTGTGCAATAGCAGAGGAAGAAACTGCCAGGAAGAAGGAAAGCGTGGAGAGCAAGCTGAATTTCATGGCTGCGAGGTGCTGCGAGCGGATCTTGTGCTCAGAAATTGATCAAAGTTGAAGGGACAAATCAATGAGTGACCGTAAGCAAGAGTGAGAAGTTCCAGGCTTCCAGCGCCGTCTTTGTTAGGAGAGAAAGAAAGCAAGGATGAAGCAATGATTGAGAGCAGAGAATGTACTGAACCGCCAGAGACGTCTGGTCATTGCTTTGGGGGCCTCCCCTGATCATATCTGCAACCCAGGAATTCAGACCTGCTACAAGCGCCAAGTCGACATGCAGTCTGAAGGTGATGGTCCAGCCGCCAGTGTGCTGAAACCGATCAGTGTCAATCGCATATCATTGGCGATGGTGCTATGCGTGGGAGGTGAGGTGGGCGCGTAGTGATTGCTTCGCACGGGCCAACGTTGTGCACTTGAAACGAACTTCTGAAAGACGGCGCTTAACATAGACTCCAATCAACCACAGACAGTAATCGGTTCGTACCTTGAACTCCATGCACACAAGATTAGTGCATTGGAGCTAATGACACATACTCGGGTAAGTTTGATCAAGCTCTAGTACTCTGTCGTCAGCTCTGGCTCTCTTGCCATTGACAAAGCCTCCAGGCAAGAACATACACGTTCTCGTGGCTGATGTTATCTACAGAAAGCTGTGTGTCTCGATTTCAGATGTATTGTAAGGCGGATGCGCCGGCATACAACAAAGGTGATGACCGCGAACCTGACATTGGCCGAATATGGGTTTTGCGACCCCTCAAGCACGTAAGAAGTTTCACGACCCGTGGCACTTTGCTGTCTTACCTGTGTGAATGGACAGCTCATTTGCTGCATTGCATTTCCGTACCTTTGCAACGAGACCCATAGCCTAGGAGTGCGCGTGCCCAAGCTCGGCCAGATGTCTGGCATAAGATATCAGATGATCAACTCGGTCGCCAAGTCCGAACCTCAGGCGTTCAAATATCTCTGCAACAGATATGGAGTATCCGTCACTGGTCTGAGATGATAGCTGTGTCCCAGTCGCCGGTGTGTACCAGTCGTGGGATGATTGCGGTGGATCTCCCTGAGGCTGCAGCCAGCTGTCCAATGTGCAGATTCTGATGGATAGGTGTGCTCCGCCTTCGAGCATTGCTTCGAGACACTTGAAGATGGCAGTCTTTACTGTGTCTGGTTCTTTGTTCAAAACACCGTTATAGTTGATCAACGACACCAAGAACAATGTCCACACTGAGGCATTCGTATAATGTTGGTTGGGATCGGCGCCGAAAGAAAGCAAGCTTCGCACAAGCTCAGGTACTGGATACTTACTACCAACTGGACAGTGATGCCACCAGCTGCAAAAACGAGGGCGAAGAGCATAATCAAGTAGCGGGCGACCAGACTTTTCACGCACAACCATAACATTCAGTGCCTGGGCGACGTAAGAAGTTAGAGCAAAGTCAATCGCAAGGGTGAGAAAGGTGCTCTGCTCCTCCTCCCACATCCTCAGACAGTGAGAGATGTACCAGCCATCGTCAATGTCACGATATGTGTGGACGATGTGGTCCACCACATGACTGAATCTCGTGGCAAATTGAGCGGAGCGAGAATCCTCGCGGAAATCTGGTACCGCCAGCGTGCTGATGAAGTAGCTCGACAATCCAATGACCTCCTCAGACACTGGAAATGTGTTAGTGCACAGGAAGATTTCCATCAGCCTTGCATTGCGGAGATAATTCCTTGCGCCAAAAGGGCCTTGTGCATGCCGCATGAGGAACTGCTGTGGTTTGGGTCCGCAGAGGTACTCCTGCATTGAACGATGCATGAAATCAACGGTGAAATCAAATGCTCTGCTGCTGTCATTGCGCAGTAAGTGGACTAGTGGCTGTGAGAGTGTGGTGACGGCGTGAAGAGACGGGTCCTCTCCAATTGAGGATCCAATCACAAGCGAAAGATTGACGTTGTAATCCCCGGCCTCAGTTATGTCTTGTCCGGTATGATTTGCGTGTGAATTGGGATCAAAATCGCACTCCACAACCCCTCCGACGCGATGTGCGTATGAATGAACTTCGAAGTAACACTCCAGAATGCCTTTACAGCGACTGGACAGCCTCCTTAGCGCTGTTTCTAGAGTATAGATGAGCCCTTCAGTGCTGCTGAGGTCACGAAAGTACTTCTGACGCTCATCGGCCAGCGAGAAGTCGATGCCAGCGTCGCCTATGAAGATGAGATCGAGTAATTGAAGAGGATGCAAAGATAAGAACTCATGTTCTTTGTGAAGAGCAAGCTGCAACATAGTGCATGCTTCTTGTCGATAATTTGGCTCAATCGACTCCAAAAGCCGAGTGAAGTACTGATCGAGGCCGCTGGGTATGCTGTTAACTTTGCGTTGCAGCTCATCGTAGCTAGCGCCATCTCGCATAGCATACAAGAGCTCCTTGACGACTAGTCGAACCCATAGAAAGACGCCTTCAGCTCTGGTGACAATCGTGGAGATAAGGTCCTTGGCTCGAGGATTGTATGCAAGCATTCGGTGGTATCGCTGCTGTGACAGGAGTTGACCTCGAACATATATCTCGATATCTTGTGCTGAGAGATCTTCCAATCGCAGCTTGGGGCATGTGCCGAACGCATCCTCAAATGTGGTCCATCGCCGGCTTGAGACGCAGAGTTTGACATGAGAATTGTCAGCCAATTCTAACAAGAACGCTACAAGCTCATCTCGTGCGTCATCGTCACCATCAGCCTCATCCAGGCCATCTATGAGAAGCAAAACCTTGGCTGATGATGAGAAAGCGGACAAGACTTTCACGAAACAGTCGCGAATCTCGACATCTGTATGTGGCCAGTGTTGCCGATAGGCCACATGTGCGCCTATCTAGCTCTTGAAGGCAGCAAATGCTATATCATGCTTTGGAAGCTCGATGTAAAGCTGATACATCAACGTCCGACAGAGTCCAGGGAGCGTGTTCTGCATGTAATTTCCCGGTTTCCAGAAGTAGTACTGAAGCTTGAGGACTTGGAGCTGCTCTACCCACGGTTGCATATGCTGATTCGGTCGAAGCTCTTCGTCCAGAAATTTGACCAAGTTCGACTTCCCTGCTCCCGGTTTTGCGTTGATCCAGTAGATGCGATCGGCAGGTCTTGGATCTCTGAGCCATGTAGTAAAACTATCCCATTTCGTGCTGGCACTACTTGGAGACAACACCCATCTGTATGTGTTATGGTATGCGGTTTTAATATGAGCCCTCCGATCTCCCATCTGTGGGAAGTACAAGCTGTCCCCGAACTCTTCGAGTCTCTTTTTGACGCTCCTCTCTGCTTCCAGTGGGAGGTTCCCATAAGCCAGCTGAGGAGCTGATTGAGTGTTGTTCTTTACAGCAAGTACAGCTGTATCGTCTTCCAGGGATATCTCTTTGAAAAGTCGGCTTCTAGCCTTCTCCGCCCCCTCGCCATAATTGGCTCCGATAGTGACATCAAAGATACCAAAAAGGCAGTAAAATAAGTCTTCTTCACGCGTTGTCTCTCTGCCAATTGTCCATGCCAGCTTTGCCGCCGCACTCAAGCTTCTGCTGTCATCGTAATCCCGTAAAACACTCTCGGGAATGTGAGTAATTTCAGCGATAGTCGTTTCCAGTGGAGGTCCAATGCTCAACAGTGTGCCATCGTCACGGTATCTTCGCCTGCCCTTATGACCGACCACTTCCCAGTTCTTCGTCACGAATAACACCGTGGATGGCGCTAGCAGTTCTTGTAGTGTCCAGCCCCTCGTGAACCACTCACTACAACGAAATTGATGCAGGTCTGGATCGAGATGTTGGCTGACGTCCGGAAGGTAAACAACACAGAGCTCAGACCGAGAGTACCACTTGAACATCGCGTTGATGGCCTCCGAAACCTCCTGACTGCTAGTCTTGTCGATGCAAGCCGTGTCCAGCCAAATCCAGAGGACATCCTTCAGGTGAACTTTCACGAACTGCACGAAGCCAATAACTTTTTTATAGCCAATAGAGTCGGTGTTGCGCCGCTTCTGGAAATTTTTCAGGGTGGTTTCGCCATCTCTGCTCCATCTGTGTGAAGCGATGACATATCTTGGGGTGTCGCCAAACAGGAACTCCCAGAACTCGAGAGTGTGTACGTGAAGAAGTCTCATGATGAGCAAGCATACCACTCATCACGACCGCTTTCAGTAAAAGGCAGCCAAGAATGCGATCTACGATGAGATTACCTTGACAACTCAACTGTGAGAAGCCTTGACATTCATTCTCTAGTTGGTGCTGCAGATCATCCAGGTCTGCGCAGTGATGCTGTATCAGGCTGAGGTTCCCACATCTCTTGAGCTCGAGCTCGGTGGCGTGCAGCTTCCTGCAGGTACAAGTAGCACCTCGCCACTTCACGTGTTGGACTCCACTCGAACGACATCGACGACATTTGGGCAATCATGTTGGCGGAGAGAGAGATATATCAGAGGAAGCATCGTCGTGTCCACAATACTGTAGTGAAGATCATTAGAGTAGCGGGATGACCCGTGAGATCTCATGATGCTCCGATATCTAACTTTACTCATCATCGAAGTCGATCTTCGAGCGGACACAGCGCGTGGTTGGATAAGTTGGACCTGATTCCAGCATGTTGAAAAGCGTCCACGGTGGAGTTGAGATGTCGCTATAGCCTCGATGAGCTCTGGAATGATGAACGGCTTCTTGAGACATGAAGTCGTGCGTACGTACGCTCTTGCAAGGTCCTCGCAACGAGGCGAGGTGACCTTTGATTCATCAAATCACGTGTACGGTACCGTAGCAATGAATCAAGAGCGTGGCCGCCTTGAGACTTTGAGCCTGCAATGGGTAGGAAGGAGCTCTCCATGCCTCTCAGGCTTGGTGTCTTCCACCTCGATTCCCTTCTCATCCTTGACATCACTCACTTTGAATAACCTGCACACTCAGATTCGCAGGCCTGACACGCCGAAACTATCACTGATGAAGAGTAGCAGTGTTCGTTGTGTTGTTTAGCACTGCCTTCGAACATTGCTTCGTGACTGCTGACATGGGCACGCACTGAGACAGGCCGACTTCAACTTCCTCGGGTCTGAGACAGGCACGCAACAGCGTTGATTCATGGGGATCAAGCCTGGAGTCTCCTCGGTTATGGGCACGCTGCTGGTTCGTCAGCTAGCTGTCGAAGATGCTGATGAGCAGACCGCTTTTGCCTTCACGGAACCCTGTCGCCCGGTTGTCACCCAAAACAGAGCTCTTCGTACCAAGCGTACGTCAGACACTGTGACAAGGGGCGCTGATAGAGCCACTAGGTTCTTAATGGCTTGTTTTCGATTGACTACTAATGTGTTTCACAGCTGGCGGAGAGACATACAATGGTGACCCAATCACGTCGCCTCCACCTGAAGGTCTTGAATACAGCAAGGTTCCGGTCCCCAACTTGCAGCTCGATCATCAACGACATTCACATGGTAGGCCTAGATCGGTGCCAAAATTATCGATGGAGGATCACCAGAAGCGAACTCCAGGTCCTTTGCTGGTCCCACAACGACGAAGCCCAGGATCTGGGTTATCTCCCGTAATGCACGCTACCAGCGCAGCAAGTCAACGATCCACTGGTCCGGGTCTCTCAAATGACGGTGTCGATAGTGGACCGTTTCGCGATGGACGAGATCTTCAGCAGCAGCCTCAAGCTATTGCCGAGAAGGTGCACACGCCACCTGACGCTCGCTGTGTGGCAAGCAATGAACAATGTTCCAGTAAGGATGGTCAAAGACTGCTCCAGTACGCCGCTAGTGAAGCCGACAAAGGTCTGCAAGCTCTACAGGTGTCAAATCCTGGAGGATGTACAGATCCCAATGCGGTGAAGGATGCCCAAGGCCCCCGTCTGCGAGTCTTTGGCGAACAGGGCAACCTTACCAGCTATGGACCGAGTGGTAAAGCGGAGTCTTATTTGCCGAGCACTCTTTTCCCACAAGATATCTTTCAGCCGGCTGAGATACAAGGAGGCTCAGCGCCGCACATGCGGCAAAAAAAGCGTAAAGCTAAGCATTATCAAGTCAAGCACACCTCTGCTGCTCCTGATGACATTGCGGATGGAAATAGTACGCTTGACTGGCTGCAGATGGCGGCCTTCGAAATCAAGAACATACAAGCAAGGCATGATAATCATGTTCAAAGCATGGAAGAAGCGTATCGAGCTGACCTGGACCACTTTGCCAAAGACAAACACGATCTGCAGCACCTATTGGAACTTTCCAAGGAGGAGATCGCTACTCTGACTGCAGCTGTTGACGAAGGCAAACGGAAGCAGAAAGAACGAGATGGCAAAGTTCTCAGATTGAAGAAGTTTGTTGACGGTCTTGGAACCGATTTCGACGTATTGAAGAGGAACGCTACCGCCATCAACCGCCAAATCGAAGACGTGATTCGAGATTGCAGTGATCGGAAGAATGTTCAGCTGGGCTTGTCCCAGACGCTATCGGATTGCACAGAGAGGGCGGCAAAGATCAGGACCCAAACTCTGAAAGCTCTGCAAGAAGCAAGTTCCGAGCTCCAAGATCACCGCGCGAAGAACAAGTATCTGGAGCAGCAGTTGAGTGAGCGTATAGGTTTGTTGGCGGAAGAAAGAGACCGTCGCGCTCAGCTTGAACGTCAGATAGCCTCTACCTCATGTGCTGATGCCGAGCTACAGCGGATGCTCAAGTCTCACCACGAGAAGGCGATGGATGAGCTGTTCGTAGCTCAAGCTAATATTGAGCAGCACCAAGAATACAGCAAGAAGCTGGCACAGACAGTCGAAGACGCTATGCTAGCTGTCCAGGGTTCGAGGTCGTCGGAGCATTCGAACACGAATGATCTTGTCATCATCAAGTCCAGCGTGGAAAAGTTGCAACAAAGGTATATCCCCAATGTATATGATTAGGAGTCACCACAACGCTAACTGCACATAGCATGACTGCCCTGCTTGATGCCTCCAGCGAGCCTGCAGAGGTGTCGAATGCCTTTGTGACACCACTCCACGAGGCGATGGAGAGCAGCCTCAGTGAGCTTAGATGCCTCAAGGCCAGTGTGGATCAACGCGAAACGGATTTGCAGGAGATCTCAAAATGTCAATCCGCTATTGCTGGACTCAACCAACAGGTAAATGCATCTGATGGTCGCATCAACGATCTAAAGACCCAGCTTGACACTGCAATGGGCAATTGTGCTCAGTTGAGGGACAACAACCTGGCACTTCAAGAGAGGCTCGCAAGTCTCCAGATCAAGAATCATTCGGGCGAAGAGAATGCTACGCAATTGCTTCATGTAAAGACCGAATTGCACACGAAAGATTTACATCTGGACGCCCTGAAGGCTGAACTCAAAGAGCAAGCAGAATGGCAACAGGCGACTCAATCGAAGAATGCTGAGTTGCAAGCACATATTTCTACTTTCAAGCAGCAGATTCAACAAGCGGAGATTACCATATCAGATCATGACCGTCAGATGAAGGAGCTCGAGCAAAAACAGCTTCGCGACGAGCAAGCTCTTTGGACGGAGATCGAGTTACATGAGGCGAATTTCGTGACGCAGCGGCTAGCTGAGAAGGACAACGAGATAAGGAGAATTGCTACGGCAAGAGATAGCGTCTTGAAGGAATTGCAGAACGCCAGGGTACTGCTGAGTGCACGCGAAAATCAACTAAATCAGGTGCAGCACCGCACAAATCTAGAGCTGGAAGCGCGTCTCCAGGAGCTATCGTCACTTGTCGACACACAGAAATCTACCATTGGAAGATTGGAGCACTCCCTAGCGGAACACGAAATGCCGTCAGAGAACGAGATTACAAGACAGACAGAGCTCGCAGCCTGGCAGAAGCACGTGAACGAACTTCAAGAGGAGCTCTCTCAGGCGCGCATGGACATCAGTGCAGCTAACACCAGATCTCAGTTGGAGCGAGAGGAGCATAAAGCTGGATTGCAGCAGCTTCGCGATTCATGCCAGCACAGCATCAAGGTAGAGAGTGTCAAAGTCCAGCAACAGATCACAGCCCTTCAGATCGCACTCGCAAGTGCACATGATGATCTCCAAGCTGAGATCAAAAAGGACCAAGAGTTTCGTGCTGACATTGAAGCCTCTTGGGAGAATGAGTTGCAGGCCCACCGTGACCAACTGGCGTCTGTTGCAAGTCAAGCAGTACAGAGCGAGGTCGAAGCTACCAGCGGAACAGAACAGGCCACCTCGTTTTTCGAAGAACAACTGCGTGCTTTGCAGCAGCGATTGAAGATGTCCGAACAGCGAGCCGAGACCGCAGAAGAGCGTTTGCAAGCATTCGAAGGTCACTCATGGCGTCAGGCTATCGATCGCACTGTTGAGACTGAATTCGGGCAGCGTGAAGCTACCCTGGAGAGTACACCTCACATATCAGGGAAGGATGTTGCTTTCGTCAAGACAAACGGTACTGAACGTCGCTCAGCTCCAGAGGCAGAAGTGTCACAAGCAAGGCGTATGCTTCAACAAACAGAGCTCGACTCGCAACTTCCCAAGCCGTCTGATACTCTCGAAGTGACCGTTACTAGCACACAGCATGATGAACATGATCTCGCAATGATGGTAAAATCATCAGACCCCTCACCACTGCCTGACGAAGACGATGGCAATGTGAACAACGCCACTGCCGATGTCGTTGAGGAAACCCAGATCGGTGAACCCCTCTCCTTCGCTTCATTCTCGACCATGGTAGATGTAGCAGGGCTTCCTCAGTCGAGCAGCTCTCTTTCAGATCTCACAGATCATTCATTCCGTGGGTTGAATAATCAAGGAGCGAATGAATCGCTGCTTCAACATCATGCTACGGAGAAGGAAGATTATGTGTTTCACAAGAAGTTCCCACAAGCCAATAGCGCCTCGAGAAGAGCACATGTTGATGCACGACCATCGCCTGTCATGCGCGGTCGAACTCCTGCGACAGCAACTGCTGCTACCGCTTTTCGCACACCGGAGCCTCGCCAAATTGCGGACTTGAGTCGGCCATCGTCAGGCCAGCTATCTCGCAACCACAGTGGGTTCAGTAGCTCCCCAGATTTTGTGAAATCTGCACACGACCTTCAGTCGCAGGCCAGTTTCCAATCGCAGACATATGCTGGCCTTGGCTCTAGATCGGGCAATGGCATACAGTCCAGGAAATCGTCCACGGCCGCTATTGATCCGCGTCTTATCGGTCGTGAACCTTCGTTATCCGGGCTCATCAAACGAAAACCCACCAGCGAGATTGTAGAAGGTTACGAGCACGAACGCAAGAAACGTTTGGGGTTGGAGGATTCGGGAAGGACGAGCGAGTCCACTCGCTACTCTCTGCGTGAGCGTACAAGCGAGCTCAGCTCATCCGCGCTTCCACAGACTCCCCGCGCACACTCGCAGGTAGGACTCAGCAAGTCCACCACGGTAGCGCGACTGTCTAGGGCGATTGGCGTGGGAGGGGCACCGCATGCTCGCGGCAAAAAGATGAACAAGAGCAAGTTTGTGTCGCTGCGATTTTGTGGCAGTGGGCATGTGCTGATTCCTTACAGACGTCGAGTTCGGACAACGTTTCACGCAAGAGCTCAACCGTCGTTGACATTTCGTTGCGGCTGAAAAGCAAATGGCTTGCTCACGATAACACCTCATTAGCATATACTAGTTCGGCGAATGCTGCCGTCGGGGATCGCTTGAGAAGTTGTGGAGCATGATTTATCTGAGTTGCTACGAGAAAGGCTGGCATAGCATGAGTATGCATGTATATTTGCACATTTGCTCGGGAGTTCGGAGCACGGATCGTATTTATGCAGAATGGACGCCTTGAATTGCCCAGCTTGTAGGCTTCCTCTACGTAGGCCTTGTTATTCATTGACGCGATGGCCCCAATGGTCTCCTGTCGATGACCTGATGGCTGGCTCTTTCCAGTGTGCCTAAATCACACTACCTTCTAAGCTCTCTGCCATGGCTCGAACCACCTCTTCGCGATCTTGACGACAGTGTCCGATGTGCACTCGCAAGATCCTAGGGTTCAGCCATCATCGGGGGCTTCGTATATCCGATAATCGAGTCATCGCGCAGTATGTGTCGATCTAATATTTATTTCCCACGCTTCGCTTCGAGGAAGAGGACCTTTTTCTTGACTGTAGCGACATTGAAGTGCAGTTAGCGTCGGAACTTCTAACAAGCCTCCCATCAGAGTCGCATCCTTACCGACTGGATCGTACTTCAGCATGCTCAAAGGACGATGTTGGCGCGGCCGGGTGAAGGTCTTGTAGTAGCCGGTCAACGCCATCGAGACCAGGCGCACGGCGATGGTGCGGGATTTCGCTAAGCAGTCGGTCAGCACGATATTGCATTGGACGCGACTTGGGATCTGCGCATACCCTTTTTAGCCATGGTTGGCTATGTTCACAGCAAACGACAACGAAGTGCTCGCGCTGATGTCGAACATTGGAAGATGTTTCGTATCAGATGCGGTCGATCGTATCAGGCACCAAGGCTGCCGACGGCGAAGCTCCATCGGGGTTGCAGCTCACCACTTGCCCGACTAGGCGCGACACGACCGCCGGCAATCGCAACTTCATCCTGGTCAGCACCAGCCGAGGCTAGCGGTGATCACATGCCGTTGCTGCTTCGCTCGAACGATCACTTCTTCACAACCATAACCACAGCATCCCGAGCTTGGTCTTTGATATTCTTCCTTTGGACATTACTTAGCAGCCCGGCAGACTTGTGGACGACAGCGCACAGGAAGGACAGCCTTGTTATTCCCGACACTTCGCAAGCGCAGCTCTCTCTTCCCATACCAGGATAGGTTCCAAGCGGAAAAGCAGAATCAACATGGTTGCAGACGCCCTCGTCTACCACCCGGCCGTGAGCCATTTTAACAAATTCGTGGCTACCACTGGTATGTGACCTGGCAAGTTCTGCCTCTACTTCGCGATCGGACGCTGACCTCCTGCCCCTTCCAGTCGGCCGTGACAAGACGCTCCGCACGATCCAGTACTTCTCGCGCTTCCTAGCATGGTACACCTACCGCAGCAACCACCCGGCCACGACCGTCGCCCTGTTCGAAGGCCTGAAGAAGAACTTCGGCAGCGTGCGCAAGGCCATGCGCCTCGGTAAATTCGTGGAGCACTTCAAGGCCGCCGCCGTGGCTGCCGACAACAAGACCGCCGACCCGGTCATTCGCAACCTCGCCATTGGCCGTCAATTGGGTTACGCCTTTTACCTGCTCTTCGATGCCACCACATACCTCGACGCCAGCGGCATCCGCAAGTTCGAGGCTGCTGCACGGCTGCAGAAAGAGGCGTACCGGGCGTGGTTGGTCGGCTTGCTCTGCAATGTGATGGCGGGCTCATACACGCTGTACAACCTCCGGAAGATCGAGCAACAGCAGCGCAGCAGCGTCGATGCAGAGAAGGCCGTGGAGATGAAGAAGCTGCAGAAGTACGTATTGCCGGCACCCGTGATCCGGCTCCGGATACATTACTAACTTCCATTGCAGGGAGAAATCCGCAACGCAGCTCCAGCTCATCTCGGATCTGTGCGATTTGACCGTGCCAGGCAGCGCACTCGGCTATGTCACCCTGGACGACGGCATTGTGGGTCTTGCTGGCACCGTAAGCAGTTTGATTGGTCTGTCTGCCGCCTGGGCGAAGACTGCTTGAGCGGAAGTGAAGGTGAGGAGTCAGAGAGCAGATTCGGGGCACTGTTGCTCGTTGTCATATATACCAGACCTAGATCACACCTGCGGCACGTTGAATCCGATCAGTCGAGCGCATTAGCTTTGACATACACTCCAGTCGTCGAACATTCACAATCTGTGAGCTGATCAGGTTTTGTTTATTACTCCATACACGTATGATGCAGGGATTGCTTCAAGGTCCAAGTGCATGCCGAGTGAGCTTCCACCTAATTTTTGGGGATGTCACTATCTAATTGATCGCTGAATCATGAGGATGACGCCACGCCAACCCATTGGAGAATGCACTGGTCAAACGCCGAAAATTCATTGTCCCTCCGAGCTCGACGAAGCAGTATTTGAGTCTTGAGGTTGACTCCGCTCATCACATTCTTTCTGTATCTCCGCCACGGACCGATCAGTCTCCCGCGCAATGCGTCGATGGCCTCGCATCTTGAGCTCCTTCTCCAACGCCTCCATCATCCTGTATAGCACCCATTTCGGCTCCGAGTTGTCCTCGAGGCTCATCAGCGGGGATTCCTGGCCCATCCAGCTCCACGTCGCCTTGTCGCTGTCATTAGGCGGCGCCACGACCTCCACGCCCTCCACTGGCTTGCCGATGATCCGATGGCCTGCCTCGGTGCTCTCGTCTTCGCCCAACAGCTTCAAGAGCCATGTCCATTCCTCGTAGGTGTATTTTTTCGTCGTGTCGCCGTCAAGGTGCGAGAGCACTGTTTTCGCCGTCGAGAGCATGATGTACGGCAGGTACGCATCTTCCACCGTCTGCAGGTCCACGGACGCGAACGTGCTAGTGGACAGAGCTGCGGGGACGATCTTACCGCCCTCGATGTTGGCGATGCTGTCGAAGCCCTTGACGTCGGCATCGTTCTCCTCCCGGGCTTTCGCGATCGTTGACTTGACCGCATTGCTGGTTTCTTTGTTTTGTTTCATACTCAACGTGAAGAAGTTGAGGACCGGGTTGGCGTGTTGGCCGATCCAGACGGTGGCCCAATTGACGAAGTCTGAAAGGTTGTCGCCGATGGAGCCGATGAGTACAGTCAAAGTGGGCAACGCAATCAACGCCCAAAAGACGAAGGCGGGCTTGGCGGAATTGGTCTGAGGCTCGAAGTCGCCATACCCGATCGTCAATTGGGCGACATATGTGAAGTAAAGCGCTTCAAAGTAGGACCAGTTCTGACCTCCAGTAGCTTTCTCTGCCTGCCAGAATACAACAGCACCAATGAACCACAGAATCATGAAAGCAGCGCTGGCCAATGCCAAGGCAAGCAGTCGGTTGTTCTGTGCTGCAGTCTTTTGTAACTCGCGCATGACATGGAACTCCTTCTCCCGTCGTTCCAGCTCGGTCGCAGCATTGGTGTCGCGTTTTTGGGTCCCTCGAACTTTTATGATGCCCTCTGCCGGGTTGCCCGCTTTCAATGCCTGGTAGCGGGCCTTCTCCATCAAACGGGTTGAGACCTTGACGGAACCACTCTCGATCACCAGTGAGCGGATGTTGGCGACTGGAGCGAAGTCAGCGATGTCAGATTCATTGTCCTAAAGGTGAACATCATCGATACGTACTGATCAGACCGACAAAAATATCGCCACCGACTGCCATGGGAAAGAAGAGACTGCGGCCAAGATGGGTAGCTGGAGTGTAATCACCAAAGCCAATTGTGAACAAGCTGTCGTGTGTCAGCTGCTGCGGATTGATGCAAACTGTCTTCAACATACGTGATGATCATATAATAGACAGAATCTAGGAAGGTCCAGCCCTCTATCTTGGAATATACCGCTGCTCCGGCAAGAATGTAGCCGAGGAGCAACATTGTTTGCAGCATCAGTGAGCGTTGAGAAAGACTCAACTTGAATTCATTACCGTAGTGCCCAATCCAAATGCCATACGCAGTCATTGATAACATTGTAGATAGCAGGATGTAAAGTCCACCCGCGAATGTAGCATAATAATAGGCCTGACTGTACGCCGCGTTGGGGTCATCTGGAAGGGGTACGGCCGTCGAAGCAACAGACACTAGAGCCACCAAGATGAAGCCGCTGATGAACCACCCAATGATCACAATCGGATGAGCGATATCGAAGCGTAGCCGCCCAGTCATCTGTGCGAGCAGAGCACCATTGGCGATGATCGCGATCCCGAGTGAGACGCCGTTGACTGCCACAAGCCACCGAGGGTCTGTAATTTTCGATCCTTCGGATTCCGAGGAGGAGACATCTACAATAAGCCTCCAATCAATGGCGATTGCACAGATGTTGAAAGCGGAGGCCATGGGACCGAATGTGCCAGCAATCAAAGGGAACAAAGAGCTCATCATCCACCTGCATCGTATTGATCAGTATGTGCTATTCAATGGCGATTGTCGTGATTGAACTGGCTCACCAATGAATCGGCGCATTGAAGTCCTGGATAATCTCGCCCTCGCCCTTCTTGGCGAACTCAGCTGCAGTCTCATGTTTTTCGAGAACGCCTTCATGGTCCGGGTGTCGTTTCGCGACGTCACGGTCATGCTTGCGATTGCTTTCTTTTTGTTCTGGGTCCGTTGCGGCGATGCTACTTCCTAGGAAGGGCAATGACAGCCATTTCTTGACACGCGGCGCCATAGCGGTGTCAATTCAGTGTCATATGGACATTGACGAGCGACCTGGCAACATCAGGGAGCAACAAAGAGGCAAGGCAGAATGGTTGAAAAGGAGTCGTTGGTGTAATCATGGACGCGCATGGTCAGGAAGTTGGCCTCGCGTAGACGTGCGGAGTCAGCCGATGATGTCAGTTGGATCTTCGAGTGTGGTCTGCTGTGCATTGCTGGTGAGGTGCACTACTCAGAAGACAAGACATATGAACGATGGCAGATCTGCATCGTAGATCGCGAACACAATAAGGTCTTATATCTAGCGTAGATTAAAGAGCGTAGGTGTATATGGGCATGTACGCATAGATAGCATTTTGCCAAGGGCCAAGACTGCTAGGTGACTACTCTACTTCATGCATTGCAAGAGATAGCGTCAAACTACAGGCGGAGCACGAGCTATACTGGACCAATGCTGCCCTCCAACACTTGATCTGTATACGCAATATGTTGGATGTCCTTATAACTGACCCAAACGGCACAAAGGATCGCAACCTTGAATGATTGTTGCAAGAAGTCAATAGGCCTTTGATGTCCTGCATGTTCATCGACGATCCATAAACGCAGCCTCCTCCCGAACTCCGCTTTCGTCTCACCTCCAGCAAGCTGTTTGCGTTCGGACATCAACTCTACTCTTTCCAAGGCAGAGTTAATCGTAGACATTCGCATAGTCAATATCATGAAACTGCAAGTCTTCAGCGCAGCCGTATCCTCACTGCTCACGATTGTGTTGGCAAAATGCTACGATCCTAGTCCCGCCTTTCCTGTCCCGCAATGGCAACATGGATCCCGCGACATCGAGAAAGCAGTGCAATCCATTCGTAAGGAATTGGTTGCTGTGGTAGAAGGTGATAAATACAACACCTCATCTTTCTCCGTGGAGATCACTTCCAGCTCGGAGACGTTGTTCTCGCACTATCATACTGCTCGTGTGCAGAATGAAACGCGACCAGGCGATACTCACGTCGATGGTGATAGCCTCTATCGGATCGCCTCGATCACCAAAACTTTCACGGTCCTTGGGTTGCTACAGCTTCAGAAGGCGGGAGGTCTGAATCTCGATGACACCATACTCAAGCATATTCCAGAGCTAGACGGTGAACTTCCATGGAAAGATATCACCCTTCGCATTCTCGCCAGTCAACTCTCGGGACTTCCTCGGGATTGGGCGCAAAGTGATGTACTATATGAGACGGATGATCCCTCCAGATTCGGTCTGCCGCCTCCAGGTCCACGGAAACTGCCCACATGTGGCCAGTACGATGGGTATCGTCCATGCGGACGCAAAGACTTCTTGGATGATCTAAAGAGGGAGAAGCCTGTCTTCGCTCCTAACCAAAAGTCTACTTACTCGAACATCGCCTTTGAGCTGCTAGGAATCGTTATCGAGAATGTCACGGGCATGGAATATACCGAGTTCATCGAGAAAGAGATCTTCGGCGAGATTGGATTGTCTTCTGCCACTCTACGCACACCAGAGTCAGACGAGCATGCAGTACTCCCTGCCATTGACTATATTCTATGGGACTTTGATTTGGGGATCCAAAATCCAACTGGCGGTATATATGCTTCATGCTCCGATATGAGCAAGTACATGCGCTTCATCCTCACGCACTTCAACAGCTTGGCAACAGGCGTGAACTGGTTGATGCCTGCAAGCTGGTCATTCGGTCTCAAAAGCTTCTACGGCATGCCCTTTGAGATCTACCGGACGGATACTATTCTCAAGGATAGCCGGCGACCAGTCACCTTTGCCACCAAATCAGGAGGCTTACCGGGCTACTATTCCTTGGTGACGCTCTTGGAGGAGTACGGACTCGCCTTCACGATTTTGGTGGGCGGAGAATCCGAGCTCTTGGGCGATATACGCGAAATTATCTCGGCGAACTTGGTCCAGGCCGCGGAGGACGCGATTTGGAAGGATGTCGAGAAGAGCTATACTGGCGGATATGTTGCTACAAACGCTTTGTTGAACTCGTCCCTGGTGTTGTCAAGCTCACCTTCGACAGGACTGACTCTAGAGAAGTTCATCTCTAATGGGACGGATGTTTTCACTTCCCTCCTCCCACACCTTGCTGGCGCTGAAGAAAGTTGGCGGGCTCAGCTTGTGCCCACCCTGTTGTACAAGAACGAAACTGCTCAACAGGGTGAGATCTGGAGGGTCACTGTCGCTCCGACGAGACCCAAGTCCGACGAGAGGACCAAGATCTGGGATGACTTCTGCATAACAGATCTAGACGTCGGGATATATGCTGGACTGCCACTCACAGAGGTCGTTTTCTGGCACGATCAAGGCGTGATAGAGTTGCCGGCTTGGCAGCTCGAGCTTAAGCCAGACGATACTGCACAGATGATGAGACCCAACACACCAAGCCAACAGCTTGTAGTTCAAGCATAAGGACAGTTCGAGGTGTCTGCCATGATGCATTAGCAGACATGGTGTCAGATCAAATGAGTCGTCCCCACTTGGTCCCGCCAATGACCAAAGCAACAAACAGGACTGGTCACAGCCAGGACGAACGTAGATCAACGCTCAAGGCTGTGCTGTGATATAGCTGTAGGCAGCAGTATTCGGGGACATCGTCAATTGAAAGCCTGTACACTCACTCAGTTGAGCAACCAGTCAACAGCGATGTTTAGTACTTGTGTAGATTCACAACAATATGACAAGACTCAATGAACGATACGTCAATATCGAGTGATGATGTTATTATATTCTGATGATGCCGTCCGGAAAGGGAGTGAAGACATCTGCAGCCGTGGAGGAAGACGCCGTACCACCTTAGCGCTAATTATTTACAGTAATGTCAACGCTTGGATCCTTGTACTCACAGCCACAATCGACGACGCAATAGCTTATGAAGCCGGGCATTGCAAGACAAAGGCTACATGCATCTCCATGTGGGCGCGGCTGCGTATAAAGATAAGTACAAGTATTTCCTAGGTCAGGAGTTGTCTTCATCGCCGAGCCCAGCCAAGCTCAGTGAAGACAGCGTCAGGTGGTACGAACAGCCTTGCATCTCCTACTATACTCGACTTCTATAACCTCACAACGACCATACCGACCTCTCCCTATTGCAATACGATTTCCGTCGCAGTACAGACGTGAGAAATGTGCCGTGCGACTGACTCCTAGAGCGCCGACAACTACCTGTAACACCATACTCAACCATCACGACCCCACCCGCATCCGATCACGATGCTCGACGAGAACCTGCCTGCATTTTTTCTCCGCCCGTCTGGCACTGGCTTGAAGCATCACTACGACTTCCTCCTCTCCTATCAAGGCTCCGACCCTGCATCCGCCTACCTACTTCAACACGCGGACCCCGCCTCGCCCGCACCAGCGCAGAAAAACTGCTATGCCGCAGCACTTTTCGATTCCTACAACCCTGAAGTCGTCTTTGGCGAAGTCCTAGCACGGCCATCGTGGACACAGCCTACACTCTCGCAAGAAGAAATCGCTCGCAATGGCGGAATTCCCCCTCCTCCACAACCGATCCTCCCAAATGACTTCACGATCCAGCTCTACAATCCAGACCAGCAGGTTCGGGTTGACCTGAGGGAGGGAAAATGGGGTGCTTCCGACAGCTACGAGTTCTCTATGCCCATCTCCACCTTTCGAACCCCTTCCGCGAGCACACTTGATCGAGGGCAGTCAGATCCGGCTAGTCTGGCCATCACTCCGAAAGTACATTTTGTGTGGCGAAGAGAAAGTAAACTATCCAAGGATTTGACATGCTTCATGACCGGGCGGAGCACGGATATTGCAGAGAAGAAGAGAAGCCGTCGTGATCCGGATATTGCTATTGGGCTGTGGCGGAACATGCGCGAGTTGACCATCTACGAACCAAACCTGCAACGAGTCGACATGGAGGATCCCAAAGGCTTGGAGGTGACACTCTTGCTCAGTGCTGTGGCTATCAAGGATTTGTATTTTGGCAATAAAGAGCATATGCGCGAGACGTTCAACATTTCTGATATGTCCTCCGACCGGAAGTTGTCTGGTGGTGGCAGGAAAGTGTCAAACCCTACTCAAATGATCCCTAGTCATGGTATAGCCGGACCGCCACCTCTCAGGCACTCTCCATCAGCGTTACCCACTAACCGAGCCTCGAGCGGAACTCATCGCAATGCTTTTCCGCACCCCCCAGCACAACCACCGCGCCGTCAGCCGGCACCACCACCGGTCGCTGATCCCCGTGCTCAGTGGGAGCTTGAAGCCGAGACGGCACGTCTCAAAGCGCAAGCAGACGCTGAAGCTCGAGCACAGCAACAACGGCAACGCGAACGAGAGAAAGCGGATGAGCATGAACGTCGACGTTTACAGAAAATGGTCGAAGCGGAAGAAAAGGAAGCTCGCAAGCGACAGGCCGAGGTAGACAAGGAGACAGACCGCTTGAGAAAGATGTATGGTATGCAGGCTCTCCCCAACGAGGGCCGACCACAAGCTCCTGCTTGGTCAGGACCGTCGAATGCTGCGGCGATGGGGAGTAATGGGCCTCCCATGCAGCCGGGAGGGAGTGCGGTCTCGACAATGATGAGTGGCGCGAATCCCAGTGCAAGCTTCCTCAATGTGAATCAGGCTGGCATAGCGAAGAAGAAGAAGAGTTTCTTCGGGCTCAGGAGCGAGGAACCGGAGCCGAGCAGGAAGTTGAGCAAGAAAGCAAGTGCAATGTGGTGACAGGCTTGCTATACGTCTATCGTATACGCTTAATTGATGTCGATTAGCGATGGCGTTGGAAGTTCTGGGTTTGCAAACAAGCTTGGCATTACTTATGGCAATGTTACCACTACAACGAAATAAAATATTGCGTAAGCTCAAACATGACAGCTTTGCAACGGGTTGATACCACAATTTCTCATATTCGGTCAACAATTTAAAACGATAAGAACTTGGAGACATCAGGATCATCACTGCTCGAACATCAACATGTGTCAGGTGAAGCAAACTCAGTATTGTATGAATATGGTATTGTGAGTCATATCTCGTCTCAATATTTTACATCTGCAGCTGTTTGTCGTTGCGATCAGGTGGCCGAAATAAGAGTCGTCATCAACAACGTCTAGTTGGATGTCTGTCCTCCCTTCTTGCCGGCCTCGACGGGGTCAACCTTTCCGCCGGCGAACTCGCCCTTTCCACCGCTGCTGGAGTCATCGGCGTCACCTCCGGAGGAGTTTCCACCCTTCTTGCCGGCCTCGACGGGGTCGACTTTGCCCTGGGCGAACTCTGGTGCATGTGTCAATATGAGATTTTTAAGTGTGCATTATGTGAAAGGGACTGCTTACCGCCGGTGCCGACACGCTTGTCGGGCTGGCCGTCCTTGCGGAGACCGTCGTGCTCTGTTAGAAATGTCAGTTGAATATTTCGGTGATGCTTCGCCAGTGCGGCGGTTCGTTGGGGAGGGGAAAGTGCGTACCAGTGGGCTTGTAGTCAGACATTCTGAAGGAGTTGGTTTTGGAGTGTTGAGTTGTTGTGTGTTGGTTGTAGTGAGTTGTGGATGATGAAAAGAAATGCTTGAGGCTGGTCGAGCAGCGCTCTTATATACCCTCTTGCCTACGCATCGAGCATGGCTACAAGTACGTAACCATCAAATGCATCTACGTAGTTGATCCTACTGCTACTACGACAGTCGACCCTAGCATACGCATATGCAGGTACGATCGCCCCAGATCGTACTACTCCCACGATTGCCGAGCCAATACGACACTCTGTCCGCCCGCCATGTCTTCAGATCTGCTTGAAACGAGCAAGATCTCGATTGGGCCCCTGTTTGCCATCTGTGCTTCTAGCACGCGATCTGGTCGTCGTCGAATCGGCATGGCTGGCGGACAGGTGGTGGAGTCTACCCCTCCCGTACTCCTCACGATGTAGGCATCATTCGAGTCCGCGTGAACAGTCGAAGTTGGGGAGCGGTGACGCTAATATCTGGCGATGCAGCATGGAGAGACGTCAAGATGACCAGCACATCGAACGAGATGAGGTTAGCCGGCCGAATGGTGATCTTGCCGCTCGCGTGCGCGGCTGGGGTCAGCCGTAACCTTAGCTCGACCCTGGCTCGCTGGGTCGACTTCAGGTACGCTTTCGGTCTTTGTGCTACATCATGAGTCCACCGCTATTCTGTGCATTCCTCTCGTTCCAACTTTCTACGATCCATCGCCATTGATCTAGCGAGAAACAGACTGAGAGGCTCGCATCCCTGTGAGCTTGTCCGCCCGAAGCGGAACGTAGCCCTGCGACGACCGACGATCACGCGGCAGTAGTGCTTGTGGTCTCCACCCCTGCCTCCATGTCATAGCAACGAACATATGCCAGCCACATGTGACCAGATCCTGCAAAGCATGGCTTCATCTTGTCATCGTGATGCAAAACTCGACCCACCGCCGACAGACGATCCAGCTAGCCTCGTCTCCCATGGCAGCAAACCTGGAAATGCGTGAGACTTGCCTGCTTTAGTGTCCAATGCCTCTGGTCATGAGGTGCACTTCGCCTCGTACAGGGGAATGGCGATCGCTGCTTGCTGATGGACTGCAAACGATCAAGCTGTGACGACAAAGAGCGCAATATGATCGAACCGAGCATGTCATGATGTCAACCATTTGTTGCGGGATGATCGTGATCCTGACAATGCTCTTGATGTCCCTCAACACCACAGTCCTTGCTGTAGCGTCGTGAGCTATTATATACTGGACCTGGCACTGCGAGCCTTCTTTTACAACTTGTGCCACTCACAGGACCTGACGTCAATGATGGCATTCCCACAGCTGGAAGTCCCATGTCGAAGGCTGCCCTTCTGCTGCAGGCCAGCCGTCACTTCGTCATATCTCCGGCAAATATGCTTCCTCATGTCGCATCATATGCCTTCTCGCTTACATCAACAAGACACGTAACCTCCATCTACAGCAATCCATACCATTGGCAACGGCACGTCTACCAAAGAGTCTGTCCTAAGAGATGCTGTGTCACATTGAGTATACGGGTATCGTCGACGACGAAAGTCGGATCCTTGAAGATCGCATCGAGTTCGGGACATATGCCACATCTTCATCACAAGACCCAAAGCTTGCATTTCCTGCCACCTTGCGTGCCTTGTCCACCACAGAGCCTAAAGCCGATGTGGCCAGTGAATGCGCGGACGAAAGCAGTGTTGATCATGCATGGGAATCGTGACTTCGCTTCGTGCATTATCCGGAACTCGAACCCAAACTTGAACCGCCGTGTGGTTAATGAGTTCTTCGAACATCAAATTGTTCAATGTGCCCCCTTGCCGAAGATTGCTTCTTTACCAACGTGTTGTCTTCGGCGGATGCGGACATGACTATACGAGTGCTCATCGTGCTCATCGTAATAGGTGTCACTGGAGCTTTGTTCTAGGTGTCGCGGGTTGCGAGAACTAGGTGCCAGCATTTGCTGTCGGCTGATGAGTTGTCGCTAGCCCACAAGATCTCGCTCGACCTCTAGAATGACCTGACGCGTATCTGCAAAAAGCCACATAACAATACAGAAGCTAAGGTTTCTGTTATTGTTCGTGAGCTTCTAGTAACGTCATAGCGGTCGCTAGACACGGCATGTCTATTAACACAATGGTAAGGGGCGCCATATCTTCTTCTTCTTCTTCTTCTTTTTGTTGATCAACATTACCTGACCAGGAGGATGAGGCAGAGTCTGACCAGTCCGCTTCGGAACGTAATCGATTGCACCAGCGAGATGATCAGCTTCTTCGGTGCTAGCGTCATCATTTACGAGCATGCGCTGCCTGATCTCGGTCACTCTTGAAGGATTCCAGGTGCTGCTCGATGTTTGCTGAGCTGGATCTGGTCGTGAAGGAACAAGCAGAGGAAACACGCTAGCGTCTAGAGGGTCAGGCGCACTTTTGCCCCCTCCCATACCAGCACTGACCAGACAATGTTCCGCAAGAAGAGCCCGGATTCGTGGGTACGGATGCCGTGCGCCGAGAGTGCGTGCCTTTCTGTCTTTTTGAGATCCTGAGTCCAGAAGAAGCATGATCAGCTGCAACGTGCAACTCTGAGCTCTGTCATCACTTTCCATCACAGGGTCTGTAGTGAGAGCAAGATGTAATGGCGTGCACCCGGACGAAGTCCTGGCATGGACATCTGCGCCAGATTCTAGAAATGTACGTGCACATCTTAGGAGTCGTTGTCTGCAAGCTACGTGCAATGGAGTGTGATTGCTGTCGCCTGCAATTTGACTGTCGGGGTTTTCCATGCTCTTGAAAAGAGCTATCGCAACCTCTTCATGCCTAGCTACGATGGCCGGCAGCAATGGCTTGTAACCGTATTTGCCGCAAAGCTCGGGGTTCGCACCCTTACTCAAAAGCAGTCTTGTCATTGCCAAATGTCCCGCCCTAGCGGCGAAGTGTAAGGGGGTTCCACTTCGGCGAGGCTTTCCTCGAGTGTTGACTGACGCCCCGAGTCGAAGTAGTCTCCGAACCAGGTTCCTACGATCGACTTTGGCAGCCCATACCAAGGCGCTACCTTCCGCGAATCGGACGTTGTATACGAGTAGGTATTTCCGAAGAAAGCCATAAAGACGACGGCAGGATCGAGCAAAGGCGTATAGTGGTTCATGACGGTCCAGAAAATCCACCACGCAGAATACAAGCTCGTTCGGAAGGTCAAGGAGAGATGTTCTGGTGGCCATAGTTGGGTGTCATGAAGATGATAGAGGGTGTCAAGGCGGACTGTCGTTTTGGGGTGGGAAGATGCGCAGACGTTCGAGCTAAGGCAAGGGATACAAGCAGGTCACAAGATGCAGCATGCCTGCGAGGGACCGGTGAGCAGTGTACGATCACATGCATGCGATCTCTTATACGCTGAGAGCAATTAGCAAAGGTATATAGACGACATCGACTTCGGTGTATGGCAATTGGCTACAGATAGTACGCGGGTAGTAAGGCCGACAGCATGTATGGCGTCGTCTATGTAGCAGGTAGATACTGATCCTTGAGTATCAAGATGCAGATCAAACACAGATGATATGATGCTATGGTCTCTTGATGCAAGGGAATATTCACTTCGAGAATGATGTCCGGACCACAACTCACGACGACGTCCCGATGTGCCATACCCCGTGTTGACGGCGCTTAATTAACCTTTGTGGACTCATTCTTCCTGGAACCTACCTACTACCTACATCACTTAAGGCCGCCCTGGATTGCATGGAGCTTTTATCCGATGTTGCAACGACTCCGCTCTGCTTGCCCACATGTCTACTCACCCTTAAGCAACAATGTCAGAACGATCGCGACGGTCACTGGCGACTCTGGTCGCATCTATTCCCATGGCACCTTGCTCAGACGGCATCCTCAAGACAGCACACTTGACATATTCAAAGCCGAGTCCGTTCCAATCACGTAGACATACAACTAAGCGCTGACCGTCTGGCTGTAGGTCCGCGAACAAGACCTTCGTGCTGAAGCGTGTACCGAAACCATTCTTTGACCTGTCGCAACGCATTTCAAGCGAGTTCTCGTCTTCTCAAAAGCTCCGCGTTCATTCAGACTGCGACAGCAAAGAGCTGGTCCTTGTATACCCATGTTTTCGGGATACGCTGCTTGCTCTACTCAAGGATGACCCGGGATTCCCGCCCGTCGAACGCATGAAGATCATGCGAAGTGTTGGCGAGGCAGTCCAGGAACTTCATTCAAATGATTGGGTTCACGCAGGTATGTCTGTCGTGCCGAGTAATCGCGTCAACGTACTCTGTGACCTGAGTTACTCTGTTGGTGGACAGGAATCTAGCTGACTGGATTATGATAGATATAAAGCCAGATAACATTCTAGTTGACTGGACGTGCGAAGACACCGGAAACAAGATCGTGACGGGTGTGGCCTTAGGAGATTTCGACATCGCCTGCAAAATCAAAGAAGGCGAGACGCGCATGACACCGCATGCTGTGGGAAATGCAATGTGGAGGAGTCCTGAAGCACAGACCGGCATCTCCAATCGGGCATCCGACATATTCTCGTTAGGCCTGGTAGTAAGTCGCGATTCATCAAATGAGCAAGAAGGATAGGTAGCTAATCAACGTCAATAGTACATATTTGTCCACGGGGGAGGAGACTTACTGCTCCTGCATAACTACCAGGATCTCATCAAGGCCGGTACTCCACCTGAACAGGAGATTGTAATGAAGCATTTCTGCTATTTCGGACCAGTACCAGAAAGTCTTTACCGGCAAATCAAGGATGAGGACCGGAGGACTGCTTTACGAAGCGCAGCTAGAATGGCTGAGGAGGAAGTTAATGATCGTCCAAACATCAGATTGAGCGTTTGGGGCAAAACAGTGGGCGAAGCGTCGCTGCAAATGCTTTCGGGGATGACAAATCTTGACCCGAGAAAGCGCCTGACGATTACGCAGGTGTTGGAGCTTCCGTTTTGGGAAAGCTGAGAGGTTGGCAAAAAAGTGCTGGTTCACGGTTGCAAACGAGCGTTGGGAAAGAATGGTGACTCGATAACATATTTAAGAATCGCCGGTGTACTTGATCATATGATGCAGCTCTCACCCGACTTGAAGTAGCGTTGTTATGTTATAGAATCCCTCCTCTGGACAATCTGAACAGACTCAATTCCCTTTGCTTGCGACCAGCGCACACTTCGTCTGATACATCCCTTCGATAGGAGAGACATTCAGAATTTAGGACTGATGCAAGGCCGAGGTGGTGGTCACGTCAATGCACATACAGAGCCAATGTGCATGAGCCTGTGTGTCGACATTCACATGTACAGACGTGAGCATCAGGCACCGATGTCATCACGGTACAATATTACTACATCCCTGTCGTGCATGTATGCTATATACTCTGACAAGCTTATTTGAGCAGCTGTTTAGTTGATCCTAAGTGATTTGTTTGGATGTTTCATCCTTACAGTAGGTCTAGCATAGACTGTACTTTTCACTCAATCATCACATCTCCACTGATGATAGCTAGCTATATGTTCTTTTCTGGATTTATCCAAGATGTTGAGGATATGAGCAGAGACATTTGTCTGAATTGAGCTCTTCAGTGCGCAAAGAAGCACCCTATAGTAGGCGCATACTTGTGCCTGGGCCAGTGCGATCTTCGATTTGTATCTGTCTAGATGATGATCAGTCTAGTTGTGGCTTTTTGTGATTTACGTTCTGTGATACAGGCTTGTCTCGCAATCTTCTGCATCATTAAAAATCTGAACTTAGGTCCTTGTGCAAAGTACATGTGCAGAACAGTACAGTGCTTATACAATACCAATACAGCCAACGGGGTTTCTTGAGCAGTTCTCATTCCGGCTTGAGTGCCACACGAAAGTGGACATTCTCGCAATGACCGAGGTTTGCTTAATGTAGAGCATTGTATTTCCATGTGTAGGTATTGCATATTAGCGCTCTAGACACTCAGTGGCAACACAACAAGCTTTGTTGATCACATATCATCCCACTAGACAATTGACTAATCCGACCACATGGGTCGTTATAGCTCGCTTACTATAGTGTGTGACAATCGGGTTGTGAATGATGATAGCAAATTATAAGAAAGTAGCAAGATGCAAGGCGAGCGTGGGGATAATCAGGTCTTCACAATCGTGCAAACGGTCTCTGAAGATGCAGAACCATGTTTGTGCCTGCCCAGCCAAGCGCGCATGTGATTGTTCAATTTTTCCCAGACATTCTTACGATCGTCCGTTCGTTTGTTGAGCGCCCTACGAATAGTGAAATTTGAACTTCCGTTAGCGTCTTTCAAGAGTGGCCATTCAGTCGACTCCAATCACCCAGAGTCTCCAGTCATAATCATCGCTTCAACGTGACTACATTCGCATGGGAGTCTCGGTTCAGTCCAGAAGTTGCTATGGACAAGGTGCACGTCGCTGGCTCGATACGACTTAATGAGCGAGAGACGACCTCCGGAAGAAATCGACGATGAAGCTGCTCGAGGTGCAACAGGCGCTTCCTGCACCACCCAAAACAGACAACCAAGCTGGCCGCCGTCCCATGCTGTGCTTTCAGGCAAGCAGATCGAGTATGGCTGTTTAAGCAGGTACGGCTGCCGAACGAGACGCGTCCAAACTTCACAACGCGATCCTCGAAGATATGCGTCTGCGCAGCGACTCACTGGTCAACCATCGCCTCGTCTCCAACGCCAACACTGTCGAAATTGCTGACATTGCTGACGAGAAGCGTAACACTCGCGCCGATCTTTACGCAGAGCAAGCAGGGGCATCACGCCAGGTCAAATGTAACGTGCAGCAACTCGGTCAGCAGAGGCTCTGCGATTTTCTCCCATGTGCTTGTCACTACTCTAGCAAGGCAGTAAATCAGATCTTACAGCAATGCGAAGACGAAGAATCTGAAGCAGCACAGGTAAGCAATATATACAATGCTGCAATAAGGACTGTCACGGCGCAATGTCACAGTCTCCCTCCATTGACCACTGATGGAGGAGAGCATGTCTTACGACTGCAGGCGTGGACATCGTTCTGCCGAGAACGGATTTTGTATAACGAAAGCCATGGACAGCGAGCAGTCTCGATCGTGGGAGCGTGTTGACGACCTGCTTTCTGTGAGATTTCAGATTACGTACGCCTGGTGATAGTGTACATCTAGAGATTGGTATATCACGTTGTTGTGAAAGCACTTTCGCACAAAGATGTCAATGTAGAAGACTAGGAGGTCGTGAACGAAAAGCAAACATCTCAAGGATATTTCAATGAATACTGATCAGGGAGACGTGCGACAGCATTCGTGTTTCTGCATCGGCACGCGATGTTTGGATGCCTCACGGTACGCTCTTCGTGGATCAAGCATTCGCCAAGACGGAGATCAATCGGCCCACGTGTTTCAGTGTTTGCACCCAATCGAAATGACTCCGATTTTGCTTGTAAGCAACTCTCACTATTGGAGCATGTGAAGGGACCATCAGCCATGATGGAGGCTGAAAGACATTGCAGCGTACGGCCCGTTTAGTAACCCGGACGGGTTGATGTATGTGATGACTGGAAGTGGTCCGGAGTTAAATCTAAGGTAGGTATCGTTCGATGGTCGTATCGTCGAGATGGATCTAGCAGTCATCAGCTTTACAGCTTCAGGCTATGTAGTAACAAACGACACCGACTGGCAACACCATTAGGGCTTGCTGACATTTGATCTTGTGCAGCACATCGAGAGATCATACGGGGGAGGTTGCGAACCCCTGTGCTTTGCTTGCACATGTCATTTGTATGCATCCGTGCGTTGCTCTGCCAGTGACGACATCGACTTTCACGTCTCCCCTATAAGCCTTGCCTTCACGCGCCTGGAGGTAAATGTTGTTCGCCGCAATATCTCTCGACATTGATCTGCCTCTGATCACTACGTGGCAACAATGCGGACCTCTCGAGTATCGCAAGAAACGGCGAAGCTCGTCAAAGCTCTATCGCCGGTCCAACGACGCTCGACGCGCCAATCGTTGCAACACGCGATCACGCAGAACGACACGAAAGCCGAAGCAGACAGCGATCTCTCCTCCACCCCTGCAAGCCCCGGCGACAGCGAATATGCGTCCAGCACACTCGGCAAGCGGAAACGCGACAACACCACTACACCAGCGACCACTATCAGCGCAAGTGGCACGACAGTCCGACAGTCCCCTCGCAAAGCGCTGAAACCCGATCCCGATGCTGCTACGAAACCCAAACGCAAAGAGCGTCGCCAACCAGCCAAGCATATCAAAGGCCCTAACGGCGATGTCGTCGTCGAGCCGCCCGCGAATTGGGAGAGGATGTACGCAATGACCAAGGAGATGCGCAAGCGCCGACTCGCGGCGGTGGACACGATGGGCTGCGAGAATCTCGCGGACGAGAAACGCTCGCCATTGGATCGGCGGCTGCAGACGCTGATTGCGTTGATGCTGAGCAGCCAGACAAAGGACCCGGTCACGGCCGCGGCGATCAAGAACCTACAAGACAACCTCGTGGGCGGATTCAACCTGCAGGCGCTGCTGGATGTGGAGCCCGACCGCTTGAACGAGCTGATTGCGAAAGTCGGGTTTCACAACAACAAGACGAAATACATCAAGAAAGTCGCACCGATGCTACGGGATCAGTTCGGTGGGGATATCCCGGATACCATCGAGGGACTCATCTCACTTCCAGGCGTCGGGCCGAAGATGGCATACCTGACCATGTCTTCGGCGTGGGGTCGTGATGAAGGCATCGGTGTTGATGTGCATGTCCACCGCATCACAAATCTCTGGGGCTGGCATAAGACGTCCACGCCGGAGCAGACACGAGCCGAGCTCGAGAGCTGGCTGCCAAAGGAGAAGTGGCACGACATCAATCACCTGCTGGTGGGGTTCGGTCAGACATATTGTCTGCCGGTAGGGAGGAAATGTGGAGAATGCGATCTGTATGCAGAAGGATTGTGTCCGAGTGCGGTCGCGCCGAGCCCGGCGAAGAAGCGGGCGGTGAAGAAGGAGAAGGTCGAGATCAAGATCGATGATGGTGAGGTCGTGAAACAGGAGGAGGTGGTGGTGGAGAGTGATGATGTTGGCGTCAAGGTCGAGGCAGATCTGGAAGAGGAGGGACGGATTGAGATGGTTGGACGTGCTGGGGATGTTTGAGAGATGATAACGGTACGTATTGTATAATGCAGTAAGGCTGAATGCTAGCCATTGTATATTCACTTGATCTTCTCATCGTTGCAGCATATCGTGACATGGAACATGTCGCTGCCACTGAACGTGCCCTGAATCGGAGTCGGGGGCACGTCAAACCCCGAAACGCGGGTGTCCGTCGATCCTTCACGGACGCGGAGGAACCAACTCCAACGCTGTACGTGTTGGGGGTCAAGACCAGCTTGTCAGCATCCCTGTCCTTCGACCGTAGTCTGCTCAAGGTATATCATCTTGGGTATCTCCAACAGCTTCTACCACCCAGAAGATCCATAAACGCTCAAGTATTCTCCTTCCTTCGTCCTTCCCAACCTCCACTTCAACCTCTCGTCCACGTCGGAAGGCTTAACCTCTTCAGCTATCACGAACCCAAGCAGATTCAGAATCCAAGACACAATGTCTTCGATCATTGCTCGCCGCCCACTGCTCGTCTCAGCGACTGTGCTGGGCGTCGCGGGTGCCGCTTACATCCACATGCGCAACAACCCCATACGCCTCGAGGGACCACCGCTCGCGCCGATCAAGACCCTAGCCTTTCCGGCAACCATGCTATCGTCAAGGCAATTGACTGTGACCGATGTGGAGCAAGTCAATCACGACACGAAGCGAATCACCTTTACGCTGCCTGGTGGAAAAGATGAGATCAGTGGTGTGGGGCCTGGAGGTAATAAAGCTCTCTGAGAGGCTTCTTGCAGCCTCAAAAGCTGGTAAGCGAGACAGGAGTCGGATGCTGATCTACTCCTCATAGCCGCCATTCTCACTCAGCACACACCAGCCGGTGCCTGGTTCCCCGTCTTCCGACCATACACGCCTGTCCACGACCTCGCGCAACCGGGCATCCTGCAACTACTCGTCAAAAGATATCCTAATGGTCGTGCCAGCTCACATCTCCACAGCTTGACCCCCGGCTCGACATTGACCGTCCGCGGACCTCTGCCCGGGTACACGTACACGCCTTCGGCCACGCCCCGCAGCCTCCTCCTAGTCGCAGGTGGAGCCGGCATCACGCCGCTGTACAGCTTGACCAAAGGCATTCTCGCGAACCCCGAGGACCAAACGAACATCCAGCTGTTGTGGGGGGTGAATGGGACACGGGATATCATCCTACGGTCCGAGCTGGACGCGCTGGAGCAGCAACATCCCGGCAGACTGCAGGTCACGTATGCGGTCTCTGGCGCGGAGGGGAAGCCCGAGGCGCCGGCACTGGGTGACGAGGAGAAGTGGAAGAAGGGATACGTGAACAAGACACTCTTGGGCGAGGCGATTGAGCGATGTCAAGCTCGAAGTGCCTGGGGCGATGCCAAGGGGACGAAAGTGTTCTTGTGCGGGCCGCCGACGATGGAGGAGGCGGTGGCGGGGAAGCAAGGAGCGTTGGCGGAGTTGGGGGTGGTGAAGAAGGAGATTCATCGGTTTTGAACGAGGCGTGGTGCGAGGTTAATAATGCGAAGAGGGAGTTGGATTGCTGCATTTCGAGCGTGTTGAAAGCCCCAAATCTCTGCGCAGGTCTGGCCGTTTGGTCATCTTGGTACCATAATACCCATAATTAGTTCATATCTATCTTTACTATGTCACCACAATTCCTCGTATTCTGCTGCTTTCAATCACAGCCATTTCGCCATGCATAGAAAGCAGCTCACTACTCCTCTCCACTCCCATCCAAGCGCCTATACAAGTGGATCTGAAAGCGCATGTTCTCCAGCTCGATCGGATACTTCAACCCCGGCGGCAAACGGAACCACCGCGACTCCTCAGACACGACCTTCTCCCACTTCCGCGGCGCCGACGCTGTTGGCGCACCCAGCAATCCAACGTCCAGCAGCCAGACCATGGGATATTTCTTCTCCGCCCCGGACAGGGAGACGGTCGAGTAGCTCCCGGGACTGTCGACGACGAGCAGCAGCGCGCCGGGCTGCAGCGTCGCCGTGAGATGGGCGAGCAGCGCTTGCGTCTGCGGGATCGACGCCGTGTAGAGCTCGTTGAGCGTGAACATCAGCGTCAGCAGGTGGGTGGAGGCGAGGGCCGTCTGGATGTCGGCGGCGGCCCAGGCGAGCACGTCGGTGTGCTGGAAGGAGGCGTGGAACAGCGAGGGGGCGAGCATGGCGGTATTGGAGGCGCGCGCGGCTGCGGAAGCGTAGGGAGAAAGTTCTCGTGGCGTCGTGAGGCGGTGGTGCAGGGTGGAGACCACCGTGGCCCAGTTGGCGCTGTCGACCATGCGGGCGAAGAGACTGAACGATGCGTGCTCCGGGTTCTTCGTGAGGGACTTGCGCCATCCGGCGAGCGCCACGAGCTCAGAGCCTGCGCCGCCGCCCAGACAGGCCACGTTCAGCGTTGACGGAGGCGTTTGGGAAGAGACCTCGCTCTCGGGAGTGATGGCGGACAGCAAGTGTGGCTCCAGATCCGCGAGGATGTGCATATAGCCCAAGGCGCGACTGGGACTCCATCGAGACGCATAGACCCGGAGATGGGCCTGGTCACTGAACGCCGCAGCGAAATCACGAGCGAAGAGATGCGCTTTGACTTGTTGGAGGATCGTCGAGTCGTCTGGCCGTGAGTTTGTCGTGTCTCGAAAGACGTCGAGACATTCTTGTTGCAGTTCCTGGGTGATCTGGGTTGGTTGATCCGGGGTTTCCTCTTGTCTTTCTGCTGGAGTGGAGACTGCTTTTGCTTGAGGTTTGGTGTGCTTCGATGATGATGCCGTGGACTTTGGTTTGCCACCTCCTCTGCTGGAGCTACCTTTTGCCATCATTCGTGAGACGAGGTCTTCATCTTGAGCTGTGTGGATCGTCGGGCGGCAGATTTGACGGGGTTTCCGACATCATCCAGGCCAATATCACACATCCACGCCCATCACCATTGATTACTTTGCAGTTTTGAAGGTTTACATCCCAGCAAAAAGGGCAAAAGAAAAAATGATGGTACAGACGCGGTTCGAACGCGCGCGGATTGCTCCAGTAGAGGTCGAAATTGTCGTGCAACAACTTAAATCTACCGCCTTAGACCACTCGGCCACTGTACCCTACGGCCCATTCGCTCAACCACGAATAGGCTTGAAGTAGAGCGGGAGATCCCGTGCATTATATATACTCATTGCCTTGACTGCCGAAGATCAGCCTGACGGCCCAGGACAGAACTTCCAGCAGATGCGATGGAATATCGTTGCGGCAAAAGTGCAGCAACTCTCGCATCAATGATGACCTCGTCAGGCTGCCGTCGTGTCTTCATGATGGCCCGCCTTTGCAAATACGAGCCCGACCCAGGGGTTAATGATGCCAAGCGGCGGCAAAGGTCGGTCCCCTCTTGAATACGAGCACAATACCAGCAGCGCCCACCGGGCCCGCCGATCGCAGTATGGCCAAAGTTGCAGAGAGCGTCTTTCTGTCGTGAAATTTTTCATTATGCATGCAGATGCAATACATGTAGAAGCATTGTGCATCACATCATAAATATGCCCGGGTCCGAGAATATGTAGCAACCCGTCCCGTCGGTCATGCACGGCGCGCCTAAACTCAAACTTCGACACTTTCTCGCCTCCAGACATTGGATGTGCTGGATAAGCGCTGGCCTTGGCTATTATGTCCGGCACAGTCGTGATCGTGTTCCATAGCAGTACCATGTTTCTTCTCGCTCCTCTCCTCCACTGCTTAATGTGAGCATTGTCATTGTCTTGCATTTCCAGGTCTAGCATCACTCGCTCATTGCCATCTGCATCCGCATTCCTCAAGCCGAGTTCAATCCGTGCTTTACCGGACTCTACGCGACATTTGCGCCGTCTCCAATGAGTGTAGCGACACTGCTCTTGGCGCTCGCGCCTCTTTCCTCCGCCTTCTCCCTCGACACACTCTCATCAATATGGTCAAGAAGTAGTGGTGGTGGTGAGGCTGGTGATAACGGGGGGAGGAACGTACATCACCTCAGCAAAAGGAACACCACCGTGATCCCATCTGCGATAAATATTGGACCCAGCCAGTATTGGGACGGAGCTGGTATGTTGCAACCTAGCCCTGCTAGCACTGTATTCCGCTGACATGTGCCCCCGTTACCAGACGGACCATGGTCTTCGTTCCCCATCCAAATCGGCACGCAGGCGCAGAACGTTCGAGCGTTTGTGTCGACCGCAGCATACGCAACCTGGGCCATCTCAGGCGTCCCGATCAGCAACGTCGAAAGTTGCCCCTCATGGATCGCAGGCGACTGTGAGAAGGACCGTGGCTTCCGCTTCTACTCCAACGAGTCGTTGACGTGGGTTGCCAACAGCATATATGAGGTGGGGATCGAACAGAATCTGGACCTCGATACAACAGGAGCAGTTGGGTTCGATACGGTCACGCTGGGCTGGCAGGGCAGTGAGACGGTATCAGTCACACATTCGGCAGTATGGACGATTGCAGATCTGTCATACTGGCTCGGAGTGTTTGGTGTGAACCCGGCCCCGGCCAACTTCTCCAATCTGAACGATCCCCAGCCGTCGTTCATGACCCAGCTCTTCAACAACAACACCATTCCGGGAGTCAATTATGGATACACTGCGGGCAATCAATATCGTTTCAATCAGGTTTACGGCTCGCTGGTCTTGGGCGGCTATGACCAGAACCGCTTCAGCCAGACGAATGTAACGTTTGACATGTACGAAGACATCAGTCGTGATCTACTGGTCAACATCCAGTCCATCACCTCGGATGGTGGAAATGCGACGAACTTGCTCCCGGACGGCAGTATTTCGGCCTTCATCGACTCTACCGTACCCATGCTCTGGCTCCCCGAATCTGCATGCCTGGCATTCGAGCAAGCATTCGGCCTTGAGTGGGACGAGCAGTATTCCCTGTATCTGGTCAACGACACGCGACATCAAATCCTGCTCGACACCAATGCCAACGTCACTTTCACGCTTGCTACATCGGCGTCTGGCGGCGACACCGTAGACATTGTCTTCCCCTACGGCGCATTCGACCTCACAATCGACTTCCCGTACATCCTCAACCCCAACAGCTCCGCCTACTTCCCGCTCAAGCGTGCCAACGACACCCAATACACCCTCGGCCGCACCTTCCTCCAAGAAGCCTACCTGATCGCCGACTACGAACGCAACAACTTCACCGTCGCACCCTGCCTGTGGGACTCCGAGAAGATCGCCGAGCAAGACATCGTCTCCGTCGTCAGCCCGAACACCATCGTCTCATCCTCCTCGTCCAGCAAGGGCATTTCCGCCGGTGCCATCGCCGGCATCGTCATCGGCATCGTCGCGCTCGTCGCCCTCATCGGCGCCCTCCTCTGGTTCCTCCGACGCCGCCGCACGCAGCACAAAACCCGTCTGGCCGAACTCGACGCCAGCTCCGCATCCGCCGAACTCAAGACGTCCGACCCGTTCCTCCACAGTGACGATGGCGCGGGGCGCGGCGAGCTCGACGGCGCCCAGCTCCACGAACTCACGTCCGCGTACCACGAGACGCCACAGGAACTCGCCGGCGGCCACGGCCGCGTGGATCTGAAGGCCGTGGGGTACAGCGAGATGGAAAGCGGGCATACCGCGCATGAGATGCCTGCCGGCCAACGCGAGATTTTTGAGATGCAGGGCAGCGATGTCCACGAGATGCCGGATACGGATATAAGGGGGCCGGCGCGCATCTATCGCAAATCATGAGGATGTTGGGGCCGGGCCGTGGTGTTTTGGGAGTAGGGTTGCATCTTGGAGCGTGATTTTGGATCATCATGATGGGACGAGACTTGTGCATATTGACACCATACCATATTCTTTGTCATGTCACATTACGATAATGTATTTCTTGATCTATGCGCATCTCCGGCGGTGTTGTCTCAGAAGTGTGTAAGAGGCGGTGAACTCTAGAATTATCTATATAATCTTCCACTGTCTCTACCTTCAGAAGAAGAAGGGCTGCGTACAGGTCACATCGATATCCAGCCCAATGCTTGGGAGTGTAAGATTTGTTACTGCGCACCTGCCGTATTGATCCACCTCATCAGGGCTCGTGAAGTCGGCATGCGTCGTCGTACTGCCAACGCATCAGTCGAGCAATTACTTGCTGACGAGGTGGAGAGTTCCAGAGCAAGTACTTTATTTGATGCTTACACTCTGAAGCTATGCTGTGAAGCGAACAGTCTCTACCTTTGAGTGGTCATGCCTCACAAGGCATAGGTAGTAGCAGTGAGCGCTGCAACAGTATAGACGGCCGCGGCGGACGTGATGAACACTGCGCTCATCCGCAAATTCGACTCATAGTGGGCTCTACAAACGATAGTCTGCATGAACCCGATTGGAAGGGCTTGCGGTCGTCTTTCTAGGCTGTGGTCATGACAGCAGTACCACCGTGATATGGAAATGTATGTTCAGGTTTGACGATCCACTTCACTTCAGCCCTCTCGCATCCTTTTCTGCGGCGGAGGCTTCAGCAGACTGTCATCCGGCAGTCCACCCCGCTTCGTGCCCGGCAGACTGCCGGTCGAGATCTCATGCGTTTCCGTGCTGACTTTCCTAGCCGGATACTTGGTCTCGAGCCCTTCGAAACAGTCCCAGCTCGGCGGCTTATCCGCCGCCTTGGTGAAGTACTCGTGCTTGAGCGCTTGCTCCGCGCTGAGCCGTTTCAAGGGATCGTATTCCAGCAGCCGTCTCAGCAGATCGAGCGCACTTTCGTCGGGCGGACCGGAGTGGTGGGCGTTGTAGTTGTTATTCTGGATCGTGTTGCGATACCATCGTTCGAGGCCGATGGGTTTGTTGACGCCCGGATTGTGATGCGGGACCGTCGACAAGCTGGGATACTCTGGCATCGATTGCAGCAGTGGCCATTCATGCTTCTTAGGCATTCCGAGGATCTCGCCAATCTTGCCCATTTGGTTCCGCTGGAAAGGGACTGCTTTCTTCGAGTCTTGTTTTGCCTCCTCTCCCTTAAAGATCGGGCGGAGGCTGAGCAGCTCCGCGAAGATGCATCCTACCGCCCACAAGTCGATGGCGGGGGTGTAGTGGCGGCTACCGAGAAGAAGCTCTGGAGCACGATACCAGATCGTCACTACAACCTTGTCTCCTGAGAATAGAGCGTTCAGAGGCTTGTAGAAGAGCCGAGCAAGACCCAGGTCACCAATCTTGATAGCTCCACCGGAGGTGACCATGATGTTTGCGGGCTTGAGGTCGCGGTGTATGACCCAATTCTGATGTAGATACAGAAGTCCGGAGAGAAGCTGAAACATGGTGCTGCGTAGGGTTGACGCTGGGATGGGCGTGCGAGGTAACAAGCTGTGGTGGTGGATGATCTGGAGGAGATCGTGCTCGGCATATTCAAAGACCATGAAAATGCACTTCGACTCCAATATGATCTCCACCAGATGGATCAAAGCAGGGTGGCTAAGCTCGGTACATAACGCCATCTCTCGGATCGCAGACTGCGAAATGCCAGTATATTGGAGCTCGCCCTCCTTGTCCGGCTTGAACTTCTTGATGGCAAAAGCTTCGATGGTCCGCCCGCTTGGATGTTTGACGATCGTGGCTTGTGAGGCATTGTTATGTTTGAGGACTGCCTTGTAGACTCGGCCATACGTTCCACTACTGATGAACCCGACAATGTCGTAGTGATCGCTGATATGCCGTTGGGGCATATACGGAGTGGCGTTCATCTTGACCAGAGGAGGCGTCTCTGGAGCTTCTGTTCATGACATCGTAAGTCTCATCACAAGTCCGTACGACAGAAAGAGTTTGATATTGGGATAGTTGGGCAGCCACTCTACATCATGAGATGGTGGCGCTCGATTGGATCCCCGGTGCGCAGACTGCTGACACCACCATGCATTGCTGATCCCCGGATGGTCCGAAAAAAATAGATGTACGTCGGATGGGATAGCAACAAAGCGATCGAAATGATACTGACAGACAACAACAATTCCAGAATCTACACACCTTCGAAAGCTGCCTGAGCAGTGCACTTCAACCCGGGGTTCCGAGCAAGACCTCCGCCCACCGACGACGCTGACGCAGACGGGGGAGAAGAAGCAGCGGCTGACATGCTTTTTCTTCGGACGAACCCTTTTTCGTCTTCGCAGCGAATGGCCGACGCCGCTTCTGCGCTTGGGTTCAGACCAGCGCCAGGACGTTGCGACAAGCGGATTCTAAAGCGTGATCCAGCGTGTTATCTCCGTCTCGGCACTTGGGTTTCGGTATCTGCAACGGCCCGACGGTAAAATTGTATTTATAGAGATTGATAAGATGGATGATGCTGCAAGACCGGGGATGATTAGAAGTGATATAATGTCCTTCGAGTTCATGCGAGCGATCTGGAGTGACCTGAATGCATCCTGACAGACTATGATGTTCAGTAGCGCTGGGTTGTCATGATCGACGTCGATGCAAGGACACTGGACCGCCGTCAAGCCGCAGCATCAACCCGTGACCACTTCACGTCTCTGCTTCCCAGACTCCAGCACCTCTTCGTTGTGAGCCAGACGACAGCAGATGTGACAAGAATCCTCCGTTGGAATGCCGCGATTGAGGTGATCTAGCAACTATTCCCTCGCGGCCATCAGCACCTCGACAGCCGGTCGCCGCCATGGCCAACTCCTCCCCTACCCGCGACCTCACGCCGTATTTCATCTTCCTTCTCGCCAGCTCCACCATCGGTCCACTGCTGTTTGGATACCACCTCGCCGAACTCAATGCGCCGCAAGAGGTCATCACCTGTGTCAAGAAGGCTGCGACGCCGTTGGTCGTGAAGAGACTGGCCCTGCTCTGGGACAAGAATAGGCGCGATGCTATATACACAGAGGCTTTGCCCACGCTACCACAATGTATTCCCATGAACACAACACAGTTCGGTCTGGTGTCGTCATTCTTCACACTGGGAGGACTGGTCGGTGCGTTGGGTGGAGGGCCCATTACATCTGCTTATGGACGCCTGCGCGCCATTATCATAGCATCAGTGTTTGCGGCCATCGGTCCTCTTTTTGAAGCCCTATCGTTGAACGTTGGGATTCTTGCATTCGGCCGCCTCGTCTCAGGTGTAGGAGCAGGGGCTGCGACCGTTATTGTGCCAATCTATATCAGCGAGATCGCTCCTCCAGGTCAAAAGGGCTTCTGGGGGACGTTCACCCAGGTCATGATCAATACTGGCATTCTCATCGCCCAGCTGCTTGGGCTGTTCCTCAGCAAGGGACAGTTCTGGCGCATTATCTTAGGCACTGGAGGCGTCATTGCATTGGTTCAGACAGTCTGTCTTATGCTTGGTGGGACGGAATCGCCCAAATACCTCGCAGACAATGGAAAGCCGGCGCGGGCCAAGAAAGTCCTGCGCGCCATCCGTGGACATGCTGCGGACATTGATGAAGAAGTAGAAGGCTGGGGAATCGAGAGCTCGGCCGAGATCAATGAAGAGGAAGAGACATTACTACGCGCAGACGATGACAACGACACAGATGCCGAGCAGCCGCGCAACAAGAACAAGATCAAGAACGCAAGCAAACAAGCCCTCACAGTCTTCACCGTGCTCAAAGATGCAGACGCGAGGCCCGCCGTACTGGCGGTAGTCATGGTCATGATCTCGCAGCAGCTGCTCGGCATCAACAGCATCGTGATGTATGGCGTCTCCCTTCTGTCCGACCTGCTCGCAGCGAACAGCGCCGTCCTCAACGTGTCTGTTGCCGCGCTCAACATCATCGTCACCATGATCGCAGCACCGCTAGTCGACAAGCTCGGCCGCAAGACCTGTCTCGTGGCCAGCATGAGTGGCATGGGGCTGTCCGCCCTTGTACTCGGGGTCGCCATCATGAAACACATCCCCATCCTCTCTGCCGTCGCTGTGATCTTCTTCGTAGCTTCTTTCGGACTTGGCCTTGGACCCGTGCCATTCATCATGTCCTCGGAACTCGTTGGACCCGAAGCCGTTGGCGCAACGCAATCGTGGGCATTGGCGGCGAATTGGATCGCGACCTTTGTGGTCGCTCAGTTCTTCCCCATTCTGAACGCCAAGATGGGCAGGGGCCATATCTACTTCATCTTTTTTGGGTTTGCTGTGTTGTTCACTGGGTAATTCACTTGATACATCGCTCTCGGAGCAAGCGAGGCGACGACTTTGCTAACACTTTGCCAGGTTTGTCGTATATTACGTACCCGAAACCAAAGGCAAAAGCGATGTCGACGAAGTATGGGGCCGTAAGAAGAAGAACCGTGATCAAACGGATTGATGAGCGTCTCTTGTCATGTTCCACGATACATCTTCATTGCTATTCGCCGACCCGTCGATCTTGCATTTATGCGAACTGGGCCAGAGACGCAACGACATGTAAAGCGTGTCCTTCCGTGATTCTGTCGTGGAGTTCGTGTACACACAGGGTACCACGTGTACCTGGCAACCGCAGCATCTAGCCCATTGCAACTGGCAAACGACGGTAGTCTCGTGCACAGTTTCCGCCATCTTGCGGCGGAAGAATCCACAGACCCGGCTGCACCTCTCTCCTCGGCTACACCGCAACGAGCCCAGAGTGGAACTCGTGCAAACAATATGCCTCCAATGTGTCGCGTGCGAGACAGCCGCCGTGCCCCCCGAGCGTGATAATTTCAGCGTCCTCATGCGCAGTTGCCATTGCAAAGAGCGCCCATGTGTTGGTCGTGTCGTTGTAAGACACGGTGCGAATAACACCTCGTGTAGGAGAAAACAGCATTATGGAATGATCTCTCTGCAAAGGAGCGAGATTGATAATGTACCGGTTGGACCGGGTACATTGTTGGGCATCCCTGAGGAGAGGCATTAGATCGTTGCTTCGTTCTTTTGGTTCTCAGCTTTAGCTGTGCGCAAGATGAGAGCATCCTCGCTAACGTACCGTCCGTTCGTAATTCGTCCATCTAGGACCATCACTTCCCAGTATGCGTGTAGCCTTGGGCACACTCAGAAACCAAAATCACGGGTAGTTGTCACAACTATTGGTGATCAATTCTCACACATACCAAAGCAATCCCAAAGGTATGTACAGCTCGCGACCAATGATCATCGAAACCATTCAGCGGCCAGAACATCGCTGGACAAGGCTCGGAGCGACGGGTCGAGCTTTAGCAGCAGTGCAATGGCTTCAGCGCTCCTCACAAGTTCCTCTCGTGTCAACGATACAGTTTTGTCGGGGTCAAAAAAGTAAGCGTCCTCAAGCGATTCTAGGACTGTTTCGTCCCCGTAGTCTTGTCCGGAGGACATGTCTTTCTGCATTGCATCCCACTGTGCCTGCCAGCGCGATGGGAGCTCGTCGGAGGCGAGGGCGATCATTTGTTCCACGGTCGTGGACGGCGTCGCCATGATTGCGTCGAAGGGCGGGTGTCCGGCGATGAGCTCAAAGATCTATGTATGAGGATTAGGCCCGCGCTTATGAACGTTCGGTGGGTGGAGAGGTATGTGTCTTACCAGGCATCCGGCACTCCACAAGTCCACACGATGGTCCAGCCGGTCCATGAAGATGACCTCGGGTGCCCGGACGGGTAAGGGGTTGTGCAGCGTGCTCGGCGGATCATCACTGAAGAAAGCCTCGCCGAAATCAATGATCTTGATCGATGATGACTTGGAGAGATCGCGTTTCCGAAAGAACGCAGGGTATACCATCTCGCTCGGCACGTTGGAGCCCAGCGGTCCACCGTCTGATCTGGTCACTGGCCCTGTCTCAGGCTGCCCCAGCTTCGCAACGAAGTCATCTTCGCTTAACGAGTCCAAGTCGGGGACAACTAGTGCTAAATTCCGTGTATGTAAATCTGTAGGTAAAGTCAGTATGACAATGGTACGTGTGACTGTTCAGGCCTCACCGCCGTGGCCGATGTTGTGGGCTGCGAGAAAGTCGACACCCTGTAGCATTTGCTCAGCGAACGCTTTCGCGAGCTCGGGAGGCAATCTGCCATCGTTACAGTGCAAATCGACGAAGTCGGCGACATTCGGTCCCAGCAGTTCCAAAACCAAACAATCATGGGAGCCATTCGGACCAACAAGAGTAAAATGGTCCAGCATTCGATTCACATAGGTCGATCCGGGATGTTCTGCGGTGGACGCAGACAAAGCCCGCAAAATCTTGAGCTCGCCACTCCCATCAGTCTCGGATATCCCGACTTTGACGGCAACATAGCGGTCGTTCCTGGCGTACGATCGGTTAGCAATAGCCTGGGAACGTTGTTCGTGATCGGTAGCGGACACACTTTTGATCCTTTGCTGCCCAGGTGGTAGAGTAGCTTCCCCATCCTAGCTTGTGGAGGATCTAATACCTTCCTTCACTCAAAGTCTCGCCCAGCACGAGGGGATGGTAGCCGCCTGGTCGATACTGGTGTAGTGGTTCAGCATCAATACCGCACTCGTACAGCGGTGCCGACTTCTTGAGAGCGTTGCTCCTGTTCGAAATGAAACGCGATGGGCGAAGAGATAGCAGCAAAGATATCTTGGTTGATGTAGATGGCAATTTCGAGCATATCGCGTGTATCATGGTTTCATGAATTGATACTTTCGGTCCATGTGGTCTGCAATGCCAGAGAGCTCGGGACGCTCTATGGCAGGTACTCTGTGTGCAAGATGTGCACAAGACTATGGCTGCATTTGGTGCTGTGAGCTCGCGAGAACTGTGTCTTGCTGGTGGTTGACTCCTACTTGGGTTGTCTGGGCGCATAACTTGGAAGTCATCCAGCCCGATGACAGACGTAAGGTATTGAGCAAAGAGCATCGCTGACCAAGCCCTCGCGATGATTCCACGAGGCCAATAGAATACGGATACCTGATAAGATAGCTGGACTGGCCTCCCATCCAGTTCCTGAATTTCTACACAAGCCACGCAATGTAGCAGTTCATGGACATCAACCGTACCAGATGGAGCAGAGATGGTATACAATCTGTCTATTGTAGCTTTGAATCTACCACTGAATCTCCTCATTTCACCAAGCAGCAGCCCGTGTTCTACCACTCAGCAACCCGTATTGAAAACCCGGATGTGGTGCGAGCAACGTCCTGCCAGATCTTCTCCGTCTATATGCTGTGTGAAACAAATGTCATCGCGAGCTGTCTATTAGCTGTGTTGACTTCGCGATCCGTGATACTTTTAGACGATACAGCACTCAGATCAGGAAACACAACACGCACAGTTCCAGCCTTGCTCTTGGACACACAAATGGTTCAGGTCCGCCCCATCGAGTACGGTCGCACAGCCAACGATCAACGAAGATGTCGGCATTTTCCGATCGCAAGACCATATGTTAGTGCCTCAGGAGTGCAGTGATGACTGTGTTCTCAACAGGCCATCAGCTGGCAGGACTGGTAGCTTGCTTGTATCACGGTGTTGTCAATCCTGGTGGGGCGCTTGCTTGCGTCTAGCTAGCTATAGTGGTAGTGCAGTGCGACCAAGTTTTTCGATGCAGACAAGGCCGGGGGAAGTACTTTTGTACATTTCGGAAGGACGTTGCTTTTTCTCTCCTGCTGCATACAGCGACCTTCAACGGGGACATGGCTTGTGTGGCAAGCGCATCAAGGTCTAGATCTGTCACCAAGGGCGGAGACGTTGCTAAGTACGATCCAGTTGCTAGAGTTGAGCATCGCGAGCGGAAGATCTGTCGCTTCACCTACGTGTGGGCGTGAGGACGAACCATGGTTCTTCAACATGATTAAGATCAAACGTCTCGCACGAGAGAATCAAGGCGTGATGCTCTCCCGAGCGTGAACCGGCATTAAGTGTCGAAGCACTTGCCTCGTAGTCATCGTGCGGACTACCAACCTTCGAACAGACTGGTTAGACGCTTGACTGCACCATTCGTTGAGAATGTGGCGTCTGCTGTTGAAGGTCAGGTGCTCGGAGACAATTGTCCATTCCGTCTCGAAGACCGACCAAGTCATCATCTTATGTCAGTCATGTCTATCATGCTAGGCGGTCGTTGCTGTAACCAAGGTAGCTCGACAACCGGGTGAACATGGCAACAAAATCAAGGTCTCGACTTGGCTGGAAAGCGATAAGGTATGCTTGCCGCACTTGGTGGACCCTATCGAATCACAGGCAATCTCAACATTGTGGAGATCGTCACGCTCGAACATTTAGCGGCAGGCATAACGACATTAGATCATGCGGAGATGTGACGCTAGAGCCTCTTGACTCCCGATGTAAGGCAGCTGAGTGGTTGAGAGCGTCAGGCCAGGTACATGTGTGGTCATGCACCCGCACTCGATCAGCCATCAGTGCGGATTGTGGTTGGTGCCCAGGCCAGCCATGCGTGCCACTCCTTATGCATCTGGATACGGGCAACGCAGGGATTTTCGTAGCATCGCGCAGATTCCTGCTGTATAAGTGCAAGATCTGAGGCGCCCAGCGCAGAGTTCGAACCAACCCATGTCAGGGTGTGTCGTTACGCCTCGACGAACCCCCAAAGTGAAGCTTACCTCCGTATCGTCGAAATCCGTCCATGCCAGTATGCACGATCTGTCGGCTGTCGTGGTCGCTGCTTCAGAATTGTCAACGGTCAATCGATGGGCGGCGTTGAACGTTTTTCTGACACGGGTCGGGTTTATTATTAGCAGCATTCTCGCTTTGATCAATATGCTGCGAGAGATAGAATTGTTCGTCAACTGAGTGTCTTCAAGATACGCAACATCTCGAAAGTGTGGAAGATAACAATGGAAGCAGGATGATGAATCGAAGCCGCGAAGCTCCTCCCGCACTATTCTTCCTCATTCTTCCACACCATCACCACTTTGCGTCCTCGCAGGGATGTGCAGTGATTGCAGACGATCAAGCGGCTTCACCTCATGTGATTGGCCACAGCTCTCAGCTCTGACCAGTCCCGTGCAGTAAAGCGCTTGAGGCAGACTCGGCCAGGCCGAACAGCAGCACATTCGGCTAGAATTGATCTAATGGCGGGCGATGGATGGTAGGGCAAGATAGCCACCAAGTCTCAGCCGTGACATCCGTTGGTGGGCCAGGAATTGGAGAGGACAGCCGTGACGCGGTATGTATACGTAGCATGCCGAATACCTAGTATACATGATTTGTATGCTCGGGATTGAAGGCTCAAAAAGAGTGGTTGCCTCGTTGTAGCGGTGAGACTAATAGAAGTCTATGGCCGTGTCTCCAGGTGGATGGTCGTTTACCTTGCTACATTCTTATGCCGCTTTGCAGCTTTGCCGTCTTTGTGTCGCCAGTCCTGGGGCATGCATATCTACGCAAAGCAGCATGTCGTTCGAGCGGCAGGGTATTCTCATACCAGGCCATGGAATGATTGTAGGAGCATGATTTCATGCAGCATCCACCAGGAAATCTCAGGACTTGGCGGGCGCTGCTCTAGTCTCGTCTCGCCGCAGATTGCGTTGCGTCTCTAGCGCATGGCGCGCTTGCCTGCAAGCAGCTAGCCTGCTTCACATCTCCATCCTCGCCCGTTTGTGCTCATTCTCTCCTACTGCCTCCGCCAGCGCATTCGCTATCTGCTCTCCCACCAGCATCACCACCTCTCCCACCTCCTCTTCGACGATCTACGTCGAGGCAGCACTGCACAGCATCACTTGACCGTGTGCTGTCTTTGCCGCCGTCCACTCTTTTGGCCATTGATTCTGTCATTCCCGCACCAACATCCCTCCTCGGAGCACTTTCGCGCGTCCAGCAACAGCGCTCTGCGAGCCGAGTCAGGTCCGGCACCATTCGATATTAGTACGCCAGCTCGACATCTATTCTTGCCAGACGGAAGAGAGGATGTCATGTACTGACGCTCCATATGCAGATAATTTGTGCCGCATCCGACGTACCCTTCACGTCGTTACCCACGATTCATCGACCAAGTATCTGCCCACCAAAACCGCCGATATCTAGCATCTGTCACGAGCACGAAGACGAGTTATACTACACACCTTTGTTGTGGTGGATTGGGCACTGTAATTCGGATAGGCTTCACCACTTTCAGCGCATGATTTCACCCGCTGTGCAGTCCGTCGACAGACTACAGTCCTTTCTCTTGCCCAATTACTGCCTCGACAGACCATGGCGGAAGTAATGGCACCGGAACCCGTCCGGCGGCATCGCCGATCTGCCAGCAGCATCAATGCCATGCACTCACACCTCACGGCAGCCAACGTGTCTGAGGTTGAGTTGCTGCCGAATCCAGACTTCTCATTCCCCATGCTTCCACAGACCAACACAGCTCCGACCTGGATTTCGAACAGATCAGAAAGCGCACCAAAGCGGCCTATATCTATGCACATTGACAGTGTTGGGTCATCTGCGAATCGAGACGTGGCTCACCGTCGGGCTGTTTCCACCTTGCCGAGCTTCACATTCAATGCTGCCAGCGCTACCGGCTTGGCAGACGACTCAACTCCTCCCATGACACCGGTCGAGCCTGTCACGACGTCGCCAACACGCCGCGGTCATCGAAGAGGCCACAGCGAGTTCGTAGGAGGTGACTCCAGACTCGGTGTCGTGGAGGCAATCAGTGTTAGCCCGGTGAAGACAAGTGGTCTGGCCTTGCCGATTATACCTGCTGGTCCGTCTGTGGGTCGCCGTGGCCACGCACATCGCCGCTCTGCCGCAATGTCAAGTCACGATGTGAGTAGCATCATGAGCACTGCCGAGGTACAGCCACGCCTGAGTAGTAGTCTGCCCACCACTCCATTGGAGCACCCCCACAGCATGGCTTCGCCTAGTGGGACTGATATCACGCCGCTTGATGATGAGGAAGATATCTTTGGCACCAGCTCAGATTCAGGAAAAATACGGCCATGCTCACGCCCACGCGTTGGGTTCTCGGACGAGGTGGAGTACATTCCGCGTCCACTATCCATCATATCCTCGGGGACGGAAAGTTCGCCTTCTACGCTTCACGGCCACTCCGTCAACAACAGCATCTCCTCCATGCTCAGCCTGGGCACGCCAAGTCCCCCTTCCACACGCACAACTCCACGATATCATCTCAGCACGACCTTTGAGGATGTACCGAGAAGTCCTCCCCGGTCGTCTATCGATGTCAGCAAGAAAGTGGAGAAGGAAGGTGAATGGCTAAGGAGTAGACCCTCTGCACAGAGTCTCGGACGTCCGCTGTCGGAGTCTGCTGCTTCTTCCCCCAATCTTTCCTTTGCGCCGGCCCCGCGGCCGTACCAGAGTCGTGACATGCACAAGAAAAGGCATTCTCTGGGCCATGTGCTCGGATTTGACCGCCGACGAAGTGCACCGGACTTTACAATGTCGGCAAGCACTCGCGCTCACTTGTCGTCAATATCGTTGCAGGAATGTACAACTCAAGCCTTAGACGTGGAGCAGGACGACAACTCAAAATTTGGCAAGAAATCATCCTCGCGCAAAGGCTTGGCTTGGGCTGCATCGAAATTACTCGGAAAGTCTTCCAGATCTTCTTTCAGCAGCGTCCACTATGGATCTGAACCTGCGTTTCTTGAGCCTGCAGTGACCTTTGACACCCAAGCAATTGAGTCGCACCCACCACCTGTTAGTGCAGAAACAGATCTAGACGCCGTTTTCGGAGCATCTGGAGACGAGTACTTGCAGTCAGCTGATTCGCCGCAACGCCCTGAGATGGGCACCCCGACACAAACCCACCAATTCAAGTTCGCAGCACAACCGCGGCGGTCTTCGGAAGATCTTGGCTCCAGTATTGATTTGGATGCCGCGCTTGGTCCTTTCCACACGCCGGTGTTCGGCAACGTCAGGTCGCGCAGAGAACTGCACAGCAGTCGTGGCGCAAGAGATCTTAATGTCTCGAACGTCCAAAGTCTTAGACACTTCCGGACTGCGTCAGCGCCCATGCTGCAGTCGTTCCATCGGGGAAGGTCTAGTTCGCCATCCAAATCAGATATGCCTGTCTTTGCTGAGGAAGACGAAGAGGATGCACTATCACCATCAAGTATTCCTTCACAACCAGCCTTCTCACCTCACGATCATGGCCTCGGCGTTCACGTGGTGGAAACCGACATGCATGTTTTGCAGGAGGATGCGGCTCAAGATGGTTGGGCTGTGCAAACGAGCAATATGGAACCGGGGCGATCGTACAATACTCTTGCAACATCTGGCCCACGACTGAGCACGTCGATCTTCGACAGGCGCCCATCCTCTGTTGTAGAACACACAATCGTGGAAGAGTCTAGCCCGGTTGAACAGATCGACATCGTCTCACCTGAGGATGAACCGCGATCTTCGTCATTGACCAAGTCCTCCGATTCGAGCGAAACGCCTACCATACTTGCTGCGCCGACCGACAGATTGGCTCTATCTGACAGAACTGCATTCCCGTCGACGACCTCCGATGCTCTCCTCACCTCACCCTACTCATCTCCAGACCTCACACGCCGACAAGGGTCCTTTGACACTTCGCGCTTGGGGACGTCAACGTCTTCAATCGGAGATGCGCGAACTATGAGCTCGTTCGCAACTGGTGAGCACAGCCACGAGAATCGTCTATCCGTCGACGGGGTGCCGTCGTTGACAAGCAGTCGCTCGACCATGCGAAGCACGATGCACGCCAACGATTCCCATCGGGAGCTCAACACTCTCGAGGTACCGGCTTACCCACTGACGGCCGGTCCACGTGTTGCGAGTGCCAATGTGGAGCACCGTCGGAAGAGGGCAAGCATTGCTAGCCTTTCTCAACTCATGGGCAACTCCTTCAGCCAGAGATCACGGACATCCTCCGGAAGGCCGCAGACTGCCGTCGAGGCCAGCACCACACAAACACCTAAAAAGAAAGAGCATCGGCTGAAGAAGCTGATGTTTTGGAAGTCGTTGAATTCTAGCAAACAGTCGCTAGCATCTAACACATGAAGCACAACGCTTTAAACATTACGACAAACCGAAACAATCTACTAATGACTTTTCCACTCCTCCATGCTTTGATGCATATCTCATCACGTGCATACCAAAAGATTTCAGTGTCTCCGAGATTGTCCCCGCAGGGCGATGAACATGATGTTGGTCGACATTGCTGTTGAGGATCGATTAAGGATTGTTTTTTTCTAGCATGGGCCTGGCTTTACGATCACGTCACTGATCACGGCAAGGTGGATTTACCATCAAGTTGCAGGGCAGGTCTATGGGGTGACTATCTATGGGACCTGCATGGGTTCATGCGACTCTAGACTTGCTCATTTACCTGAGACGATCATGATGAAGGGGGTCTGATGATGATTTATATGGATTGGATGGGTTTCTTTCTAGCATGATGGCCATTCAAACTGCCTTTTAATGATGATCATCGTGTTGTGCCACGCTCGCTGTGCCATGTTAACACTGGTGTCTGAGTTGATACGCTCTATCGGCCTGCTGCAATGATCCGCAGACAGAAGCAAATAATGATGCTCCAGCACAGCGCGAACGGTAGGCCAAAGCACCCATCACACGACTGTGGGGTCCGCGAGCCTCTGTTTCAGGTCTGTGGTCATGACCAATGAACGGCGAACTACCCTGACCGGAGCCATGCTGATCACGCCAATCACTCCGCATTTCGTCAACTCCTGAGACTGACGAGCTGAGGATCCGCGATATGAGGAGACCGTTGTGCACGGATGACATGACGTCGCTGTGAGGCGCAGGCTGGCCCATTCACTCCACGAAACGGCGCGCATGGATCATCGCTATGACAGTACAGTCTCATTCTCCTCCTCATCATCGTCAGCAGCGGCATTCGCCAGCGAGCATGTGAGTGTCCATGGCCGGGCACTGCCTGCAAAGGGCATGTTGAGCGCTAGCCATCTACTTGCTTTGGCTGGCTTTCGGGCTGTCGATGCAGATCTTTGGCGATGGACTTTGTAGTGGAATAGCTGGCTTACCGTTATGCTGACGGAACATAGTCTTGAATGCTGATTAGAAGCAACAGACTTGGTAAGGCATACTTTGAGTACTATGTGTCCTCGGTGACGATCTGATCCAAGTCATATCGTGGACAGGTGCTGACAACTACAAGGCAAAGGATCCTAGGCACTTCATCGAAAGCGACATCGAACCTTGAAACGGATGCAGTGGCGAATAGTAGCAAAGACAGTTACTATTCAGAGGATAGGGGGTGATGTCCAGCGGCAGGGGTCTGGCGTTTGTCGTCGGGAGCACGGGCGGGAAGAGAGGCCGATCCCAATGCAGGAAAGGGGTCGATCAAAGCCAGACTACAGCTGACAGCCAGCCATTGGATGCCTCCTAACCTCAGTGCGCCTTTTGGGTGGAGACCGTTCGACTGGAACGTTGTCTATGCTTCCTGACTGTTAACCTAAGGTATTCATCGATCATACTCTTCTTCGTTGTCTCTGTTCTCCCAGTTCTCCTCGTCTTTCCACACTCCTTCATTCTTTGCTTTGCTGTTTGTTGCTAACAGTTTCATACCACTTTTCCCACCCAGTCATTCCTTCCAGACGACAAGTCCATTGCTTCGTTGTCGACACTTTTTCCCCGTCACTCAAACCGAGACAATTCCACGCCTGTACGACACAACGTACACTTCCACTCTTTATTCTCGTTTAATCAGCACATCGACACAATGAAGAGCGCGATCGCATTTGCAGCAGCTGGTGCGGCTCTTGCTTCGGCCGCCGCCACCCCGGTGCAACTCGAGGCCAGGGCATCGAAAGCAAGCTCTGGTAGCTTGCCGACCGTCACAACCAAGGGCAATGGTATGTATCGCCTGCGCTGGTGCTGGCTTGATCGCCAAGCTTCGTGCAAGACTGATCGAATCCCCGAACCACAGCCTTCTTCGCCGGTGACGACCGATTCTACATCCGCGGTGTTGACTACCAGCCTGGAGGCTCCTCTCAGGCTGCCGACCCGATCGCCGACGTCGATGGTTGCAAGCGTGACATCGCCGAGTTCAAGAAGTTGGGTGTCAACACTGTGCGCGTCTACACTGTTGATAACACGGCCGACCACGATGAGTGCATGAGTGAGCTCGACGCTGCCGGCATCTACCTCGCCCTCGACGTCAACAGCCCGCTGTACTCCATCAACCGCGCAGAGCCAGCCGAATCCTACAACGACGTTTACCTGCAGAGCGTCTTTGCCACCATCGATGCATTCGCTAGCTACAGCAACACCCTCTTGTTCTTCTCCGGTAACGAAGTCATCAACTCCGACAACACAGTACGTTCCCAATCAGCAAGCCACCGTTGCGATCGATGACTGACCTGTACCATAGACTTCATGCGCACCTTACGTCAAGGCTGTGACCCGTGACATGAAGCAGTACATTGGCAGCCAAGGATACCGTTCCATTCCTGTTGGCTACTCCGCTGCTGATGTTGAGAGCAACCGCTACGACATGGCGACCTACATGAACTGCGGTACCGATGACCAGCGCAGCGACTTCTTTGCTTTCAACGATTACTCCTGGTGCGATCCATCGTCCTTCACAACCTCTGGCTGGGACCAGAAGGTTGCGCAGTTCAGCAACTACAGCATTCCTCTCTTCCTGTCCGAGTACGGATGCATCACCAACACCCGCAAGTTCGAGGAGGTCGCCTCCATCTACGGCAGCGACATGATGGCCGTCTACTCCGGCGGTCTTGTCTACGAGTACGCCGAGGAGGGTAACGGTTACGGTTTGGTCACCATCGACGGCGACTCTGTCACCGAGACGCCCGATTTCACAGCCTACCAGTCTGCGCTTGCCGGCACCAACCCATCCGGCGATGGCGGATACACCTCAGGTGGCTCGGCCAGCGAGTGCCCCGTCGAGAGCGACACCTGGCAGGTCACTGACTTCACCGGCGACTCTCTCCCAGCCATTCCTGCCAAAGCTGCCGCCTACATGAAGAGCGGTGCCGGAAAGGGTCCCGGTCTCAACGGATCTGGCTCGCAGAACGCTGGTGGCCAAAGCACCGGCACTGCCTCCGCTGGCAGTGGCACCGTCGTTGCAGCCAAGACTCAGGGTGCATTTTCCTCCGCCACAACCGGAAACGCCGCCAGCACGCTTTCCACTGGTAGCGTTGGATACGCACCTTTCGTCTGCACCGCCGTCGTCTTCGTCGGCACTCTCCTCGGCTCTGCGCTCTTGTAAGAAGCTTGAGTGCAGAAACCAGTGCGCTTGTCTTTTGGTTCAAAACATGTCATTATAACCAGGCGTGGGGTCCACCGCCCATGAAACATCTCTTGAATCGTCATCATCACCGGTCTTTTCGTCCGAAGTGCTCGGGCTCAAGACAGTCTTTTGCTTTTTAAGATATTATACAATTGCCAATAATTTTGCCTTGGGCGGGCCGACACACACATACACGAAAAGGGCTTCAGCCTTGTATTGGATGAATGGTGTCTCCCCGGGATGGAGTTTTTCATCGGGTCCATGTCACGCTCATAGTGCGTCGCAGATTAGGATATATGACCTTCCCACTTTGCTCGCCGTCACTTCTGTACAGGATGAATGGAATTGGTGCTTCATATTTATTCTGTGCTCTCGTGATGTTGCTGGGTGATATTACTGCATGACTCTGCTGTGCCCATTGCGATGTCTCTAGCTAATAAATAAGCTTACTGCTGTGCGAATCTCAATGCTTGATTGAGGTGACGTCGTGATTCTCTACCATCCACAGTATCGAGGTGCAACTCCACGTTATGATCATTCTGCATCTCTTCCCAAAATAACCACATTTTAGAGGTAATCGATGCACATGGCCAAGTGCTGGAATACTTAATCGGCCTGGATCATCAAGTTTGTTTCTGCGCGGCGCAAAATAATCGAAAAGCTGGTTGCAGAGCGGTTGGACATTATTGTCTCTGCTTGTATACATGAAACATTGCATCCATTGATCGACTACGTCTACCAGACGAAGATACCACAATTCATGATTCTCGGACTTGGCTTAAAGATAGAATAATTCGGAAGAACATACAGACTGGACGATTCACAAATTCTACGGCGAAGATAGATCCAAGCTTTTGAAAACCATATTTCACTCATCAGGACATCCAACCCGGCATGACCGATTCACCGGCTTCTACCTCTGCAGCCTCACCTTCCGCGGACATGATTGGAGCGACCACCGCCGCAAAAAGCATCCACATCCTTGGCGGCGGGATTGCAGGCCTCGTCCTCGCCCGCTGTCTGCAACGCGCCACTCCTCGGGTCGCAGTGACGTTGTACGAGCGCGACGCCGCGGATGTCTTGGATAAACGCCATGGGTATGCGATCACGCTGCAGCCGCAGATCTGGAAGCGGATGGTGCCGCTGCTGGGCGGTGGAGAGGTAGCATGGGGCCGAGTTGGGGTGCTAGGAGAGAAGCCGGAGGGTCAAGGCGAGAAGCGTGTCAACAGGCAGAAGCTGGAGGGCGCGCTGCGGGAGGGTCTGGAGGTACAGTACGGAAAGGAGATGAGCGGCGTGGAGGTCCTGGGAGATCGCAAGGTCAAGTTGAGCTTCAAGGGCCACGATGAGGCGGTCGAGGTAGAGCAGGGGATCATTGTTGGAGCCGATGGGGCGCATTCATCGCTCCGACGAGCGCTGCTTCCGAAGATAGAACTGGACGTCTTGCCATATGTGGCGTTCAATGGCAAACGTCGCGTTGACAAAAAGACATGGGAGGAGCGGTATCAAGCGTCGTTCGGCGAAGGCTTCACCGCGATACAGACGAACGTCGCCGGCGGCACCACACTACTACGCATCTCGGTCGACGACATCGAGCCCGAGCGGATCAGCATCAGCTACACCTACTCGCGACCAGCGAAGAAGCAACGCGACAGCGACGCGCTGTTCAAGCCGAATCGACCAAATGCCGGCGCGAAGGACATTCCCGAGGAGCTGTTTGGAGAACTCTCGGGGATCGAATCCGAACTGGACGGAGCGTATCGAGAAGTCTACAGCGCAGAGGCCGTGCGGCAGGACCGGCTGCTGCATTGGCTAATGCGCTCGCTGGAGGTGCCGCGGGCGGATCTGCTGAGGTTGGTGGAGTCGAGGGTCTGTTTTATTGGAGATGCCGTGCATCACGCGCCGATCATTGGCAGTGAGGGCGCGAATGAGGCTATCTTGGATGCGATGGAGCTCGCTGCGCTTTTAACGGAAAAGCGAGACTTGGCGGAATGGTATAGTGCGGAAAGATGCGGTGAGCGGTGGAGTAAGCATGTTGAGGAGGGTGTGAGAAGAATGGATCATCTGCATCGGGTGGAGAGAGCCAAGGTGTAGCCGGATAAACAAATGTGTTGAGGCAATGTATACCTCTGGGATGTATGGCAGAAGAGCTGCACTGTGAGGACGCATGAGATTCACTTCCATGTCACTTTCATATCGGAAGGCTTGCTCGTAGAATGGAATGTCTTCGTATATTCTTGATATCGTACTTATGTTCTCGCGATGGTCTAGATGCCATGCTCGATGCTACATATAAGCATACCTCCCAAGTCTTCACATTTTGGCATCCTCCTTCCCATTGAGCTCGCAGAAGGCCTTGAACGTTACCAGCGGCTCACTGCCGGAGCTCTCCAGAACCAGCTCTGCAGTGGCACCGACGAAGTACACCCAGCCTTCTTGAATCTCTTCCGTCTTCGGCCCGACCGAAATCTTGCCTTTGCCCTTGGTGCAGATCACAATGCTTGGGCCCTCGATCGGCTCGAAAGTAATCTTGGCGCCGCTCGAGTTGAGATCTGTCTTAACCACGCTGAACTCTTCAATCGGAGGGTCGTATAGGATCGCCGCGGAGGAGCTGTTGTATGATGCAGTGTTAAGCTTGCAGTAAGGGTAGTCGGCAGGATGCATCTTCTGCTCGGAGATCGGCGCATAGCTGTAGGTCAACATGGAGGTGAGAGTCGGCACATCCTTGAATTTAGGAGTGAAACCAGCGCGGACGACATTGTCGGAGGCGGCCATACATTCGATGATGTCTGCAAATCACAATTGTTAGTCACGACGGAAGTCGTTACCGTGGCCAACGCAATGGGATAGTGACTCGGGTCATACCACCAGACAGATAAGCGTGAATGTCGTCTGCCTTCAAGAACATAGCCTCGCCGACCTCGAGCTTGACGTAGTTCAAGAAGAATGTAACAAACAGTCCAATATCCCCAGGAAATTGTCCGTTCAAGCGTATCATGAGATCGGCCAGCTCTTGTCCGTCATTGCTCGGACCTCCCTCACCAGCAAACTTGGACCCCTCGTCCTTGGCTTGCTGGATGAGCTTCTCTGCAGCCTTCTGTACATCCTCTTGTTTGCTGTCCATCAACGCTGTGAACAACGCCTGAAGGGCTTTCTTGTTCTCTTGTGTCTGGCTTTTATCTTCACTCTCCTCTTTGCCTTTGACAGCTTCCACAAACTTCGATGCCGCCTCGTCTCCTACCAACTCTCGCAGACTTGGTACGGTCTGCAGAAAGTGCGCCGTCTCTTTCAGAGGTCTGAATCCACAGAGTCCGTCGAATGGTGTGACTGCGATGGTCATCTCCGGCTTGTGATTGTCGTCAGGATAGTTCTTGGCGTCTTTCGCGTGCAGCTGCTCGGCGAGCTTCTTGTTTGGATGCGCTTGGATTGAGAGGGCTTTGTTGATGCTCAAAACTTTGAACAGGAATGGAAGCTTCTGCTCGTACCGCTTCGATATGGCGGAAGACATGAGAGCTTGGTTGTCTTGAACGAGATCAAGGAGAGTACGACCAGTGGTCAGGTCTTTGGAAGGGTTCGATGGGTGAGTGCCCATCCATAACTAGAGGAGGAGCGTGTGAGCGCAGTCGGATGGTCGCATGCTGAAAGCTCACGAACCTCAGCGTAAGGCTTGTCATCCTGAATCGTAAAGGATGTTGCTGATGCGAAGCGTGCTGCTGCGGAATCTTTGCCAACCTTGCCTGGTGAAGCAGAGTCAGTCATGGCTAGCTGTACCCAGATCGCCGACCTGACATACCCCATTCATAGCTATTGCAGCCTGTTTACGTTGTCAGTACTGATTCGTCGTGCGTTCTTCTGTAACTGTAACTCACCGCATTGTAGTCGTAGGAGTGGGACTTGCATGTTGTATCACCAGGATGTTATTAGTGTGGTAAAGGCTCCAGGGGACGATTGTCGACAGTGTTGCAAACAAGATGTTGTGGGAATACTTCAACCTTGCGAAACAAAGCAGTTCAGCGAGTCTCCGAGGCACATGCGAGATTAATGATATACAGACATTTCGGAATCCTCCATCTACGATACGTTGCGAGGGGCTCTCCGCTCCATCCTGCCCCACGTGGAGGCATTGGGTTTGACGGGCCACAACTAGTGCCCGTTGTCGATTCAATATCAGCCACCCCGATTCGCGTTGTCTGTGTCAAACAGCAAACAAACGTGGTGGACGACATGCCACTGCTTGCGCATCGAGGTCCGCAGCAACACTTTGAGCGTCGGGCCAGGGAACGCTCATAAGCAAGTATGTCTTCGCGCAACCGGGGGAGAGCGAGCGCGAATCAAGATGCAGACGAAGAGCGTAGACTATGGAAGGAGATCCGGGAAAAGGCCAAAGATGTCGATACAATGGTGGTAAGTATGGCTCGATTTCTACTTTAGCTAGACCACCACGAAGCACTGTTTGCCCCTTCAATCTATCTAATGTCTCCGCGCGACCCGGAGCGCCAAATCAAGCACAAGCTAACACGCGCAGGCGCGGTCCAACGACATTGGACGAGAAATTGTAGAATATGAGAAGCAGCAGGCAGCACTGAGAGAAGCCGACAAGCCGCTATCTGGGGATCTGGACGAGAAGTTGGAGAAGCTCTATCGAGAGAACCTCAAACTGGCCGAGGATGTGCAACATATCATCGAAGGCAAATCGCACGATACTCACCTCCTGGACAGCATCAAGATTCTTGCTGCGATGCGGGAGGCTTCGGAAGAAGTCGCCGCGACCGCAATGACTTCACAACACTCGGCCAGTCAAGGTGGCTCTAGCCGTGCTACCAACGGCAAGCTGAAACGAGCTGGAACCAAAGGTGCTGGCGGTGGCAAAAATGGTAATACGGCTGCCGCAGTCCATACCTCTGTCGCTGCATCCCTAGAGGAAGGCGAGGTAGATTCTGCTGCACCCAGCCCAAAGATCAGCCTTGGTGCCAACTCCGGCAGACTTCCGACCAAAGATAAATCCTCTCGCGCTGGAAGCATTCCTGCAACCCGCGAGACTTCCGTCAAGATCGAAGATGGTGCAGAAAGTGTGGCAAGCAGTGCTGATGGAGCAAATTCAACAGCTACAGGGAAAGTCTCGTCTGTTGCCGGTTCCCGAACCACGAATCGTCTGGTCCTCAAGGAAGGCGAGGTAGTGTTTTGCCGCCATGATGCGAAAAGCTATGATTCGAAGAAAAGCGAGGTGCAGGAAGGCGAAGGCATCCTTTGTCGCGTCACTTCAGTCATTGGCGAAGGCAAACAACGACGCTACGAAGTACAAGACGCAGATCCTGGTGGAGAGACTTCGCCACCTACACGTGCGAGCGTGAGCCAATTGATCCAGATACCCGAGACCAACAAAGGACTCTCTGATCTGGCACACAAGCGTAAGGTTCTTGCCGAGTACCCCGATACAACTACATTCTATAAGGCGGAGGTTGCTGAGGAGTGGCTCGCGAAGAAAGCACATGTGGGTGATCGAGGACAATTTGTGAAATTGAACTTCCAGGACGACGAGGTCGTGAGGGAAGTCGAGCGGAGGTTCGTTCTGACTGAGAAGTGAGACGAGCAGTACGCTACGAAATGAATGATGTATGAACGATCTGGGTTATGAACCAACAGCACTTCCTCCACGGATGCAGTAATGTCCAGTCTGCTATTAGCCGCTTCGGTATGAAAATACTGGCCTCCATGTTCTTGGTCTGAACACCGGCGATCGTGGTGTACCTATGTTGCTCTTGCTTATCGCACTCGCTTGGTTGGCAGGCACATTTACGTCTTTATCACTTCCATCCTCGCTGAGTGTACAATTATGCTAATCTCGTCCTCCAGCAGCAATACAACACTCTGGTGATACAATCACATACTATTCCACTGCATACCTCGCTTTTGCAGACCTCACTACACAGCATACTTCGTTTTCCCAGACCTGCATATATCACCACACGACAGTACCTAGACTGTTCCGCTCCTGCTAAGCAAAGCCTTCCGAAGCAGTACTCCAGAGCAGCGATATACAACCATTCCGATCGTATTCCCCACCAAGGTAGAGTAGTAGTCTTGCGATCCGATTCTCTCGAGATGGCGGCCGATCACCTGCGCTTTACGAACCCCTTCCATGGTCCCTACACAGACGAGCCAGCAGCGTTTACGGCAGACTCACAACCAAAGGACGATACATGGCAGAAAGAATTTCGACACGACTCGGGTCTGCGCGCACAATCTGTACGCGAAGCTTCCTTATGCCCTTTGCCGGTCGTTCAGGAGGATGACGATGACGTCGAGGACCCGGCGGGAGATAATGACGAGGCCGACGTTGTGTTCACTAGTCCTGGCGACATAGCTTCTGCCACTTCGATCGATGAAGACACAGGACATGTCGTCGGGCTTGATGAGCCCGCTGAGAGACGAGGTCGAAGCGTATCGATTGACGATGCGGCAGATGCTAGCTCTCAAGTGTTGTACGGTATCGTTCCAGTCACTTCTTCCACGACCTCGCCGGCAGAGGACGATATCGCACGGAGGGGAGGTTCTCCCAGTCGTGGCGTAGCCAACGAAGACTGGGAGCACAGCAGCGAATCAACACTGGTAAATAGCAGTGAGAGCACGGAGGGAGGAGCCGACAATGGTCTTGATGTTGCAGAGATCTCTCCTGATGCCACGTCTGACCGCTCTAACGATGAAGGCCCAATACGAAACGCTGGACGATCGCCAATCCGACGTGAGTCGGCGAGAGACCCAAGCCCTTTCACTCAAATTCGCTATCCGGAACACGATGATATCAGCACCAGCGATTTGACCACACACTTATCCCTCCAGGGTATATCGAGCAATACAGAAACACAAACGACAGCACCTGCCGTGAGCGCGATCTCTAGACGGCGCAGAAGCACTTTCACACAACCCTTTGTTGGTCGTGAGCGTTTCCCCTCTGAATCGGATGTTCAGGTCGGTGATGCAGCGGAGGAGGATGACCATGATGCCCTCTTAAGAGCGGTCGACGAAGGCCGCATAGTTGGTCGTGCAGCGATAGAAGTAGAGATGCGCGCATCATTCGCAGACACAGCTGGAACACGAGAGGTCCCACCCGGAGGTCGTCGATCGTCTTTCGCGGACGTGATGCCCGGGTCTGACTTTGATCCGCGCGTGATGCAAGCACGTGAAGCACTCACTGGACTCGCTGCTCGAGTATCTTCTTTAGGCAGGGAAGAGGGAAATTTACGTCTTTCAGATCTACCAGAAGTATTAGATTTGGAGTTCGAGGAGGTGGAGCCTGGAGCCACTGTTCGAACGCCTGTGAAATATCCGCTCCTCAATGGACACTTCTGCAGGAATCTGGAGCACGCGGCGGAGAGATCGATCACACCGCCGGGAAGATACTGGGCGCCCAATGCCCCCAACGATGATGAAGGCGAGCAGACATCGAGTGATGCCACGAGACCGTCTACTGCCACGAACGCAAATGCTGGATCCGAAGGAGCGTCAGAGACCTGTTCAGAGCAAGAACCGGATAGGATACATAGCCAATCACCTCGCTCCAGCTCTCCAACAAGTCTTTTGATGAACGACGAATCCGAGCCTACTTTCACGGAGGACGAAAGCGGGCCAAGCGATGCGTCCGATGCAATGACCACAACTCACGCTGATTCTCCAACCATACCGATCCCCCCTGTTCTGCGTCCGGGAACGTACAGCGACTACTCCTCCAATCCTCATCTGCACAGACCAAGATGGAGCAGTAAGCGAAGAGAGCGTTCGCAACGTACGCCAGGCCAAGATCATCCGGCTACAGCGAGCATTGATCCGCGCTTGGCGACTTCTACCAGCCTCCCTCAGCATCCGAGAGTCTTTGTTGATGATGAACTCCGGCCTCTCACGCCGGTGACCAGTGTTTCAGCATCGAGTGAAGCACCTTCGCAACCAACCACACCACCGCTTCCACAGCGTCGTGACAATGAATGCAACCCAAGAGCTTTTCGAGAGTCTGAAGAGCTATCTCAGCCGTACGGTCCACCCAAGCATCGCGCGCCTGTGCGTCCGCCTTCAGCTTTCAGGCGATGCAGCTCTGAAAGTCGGACTGCAAGAAGTGTCTCGTTCTCTGAGATCATGCAAGTGACTCCGCCGAGGGGATAGAATTCCTCCCCGTCGAGCTCTTGCCGTAGAGCAGAGTCTGCCGATGGCCCTGCAACTGAAGCAAGTGACGCCGAATTCTACGATGAAGATGCTCAAACATCATCAGCAGGAGCGAAGGTCGAAGTCACCGGCCCCGTCAGCTCGTCCGCACCAGCGGATACTGCGGAACGAAAGAGAATCGTTGCACTGCAAGAGCAAGAACGTGAGTTCGAGCGTTGTCTGTATCAAGACGATCACCCAGAATGGGAAGCTACATATGGTCCTGGATTCAGAGAGTTCACTGCGACTAGATCTGAGGACGAGTACTGGAGTCGGCCAGCAGAGCACGCCGGCTCGCCTGAGCAATCTCCAGATCCCTCGGATGCGGATGCTTCACAGTTGACCCGTACGCGTATAGCATCTGCGAACCAGGGGGTGCAGCTGGAAAACGTGCAGGGCACATTAGGTAGTGGTAGGAGAGTCATTGGCTTGGACCTTCCATCAACATCGTATCGAAGGAGCACACTCACATCTTGGCAAATGAGGGCTCCGGATGTCGCAAGAAATGCCGCGGGAGTTGCTGCGGAATGGCTCAGACGGTGGCCATTACGGGCTTTCGGATCGTCCGATCGTGGACGCAGTCCAGCACAGCGCAGTCTACAAACAGTGTTATCACCAACCAATGTTATGGCTACGTCTTGTAGACTGTCTTCCACGTTGAGCCTGTTCGCTGGCAAGCGTTCGGTAGCACAATCCGAATCTACGATCCCATCGATTCAGCGGCGTGGACATAAACGTTCCCAGAGCGTTCGAGTTGAAAATTTTCAAGGTACTGTTGGTACTAGCAGGTCCGCTGATGGGTCAAAACACGACGCGCACGTGAGGGGGAGAGTCTGCGACCTGCCACCAGATCAACGATACTTGCTCAAAAACTTTCGACGTAAGCAAATCGGTTCCGTGCCCTGGAATCCTATCGACTCGACAACCCGTGACAGAAACCAGTACCGGAGCTCTGATAGCGCAACGTTCTTTCCAGAGCTAGCTTTACCAAGCCCAGCGATACAGCAGGCGCATAATGTGGACCGTACCACGACCGATAACCATCAACAGCATGGTCCTGACATCGACGAGGATGTTGCGGAGACCATGGCTGATTTTGAGCGAAGACAGTCGATTAGACGGGGCTCGATAGATGATCCTGGACCAACACCAGAGCAGCTTGCACGGAATGCCGCAAAAAGGGCGGCCGACGAAAAGCAGAAGAACTTTGGAGACTACATCGACGCCGCCGAGGCCAGAGGAACGCCGCTGATTATCAAGGGAGATCTGAGTATCCTGGAGAACATGGATCCTTATACACCACTCAGGAGATATGATTCGGGCTCTCGTAGCTCAATCACTCTGGCTGTCTCATCTTCAAGCTGCAGTCCTGTCCTCCACCGCAGCCGTTCGGTATCGCGGGGCCTTAGCCAACAAGGCGCCGCAGGAAGGCAGCAAACACCAGCGGTTGCAACGCAGACTGATGACCTGGATCAGTCAGCCAGAAGGCAATCCTCATTGACGGTTGAATCATCCATGGGCTCTCGCGAGGCAAACTTCTCAGGGATCGGGCTTCGTGACTCGACGAATCGAGACCTGCCGCAGCGGGAACAGACCAGTCATGATACCATCACGGTAGGCCCAGCTCCAGCCAGACAGGATCCCAATGGCCCTTCCACAACAGAAAAAAAGATGTCCAGGAAACAGAGCAAAAGTCGCGCAGCCGGTGCAAACTCAGCGATCAACTCTGGATCTCGCCTCGATACAATCCCCTTCACATGTGACGAGGAAGTCGCTGCACAATTCGAACGGGATATGAGAGAAGCTCAAAGACGAAGTAGACTGCCCATCCGTCCCAGAAGGCAGAATGGAGAAAGCAGCTCCGCAGCCGCACAGGAACAAGCCCGCCAGGCTCCCCAACCTGGACTTGCAGAAGCCCAGGATGAGGACGATGTCTTTGCTGAACGTGATGTAGAGCAAGGAAGAAGTCGATTTTACGAAGTTCAAAGAAGTAGTGATCGATACCGAGGTACAGTCGTCGGTCTTGACTCTGATGACGAAGGTATACCACTGGAAGGCTGGTCGTCTTCTCCATCCAGCAATCCAGATGCGCCGCCCGCGCAAGAAGATGCTGTGGAACATACAACATTACAGGACACTGACACTTGCAAGGACCACTCGCAAGAGGGCGAGGTACGCAATGACACAGACAGAATTGTGAGAGACATCGCTTCACAAGCAAGTGCCTCTCGGCAGGGCTGCGAAGGGCTTGATACTGCAGACAATAACCATCAGCATCATCCTTCCGTACCTACGGCTGTGCCATCAAACGTCCAAGACCTTGCAACGCGACCGTTTCAGCCACTTTTGCCATCGCCATCGACTAATGGCTCATACAACAACGCAACAACTAGATATCTTGCATCTCTCAATAGCGACGACGTTGTCGAAAGCTCTCAAGCGCCAACACAAGGAGTAGCCAACGTACAGAGGGACGACAATGCGCGATCTAGCATGAATCATGCCAGCACTGTTCATATGTTACGCCGTGATACACTACCGACATATGCTCAGGCGGTTAATGAAGGCCCACCTTGTGGTACGGTCCAGGTACTTGCGCGACAGACCCATGCTCGATATAGTCGTCCGCTGCCTCGACCGCGAATGTTTAGGAGGGAGCGAAGAGCAACCTCATCGGATATTTGTGACCAACAACATCGTGACCCCGACGATGATCCTGGAGACGGGGCCCCTGCAGCATACCAGGGCAACTGCAGGCCTTCAACGCAAGAGAAAAAACGACGGAGCTCACGCTCACCACCATCGCCAAGTGCCAATGGTGGTAGTGGGATCTGGACATCATTGTGGAAGAAACTGTCTTCTCCTTTGCGAAAGAATAACACCCAATCAGGAAACCATGCCAACAATTCTCGTCAGAGTGGCTGTCAAGACAATGATCTTCCTCGGCGGGAGACATCGCCAAAGCCGAACTCGTGGATGACCGCTTTCTTGGAATTCGTGAACGGTGAGCTTTTCGTATCTCCGGGACTGCCTCCTGTTGCAGATCATGCAGTGAAATTGGCGACAGATCAGGTTGCTCCACTCTTTGTGCTCGATGGGACCTCTAGCGATCAAACAACCTCGGCGATAGAGAGTGAAGATACTGGTTCTCACGTCAGTGAATCTACAAAAGACGGAGATCTTACGGAGGGGAGTCTCGAAGATGCTCTGTCAACGAAGCGGTTGATCGTGCCAAGCACCAGCTCATCTGGTCATGATGTCGACGTGATGAGCTGGATCATGAACGTAGCTGAACCGGTGGGGACACAAAAGCGAGGAGTCGTTCAAGTCCGCTCCCTCTCCCCCAATCTGATTGATCGTGGCTACAGCACGGGCAGTGAGTCTGATGAACACCTAGAAGATCAGCCTCAGCAACTGCTACGTCCGAACGAGTACAAGCTATTTGAGCGACATTATGTGGGACATATGCCAAAACCAGACCATCAAAAGGGTCACAAAGAATGCCAAGTGACTGTGAAAGAGTTGGGGATCGAAACTCTGATGGATGATCTGATCGTCATGCCTGTGACATGCGAGACGACATGCATTTCTGAGGAAAACCAGCTACCGAGTCAGCACGCCGGCAATGAACCTAATCACAATGTAGACCGCAGAACCCTCAGTGCCTCTCATGCGAGCTCTACGGAGTCTGGATGTCCTGGAGATAAGCCATGCGCTGACAGCGAACCAATGCCGGTGTCCCGGAACGAGACAACAAGAAAACCAGCAGCGACTACAGCGCTTGTTTCAAGACCCGCCCGGCAACCCGGAGACTTGTATGGCGACATAATGAACCACCCGACCAAGGACGTGCCTCGCGAAGGATCTATAGGGCGTGACAGCAATCTTACCCTTGTCCGAACAGAGGTGCATGATGTGGACGAGACGCATATGTTGCCAAAGAAAGAAATGCAAGCGGAACGAAATCGAAGACGGAGAGCTCGGCCAGAGGAGCTTTACGCCATGCAGCCAGGGGCAGAGCTTTCCAACCGTGAGCCAGCACCAGAAACACCAGAAAAGCCGAACAGGAGCGAAGGATGGACGCATCCCCACAGGCTGCTAGGAAGTCCAAGCAATACCACGAACATCGAACAGCAGACAGAATGGCATCGCTTGAGAGGTGCTCACATCCAAGGACTCATGAACAAAGTGATTCCTAGTGAGGGCTTCCCGGACGACATATTTCAATCGGCATCACCGAACTTGCAAATCAGTAACGTGCGGCTAAACAACTCTCAGGCAATTGAGCGTATCGGCGAGAGTGACTCTGATCTGGAACCGCCGATGGACACCCACAAGCTCAAGAATCTGTCACTTCCATCCTCTCAGCGCATTGCTGCATCCACCGATACCAGAGATAATGCGAGCAAACCAGACGCACTAGATGAGCATTGCCAGCGGGTACCATTCTTGAGTCCTGATGGGTCGGGCTAGAATCCCAATACTCGCGGTCGGACAACCACGAATACCTCGATGAGGGTCACCTATCCTCGCCGCTCATTTGGGGCTGGGCTGCCTACCTTGACGTCCCCAGAGACCGCAATGATCAGTCCCGGTAGCGTGTTGAGAAGGGACACAGCTCGTTCGGAAAGCCTCACAACGCTGAAAGAACTGTTGTCGCCCATTGGATTGAAATCTGGAAGCTCCAAGAAGGGACATGTGTCAGTCTCACAGCAGAGACTGAGCGGAAAGCAACCAGTAAAGTCTGCTTTGAAGAAAAGACCTGAAGTCACCAATGAGACTTTCCGCGAACGGCCGGAGATGTGTGAAAGAGATAGTAGCGATCACTCAGTGCAGAAACTCTCGTTGTATGATAGGGGAGCCAGTGTAGATGACACTCGGGATGAAGTGGCGGGAGACGCCCAGGACGATGTGTTTGTACAGCACGACCCAGACACCAAGAAGAGCGGCCACGAAAATAAAGGGTAAACAGGACTACAAGGAAACGGTCGTAACCTTCCAGACTTTGACATGACCATCATTGTATAAACAACCATACAGCCTTTACCGAAAGTAACAATAACATTCGAACAGTCTGTTGTATCTAATCATTCTGTAATCGTACTGATCGTCTCCCTTTCGCGTTCTTGATTGTGCAACAATGGATTGAGTTCGCGGATCGGGCCTGTCCCGCCTCCACGCGCTATAGCGTGGGCCGTGGAGCTAGGAATCGCGACCACCACGAGCAACGACGTCTAACAACCCAGCGACTGGAGACGGCATTGCTAAGTTCCACGAGCTTCACGAACGACCGTGCCCAACAGCTCACCGACTGCAGACGGCATTCGCCTTTTGCGTCAATACACGTCGAAAGTATCGCGCCTCTACTCCCTTCAGAATGGCTTCTCAGAATGGAATCAACGGCAATGCCCATATGTACTCTGGTATGAACGGCAACATCATGCCCTCTGCAGGGCACTATGCCGACATGCAAACTTTGATGTCGAATATGGAGCACCTCAGCGGTTGGCTGCAGCAAAATCGGGAAGAATGGCTCCTGGTCCAGGAGGGATTAGCTAGGGTGGAAAGAATGCAGGTATGCTGGAAATCTGCAGATGTCGCAGGAAAGGGGAACTAATATGAGGTAAATCTAGGGAAGAGCAAGCAGAGATGATTTGCAAAACGGCGAGACTCAGCGTATGGTCAACCATTGCTTCACCTGGCCATGACTTTCAACCCTGACCTGTCTTTTCTTTAGCAGCGGATCCGAACGAGCCCACGAACCTGCAACTACAGACTGCGCTTGCTCAAGCAAATCAGCACATCGCCTCCCTTGAGCGTGCCTCACAGCATCAACAAGTGATCCAACAGCAATACGACGAAGCCCTCCAAGACACGACACAGCAGATCCGCCATTACTGCTTCGAGCAGCAGCAACATACTATCGCCCTTCACCAGCACTACACCGCACTACTCTCACAGTCACGAAGCGAAACGCTGGAAGCGCAGTTGAAGCACCAAGCATGGCAGGCGAGCCTCACGCGACTCAGCGAAGAGCTCAGAGCCGCCGCTGCTTCAAGAGAGGAGGAAGGCCGGCCGTGGAAGAGACGGGTCGCCGCACTGCGAGAGGAGAATAGAGTGCTGAGGAAGAAAGTAGGATGGGAGCCGTTACCGCCGTCCGACGATGAGGAGGAAGATGAGGAGGCGCAGACTGGTGATGCACAGGTCCAACGTGGGCGAGCCCCTGTCGCGGGTCAGAACACCGTGGGAGCATCGGAGGCGCTGCATTCGTGACATTCAAGCTCGAAGGGTTTGAGTTGAACCATATATCATCTGTCGCGGGATGAATCAGCTCGAAGAAAGACTTCGAGTGTGAGCCGTGATGTGGACATTCGTGTCGCTTACATTGCGGCAATTCTGATGCTTGCGGAGTTGGCGTACGTGGCATTCCAGCTCACCACACCACGAAATCTTTGCTGACGCAACACAAAGCCAGCATGAGGTACATCCATTTCCCCCGGCCCACAACGCTTGTAGCTGTTGCCGCTATCAGGACTTTGGGTGGCAAGCATGAGCACGAAGATTGGGGCTGGGACATGGAAGCCACGGACGAAGTCTGTAGAAGACTTCGGCACCTCCAGGCTGATCACGAAGAAAGGCCAAGGTCACAGAAAGACTTGCTTCTCTATGCCGATGATTACAAGCCCACGAGAGAGTGGTGCCAATCATGTTCAAGGCAGACCGGCAGGACGAAGATGCATACTTCTGCTGAAGCAGACTCGAGGATGGCAATAAATCGTCCTTGCGATAATTCGTGAACGATGGAAGTACATATGTCCATGCATATCATCTGTCAGTTGGACATTACGAAATATATAGATAGATAGGCACATGCAAGATGACGAGCCCACCCGTCGAAGATGTCGGAAGAATCCACATGACTTTCACGTTGCAGTCTTCGAAACCTCATATGCGATCTTCAAAGTTGTTTCTTGCATCGTCCTGCTCTTCCACGACCTCACCACTACTCACAGTGCCAGAAGGGCTCGTTCAATTTCGGCAGCCACCAGACCAACGATGAGATTACGATGTCAAAACAAACGCCGCTCGTCGATTTGAATGTGAGCATTCAAATTATCTAGGCTTTAAACACGTAATTCGAACAAGTCTTCGAACCGCAGTTCTGATACACACTCAAGGCATTGCTGCCACCGCAAATCTGCGAAGAATTGCCGGCACAAGGCTGCAAGCAATTCCCGAGGATTCCTGACTGCTGCGCACGATTCGCCTGTGAGTAGGCGTTATCGCAATAGCATTGCGACGCATACTCGAGCCCGGCGAGACTGTAGCCCGCCTTCTTGCAGAACGCAATGCAGGCCGTCACGTTCATTGAGTCGGAGAACCACTGGGCGCCCTTGAACGTTCGATCGGAGACGCTGTCGTTCGCGCAGCCGGCGTACTTCCATTTCAACGACTTGGTGACGTCGGTGTAGTCGGGCACGGCTGTGCCGATCGGCGTGAACGCGCATGCCTGCGGTTTCGCGAGTGCAGGTCCAGAAGTCGGCGGGTTGCAGCCTGGCAGCTTGGAAAGGCTGCCGGTGACGGCCTCGTTGACCGTCGGTGGAAGCCTGCACGCCTGGCATTGTGCCGAAGTGAAGAGGGAGTTCGCGAAGACTGGACAATCTTCTACATTCCCACTGAGATTGGTGCAGGTGTCCACGGCTTCTTGCAGAGCTGTTTCGTCCCACCCGTTCACAAAGTCGCCGTGGAAGCCATAGCCCGTTCGATCGCCCGAAGCGAAGACAAACGGGTGCTTCGTAGAGCTCCACCATTTGTCGGCGAAATTGTTGGTCTGATAGATAACCTCGTAGAAGATCGAGATCAGCGGAACAGGATGGGAGTCGGGACAGACGCCGTTATCGTAGTGCTGGATGGGATATGCCATATGGGAGACGTGGTCGGCGGTGTCGTTGTGTATGCCATCCCAACAGGACGGGAAGTACACCTGAGCCCTCAGTCCATCGGGACAATTCTTGTTCGGCATAGAATAATTCTGTGACGACACGCCATTGTAATCCAGACAAACGAATTGGACCGCCAGACCAGGTGCACCGATCGCGCCCGTGAAGTTACGCTGGAATGGATTGCCAGCTACCATCCGTAAGCCCGGTGGAAACGCCCTCAGAGTTTGCCCTGGATAGGTTGCGCGCTGTTCATAGTATACTGTCATTCCTCCGGTTACGCTCGCACCCTCACCGGCTTGGGGCACGTCAATGAACTGCTTCCCATCCTTGGACATCCAGTACAGCTTGGGAGTCCAGTACGCGGACAAGTCTTGCTTGATGGGACACGACGAGCACTTGGACTTGCGGAGTTTCTCATAGCTGGTGGTGAAGGAGAATCCACTACCACCGCTAATCGTGTGAACATGTCCCGATACGTTGCCGGGGTTGATGATAGGATCTGCGCGCTCCAAGACCAATCGTCCAGGACAGCTCATACGCCAGAATCCTTGCGTAACAGGCGTGAAAATCAAAAGCGCGACCGCGGTCCACCACGCTGTGTGGGTCGAATTCATCTTCATGGCCTCTGGTTGCAAATCTGTACTCAAATGCCAATTAGACTATCAGTTGGCAAGAAGATGACCTCCAATATATACCTCTCCCTCAACCAGTCCCAAGGACGTTTGACATCATTCAGGCATGAATCTGACTCGCGCGATGGGGCGAAGAGAGGTGTTCGACTGTGATCCAGCCCACATGGATTCCTATCAAGTAGGGTGACATTAATTGGACGTTTTATGCACTATAGCATCCTTGAGGAACGCCACACTGCAGACACATGTCCAGTATGGTGCGTCGTGCTCAATCGTAGCCATCTTATGGATCAGTAGGTAGGTATCCCGCATGAACGATTCTTAAGTTCCCTCCTGTGTCCGTGAAAAGACAGCCGCTTGGACTCACGACAGGAGTCCGACAAGACCATGGACCAGACCGAGCAGGTCACTTCGCGAACTTTAGAAGCTGTCTCTTCGCAGACCGGCCGCATGAGATAGACCCTTCTTACAAGAACAGAGAGAACCATCAGCGAACCGTGGGTCCGTCCGCATGAGGAACAGCCGGCCTGACGTTACTTCGTGCCTGCTGGACCGTTTCCGGGCACATAAGTTTCATCCATCTGATATCGTTCGGCCCACACACAGATATATCGCCCACATCTCCTGATACGGAAGCGTGTTCCTTTTATTGCTGGCCTGCATGTTAGTGAGCCGTCACTACTAAAAGGTGCCAGCAGCTCGTTCAATTTGCGATAGGCAATAACGCATCGCAGAAGGATTGTAGGCGACGTTGTGCAGAAGGCCGTCGGACATGTTGTTTTCCGCTAGCTGCGCACGAATCCGCCTGCACCAGCGACGAATCACACGTCCCCATCGCCCCCGGTGCCTCAACACGTCCACCGACGACATCAGTCATCTCTCGCGGCACCACCGCTTTCTTTGCGTAGACACCGTCAGCAGGCAACCGATCCTCCAACAACCAACAACGGGGTATATAAACCCCTCTCCAGTCCCCTCCATCTCCCTCCTCTCCTTTCCTCTCCAGCTCTCTTCGCCAACCGGCTAAGATCAAGTTGTAGTAACCTGTTCTTCGAGGGATTAAACCCCCGCGAGGACTCTCACGCAGAGTCCGCTCGGTTGTTTCTCCAACCCATCATATCTTTGGAACCTGGGCTGGGTGGGCTCGGAGGAGCGTGCGTGCACGCTGCCTTCGGTCTGCCGGCCCACTGTGTCGCTGGTATTGCACTGTCTCCAGCTGATGCGAAACTCTACGTCTCCTTTGCATTTTGCTTTTCATCGAGGAGCCGGGTACAATTGTGCTGGGACTCGGAGAGGAGAGGATAGCGGTGCGTGGGAGTGGCCTGCTCTCTGATACGGTATGCAGGAAGAGATCTGGTATGGCTGGGGACTTTGGTTCCTGTAGATGGAGAAGGATCTTCTAATGCCAATATACTACACCCTATTACTAATGTACACATCTCTGAGTTCAATATACACATCCCTAACTTCAATATACATATCCCTAATTCTGATGTACTCATCGCTGATCCTGAAATACTTATCTGAAATGCTGGCTCAGAGATGAGCTTGAATAAGTCATAAAGCTATAAACTTCTCTCTTTTTGGCGTAAGAGTACATCTCAGACGATGCTAAGGTATTTACCTCTATGACGGTACTCGATGTAACTGCGTAAACGATCGCAGGGAGGCAGCCACTTCGGCAGTGTCATTGCATGAACTCCCCAAGTGTGCATGCGCTGCGGGCATGTTTCAATGTTGCTGCAGGAGCAGTGAAGCTCATATTACATTATATCGGTATATACCTTATTCAAAAGAGCGCATACCAAGCCCAAAGTCCCTAACGCCACGCTCTCATGACGCTCATCAAGCTAGTAAAGACACAGCAAGAGCCCAGCTTACACGGCCTCACTTTTCGTGCGCTGCTTGTTCCAGAATTCGAGCTTCTTCAGTGCGGCCTTAGCGTTACCTGCCAGCTTGCCTGACTTCTTCCCGCCAGCACTCTTGTTCTTATTCTGAGAGGGGCGGACGCGGAAGAAGTAGTACAGGAACACGGTGGCGAAAACGTTGAAGCCGATGTACACCAAGAAGATGCCGAAGTTGCGCCAGCGCTGAGACCAGTAGATGTTGCTTCCACCAAGGAACTGGTCGGCGACTTGGAGGGCACAGTACTGGCAGTCAGTTGTGGCCATGGGGTTCTGCAGTGAGCCGGCGCCGGCACCCAGGCCGGTCAGGTAGGGCTGTAGATAAGTGCCACATGTTTCGCCGCTCGGCGGGTTGAAGATGCTGACCTCATCTGCGGAGCAGACTACTTGTCGTGAATGGAGCATGGTAGCAGCTATACCCGAGACCCAGTAGGTAAAGGGCGAGGCACGGTACATGAAGATCCAAAAGCCAGGGAGGGCATCCGGAGGTTGCATGACGCCGTTGAAGATCAGGGACATCGAAAAGAGGAGCGTGACGATGCTGCTAGCCGTCTGTGCATCAGGTAGAGCCGCAATGCACATATGTGCGAACGTGCTGGCATAGACGAATAGTGCTACCATGAACAGGAGCACAAGTCCTTGACGTTGACCTTCCTGGATGCCGACGACCGGGTAGTAGAAAGTGCACCAGACAATAACGCCCGATATGACCTGGTAAGGGAGCTCCACGACGATGTTGGCGATCAAGAAGGCTTTCCAGCTGTATGCTTTCGACGGCCGCTCGCGCACTTCGTACAGGCTTCGGGCCGTGACGAAAATAGGCATGACTTGCTGGACCAATGTCTGGTAAAAGTCAGTATGTCGAGTTTTCGATGTAGTGAGGGGTGCCTACTTACGGAGAAAATCGTGGTAACCATGAAGATACTGTACACAACGTTCTGCATCCCAGCCAGTGACGTGTCCGCGCTGTAGAAAGAGAAGCCAATGAACAGACCAGAAGCGGCCGATAGGGCTATCTTTGCGAAGATGTAAGACGGCATACGCCAGTACTGCTGGAAGACACGGTAGGTGACTTCAACAAGCTGTTGCCTGAAAGGCATGGCGAATTCTGAATGCTGCGTAGGATCATCATCTCCCTCCACTTTTTCGTTCTGTTTGCTGGAGTGGATGTTGTCGAGCTCGCTCTGTACGTCCTTGGCCTCGGAACTGTCGTTCCAAGTCTGGACCCAGTCGGTGCTCTCATCGCCAACAGTTTCGAGCATGTATTCAGCAGGATTTTCTTGATCGTCACATTTTCGTGCGCCATTGTTCTCAAAGTAATCGAGGAGCGTACGCGAGTTCTTCCCGATGTCGCCGAAGTAGACTGTGTGACCGCCTTTACGAAGGAACAACAGGCGGTCGAACTGCTGGAAAAGTATAGCGGATGGCTGATGGATGGTGCAAAGTACTGCTTGGTTGTTGTCGGCCAGCTTACGCAAGAATGCCACGATTGCCCATGAGGACTGCGAGTCCAGTCCACTGGTAGGCTCGTCCAAGAAGAGAAGGAGTTTGGGTTTCGCAGCCAGCTCCACGCCGATAGTCAAAAGTTTGCGCTGTTCCACGTTCAGCCCCTGACCAGGTACACCGACGACGGCCTCGGCGAAGTCTTCCATGTTGAGCATCTTGATGACCTCTTCAACGTACTCGTACTTCTCCTTCTTGCTGACAGACTTTGGTTGACGAAGCATAGCGCTGAAACGTAATGACTCACGAACGGTCGCGGTCTCCATATGAAGATCCTGCTGTTGGACATATCCAGTCTTGCGCTGGAAGCTGTCATCCAAAGGCTTGCCGTTGACAAACATATCGCCTGTGATGACACCCATAGTTGTACGCTTGGCCAACACGTCGAGCAGTGTAGTTTTGCCGGCTCCGGAAGTTCCCATCAAAGCGGTGAGTGTTCCAGGTTTAACCCAGCCGGAGACATTATCGAGAAGCGTGCGCGATTCGCCCTTGATCTGGATGTCATACTTGACGTCGCGCCATGTGAAGATGTCCTTCTGGGCGGGAATGGCATTGACTGTTTCCTCGTCGCTCTGTTCGTCATTGGCTTTGTCGGCAGTGCCCGACTCTTCGTCGTGCGCTTTTGCCTGATCGATCTCCTGCATGTACTTGGGAACATGACCTCTCCTGAAAACCAAGACCTCAGCACTGGAGCTGGTGGATGAGTTGAGTTCCGCAGCGATGAAGTAAATAATCATGAAACCGATAAGGAACGCTATAAGGATACCATAGTTGCGCCAAACCTGGACCAAAATTAGCAGGGCACTTGGCAGACGAGACCGATGGAGACACTCACATGCGAATAGTAATACGCGTAGGACTCTGCAATGTATGCATCTCCGCTGACAGTGTATTCACCAGCCACGGCGCCTCGAACACTGCAGATAAACGTCTCACCCAGCATATTGTCATATGCCGGGATGAGCGACGAGCAAGGGAAGCGTCTGCCGTGGAACTCGTTTGCGACCAGAATCTCAAAGGCGAAGTAAATGGGATTTATATATCGGATCCAGCCAAACCAGGGCTTCATATATGTCGTTGGCACCACGAAACCGGTGTAGATGACGATAGCCAGAATCAGAACACCAGCAAAAGCCATGGCTTGTGAGATGGTCTTGGTCAGAGCTGCAAGTGTTCGGAAAATAGCGATCATCACGAAGATGGATGTGTAAACAGTGAGGAAAAAGACAAAAAATTGAGAGGGCGTCCGTCGAAGACCGCTGAGAAAGTACAGGATCACGTTGAATGCTAATTGACGGCGAGTTAGTTAGACTGGATGCATGTATGTAGAGAACGCGAACCATAAGATACCTGTAGCTTCCAAAAATTTGAAGGGGATATTGAGCACGACGCCAGCGGCTGCTTCCGTGAACGGGTGGTAGAAGGCGTATGATTTATGCTTCTCCACAACAGGTCGCTGTACGTACAGACCATTGATTTCAGAGATAGCGCTGAGGGCATTGATCAAAATCGAAAAGAACAACGTGGCGCCCTTAGCGGTAAACCCAACTGTTGCAGCAGGCGTGTCGTAGAAGGTTGACCCGATGATAAGTGACATGATGATGTTGATGGCAATCGGGGCGAATGTGGCGGGCTTGTCGTTGATGATCCGTTGCCATGCGCGCTTCATGTTTCCCTTAATCTGCATTGGGATTGATACCGTATAACTGGACTTCGAACGGACATGGTTGGCTTGGGCGTCCTGCTTGGTTTCACGTAAGGTCTGCAAGTGCTTCTCGTTGTGCTCTGGGAACTCTTCCTCGTAAGCGGCCATCTCCTTCTGCAGAGACGCATACTCGGAGCTGTTGAGCCAATAGCTTTCGAACTCATCGGGAGTACGAGGGACCTTGTCCTCATAACCCTCCTTTGCTTGGCGCTCCACGGGGTTGGTGACACTGGTGAGGAAGTCTCCGGTGGTCTGGCGATCGGGGCAGTACCAACCCATTTCCTCGAAGTAAGATTTGGCTTTAGCCGCAGGACCGAAGAAGATCTGACGTCCTTCGTACAGCACAACAGCTCGATCGAAAAGATCGTAGATGGCTTGACTTGCTTGATAAATGGCAACAAGACTGGTAGAGCCCATCAGATCAGAAGACAATCGCAATGCCTTTGTGAAGGTCAATGCCGTTGCCGAGTCAAGACCTCTGGTGCTGTTGTCCCATGCAGAGACGGGGGAACCAGCCAGCGCCATTTCAGCAATACTGACACGCTTGCGTTCACCACCGCTGACACCTCTTACGTAATCATCACCGACTTTCGTGTTATAGGTGTGGCTAAGACCGTAGATGGCCATGGTGACTTGTGTGATATGTTTGACAAGGTCTTGTCGTGAAATCCCCAAGGCTCGATGACTTGACATTCGCATGGCAGCCTGAGGTATCAAAATTAGCCATCAATTTTTCTCAAACAAAAATGTTCCAACCGAGGAACCTACCGCATGTTCAAGAGTCTCGCCGACTGTCAAGTGAGGGAAATGCTTGTCAACCTCCTGGTTGTAGATGACCTCACCCTTGAACTCGGCCATCATCTGCTTTTGCGGGATGCCATTGTAGTGGATCACAGACTTGTCGTCAAGGTTCAAACCGTGTTGCTCGCCCGTTAGTGTTTTCAGGAAAGTACTGCAGCCAGAACCGGGTCTGCCGAGGACAATGAGAAGCTCTCCCTGCTTCAGCAAGCCGTTGAAGTTGCGCAGGATTCGTTTTTCAGGCTTATGGCCGATATGTTCACCGACACGCATCGGTGCGGTGAACATGCTCCCAACGTTGCTTTGGATGTTCAACGCTGAACCTTTGCCGCTCACGTTGACATCCTTGAATGTCAGACCAGCTCGCTTGATTTGAATGCCTTCGTTGTTGAGAATACTCAACAGCTTGCGGATGTACGTGCGGAGATCGAATTTGGGGCTGCTAGGGTCCAATACTGGATCATGAATGTCCATCTGGTCTACTGTGTTGGTCCGTTCCAGATCGCCACCTTGGCTGGAAGTGGTGTTTCGTCGCGACATAGTCTGCCTAGACATCTGCGTCGCCAATCTGGTCAAGATCTCTCCGTCGCCTGGGTTGATGGGCTCGAAGGCTCTGCCAGAGTAAAAGTCTCTGGTTTCATCCTCGCCGGCCACGGGGTCTTCGACGGCCTCCTTGCCATCCTCAGTGATGTAGACTTCATTTTCGGGGGTTTCGGCCGAGCTCAAGTCGTTGCTGTTGGAGCTGGCGGTCTGCACTGACTGCTGTCGATGGACGACGGTGTGCGAGGTCAACAACCCATCAGGTCGCTGTCCATCCGGATGGTAGGTATCCCGTCCTGACTCGGTGCGGTAGATCCCGCTGTGTTCAGCCATGCTGACCAGCTGGTCTGGAGAGATGGGATGTGATGCAATGCGAGTGTGCACCTTTGCGAACGGTCGACGACAGATGAGGTGATTGCATCGCTGGTATATATAAAGATACAATAATGCAGCAGCTATGTAAACGGCCCTATGCTAACATCAGTCCCCGGCAGCGCTCGGCAGGCGGGGCTTGGGACCAGACGTCAAACCCGTCGAGCATAACAATTTTAAGCTCAACAGCATCGAATTTCGTGGAGGATGGCGTCGTGCTGTCTGCCACGCCGCGCCACTATGCACATTGCGCACGTTGGATCCGAGCCGTCGGTGATGGCGCATCCGGGCCATTCGTCAGAACTTGCTGACCGTCCGCGGTTTGGCTTCTTGGCGTGTGACGTAGGCACATGGCGCTGGTGGAAGTTTGGGGTTTGCATGTGCACAAATGACATCGATGGCGGTCCTCAGAAACAATGGAGACTCGACTACATGTGTATGCACTCGAGCATAAAATTTTGCATGTGGACTTATCAGCCGGATGAGTGGTGTAGATTGGTCGAGCATGAGCAGTGTCTAAGCATTACCTCAGCTTTCTCTTCCGTTCCGAGAAACGGAGAGACTTCTGGCCCACAACCAACCGGACTCAAAACAGTTCACCAAACCCCGATTTCCCGATCTATAACTGCGAAGTCCCTGCAATGTTGAGTGGCCATCGGATACTTACCTTCACGCGATCACGTCCTTGCGACATGCTATGGCCAATGCTGAACGGATGTCCGCAAGTAAAACCCTCCGACATGCGTGATGGAATTCTGGTGATCTTCTCGGAAATCTTTAAGCCATTCTTTCCGGTCGATTGCATTGTAGTGATGGAAGCATAAGACCGATCCTGGACGTTAATAATATCGCCTCAGTTCCGCAACGACTCTCGCACTGTGCGCCCACCAAGGAATCGTGGCCCAAGCACTGTTCGTTGACGACTGCCAAGCATCCAACAGGTAGACAGCCGGGACGCTGGCGTTGGGTAGGCACACACACAACATCCTTCAACATCAGCGTTCGCCAAAGGTCGTATAGTTGCTGGAGGCGCTCTCACTAAATCGATACCTGCCAACGGATTTCACCTTTTTATCGTTCGGCTCCGAAAATCACAAATGCGATTTGCGTGTGTTGTCGTTTGTTAAAGCCAAAGCCGCACAGTAGGATTCGGCGCCGAACTCTCGACTCACGCGGATGGTCGCGATGATGACCACCATGAAGATTGATCATCGACTGAAATGGTGGACATGACCTGGAGCTACACAACACAGCCCGGCATCGTCGCGTACCCCCGTGTGATCTCGAGAATGCTTGTCCCGATCAAAAGCAATGTACTGGAACCAGCATGCCATGCATTTTACTAAGTTTGCGCGCAAGCATGAACGCAGATATCTCTTATTACATCCGGGTCAAGTACGATGTGGGGTCAATGCAAGGTCGAAACCTGGGTCAACCCTGTGAGATCTAGCACCTCAAGGTGTTGGCTACTCGAAAACGTGGCCTGTCCAAACCTGTATGCGCCATAGATCGCCTTGCTGGCGATGGCCGCTCGTCTGTATGAAGAACGACCGATCTTTTCACCGTGTAGGAAAGCATACATGTTGATATAATGTTGCGATTGCCTCATAAGCTCTCCTCTAGTCCATACATACTCGATCCTTGAATGGGTATACCCACCTCTGATGCTGGTATACTTGTCGCGAACTCTGATGAATTTGTTTCTAATGCTGTTTCCAGACACAGGAATCCCTCCAGAGTAGGGTGGTAAGTCATGTATGGGTTACTGATGGGATTCTCGTCTTTGTTCTCCGTACTCTTAGGGAATTGCAATTCTTTGAACGCATACCTGAGCTGCTAATGTGGTAAGATAGCTATAAGGTAAGGTAGGCTGGGCAGACAGCTTCCAGTTGTTTAGACATAGTTCTAGGCCGCAAAGTATTGATCCGACGCCATCAATATGCGCCAACTCCTCTAGACCATACTTTACCCGAACATGGCCTGAGTATATAGACTCTGTCACCCACTCCTCCTGATATTCGACCACGGCATGTCGATCATGTCGCCTCCCACGGCAATAGGCAATCTAAAATCTGCCGACCTCGCGCTTGCAAAGCGGCGTAGTGGCGGAAGATCAGATCTGTCTGCACGACCCTGAATTGCGTCACCACGACTCACGCAAAACATTCCATGACAAACATCATATCCACAGGTTGACCTTGGAGGCCAGGCATGATGCGCGATCCAGTCGATCAGATTTATAATCCGTGGAAAATGTAAGTGGAGCTTCCATTAACTTTCCAATTACATATATAGCTCGTCCATCCATTGCACACCTCCAGCAATCCATAGTATCATTTCACATACACTTCCAACATGTCTCTCAGTTCACCCCGTTACGAGTCCGACAATGTCGACCCTGCCCCCCTGGGCAAGCCGCTGCACTTTGACTTCTCCGGCAAGACTGCGCCCACACGCTTCCTGAAGGCCGCCATGACGGAGCGGATAAGTTCGTGGGACCCGAAGAACCTCGAAGCTCGCGGAGTGCCGTCCAAGAACCTGATCAACGTCTACAAGCGATGGGGCGAGGGTGGTTTGGGCGTGATCCTCACTGGCAATGTGATGATCGAATACGACCACCTCGAGGCTGCCGGTAACCCCATTGTCCCGAGAGATGCCAAGTTCGAGGGCGAGCGATTCGAAGCGTTCAAGAGCATGGCCACCGAGGGCAAGAGACATGGCAGCTTGATGATCGCGCAAGTGTCGCACCCTGGTAGACAAGTGGCCGACGCTATCCAGAAGAACCCGATCAGTGCAAGCGATGTGCAATTGGAAGGAGTAAGAATGTCCTGCATACATCCCTCTGACCAATTTCACATTCACTAACATCGATTCTCCCCGAAGAACATTATGGGCATGACGTTCGCAAAGCCCAGAGCCGCGACCGAGGAGGACATCAAGAGTATCATTGAGGGTTTCGCACACGCCGCCGAGTTTTTGGAGAAGGCAGGATATGATGGCATCGAGCTGCACGCCGGTAAGTCTGAGAATGATGGTCCTGAGAGCCTCCCGAATATCATACTAACATCTACATCAGCACACGGCTACCTCCTCGCCCAATTCCTAGCTCCTAGCACCAACAAGCGCACCGACAAGTACGGTGGCTCGCTCGAGAACCGCGCACGACTCATTCTCGAGATCGCACAGGCCGTCCGCGCTCGCACACAGAAAAGCTTCGGCATCTCCATCAAGTTGAACAGCGTCGAGTTCCAAGACAAAGGCTTCGACCCCGAGGACGCCAAGAAGCTCTGCGCGATGCTCGAGCAGAACGAGTTCGACTTCGTGGAGCTCAGCGGAGGTACCTACGAGAGCCTCGCGTTCGTGCACAAGCGCGAGAGCACCAAGAAGCGCGAAGCCTTCTTCCTCGACTTCGCCGAGCTGATCGCCCCCTCGCTCAACAAGACCAAAGTCTACGTGACCGGCGGGCTCAAATCCGTCGGCGCGATGGTCCACGCGCTACAGACGGTGGACGGCGTCGGCCTCGCCCGACCGGTCACGCAAGAGCCGCGGCTGTGCAAGAACATCCTCGAGGGCAAGGTGCAGGGCGCGATCAAGCAGCGGCTCGACGAGAACGACTTCGGCATCACCAACGTCGCGGCCGGCTCGCAGATCCGCCAGATCGGCAAGGACCAGGAGCCCATCGACCTCAGCGTCGAGGCCAACGAGAAGGCCTTCCGGCAGGACATGGGCACGTGGGGCCAGGCCATGGCGCAGAACGAGGACGGGTCGCTGTATGGCTACATCGATCTCGAGAGCGCGAAGGCGAGCCCGTACGGGACTGTGAGCGCGTGAAGAGGTGGAAGTCTTGAAGGGGGAGGATGATGATTCCTTCCGCTATATGACGAGTGTTCATGTTCAATTTAGATGATACCTTATACATGAATATATGCTTGTACATCCTCATGAAAATCAAAGCGCAAACAAATCAAATCCCAATACCAATTCATGATGGTGTCTTCGTCCATCCTGTCCTATCGAGATACGTTCTCAGGCCCACACGCACAGATCACCCGAGTGCAATACGCCAAGCAGGCGCACTTCGATCCCCGAACCACGGCGTGATATGATCTGCCTTTGTCGGGAGGCGAGAGAGATGGAAGAGATGTGTGAGAGCAGAGGCAAAAGAATGAGGTATAAGTATAAGAATGGTACTATCAAACACAGGGAGAGAATATGCAGGTTGGGTCATTGGTCGGTTTCGTCCTTTCACTCGACCTTCTCGAGGTACGTCTGTATCGCCATGGACTGTATAACGTACCATTACCCGCTGGATGGCGACATGTGTGCCGTGATATAGAGCTTCACATGAGATATGTCCACGATACGTATTATATATTACCACGAATGACGAAACTCCACCACTCAGCAAGGGATGTGTTCATTAGATTCGCCAGTTCTTCATTCATCGTTATCATAGTAAGATCGCCTTTCCCATCTGTCCGGCAAGCCTAAGTAGCCTTAACCGTGGCAAACTTGCTCTTCTGCGCGATCCACTGCTCCAGCGTCAACAGACCCGGGTGCATCTTGCGCAGCTCGGGGATATTGACTCGGTACCCGTCACTGGCGAACCAGTTGATCATGATGCCCATCTCGGAGACCATGTATTTGAGGACGGAGCCGAGGAAGCCGAAGGTGCCGTCCATGGGCGAGCCCGTGGTGTTCTTGAACGCTTGGCTCAGCTGTGCCTGCGTCAGCTCGTCGCCCGCCAGCCCGAGCGCGCGGTGGTTGAACTTGGCAGGGTCGGAGAAGGCGAGCTTGGCGAAGATGCCGATGTCTGCGGTGGCGATCCATTGGTTGGGCTTCGTGCCGAGCGTGTCGCGCATCGCGGCCATGAAGACTTGGGTGGGGAAGCCGGGTTGCATGTTGTCCATGAAAGCCGCTGGGAGGATGTTAGTGCTCCGTCTAGACTCGGAGGTGATCAACGGGAAGCTTACTCGGCCGCAAGATCGTCCAACCCATCGAGCCGGCATTATCCCTCAGGTAGCGATCGATCTGGTACTTGGTCTGGAAATGCGGGATGGGCGTCTCGTTCTCCCAGCTGGCTTCGTCACCACCTCGCTCCACGCTGCTGTAGACGAAGTGTTGCACGCCCGCCTTGACGCTCTCGTCCACCAATGCCTTGCCTTGCCGGATCTCGCCGTCGAAGGTCACGCCCTTGCCCATCGAGATCTGTACGCTGTACACGCCCCATAACGGTCCGCCGGCGACCTCTTGTGCAGTCTTGAAGAGCGCAGGCACATCGTCCTGGTTTCCCTCTACGATCTTGATGTTGTTCCCCTTGGCGGCGAGCTTTTCTGCTCCCGCGCCAGAGCCGTTACGGGTTTGCGCGAGGAGGGTGAAGTCGGGGTTGTTGGCGAGGGCGTCGATGACGGCACCGCCTTGGTTGCCCGTGGCACCTGTGACGAGGATGTTCTTTGCCATGGTAAAGTAGGTAGAGTTGGTATAGATGTGCAGCTGATTGTGGGGATTTCGAGTGCAGACAATGAGAACACAAGAGTTATGTTGAGATAGATCTAGAAGTAAAGAACACAGAACCTACGCTCAACCAGACACATACACCCTAGTGCCCTTCTGACCAAGTCGATCCGAACATTCTCGCCGCTTCTCCTCTCGATATTGCTCAGCAGACAGGATGAACAAATAGTGATGCATTGGCATGTGAGAGAGCACGGTCCGGAACTGTGGTTTCGCGGACGGTGACGCAAGACCGAAAGCCCGTGATTACGTGACGGCTAGCATACTCTACAAGGAACTGGCATTCAGGTCAACAGCAGAGCCATGTCCGTGGATGCATGCGTGCACAGGTTGAGGATGTTTGCATCGCGCACGCGTCATACGATATACATCCGCGGGGTACTGTACATCGCGTTGTCCATGCGGTGATATTGGTACCGACCGTGCAATGTTGAGCGTGGGATGACTTTCTGCACGCAAAGTCCGTCGGCCAAAAGTCCAGGTCGGGGGAAGATGGCTGCGGGTGATACTGAGTGCGGAAGTGCATCTTCCGCACGCTCGCTTAACATGTGTACATGCACGCAGCTCAAGTGAGTACCTATACACCAGCAGACGACTAAATCCAATCATCCTGTGGATGGCACCATCCTGCAGGGATAAGTTGATGGTGGAACGATGGAACGAGATTGGATTGACATGATGTTCGCGATCAACGACGATTTCAGTTTTCACCCCACCCGGCGTATATTGAACCTGCATCTCGATGAGTATGTGTACATCAGCCTCCTCAGCACCAGAATACTGGTAGCCAAGGACATTGGGGCGATCCGCCGCCTGCGGCTACTGCTCTTCTGGTCAGCACGGCACGATACCAGCTTAAGTACCGCGTACCTGGAGACAGCTCCGTTCGTTTCGGACATTCACTTGATCGGCCCCGCAGACTTTACATGGATGGGTCACACAGTCTCTTCGTCTCCCTCGTCAGCGCTCAGATTGTTACATATTCGAAGCGTATGGCTCTTTCTCGAAATCAGAGTCCGGTCGTGGATCCATTAGCTGAGAAAGGACATCATTTGTGTCTGTGTACATAACTCCCTATAAGTCGTCGCGGGCTAAGTATAATGGATGGCATATTCATGTACGACTTTGAACTCTATCTGGTAGCCTTGTGTAGAGACCCCTCCAATTCGCCCAGCCCATTAATCAATGAAGAACGTGTCTCAAGCTGTCGCCGCAGCGCGAATCTTCTCAGCCCTCACAGCTGCAGCAGTCTTGAGAAAAGTCTGTCGCTCATACGTATCCCTGTCGTCCGTCTCCTTCCAAAGACGTTGGATCTCTGCCTTGCGCTCTGCGCTCCTTGGCTCGAACGCCATCTCGAATGGATCGGGCTTGACGATCAGCAGCGAGTTGGACTTATCAATCGCTGCGGGGATCAGTCGACCCGCGGCATCTTTTTTCTGCCCCATGTTGAATCCCCATAGTAGACCACCGCAGGACACGAAGGTCTCGTCGCGGGTGATGGACATTCCGAGACATTGGCGCTGACCCCAACCGAAAGAGGACATCCCCATGATGGTGGGGAATTGAGTGAGCGGTGCTTGGAAGGTAGGCCAGTCAGGCTCGAGATATCGCTCCGGGCGGAAGTTCTCGGGGTCGGGGTACTTGGCTGGGTTTCGTAGGAATGCGCTGTATTGATGTTAGCTGCCACAATCTCGGAAAGGGTCTCAACTTTCAACGTACTAGTCTAGAGGAAGGATGCGCGAGCCCTTGGGAATGAAGTAGCCGTTGTAAAAGTCGTCCGTTTCGACCTCATGAGCAACACCAGTCGGAACGTTTGGTCTCCATCGCATGGTCTCCTTGATGCAGGCACGAAGGACGGGCATGTTCGGCATATCCGAAAGTTCTGGCATACGTCCACCACAAACATTGTCGATCTCATCTTGACACTTCTTCTGCCACTCGGGGAAGTGGACCATTGCCAGTAGGAAGTAGTACAATGGACCAGCCACGGTGAAGATACCGACAAGAGCCATCATACCGATTGCGGAAGACGCCTCGTAGTCGCCAGAGAGGTTACCAGTCTTGAGGCCTTCGAGATATGTGCGAGTGAACGATGCGCGAGCGTCTCCGGCTGCCATCTTAGCTCTCGTGCGCATGAGGTTGGCCATCCACCAACCCTGTTGCTCATCATGTCGCTTGCGCTCAGCGATCTTCCAAGGGTTCATGAAGAACGGCAGATCCCATAGTGGTGTTAGCACGTTGGTGATCGGTCCTGCGGGCGACATCTGAGTGAGCAGGCCCCAAGCGCTTTTGGTGCAATATTCGCTCAAGTCGGGGTCGTCCCAGGTAAGCGTAGTCATGACTTTGGAAGCCATGTCCTCGAGCTGGAAGCAGAAGTTATCAGGATCCTCAAGCAGTCTCATGTTCCAGCGCTTGGCTTCGTGGTACATGATACCATAGTAGCGTGCGTTCGATGCCTCTGTCAGGTAGGAGTGGGTGAACTTTCGCTGACGTGCCCAGTACTCTATGCTGTGATTAGACCAACGCTTCAACGATAAGTCGATCGTAACGCTCACCATTCCTGCCCATCAACGGGAGATACTCCATAGATCCATGCGTGCTCTTGGGATCAAACAATGATCGAATCTCTGGTCGATCGGAGTAGATTTTGGCACGCTTGATCAGCAGATCTTCGGCGACCTTTTCGTCTGAGATAACAATGAATGGAGCCCCAAGCATCTGTGTACGGTAGATTGGGCCATATGTATCACCCCACTCCTTGAACTTAAGCCACATGTGCTCAATGGGCAGATCGTGAATGCGACCGATCCAAGGGACCAGAGCAGGACCCGGGGGCTCTGTCGCCTTGTTCTTCCATGGTGAGGTTGCTTGCAATCGTTGAAATAGAGTCAATACCAGGAACGCGATGAGCGCGAATACAAGGACAATGAGAGTTATGGTCTGCATGGTGACCAAGTTGTTATTCAACGAACAAAGATCAGGCAGAGAGAGTTGGAAGAAGCTGTGAGGTATATCCTCGCAATCACAGGTAGTACATATGGAAAGAGATGTCGAACGTGCGGATACCAACCTCACCACTCAGACCAGAGGCGCATCGTGCTGATGATCTGCCAATAAGATCATCGTACAGGTAAGGATATCGCGTGGCGGAATATCATGTTGAGCACGGCTTGCGGGAAATGATCGCTGTTTCATGCATGGTCGTGAGGTCCGGACGGGATAAAGTCAAAATGGCTGGTGAGAGATGTCACTGGACGCTCTTGTTGAGTGATGTGCGACCGTACCGTGGATTCCCGTGGGAGTGTAGCCTAACCTTACATCCCAGACGATGAACCTGACATGTTCAAGCAATGAGGACGAATCGAGCAGAGCCAAATCGATATCTCAGCACATATGATCGGGAGCATCTGGCTGGAACGGTACAGGAACCGTACCACGGCGTTCCCAACGTCTTGTTGATAGGACGACCAGCGTGCTCATTGATCAAGCAATACCAATCTTACGAGTATTTTGTGCCCTCTCTTGGACGGTCTAGAACGGGTCTCCAGGTCGAGCCAGGGAATCCTGGCACCTGGCAATCGCTATCTCTTCGCGGACGGGAGTGAGACGCCAACTATTTCATGATAGAGCGATGTTGAAGAGATGTTCACTCGGTACAGGTGGATGACACATCATCTATTTGTAGCCTCGAGTCTATGGGCTCTTTGTGCTTGGACCATACACTTTTGGCAACATAGGTGATCAGGTCGTCCATAGTAATGAGAGTGCGCTTATGGAAGCTGCATACCTCAATGAAATCAAGTGTATGACGCCTCCATCCGGAACCCATGCAGGTGCCCACTCGATCACGGCTGTGCACAGTGGAATCACTGCCGGCGGCAGGCATGCCAAAGCACATCCAGCTGTGCTTGGCAGATCAATAACCTGTTCATATCAGTGTTTCTCCGATTCAAGCGCAACCACGCTTTGGTTGCGAGCATGTTCGCTTGTTATAGAGCCAGGTCTTAGACGTCGAATTAGAGTTACCAATATCCAGACTTCGATTGGCGGCAGACTGTCTAGCACACGATCCCGGACGTATATAGATCACTAGCGTTAGAGATGTGGACAGAAGTCGTGATGCGGAAGCTGGGACTTCAGGGACAACGAGGATATCGCACAGCTACAACATCTGGGCTTGTCTGCTTACCAGACATGCGAGGTGGAGAGCCGTACCAATCATAGGGTCATCGGCGGAGGTAGCTCTGTCTTGCCGAGCTCCTGCATGATTAGACCAGACCAACGTGGGCATTGGTGTTGATATCACGTCAGACGTGTAGCTTCGATATTTGGTAGATCTCTTTTTCTAACATTCCAGACATTTGTGCTTTCATCATTGCAACATAACAGCAAAATGAACGGCACAAACGGCACAAACGGTACCAACGGTGCTCATAGCACCAATGGCACATCAAAAATCTATGGCAAGGCGTCTGAGCCCGTAGGAACATTCTCTCCCACTGGTGTTGATGTCCTGGTCGTAGGCACGGGATTAGCAGGTCTCACGGCTGCAATTGAGTGTATACGCAAAGGGCACAATGTTCGGGTTTTGGAGAGAGCTGCCACCATCAACACCCTAGGTACGGCAATCAACAAGAATCGCCAAGAACACATCTCTAATAAGCTCAACCAGGTGACATGTACTTCATGGGCCTTCCAGCCACCAGATTCTTCAAGCATTGGCCCGAGATGAAGGCAGAATACGAAGCCATTGGTCTACACAATGCCTGGATCGAGACTTTTCAACACTCGGGCAAACTCACTGTGCCCAAGATGTATGTTGCAAAGCGTCTCGCTGCGGCAGGCCTGGACCCAAACACACCGCCTGGAACTTTCCAGCTCCGTCCACTTATCTACAAGATGTTTGTGCGACAAGTCGAAAAGCTCGGGGTGAACATTGAGTTCAACACCAGAATCGTGGATTACTTCGAGGACGAGCAGAGTGGCAAAGCTGGCTGTGTCTCGGATGACGGTCGCAAATTCGAGGCGGACGTCGTGATTGCCGCTGATGGCGTAGGCTCCAAATCACAGAAGATTGTCGGGGGTCAAGTACGTGCAGTCTCTTCCGGTCGAGCTATGTGGCGCGCAGCCTTCCCGATCGAAAATCTAGATAAGAACCCATCCGTCAAAGAGCATTTCACAATGGTCGGGCCGGACAACAGCGAGCCCATTGTTCGAACGTACCTCGGGCCTGGAACGTATGCCATGGCCTTGACCAGACCCGAAACAATGATTTGGATCATCAATCACAACGCCACTGATACCTCGTCGGAAAGCTGGAGCAATACCATTGAGCCGAAAGAGGTTCTGGACAACATGGACAAAGGTGTAGGAAAACGGACCTGGGACCAGAACTTCAAGGACTTGATTGCCTGCACTCCTTCCAACACTATTGTCAACTTTGAGCTGCTATGGCGAGATCCTCAGCCGAGCTGGTCTTCCCCAGCTTCACGGGTTGTGCAGATCGGCGACGCTGCGCATTCATTCCTCCCAGCCTCTGGAAACGGTGCAACACAAGCTATCGAGGATGCAGTCTCGATCGCATCCTGTCTTCATCTTGGAGGCAAGGAAAACATTCCAGATGCTGTCCAAGCTCACATTCGCTTCCGGTAAGTTCGCTACGTCTTCTGCATAGGACGCCTTATACTAACACAGACTCCGTAGGTTCGTCCGGAACGCTTGCGCGCAGAAGGTTGGATTCTCCAATGCCGAACTTCTTCAAGACACGGATTGGGATGAGGTGGAGATCGACCCACGTAAAGCGCAGCCAAAACACCCCCGCTGGGTATGGGAGCACGATCCAGAGCCGTATACGTATGAGAACTACGAGAAGAATGTGGAGACGATGAAGAAGGGCATTCGATTTGACGAGAGTGGTATACCACCAAACTACCCTCCAGGATACAAGTATGAGCCATGGACCATCGCGGAGATCATGGAGAGAATGAAGAACGGACAGCCTGTGGAACTCGGAGCAGGTAATTGGGATTAGACGAGCGCAGGCATCAACCACCATGCGCGATCATAAATGTTCATGAAGTCATTAATCAGTCCTGTGGAACTGCTGCTTGCCTGGCACTTGAAATTTTCCCGTATAGATTTTGCTTGCACTCGCATCTCAAAAGGAAATGACATCGATTCCATCTGCTGGATGCATGCCATACGATGGACAGGTCAAGTAAAATTCAACTTGTCAGACAAAACCAAAACAGATCGATGTGCAGTTGCACACCGATGATGATATGACAAGAGGGGGATTCGAACCCCCGCGGGCAAAGCCCATGAGAATGCTGCACGATGTATTCCATCGAGTAAGCTTGCGCTTGAGTCACACGCCATAACCACTCGGCCATCTTGCCGTGTATTTCTAAGCACGACTCACAGATGTCAATATATACCCCATGCAATTTGCACAACCACGATCTATGAAAGAGCCCGTGGGAGAGCAGCCCCGTTGCGCAGGTAGGCACAGAAAGTGAGAGGTACTGTACGCATCACACAATTCGCAGAGCATCGAAGCATAACAATAATCCCTGGCAACATATTATATTGTCCCTCGGTTGCTCGTGCAGCGCAGGTGTAGGCTTCGTCATGGGCGACGCGAGCTCGGACTGGCAACGCGACATGTCCAAAGTCCGCCGCTGTTGCTCTTCACAACCGAGCTAGTAAATAAAGTCCATGGCAGCTTTCTTCAAGATCAATCGATCAATCTTGTGGACTCCACTCAACCATGCTAATGCCTTAGTTGCATACACTCCTAACGATTCGCTCTTCTAGATCGTCGGTCCTTTCCCGGCATCGAGCATCCCAGAAACATGGAATCGCTGCTGCTGTTATCCTTCGACAACTTGTCGTCTCGCGATAGCCATCGCATCAGCAAGGGATTGCGCCAGATCGAAGGCTTGCTGGCGCGGTTATGTCTTTCTACCGAGCGGTTGTCGCCTCATAAGCGACAGAAGTCATCGGCTGGGCAAAACCAAAACCAGAGCGAGGGGAAAGGTCTACGAGAATTGAGAAAAGATGCAGCCTTCAGGGAATTCTTTCGGTTACAGGAGGGCTTCCAATGGAATGGTATGCAACAAGCAGTGATCAACCCAGACAGCCTTCGAGTCTGAACTAACACACATCTCATAGTCGCTGGACGCCTCCTAGCAACCCTTGAGCGCCTGATGGGCATGTCAAGCTCCTCACAATCAATCGACCTTGTCATCACCTCCACTCTCACCATCCTCCAAGGCACATTGCTCCTCCACCCACCCTCACGCACACTCTTCACGCGCGAAGACTTCATGAACCTGCTCCTCGATCTGCTCGATTACTCGAACCCTCCACGCATCCAGTCCCAAGCGCTGCTCGTCCTCGTCACCGCCCTGCTCGATTGTCCAGCCAACACGCGCTGCTTCGAGAACGTCGACGGCTTGTTGACCGTCACCAGCCTGTTCAAGAGCCGCGGCACGACCAAAGACGTCAAGATGCGCACTCTGGAATTCCTCTACTTCTACCTCATGCCCGAGGCTGCGCCCGCGAACTCGGCGAGCGTGCCGAACGCGGCAGTGCAGCGGAGCCCAAGCAAGGTCGATGCATATGCACAACATGCGCGGACACATTCAGGCGACAGCGAGGGCAGAGCAATGGATATTGATGTCGAGCCGGAAGAGACGAAGGTGACGAAGACAACGGACGAGAAGCAGCGGCTACTTGGAAGATATCTAAACAACGTCGCCGAGCTGGTTCATGATCTGCAGGAGAGCGCGACTTTCTCGGCGGCGGTAGATATTCCTGCTGTTGTGTCTAGTTGACGAGCAAGGTTGCCACTTTGAGGGTACTGGCGTTTGATCGATCTTTTTGGGGAGCGAGGCGCAAATTCCTTTGGACTTTACTGCATTCGAGCACGGGTTTCGCATTACGAGGATTTGATCATTGCATTAGGGTTTGCGACAGTCTCTTGGGGTTTTGGTGCATGTTGGTTGCATGGAGCTGCAATGACGCTTGTTTAATTTCTGCACGGGGCTGGCTAGCAGGAGAGTGCCTTGCTGGCCGGGAACACATCGTGACTATATGATCATAATGATTATCCATTCAATTTGCGATCCGTAATCTCATACGTTTATGCGTCTGAAACAGTCAAGCTTCTGTAGAGGTATAGATTTGATTGATTGCCATACTGAGCTCGATAGTCCATGATCTGCCCGCGATCAATCCATGTCCGTTCTGTACACTAACACGAGCATCTGCTGCATGTAGCTTTCCTATCTTCACACCAGACATATCCATGCGACCCCAATCTCGACTTCGATCAGCGCGGCTATCGGTCACGCATAGTCCAGTTCGTGAATGGCTTAGATCATCAGTCTTTCGACCTTGTCCTTAAGCGCGCGGATCTGGTTCATCAAGTCACTGGCCTCGTTGGTCGTAATGCTGCAGCTGATGACGGCTCTGCTCACACCGCAGGCACGGCCGAGGGCCATCTTGCTTGGGACGTAGACCTGTACATTGCGCAACAGTCAGCACTTCTGCTTATCTCTCCATTCCTCTCATGCGACCAGAGTGAACATACATAAGGAGTGTTCTTGTCCTCACACAGCAACGGCAAGTGCAGGAGAATCGCCAATGGGGCAGTGTCGGCCGCGAGGATGATGATCTCCGAGATACCACGGTTGAGCGTCTTGGTGGCCTCGTTGGCGCCCTTCTTGAGCTGGCGGTAGTGGGTCGCTTGCTGCACAAGGTCGAGGATTTCCTGTGTCAGGGCCTGGTCGGCGACTGGCCAAGCAGCGGATTCGCTAGCCATGCTGGAGGATAGATGAGGAGATGAGGAGGTATGATCGGATCGGGATTTTCTCGTGACAAGGCTCGCCCAAGTTTGAATGAGGGTTCACGGCCTTGTGGATTTTGTCGAGTATAGAGAGGAATGCGACGGACCTTCATTGCAGACGGCATCTCAAAAATTCGTGAGCGGAGGACATGGCGGCAAGACGGGCCGATCCCGCTAGCTCGCAGCGCTGCGGGCTGTTCTTTGCTTGCTGCTGGCGAAGTTCGTCACCACGTTTCCAACGACCACTTATCTCGCCCTACACACGATACCGCATCGACCTCAATCTCATCGCCATCAGAGGATATCTCGTCGACTTACACTAGGTCCATTCACCGTCCTCACCGACCGCCATAATGTCTTCAGATCTCTGGTGAGTACAAGCTGTTTGGGCGAAGGAGGAGCTTGGGGCGAGGCGCCAGGGTTGCAATGCTCTCTGGCGCAACCCCGAAGGCCTTTGCATGTGCCTCAATAGCTCAATCGCTGACTGTATAATCTCCATAGCCCCGTGTATGCCGTAAGTCTTCCTCGTAAGCCGCCAGATACGAGTCACGACGTCCTTTTACGTTGCCGCTGCACCGGCACCTCCTTCACACGATGCGAAGGCTCGTCAAGCGACAGGGACCGAGCGATAAAGACCTCACACGGCGGCATAACATACATTGGAGGTCTATATGTACTGACAAGCGAACGTAGCCGTTCTTTGGAGCGATGGGTTGCACCAGCGCCATTGTCTTCACCTGCTTCGGCGCCGCCTACGGAACCGCAAAGGCTGGCGTGGGTATCTCTGCTATGGGTGTCCTCAGGCCTGACCTGATTGTCAAGAGTACGTGCAAACCCTTGAGTAGTGACAGCTTCGTACGAAAGCATTCGCTCCGCCAGTCTCGCGCCAAGATGTTGAAGCTGTAGCACTACTAACACCACTGCTACAGACATCATTCCAGTCATTATGGCTGGTATCATTGCCATCTACGGTCTCGTCGTGTCAGTCCTGATCTCCAACGACCTCAAGCAGAAGACATCGCTCTTCTCCGGTTTCATCCAACTCGGTGCTGGTCTTTCCGTCGGTCTTGCTGGTCTTGCTGCTGGTTTCGCCATTGGCATTGTTGGTGATGCTGGTGTCCGTGGTACCGCACAGCAACCCAGGCTCTTCGTCGGCATGATTCTGATTCTCATTTTCGCCGAAGTGTTGGGTGAGTTAAGGGCACAACTGAGCTCAATGGCTTTACATCGCTGACGCACTCTTCGTAGGTCTGTACGGATTGATCGTGGCGCTGCTCATGAACTCGCGAACATCGGACGCCGCGGCCTGCTAGAGCGATCGAGAGGCAGAGAAGACTGGCGCAGCCAACCTCACACAAATGATTAGTGCAAGTTGGTGAAATGCAGCTTCACAATGAGCTTGGCGTCTTCGGCCTGACGCCAAAATGAAGTATGCAGGTGGCGAGAAGCGAGGCGGGATTTGAGGTTCGCGTGGTGCGCTTTACAGAGTAGAAGTAAGGTCTGGATGTTTGGCCCGTATATGTATAGGTATCAAGCTGGCGTTATCCGGAGACGAGACTAGATGGTGTATTCATTGCGTGTGTACATGTCAGTCCCCTGTGAAATGAGGCTATCTACATTACATACGGTACATTTCATCTTGTAACACATGATCACCGATTATCTCTGGTGCTTGTTCTTCACGTGTTTGGAACACATCTCATCCCGATGGCGTACCTTGATGGAGTCCTTTTAGAGCAGCTATACATGCTCTCTTTTCAGGCCTGCCCCTTTGTGCCATCCTCCCCGTCTTTGTTGACTACTCAGACCATGGAGACAAGTCCAACACTATGTATGTGCCTCAGGAGAACATCCATCAGCATGCCAGTGGACAAGACATCGATCATCGACATCATCCAGGATCACACGTCCAAAATGGGCAAGCAGTTCCCTCACCTCGCTGCAAGCGGCAATTGCGGGCGTACGGCGGGCCCGACTCCATTCTCTCATCATTCCATCACTATTGGGCGTTCGACCCCTCCAGACTGTCGACCCCACCACTGGCCTGGAAACTACATCATATTCGATGCGCTTCCCGGTGCTGTTCCGATGTGAATAGGTTTGTTGAGTGTCTTTACTATCAACTCTCTTCCTCTCCTCCCTTTTCGCTATTGCAAAAATCATCCTTCAGAACGTGTCATCGCCACAGTTCTACCGCAGACATCTCCCGGACCTCCTCCACGATTGACATTGAACATTCACGATGAGCGAGACTCAAGGAAAGACGATCACCTGCAAGGCCGCTGTGGCATGGGATTCCGCGCAAGATCTCTCGATCGAAGATATCGAGGTCGCGCCCCCACAGGCACACGAGGTGCGGATACAGATCTACTACACCGGTGTCTGCCACACGGACGCATACACCCTGTCCGGCAATGACCCCGAGGGTGCCTTCCCGATTGTACTTGGACATGAGGGAGCTGGTATTGTAGAGAGTGTGGGTGAGGGCGTAACAAACGTCAAGGTCGGAGACAACGTTGTGGCACTATAGTGAGTCTCTCGGCAGCTCGTTCTTAATGCGCGCGCTGGATCGCGCGTAACGAACTTCATCAGCACAACGGGAAATGAAGCTGACCAGATCACCAGCACGCCAGAGTGCAAGGAGTGCAAGTTCTGCAAGTCTGGCAAGACGAATCTCTGTGGCAAGATCCGCACTACCCAGGGCAAGGGCGTCATGCCCGATGGCACATCGCGCTTTAAGTGCAAGGGCAAAGATCTCCTTCACTTCATGGGCTGCTCCACCTTCTCCCAGTACACCGTCGTGGCCGATATCTCTGTCGTCGCGATCACCGACAAGGCTCCAATGGACCGCACCTGTCTGCTAGGTTGCGGCATTACCACCGGTTACGGCGCAGCGGTCATCTCGGCCGGTAATGGAGGTGTTGAGAAGGGTGCCACTGTCGCTGTCTTTGGTGCAGGATGTGTCGGACTGTCGGTGATTCAAGGTGCCGTGAAGCAGGGTGCAAGCAAGATCATCGTCGTCGACGTCAACGAGTCGAAGAAGGAGTGGGGAACCAAGTTCGGCGCAACGGACTTCGTGAACCCGGCCAAGGATCTTAAGGATGGCGAGACAATCCAGCAACGCCTTGTCGACATGACAGATGGTGGCTGCGACTACACATTCGATTGCACTGGTAATGTGCACGTCATGCGCTCTGCGCTTGAGGCATGCCACAAAGGATGGGGCGAGAGCATTATCATTGGTGTGGCTGCTGCTGGACAAGAGATCTCGACACGACGTAAGTCACACGTGTACTCATGTAAACATTGCCACACAAACAGCGTGCTAACCATCGCGTAACAGCATTCCAACTCGTCACAGGTCGCAAATGGAAAGGCTGCGCATTCGGTGGTGTCAAGGGACGTTCTCAGCTCCCCGGTCTGGTGGACGACTACCTGAATGGCCAGCTCAAGGTCGACGAGTTCATCACCCACCGCCAACCACTCAGTGGCATCAACTCTGCGTTCAAAGACATGAAGGCTGGAGATTGTATCCGTTGCGTCGTGGATATGAGGGAGGCGTAGGTAGATACAATTCACATACAGTTGCGTGAGCAACGGAGTTTGAGAGCACCTATTCCTTTAGAGTAATGCTGCTGTTACACTGTCCGCATTCAAAGTTTCGTCAATTGGGGACTATGCTGCATGAGAATGTAAGCATGCATCGTGTGTGATAAGGAATACAGTGTAGCATATAAGAATCCCAATGATGTCTACCATCAAAAACGCTAGCCTTGGCATGATTGGCCCGAGCTTCTTGAATTCTCGACCGACAGCTAGCATGCGAGGAAAAAGTTCCAATTCGAGCTTCGTTCCGACCACACCTCTCGGCCGCACATAATCACACCCAATATCGTCACGGCTGAGCTATCCATTGCATAAAGTCTTGCCTTGCAGTCTACAGATATCCCAGCATCTTCATACCAAGTCATGTCAAAGGTCGACACCGACGCCGCGGCGCGCAAAGCCGCGAAGAAGGAGGAAAAGAAGAAGCGCAAGCACTCTGAGGTCGGCGTAGCGGATGAGGCCTCGACGCCTAAGAAGGAGAAGAAAGACAAGAAGCGCAAGTCGTCTTCGGCGGTCGATGGCGACGTGAGCATGGTGGACAGCAGTGCCGTGAAGGATGACGAGGACGAGGACGTCCAGCCGAATGTCGTGGTGGAGTTGAAGGTTGAGGCTGCGCTCGTGCCGTTCGCCAACCCACTGTGCGATGAGAAGAGCCAGAAGAAGGTGCTCAAGGGAGTCAAGAAAGGTAGGTCTTATGCTGTGGCCCTACACGCTTGGGGTTTCGAGACACATGTGCTAACACGATTGTTACTCAGCCGCCAAATCCAAAGCTCTGCGCCGTGGTGTTAAAGAATGCGTCAAGTCCATCCGGAAATCGCCGCTGGCATCCCCTCACACGACCGCTGGCACGCTCCCTCCCGGAATCGTCGTGCTCGCCGCTGACATCTCGCCCATGGACGTCATCTCACACATCCCGGTGCTTTGCGAAGACCACGGCATCCCGTACGTCTACGTCCCCAGCCGCGCAGAGCTGGGTGCTGCCGGCAACACGAAGCGGCCGACATCGGTGGTGATGATCGGACGAGGTGTAGGCAAGGGCGTGGAAGAGGAGAAGAAGGGCGAGTGGGAGGAGAGCTACGGCGAGCTGTTCAAGGTGGCCTCGAAGCTGGGCGAGAGCGTGAAGGTCTGAGCATGTCGCTCCGTGGGATGCTGGATCTGTATGCGTAGGCCATGTTTTTGGTGATGGTCCATGTGGATGTGCTTTATGGGGACTGGCGTTCAGCTGGAGTTTTCATGGTCTTGAGAGAAGACTGGGGTTGGCGCAGATCGGTTCGTGTCATCTTTTGTATTTGTGTCTGTACGAGCAGAGAACACCATGCCCAGTGGACAGTATCGCACTTTGTCAAGACGTCGATGCCACAACGCTTAGTACCGATCCAAACCTGTGCTAAGGTATATCTCATTCTGTACACCTCAAGAAGCTGCTCTTCGCTCTGAGCAGGTAGAAGCGAGGGATGACACGTCTTCCCCTCTCTTCCACTTGCTCCTCACGCCCACGTCTTCGATTCGAAAGAGCTTCAGGCCGCGTTCCATCTGCCGAGTACCAAGCACTCGAGGCGAGGAAGAGTGCCCACGTCAAGCTTTACGAGTATGGCGTACCACTGTACGGAGAATGTTCGTTGATGACCAAGCAGCGTAAATGCGAGGATATTGACATTCCTATGAAAACCTAGAGTGCGTAGTGGAACAGACGTTGTCTTGACCAAGAAGCTATGCTTGCCAGAGCGCTGCTCGTGGCCGCCGAAGCGAAGCCCAACTCTACCGTTCGCAGGTCAGACAAGATACGGGGGATAAGTGCAACAAGAACGCTTCTTACTACACTGTAGGAAGCGTGGGCTGGGCTTTGATGTGTATCCTCATGCTTCGCTATCGGCATGGTCGAGTTACAGTATCTTGAGGTATCCATTGTCTCTAGCAGAACCTTTTACGTGCCCTCGAACGAAAGCCTGTGGTCACTGTGTCAGGCCTTCATCTGCCCGAGGTCGGATCCTTTAACTCTGACTGTCTCAAGGAGTCCACAGACGAGTTCGACCGATGCAGAACGACGTCTGTGGGCTGGTCGTGGGCACAGACAGACAGTTCTGATCCATGCGGAAGTAGAGTTGTCCCTGGTAAGACGTCGGTCAAGCGCAAAGTCACATATGAGGAGGAAAGGAGAAGCGATAGATAGCAGCTCATCTGCTTCGTCTCGGCGATATCCCATACCTATACACTTTTCTGCTCCTGTTCGAAGCATACGCTCCAAGCATTCATCCATGCTCCGCTCGAGCACATTTTACTTCGCGTAGATTTTGTCATCATCATTATCTGTACACCGCCATAATATCGCACATCAAACGTAAAGCTGTCATCATGTCGGAAGGTCACAGCATCTTAGCGTGCCCTGCAAAGGCCACGGAGTATTCACTCCTTGTACTGCGCACTCCCCGGTCTGGTCTGGTCCATGTTCATACGGGCTTTCTGCTGGCTCTCCTTGAAGTCCTCCCAACCTTGAGGGTCCTGCTCTTGCAGCAAGCGCAGATCGTCGTAGTTGGCGCCGAGCCTCTCCAAAGTCTTGCCCCAGCCTTCACTTGCGACACGTTTCCGAAGCTCTGTCCCGCTGATGCTCTCGAGCTTGTCGCCGAGTGCGCGGATACGCTGTTGCTCCTCGAGTTGCCAAGGAGCACGTGAGGCACCTTGAGGTGTGGTCGTGATCGGTGAGGCCATGACTTCGCGGCGGATCTGCTGGCCAAGGCGATGGAGGTGGCCCTCTTCCCGACCAAGAGCTCGCGCTGCAAGAGACACATCGCTGTTGTGCCGTGTCATGCTGGGCTTGATATAGGCGTTCTCGTCATCGAATCCTTCATCATCCGAGAGATTGCCAGTGATATCGGTTGCTGGCGTGCCGATATTGAGGTCAATGACAGACAAGGGCAAAGACTTTTCAGTGGCATGTGATGAAACAGATGGTGTGGCTCGCGGAGAGTCCGGAGCGATGCGTGTTTCTGGGAACTCCTCTTCAAACCGCTGAATCATGCTCGCCAGAGTCTGGTCCAAGAACATCAGGCGACGATAAGCCAGCTCATCACCAGAAGCAGATTCCTTGAGTATTGTAGGCTGCAGCTTCGTGCGAATCTTTCGTGCGCTTTCCAGCAGGTTCTTACTCATCTTCTTTGCTTTACCGATCTGCACCTCGCTCAAGCCTGCTGAAGATCCTGGACGGTCTCGAGGAGTCACACTGCCGAGGCGTGGCGAGCTAGGGACACTGCCACGGCGCAGGTCGTTTGCCTTCTCGCCGAGCACGTATTGCAGTGCCTTGACAACACCAGTGCCGCCGACGATGTAGTCTTGGTCGGGTGCCATGTCATCGTTGTCGACCTCTCCGTCGACATGGCCGACCAAATGCATCAGTACGTCTGGGACGGTTATTTGTTTTACTTGTTTTTCACCGCCATGGGGTGCTGTGAGTTTCGCTGTAGCATTAGCCGTTGGTACACCAGTGGCCTCTGCAATAGCAAATTGTTCCATGTTTCGCAGCGAGTATGCAACGACCTGTTTGGCGAGAGCCTTGACGACCTCACTGTTGTCTTGACTCGGTACCTGTAACTCATTAGTGTCTGCAAAATATTGCTTAGCCCGCTCGAAACTTACATCGATATCAATGCAGATCAAGGTGCTGGACACGCGGACTGCGGCCATCAGACTGGCATATAGTGCACATGCTTCCTCTTGGTTCTCTTCATCTGTTGCATTTGCAAGCGCCTTGAGCGCTGGGTTGTCCAGTATGTTGAGATGAGCTAGATTTGGCCCTTCGGGAAGGACATCGGCCAGCGCGATCGCCTGCATGGAGTTCATGCCCACGTCCATCAAATGCAGACGTTTTAACGCTTTGAGCTGGCCTATGTATCGACGTAGAAGCGAGATTGTCCCATTGTCCTTCGTACATAAATCGCGGTTATGCGAAAGGTCGATGAAACGGAAATTGGGCAGTTTAGTCAGAGCTGGGAACAACGGTTTCAAAGACGATGTATCAAGGTTGCAGCCTGCGAGACTGAGACCCCAGCAAGGCACATCCGGTCGTTCGTATAGAGCATCAGCGACAAGGTTGAGTTTCCCGCGCAAATCGTTACCGCCAATGTCGAGGCCATGGCAAACACCCGATCGCAGGTAGTGCAGGACATGATGCAGTCCCTCCTCGTCCATATGGTTTCCGGAAAGGCCGAGTCTGCTAATGCCGCAGACGATTGCTCCATCGACGACCATACGGATCTGGGCTGCGGTGAGGTTGCATTCGGACAGAATCAATTCCTCTAGCTGCGAACCGCCCAGTCGCTCCGCCAAGCACTTGTAGAACGTGCCAGCTGCGTCGGCTTCTTGCTGTTTCCCAGATGGCAAGTTCTGCGTTGATCGGCCTGGTGTAAGTGGTGTGCTCGGTGGTAGAGTTTCAGGAAATTCGATCATTGATAGATCGATAGCTTTCAAGGACCGACACATATATATGAACAAGCTGATGTGTTTCCATCCTTGGCGAGTAATTCTTGCGTTGTTCTTTAGGGAAAGCTTTTCGACGACACCGGTCCTCTCCTGATATATTTTGGGCGCGACGGGCTGGCGATGTCTGGGGTCATTGCCTTTCCGTTTCGTTGGTTCAGGCCTTTTTGCAGCGAGCAGGCCAGCTAATACACATCTTAGACCTTCATCATTGATGTCCGCATCCTCAAGCCGAAGGTGCTTGACGGGGACGACGGCAAGCCAATCTCCAAGCGTCACAAAGTCAGCCAATTGTAGGCGGGACTTTGTGAGGTCTAGGACTCCTACGACACCAGGTTGATTGGGCAACGTGCAGGTCGGTGACATCAGTTGCTCAGTGATACGCTTGAGAATTGGAGTTTCTCGAAGCTGGCAGCAGCGTCGGTAAATGCGAACAGGGTCTGTGGTGGGCCTGCCTGCGCGTGTAGGCGCAGCGTTTGCCGTCAATGCAGCGGCCGTTGGCGCATCGTAGCCGACGGAAGGTGCAGCGTCTGCTTGAGCTGCCGAATTTGCAGAATGTCGCTGATCTGAGTCCGGAGTAAGAGCCTCGTCATCGTTATCCATGCTCATCTCGACTGGTATAGAGCCATTCTCTTCGGCACGACGCTTTCGCTTCTCTTTTCTCTCCTTACGCTCCTCTTCTGATCGCTTCTTTTTCTCCTTCTTTCGGCTTGTGCCAGCAGCATCATTATGCTCGCCGTCTGTCTCGTTGTCCGCCGTCATATTGTCCTTCTCCGTAGATACTCTGGGCACAGCTTGTTCGCTCTCCTTCTCATCTTGCAATGCCTGCGGATGTTTAAGTGCTTCTCCCTCCGCCCGTTCCTTGGCCTTGAAGTCTTTCTTTATGCGCTGCCGATCCTCGTCATCACTGTCTTCTCGATATCTTGGGCCTCCAGCGATTTCGACGTCGACACAGAACGACACCTTCCGAAGCTTGCTTTGGTCCATCTCCGGAACAATACATCTCTCGCGGTTCGGATCGACATTCAGAACGCGCCTCTGGCAGATACCCCGCGATCCTTGCACTCTCGGAGAGTTGCCAGTTTGAGATGCTGAAGACAATCGACGAGTGATACTGGAGAAGAAGGACTGATCTTTTGGCTTGGCTGGGGTGTATGGTTCGGCTTCTTCAACTTCTTCGATAACCTCGCCAGGTGTGGTGGGGGGAGTCGGGCCTCTTGATAGAGGTTGCGCATTGTTCGGCTGTGCGACCGTGGGTACTGACTGCTGAGACGAAAACTTGGAACTGATGTTGTTCAGCCATGAGCTGCGACGAGGTCCGGATTTCCCATCGCTACTCAGCTTTTCGGTGCTGGTGCGATTCAGAAGGCTTGGTCTTTTGGTATGTCCTTTGGCTGGTTGTGCTGGGACCGGCGCAATCGGTGTGGAAGGTGTGGTCTTCTCTGCGACAGGCGTCGGCGGCGTTACGTGCGCTTGGGGTGTGGTTGGTTGATGATCCGACGGGGGTTGAATCGCAGGAGCGGCGGATGTGATGTTACCGGATCGTTGCGAGGCATGGCGACGGTGATCTTTGCTGCTTTCTTTGCGCGAAGTCAGTCTTTGATTCTGACAAACCCAGCATCCTCTGAACTCCAGCGTAGTTCACGTACCCTTGTTGGGGTGATGCAGCCACGAAACATCAACACCGTGCACTTCTTCCATCTTTCTTTGCTCCGGTCGTCCGGATGCGCTCGGTGATGTGTTGGACCCCACGTCTCTCTGACTGAAGTAGTCACCTTGTCGTCGTCTCCATTTTGCTGATGAGCCGGAAAACACAAGCTGGGCTACGCTTTCGTTCGCGGTGGTGGGTGTGGTTTGATTGTGATCCCGCCCGTGGTGGACCAGAACGCATCCATCTGCACGCGAGCAGGGTGAGGTAATGCAATTGTCCCGCGGACTAGCCAGCGTCTTCCCGGCTACATCATTGGCGGCGTCCATCCGAGCAGAGGGGTCCGTAAATCAACTTGGGTTGGAGGTACTTGGACGACACGACCACGAAGTATAGAGCAGACATTGAGACTGACAGCGATCCTTGGAATAGGCCTCACTGGACACGCTTGCTCGATCTACGTGATCTGCGGAGCCGATAGACGTCGGACTACTGTACAAAGCCTGCTGCAACGGTCATGAAACCCAAATTCCCGAGCAAAGGACGCATAAGCACAAATCACGGATCTAGATTACGAGGCTAGGATCAAGCAGTTCTTCCCACCTTGGGAAGAGTTTCGAGATTAATGCAGATGTGTACAAAATCCTCCTACTGAGGCTGCCAACCCTGACCTTTCTGGTATGCAGCTGTGATTTACTTTCAAGACAAGTGAAGAGAGTGCAGCGTGGCTTATCAGCACAGCGCAATCTCAGCGTTCTGGTCGAAATGACAGGTGCTATATTCTCCGGCAATGCAAGGATGCGACTGATCCCCTGGAGTTCATCTTGATACCATTTGTCAATTGCTCAGCCTCGATGGCAGCTGTAGGATTAGTATCAGCAAGGCTGAGGTTGAGGTCCTCAGCTTCGACCCATGCACAGCAGAGAATCCTTGCCACCGTGCTTACATACCGGTTCGCCATCAGCACCTACGATGCGCAGGTCGTGATCCCTGGGGCCATTCCGATTCTCCGCGTGTATAGCTTCGATTGATGTGCATGCGATACTCTTGGTGCTGTAGTACAAGTCTCGACTTAATGGTACGATCTGAGCGTCTTTGCACGTACTGTATCTGGCACTGCTACTCCATATCCTCGTAGGGACAGCGCCATCCACAGACCGTGCTATTTCTAATTACAAGAATTGGGTGTGGTAGATACAGCTCTGTTGGATGCGTGGTTGTGACGTTGTGCATCTCTCTTCACCGCATGGTAGCCTTTGCACTGCCTACGCAAAGTGGAAGACTCTAAATTATAGCCACCAGAGAATGTCGAAAGATTAGGTATTCGTCTTCACCTATGGTGTGATGGCGTGGTGGAGTGGCCGTCTTCCCGACTACATATAACTGATCATCGAGCTCGTTTACAGATCCTCATGATTTAGGGTTGTGTAAGACAGATCCTATCAACATTTGCTCAGCGTATGTGCATTGTAGGCACCTTTATCTACCCGCTCAACACAGAATCTAGTGAGGACAGCAAGTAGAGGATTAAGCAGTGGTACCGTGAGGTACAGCAGTGTGCGGTAAGCGGCAAGCGTCGAGCGACGTAAGGTCAACTTTTTGGACCTCTGAATCAGAAGACGTTGTGTGATTCGAAGTCGTTATATCGGAGACGGCGAAGGGGCAGCCAGACGGAGCGTGAACCGACCTTTGTTGCAGAGGAGAAGTATCGGTGATGAGCCTATGTTACCACCTGGGCTAATGATGACCGGAACTTCCGACATATCGTTGGTCCAGATATCATCGATTGGTCATGAAGCAGGTCAAAACGCTTCACTTCCTGCCTCACTGGGCGTATATGAAAAGTCCAACCCTGTACCTAAATCAGGCCTGTGGAACTCACTCAATTGCAGCCGCAGCCGAGACATCGAGTCCTCTACATGAGCATGAGTGAGGTGGGCTTCACAGGGTAGCGAAATGTGAGCAACGGCATAGAGCCTTAAATGAGTGTGCGGCGCTGTGCACGATGATTTTGATGAACCGTCACGGGGATCGATCATGCAGTATGCTGCAGCTAAAATCGAAACACATCTCTCACTGTCGATTCTACCACTGTCAACATGTAATAGCACAACAATGAAGACGAATAGCACTGGAGATCACCTCGCTGTGCTGATCGATGCCGACAATGTCTCCTCCAAAGTCATCACAGGTCTACTGACTGAAGTGGCCAACTATGGCACGGCCAGCGTGAAGCGCATCTACGGAGACTGGACAAATCCCAACATGAAGAGCTGGAGGGAGTGTCTCCTCGAGCACTCGATCGTTCCCATTCAGCAATTCGCTTACACGACCGGCAAGAATGCTACGGATGGCGCGATGATCATCGATGCCATGGATCTGCTCTACACCGCCCGCTTCACCAGCTTTTGTCTTGTATCGAGTGACAGCGACTTTACACGTCTCGCAGCCAGGACCCCGAGCAAGGTGTGTCGGTCTACGGCTTTGGGCACCGGAAGACCACGCACAGAGCTTTTGTCGCCGCCTGCAATGAGTTTGTCTACTTCGATGCCCTGCCCGGACAAGCAGACGATACACAGGAAGTAACAGCACCGCCCCCGCCGAGTCCTGCGAAGGCATCAGCCAGCAATGCCTCGATCCTTTCTGGAGGGGCGGCCTTACTTCATTCCCCTCCTACTGGTCCTCGAGCGCTGCAGCAGTTGCAGCCACTGGCTTCACCGTCTTATTCGCAGCATGCAACCGGTGTCGAGCCAAAGCCACGGCCTCTCCATCCGGCAGTGCTCGAAGCGCTGCGGAACGCCATCAACAACACCGCCTACCACGAAGAAGACCATGTAAATCTCGCGGACATCGGCCATTACCTGGTTCAGATCTCTCCGGACTTCAAGGCGCGCAACTATGGCTTTCCCCGGCTGCTCGACTTTGTGTTAGCGTCGGTCATGGTCCAGTACAAGATGAAGCCTACAGACAGTGGATCGCCGATTGCCCTGGTGCGTCTCAAAAAGTGAATGGAACTCAATTGCGTCATGCGTGGTTCTCTTATGGCTGTGTTGTTTCTTCCATGTCGCTTTAGACGGCCCCGACGGTCATGTCGACGTGGCACTCCGGGCAGCTGGTGCAGGATGGCGGCCTCGGAAGACGCTGCATGCAATAGTACAGCTGCCACCTACGAGTCTTCGTTATTGTCCTGCAGCAAGCTACTGGATGGGAGTTCTCCTGACTTCTGTGAAACTGGGTCCCTGATCTACATAGACTGAAACAACACGAGCGTCATGGCGTGGAATCGTTCATTTTGCATCCACGGTTTGCAGTCGATCACCGACAGTACGCGATGTTCTCGTCGCTGACGACAACAACTTTGCTCTGCAATCCTTGCTTTCACACGATCGCGATCAGCTCAACGGAACCCAGGGAGGGCCAGCTCAATTGGTTGGCAGCGTACAATGTCTGCAGCAAGGTGTGACGTGGCAGCTGCACACGTGTGTGTCCGTCACGACTTCGGCGAATGGAGATCGTCGGCGGCCTCTCGCATGATGCAGCTAGGGGAACAAGGCACAAAAAGTAAGCGCTGCACTGTGCCCCGCCCTTACTAACCACTCCTCCTCCCCGTCGCTCCATATCTATCTGTGTCCCCAAACCTTTTCCTCCTTCTCCCTCCTACTTCCTTCACGCCCAACTGTCTACCGTTGTTGCTACCCAATCTTCATTTGACTTCTTCATCCTCATCTTCCTCTGCCAGCTACTTGCCAGTGCCATACCTCAGGAGAACCCCCGTTGGATCCAACACCTGCCGTGGTCTATCAACGCTGAACCCCTCCCCGGCCTCCATTCCTAGGATTGGATATCCCTGCTACTTGGAAGTGTGCTTTCTGTTTTATACTTCCGTAGACTTCCATTTTTCCTGGACTGGACCACCCGGACGAACCTATTCAGGATGACCTATCGCACCCGCGCAGAGGACTCGGCCGTCAGGTACTACTTTTTCTTCATCTTCTACTTTTCATCTTCAGCCATGTTGCGCATTGAGAGCGGGCTTGGCCCCGTTCTTATTTGCTTTCCCCGCGTTTGAGATTTGCCCTTTTCAGCAACCTGCTATTGCGGTGCATGAGGTTTGTAAAACGGTCGATTCTCCCGGTCCGCTGCTACTTGCCACTACCACCATCGGACGACAGGCTCCAACCCTCTCCTCGACCATGGATCGTAATGGTACGACGTGAGGTGTCGAGTGCTTACGTCCGTTTGCACTCTTCGATTTTCTGGTGTAGACTCGATGACGCTGAAGCGTTGAGCTTCTTGATCTATATGCAAGATTAGCCTCGCTCGGCGTTTCCGCCTTGGAATTGCACGCTGCCAATATGCACATCCGTGCTTTGAGGGATATGATTTGGACCAAGCCATGCCTGGCGATGACAGCCTTACTTGGAGGCAACTCAACCTGGATGTCCAGTGGCGAATCGAACCATACAACTCCATTGGAAGGCTTCTCAACCCGTCAGATCTCATGCCGCACCTCCTACGGTCCTGCCATGCTTGCTCAACTACTCCGGCCGATCTGCTGTCACGCTACTGACTCTCCCGACTTGCTGTGCTCATGCTTCTGGTGATGTTTATCCACACCAATATACCTGGATCTTTGCTCACCCAACTTTGGAATCACGAAGCGCTCCACCCTGAACAACTATCTGGTCTAACTGTCCTACCTTGGTTCACGCTGCATCTGGCCTGCTGCATCCCTTGACTGATTTATTTACACTGTTCTACTCTATCTTGCGACTTGTCTTTGGTTCTTCATGTCCACAGTGACAGTAAACACACTAACAAAATGGTGTGCAGTGGAGATTCGTCTCACTACCTCAAAAGTGGATCCTGTTTCTTTTCCCAACCTTCGGAAATTGGCCACTGGTGCGAATCTGTCCCCTTTGAGAACTTCCCACCCACCCCACCGGACACGGCTTCAGAGTGTGCCAACTCTGATTGCCTGGATATGAACCCATCATGGATGTCCTCAATGTCGGAGGAAGCTTGGATTTTGGACCCCACCATGGATCAGAACACGGCCCAGCCAATACCAGCCCAGGATCTGTCTACCATGGATGCCTCTTCATGGTTTGATGCTGCCGACGGATCTGTAGACTTGGGTTTGTCGCCCGTTCTGAGCTCTGAAAGCCAGACTGCGCACAGCCTGTATGCCTTCCATGAGTCCGATGTTGCTACCTTGCCACCCAACCTGGACCTATCCTTTGTTTCCGAGCCAGCCTGGAACTATAATTGCCCCGATGGATCGGACCTATATTATCCCATGCAGCCCGTTGGATACTTTCCCCACCAGCCTACCATGTCCGGACGTTCTCCAGTAGAGAACATGCAGTACCCGGTCGTCCCTCAGCCCGAGATGCCGGAGAGCCACCAGCCGGTGTACGCTCCCCAGAGTGCTCAATCCACGTATGCCCGAGGACCACAATCCAGTGACTTGGTTGCTGCTCCACGCAGAGTTCTGTTGCCCCGGACACAGGCGCCTCCAGCTGTTACCAGTCAGCAAGGCCAGCATCCACCTATGCTCCGGAGACAAATGCCCACCTTGCAGGTCCACCAGCCCCAAGTGGCTGCAGTAAGTAGCATGCCCACTCAATCCAGAGGAGTTCCGGCCAATGTACCAATCTCGTCCCGCGGTTCTGCATCTGCTTCATCCGTCTCGTCGAGCACATTCCCTGGTCACAGTCAAGCCCCCTCATCTGGACAGAGTGTGTTCCCGCACGGACGTAGCACGGGGACTAACATCTATCTGGAGCCACATACCGAGGATCTGGGTGCTTTCTTCCACTTCGGCAGCGCGGACAACCACTTGTCACCGAGAGCTACGAGGTCAGCACAATGTCTGCGAACGGTCTGAATGTTTTACTGACGTACAAAATAGCTATGTGACCGAGCATTCAAGGACTGTAGATCATTCTGCTACTCCCTCCACTCAGGACTTGGAGTCCAAAATTGCAGCCGCATCTGGAGACGCCGATGAGGGCAGGCACAGGAACCATCCACTCTATAGTAAGGGGCCAGACAAGGACGGGCTGTATCGTTGCCCCTACCAGGGTGAGCCGAGCTGCCAGCACCAGCCAACCAAGCTTAAATGCAACTATGAGTACGATAGCATTCCCAACACCGTCCTGTTCCGAGACCTGTCTACTGACGCACAGTTTTTCTCAACAGTAAATTCATCGATTCCCACATCAAGCCTTTCCGCTGCAAGATTGAGTCGTGTTCGAAGCAGGAGTTCTCTTCCACCGCATGCCTCCTCAGGCACGAGCGCGAAGCCCACGGCATGCACGGTCACGGCGACCGCCCCCATCTCTGTCTGTACCAAGGATGCGAGCGTGGCCAATCCGGCAATGGCTTTCCGAGGAGATACAACCTGTATGATCATATGAGACGAGTTCACGACCACCCGGCGACCGTGTCGGAGAAATTGAAGAGCTCTGAAGCTGCTGAGCCGAAGAAACCCACCGGCCGGAAGCGCAAGGCTGTCAGTCCCACTGTGGACTTGCCTGTTGCGCGCCGTGTCAAGAGCGCGAACGCATTCCAGCAGCACGTGCTGGCTGATGCACAGCCGAAATTCCACGGCCTTCCGGCCCAACACGCCACCGCCCCTAGGTATCAGTCGACACAGCCGATGCCGCTGAGCGAAACGCATCACAACCAAGACCTGCGCTACGCCCAATGGGAACGTCAGCGAGACCTTTTGGCCCAGAAGATGAACGATGTGCATTCGCCGGCTGACATCGCACGCGTCAGCGCCGATTTGCAAGAGCTTAGCAGAAGGTACTCTGAAGAGTTCGCACCGAAGGAGGAGCATTTCCGGAGATGAAGATGTGCATGAAAGGTGCCTTCCAACTCATACCGAATGTATGGTCACGTCTGCAGTCCATTGTGCTCATATGACCATGACATCTACCGCCGGACTCAATGCTGAGCTCTCTCACACCATCTGGTCGTGATATCATCCATCCACGGCCAAAGAGAAAGCTGGCCAGAGCCATGTCTACCGCGCGAGGACGTGTCAAGGTCCCTGCGATCTTGCCGGCGCATGTCGCTGATCCTCGCTGCTGGACTTCTGGCCACAGCTCTTGCATGCCAAGCTTTGCCAGCCGGACATTTCCAGGGACAAGGTTGCTCTGCGGATCGTACGCGCTACGGCTGCGAGCATCAAAACCACGTCTTCCCTTCGTCCGGAACAGGTCGTCCGACACCAGCATGCCTTCCAGCTGGCTGTGCTGTCTCATCTCCTGCCGCCGAAGATGATCGATCCCAGGAAGAGTAGATCAGCTTTGTCGGAAACGTGGTCCGACCGCGATGCATATGCGATCGTCAGCCTGATCTCCGGTGTGATCAGTAGCCACAAAGCTCTATGCTCCTTTGGCCCACCAAAATACCTTCCCAGTCCTGGTCAAAGTGACTGAGCTGTGCCATGGTGTACTTCCTGCAAGGACACGTCCAGGACACCAGGCTTGTCACAGCTTGATTCTCTTCTTTCTGCGGATGCGTGCTTCGCAATGTGCTTTGCTTCGTGCCCGCGTCGCATTTGGTTATTATTGCATCTGCGATGCGTTGGCGCTTACATATCTGGAAACATGACCTTTACTGTGGAGGACATGTTCAGGAAACTTGAGGAGCGAGAGAGATTTTTGCTTGCCTCAAGGATTGATTTGACGTGTTATAGCAATTGTTATACAGCTTCTACTTGATATCTATGATTCCCCGTCGCTTTTGCTGTCTCCATCCCTTCCTACTTGACTCCCAACATTTCCCTCCTTCCTTACTAACTCTCTATTGGTATTGATCGATCGCAACCTTACTATGTAACCGCGATCTTTCCTCCAATGCAGCGTGTTCTTGCAGCAGCTTTGCCTGTATAGTTTAGGCAAGACGTGCTCTTGTACTGCAGAATTAGTGCTTGGTCCAAAGTCCTGTCGTTACTACAGCATACAAGAAGCGATCGTCGTCGCTACGGAAGTGTGTGAAAGTCGGAGTGCGAGTGAGATGATTCTGGATGTATATTTGAGGCAATGGTCGTGCAAGAGTGGCGATGCCGCGTTGTTTCCCTGACTCTTAAGACACAGCCCGGAGCGGATGTATATGTATATACAATGGATCGAGTTATGTACACCGTCCGATGCGCATGAGTCCAACCTGAACGCCAGCGCTTCAACAATCTAGAGAATCACAGAACATAAGAGGAGTTTGACACACCCAGCCATAACCTTACGCTTTTTCAATACAACAACTTGAACACTGCAAACCAAGCCCACACCATCGGCTGCAGCAACAGCACCACCCAGGGACTCATGTCCCCGCCGAGTGCGGAGAGGATATACCGCTCGATACTGGCGCGCGGCGCGTTCGCCGTGAAGTACATGGCATGCATCATGTCGTACGTTTGCTGCTGGGTGCGGGTGGCGCGGGCGAACATATCCCGCTCGAAATTGGCGACTTCATCGTCGAGCTGGGTAATTGATGGGGCCGCAGCCGCGGCGAGAATGTGTTCGGAGAGCGTGAGAGCGTCTTTCATGGCGAGGTTGACGCCCTCGCCGGCGAACGGAGTCATCAAGTGGGCGGCATCTCCGAGCAGCGTGAGACCGCGCTTGTGCGGCCACGAGTGCCCGATTGGCAGCATGTAGAGGTCGCGTGGCGTCGAATCGACGGCTCGCTGGGTGAAGGCGACGAGCTGCGGGTTCCAGTCCGGGTAGTCCTTGAGGCAGGCTTTCTGCACCTGGGCGTGGTCGTGGACGTCGTAGCCCGAGTTGGTCTGCCAGTCGGAGGGACGGACGCACCAAGTTGCGGCGTTGATGCTGCCATCGCCCATCTGCTGCGCCATGATGGATTTGCCGTCGGAGAAGGTGAAAACGGAGCCGTGGTTGACGAGCGCAGAGAGCTGGGGCACCGTGGTCGCGGCGTCAGGGATGGTCATGGAGTGTCCGCCGATGCCAGAATAGAACGGTTTCGCATCGCTGAGGAGAGGCCGGACCTTGGACCAGGCTCCGTCCGCACCGACAATGAGATCAAATCCCGGTTCGACCTGGCCAGATGCGAAGGTCATTGATAAATCAGCTTCATTTATAGAGACGAGTTTGTACCCCCATCTGACCGTGTCCGCAGGCAAAGACTCGTACAGTAGCCGTCGAAGCTGCGGACGGTCAATCTCCGGTCGTCCAGTTCCCAATGACCCATCTCCCGTGCTTCCATTCTGTTTGACGTAGCAGAGTAAGTTCTTGTCGGCGATCTTCATGGCCTCGCCATCGTAGCGAGCATGCTTTCGGAACTCGTCGTACAGCCCGGCGGCTTTGAGTGCAGCCAGCCCGGTCTTGTCGTGCAGGTCCAACGTGCCGCCTTGAGATCGGAAATCCAGGCTTGTCTCCGCCTCGAAGATGGTCGTGCAGATGTCGGGGTTGTTGGCGACATGTAGCAAGCGGGCCAGGGTGCAACCAGCAGGGCCTGCGCCGATGATGGCGATCTTTATGGGCATTGTGATCTGGTTAATTGTCTGGAGATCGATATCGAATGCAGATTTGTACAGATATATCCCGATTATGGTGATATGTTATGTAGTAGATACCATACTATCACACAACGTCGCAAAGCTGAAGTGACATGAAACAAGAGCCAGCCAGCAGTGTCCAGCGCAAGTACCTTTTATATCAGTCCAACCCTCCAGACCTCGCATGAAGCCATATGACCGACGCCGCCGACCAGTGCATATCCAGAATAGGAAGATTGCCAACACTCCTACAGGATGCGGCCGTTCGGGTACAGGGAAGGATTGGGACCCGAGCTGAAGTCGGTGCGGCGGGCTTTTGATCGCTGCGATCCTCCAAAACCCGCCCAACATGGCTTTTCTTTTTGACTTGACTGCTACATCAGTCGTTCCTGTGGGAGCACGCTCGACATCCGAGAACCTGATGCCAACATATCATACAGCGATAAAAATGTGACGGACCCACACGATGCTGAGTGGATCGAATGGCGCTCTTTGCCAGAATCGCGTCGCACAGCTAGCACTCCTGAAACAGTGACGCTTGACCTACGGCTTTGCAAGATAGCAAGCAACCGACATCACGGAGAAGGATCGAAGCGATCATGCGATGGAGACCAACTTTTCCCGGGCTACCTGGCCATTCTGAGTATCCGTCGAGGTAGAGCTATGGTTGACACCAGCAGGATGGCTTGTACCAGGTGGGTCTTCTCGTCACGAGTCCAGGGCATCGTATTGGCCGTCATGGAGCATCAGGTCACTTCACGTTATCACCACACCGAGTGCATCAGAAACCCGTCAAGGCTACCTGTCGGGCTGAAACTCTCGTATGCTCACAATACACCTGAGGAAAAGACGTCGAAGTCTGGAGTATCGACTACAGCGTGACACTGTTCATCTAGCTGCTCAATGTGTCCATTTCCATCTACTCTACGCCCACGAGAAGTGTTCAAGATGCAGATACATCCCGCCCGACTTCGGCTTTTTCAGGATGTTCAAGTTCGCCTCGGCGACAGCACTGCGGACATCGTTCTGCATCGTGATGGGCCCACACATGAACACACCCACTGTTTGTCCCGTCTCCGCTGCTGCAGCGGCCTCCTGCCGCAGGATTTGCGGTATGTCTGGACGACCACGCGCTTCTTCGCCTTGAACAACTTCAGGTTCGAGGACTTGGTGCCTCGATGTCCGTTTCTCGATCGAGCTCTCGCTTGAGGATGATGCAAGGCCAAATTCTTCCATACCTGACGATTGCTTTGCTGGAGGCTCTACAATGAGCTCAGCCTTGCCGGTAAGGTGTACCTCAACATTACTGTCCAGGCCAGAAGTGCTGTACTGCTCTTGTAGGCCGCTAACCGTCTTGTGAAACCACGTGCGCGTCGCAACGTCGCGGGTCGCTAAGACGACACGCAATGACTGTGGACCGCGTTGATCTAGCTGACGCGAGGAGTCCTCGACGTTCGGCTGTTCTTGGGAGTCGTCATCGGAGTACTTCGCACCGACTCTTTTCAAGGAAGAGTACCGCAAGAACTCTTCGATGAAAGGTAAGATCCAGCCAACGCCAGAGCCACCGGCGAGCACGACAAGACGATCGCTGCTGACATACTTCTGACCATCGATACCTCCATACGGTCCATCCACTAGCACAGGGACTTGTGCGCCAGGATGAGCCAAAGCGTACTTATACAATCTTGCGGTGAAGCCACCTTGATGACGGACGAGAAACGTCATCTCAGACGGCTTTGTAGGGACGATCGATGGCAGTGAGCAGATCGTGAAAGGGTGCGAGCTTAAAGCATGGATACCGAAACTCGTGAACCGCAAAAAGCAATGTTGTCCTGGTTGCCATTTGAAGTTGGCTGGTATCGTGATGCGAGTGAAGCCATTTTCCTCGATGAAGATCTGCGCTTTCTGTCTCGTCCCGTATTCGAAGAGAGTACGAAGCCAAGAGTAGGCAAAGCAAGGCACATAGACTGCTGCTGTTGCGACGAAGTAGTGCCTAGAGATACATCAGCCGGAATTTCTCTCGAGATCTGCTTCGAGAAGATTTACCATGATGTAAGCGTGCCGTCGCAGTGCCAGAAGAAGACGACCATGAAGAGAACCGCGGTGAAGAAATGAGCAGCCTTGAAGAATTCATAGCCCAGGCTTCTGATAGGACCCCAAGATGCGAATGTAAGCCACGCCTGGAACAACAACGCGACGACGCCGGTCCAGTACTCGAAGACGTTGTCGACGGTGAACTGGGCGACCATATCGTGGTTGTGAATGTGCCAGACGATGAATGGAAAGGTGTGCATCAGTGCTAGGACGAGGAAAGCGTACGCAATCCATCGATGGAAGACTTGGAGACTCTCGTGTGACACTCCAGTGAACAGTGTGATCCAGTTCGTCTTGCTCGCAGTCGCGCTATATATCACGATTAGCGGGATGTCATTCAGATCAGAGTCAGAGAGCTCACAAGAGAAAAGGCATGCATGCCAGGGCGAGCCAGCCAGATCGGGTGCCCAATGGTGGCGAGTTACCCCATAACGTATCGGTGCCGGGCCAGTAATACGGCGAGGGAGCCAGGTCCATGCCTGGTGCAGACGTCAGTCTGTGTTCATCGTCAAGACGGGTAGGAGAAATGTCTGATCGAGCATACAGAAGAAGTAGATCGTTCCTACAAGACCTAGAAGCAGGATCCCGACAGGCGCAGAGTTCCATCGCAGGGACTTGACATGGAAGCCCCGATAGGACAGGTATCGGGTGCCTGCGATGACCCTCCGCCAGGTCGGCGACCCGCGACGACCGGACAGCGCCAGTAGTTGTGAGACGGCATAAGCGATGATGAAGACGCCAATGGTGCACATGAAGAACGCAACGGTCGGCAATGCAAACACCCAGTCGGCGATGTACCTATCATAGTCGCGGTCTCATCAGACGTCCGCTGCAACACGGTCTAGGTGATAAGATGCAACTCACCAGAAGTGCCATGGGTTCATGTAGTACTCGCATTGTTCGGCGGTAAAGTCCTCGCTACACTCGTATGCGTGGCTCATGTCGAACATGACCGGTTGGGGTAACCATGCTGCGGACATGTTGGCAGGTGGCCGTCTTGCAACGACGGCTCTGCGTTGCTAGTGATTGAGGTGCTGATCGCTGGGTGCTGGCACTGGCTTAGATCAGATATCGAGAGCAGTGATACTGCATCTAGCAGTAGAAGTTAGATCCTGGAGAGTTCTTGTCAACACATCGAACAATGGAAGAATTGAAAGCATAGATACATAGTCCTTGCTTCGGATTGTGTTTAAACAAAGCGGTAGGTCCGTGGTAGGGCTGTAGTACATGAGAAAGTATGCGCGTCTTGCGGCTTCAATTTTGCGTGCCCAGCCAAATTCGGGAGCACGTTTGAGCAAGTTTCCACGACGCCTGCATGAGGTATGGTAGAATACTTCATCATAGCTCGAGAAGAGAATCATGCATCGTAGTGAATCGTCAGCTTACATCTTTGCAAGAGTATACGACTCGCACCTTCGCCCGTCGTAGACGATATCGAAAGTCTTCTCATACCTTGCCATTCTATCCGTTCACCTATCAGCACACCAAGCCCAAATCATGGACACCAGCATGTCGATGACCACCACGACGAGCGGGTCGATGGCAAGTTCCACGACCTCATCAATGTCATCGTCCATGACCATGTCCGCCGACGGGATGACGATGATGATGGACATGTCAGATATGGCCATGACCTTCTTTACCTCCTCGACGACACCACTCTACTCGATGGGCTGGGCCCCCACCTCGACCAGCCAGTACGCCGGCACTTGCATTTTCTTGATCGCCTTCGCCGCCGCATTTCGAGCGCTGCTGGCAACGCGAGTCAACTTCTACGCGCTGCTGGCGGCGGCGGACCGACATCGCAATGGAGGCGTGTCGTATGGATCGTTCCAGCGGGAGAAAGGGCTGACGAGTGTGAAGCCTCAATGGCGAGCAAGAGAATCAGTGCTACTGGGGTTTCTTGATGTGGTCCTGGCGGGTGTAGGGTATCTACTGTACGTTTTTGGCGTGATTGACGTCGGTGCGAGACCTGCTAACACAACCCGCCAGCATGATCGCAGTCATGACCATGAATGTTGGGTACTTCATGAGCGTTTTAGCAGGTGTGTTTGTGGGAAGTGTAGCGTTTGGACGGTTCATGGCTGGTTCGTTGGCGTCGCATTGATGGACCTTGACAGCGTTCCAGCTCGATCGTGATCATCTTGGGTATCTAGCCACAATGTCACACAGTTCTTTACCTTGGTATATGTTATTTCGGCCGAGTTCCGAGGACGACGGTCTCAGCAAAGACTCGGCCTTGATACGGTCTAGCATCTGACCTGTTGATCCTTGCGGAGTGAGCCGCGAACATTCAGTTGCATTTGTCGAACAATCATTGCCATCAGACTCGCGACTGGCTCCAGCGCAACCCCTGGTGGGGTCGACGAAGTTGTCCCTAAGCCTCGAGTCGCAAATGGAAAACTATCGTGCCTACTGCCGAGGATGACGTGATGTCGGCTACAGCTTGGGAGAAGCAATCCCGTCGAGGATCCCGTTCGTGTTCGTAAAGGTCGCAAGGATAGCCAGAAAGTTAGAGTACATACCTTGGAAGATCTAGACTGCAGATGCGTCTCCCACCAGCTCCTCGGCTGTCGACTAGCTCTGCTGTCGCTTCTCGTTGTTTCTGTCCGGTGTCAGCGCCTGGCGCAATCGCCGCAACGGGCCACAACTTTGCAGCCCCACTATCCACCATATCTCGCGCCTATTTGAGAGAATCTGCCCGGTTGCGACGCCGTTATTCGAGCTCGGTGTTTCGCACGAGAAACTTACCACGACGAAGCTCCATTCTTCGTTCGTTACGCAACCCACCAGTCTTCCACCGAACACAAGCAAGCATGGCTTCCGCGACCAGCTTCTACGACTTCGAGCCCAAGGACAAGAAGGGCGCCCCATACCCTCTGGCCGAGCTCAAGGGCAAGGTGGTCCTTGTCGTGAACACGGCCAGCAAATGCGGCTTCACTCCTCAATTTGACGGCTTGGAGAAGCTCTACAAAGGTACCACCGCCTCGCACCCTGACTCCCCACTCTCAAGATCACTCCACTGACCACACATCCGTTCGCCGCACTCCAGAGCTCAAGCCCGCCCACGCCGACTTCGAGATCATCGGGTTTCCCTGCAACCAGTTCGGCGGGCAGGACCCGGGCAGCAACGACGACATCCAGTCCTTCTGCCAGCTCAACTACGGTGTCTCCTTCCCCGTGCTGGGTAAGACGGACGTCAATGGCGACAAGGCCGAGCCCGTGTGGGAGTGGATGAAGAAGAGCAAGCCGGGCATCATGGGCCTGCAGCGCGTCAAGTGGAACTTTGAGAAGTTCTTGATCGGCAAGGACGGCGCGGTCGTGCAGCGGTGGGCCAGCACGAGCAAACCCGAGGGGTTGAAGAGCGCGATCGAGGCGGAATTGAAGAAGTGAGGAGAGCAGACCAGGCTGGGATGTTAATAGATGGGAATCATGATGAAGGCGCTTTTGACATCTATTGGTCTTATCGATGAAGTGAAACGTAACACAAGTTCCTCGAATGCTGCCACCCGTCAAAGGGCCAAAGAGTCGCACTCATGGCAATGCCCATGCCTCTTCTACTTGCCATGATTGAGACTACGATTCCCGAGAAGCAAGGAGTAGAGAGCTTCATCGGCAACCGATTTTCTTGCACAATTTGTATTCAAGTCATACAACCACCCAGGAAGTGTTGATGCTCTACACTCTACTCTTCCCAATCTGGAATTCCAGTCTGTTTCACTCGGCAAATCAAGGCAACCTGATCACATCAAGCCACAGGGAAACAACCGTGGCTTTCGCTCGGACTCCGGTACATTGCAGCCACCGCCTGGACGACAGGGACGGACCTGGGAAGTTTGATTTCATCGGATGTTTGCATAAATGCCTTCCCACACGGACCTCTTCGCTTGACTGTGCTACCTGCTTTCAATATTCTAGCGATGGCTTCTGCTTCAGCCACCCACTAGATCCGTAGCCCGAAGCATGTCCGTTCTTGACCAGTTCATCGGTAAAGATCAGTAGAGCACGCCCACACGCCATCTCGCTGTACGCCTGAGGGCTTTGATCCGCCATTCCTAGCCGCCAATCGTTGTGGTGACACCAGCCAAGATACGGGGACTTCTTTGATCAAGGCGTTAGCTCTGGTCGGTTCAGGACAAGGCAGTTGCAAGGATACGGAGTATCCGAGACCACAAGGCCGTTGATCGACAGAGGTTGTCAATCACGTGAAACGTCGCATATGACGGAGTGTGTCCAGTAGCTCGGTGTATAGCAGAGCACGCGACGGCATGCAGCCTGCAGCTGGTGTCAGCTCTGTCGAAGCTTCATGTTTCTTTTGGGCCGCCTGTCATGCACCACTTTACACCGACAACCGCTGCGACTGCGACCACCACTGAGACATATACCGCGACAGCTCAGGCAACTCATCCTCTGAAATCCCCCGTCAAACTGTCGTCACCTTCTGCGCCGCGCCAATGGACCTCCCGTGAGAGTCTGAAAAGCACAACGCCAACCCACCAAGACTTTCCTAGCGGCCTGCTGAATCCCCAACATAACGACAATCCCGACTTTGATCCCGCGGCCATTTTGGCTACGCAGACGCTGGGAAGTGCGTCAAGGTGGGTCGAGGACGATCCCACGTACATTCGCGCGCAAAGTCCCCCACCAACGCCTCTCGGCCTGGCGGAGGTTACTGGCAAGGCTCAAGGCGACAAAGACAAGAACAGGATGGAAGGGAGTGGCACATCACAAGACAACAGTACAGCCAGCGCAATCCCTAAGCAAAGTACCGCAGAAACTCCACAACGGAGTGCTCCCGTCCACTCCTCGCCGTCTTCGCAGTCACACGCCGTCCACCCCGCCACAGTTCCAGTGCGCACGAGCAGTGCCGTCTACAGTCCCTCACCCAAGAAACGACAAAGCCTCAACTCGGTGACAGAAGAGCGACTTCGGCGACACGCGAGCAAACTGCCCGAAGTGGACGAGCGGAATTGGTTGGTGCAAGGCGAAAGTTACAAGGACATGAGTGATCGAGCACCGCAAGGATCGGACACGCCTGGTGCGCAAGTGTTCAATTCGACGGACTCGTTCGATGAGCACAACACGAACTGGGGTCCTGAGAAAGAGAACATTCTCAAAGGTCCGTTCGAGTATGTCGAGTCCCATCCAGGCAAGGACATCCGGACCCAGCTCATCGCTGCCTTCAATGCCTGGCTACAAGTTCCTGCGGCGTCACTGGCTGTCATAACACGGGTGGTGGGCATGCTGCATACAGCGTCTCTTCTGGTCGATGATGTGGAAGATGATAGCAAACTGCGTCGGGGTGTGCCCGTCGCTCACTCCATATTCGGCACGGCCCAAACAATCAATTCCGCGAACTATGTCTACTTCTGCGCTCTGCAAGAGTTGCTCAAACTAGACAACCCGGAGGTAATACGAATTTATACTGAAGAGCTACTGAACCTTCATCGAGGACAAGGCATGGACCTCTTTTGGCGAGACACTTTGACCTGCCCAAGTGAGGACGACTATCTAGAAATGGTGGGCAACAAAACCGGCGGACTCTTCCGTCTTGCGATCAAACTCATGTGCGCAGAGTCTCCGTCACATCACAGCCCGGCGGCAATGATACCACAGCCCCCAGCCAACGAAGCGTCTTCTTCCTCCTCCACCTCAAATTCCACCATCCGCGGACTACAAAAGCCAGACTACATCCCGCTAGTCAACACCATCGGTCTCCTCTTCCAAATCCTCGACGACTACCTCAACCTGTCCTCGGAAGTCTACACGACCAACAAAGGCCTCTGCGAAGATCTGACCGAGGGCAAATTCTCCTTCCCCATCATCCACGCCATCCGCTCCGAGCCGCAAAACCTTGTGCTCATCAACATCCTCAAGCAGAAACCGCGCGACGACGACGTCAAACGGTACGCCGTCGCGTTCATGGAGCGCTGCGGCAGTTTCGCGTACACGCGGCGGATCCTGCGCGGGCTGCTGAAGAAGGCCCAAACCCTCGTCGAGGAGGTGGATGGTGGACGCGGCAAAGCGGATGGTATGCGAGACTACCTCGAGAAGCTCCGAGTCGAGCGCCTCAGCTCGAGCGGCGGCAAGAACGCCGTGGGGAAGAGGGAGAGTGCGCGGGCGCCGTGAGACGAGCACCGCGCTCATGCGACGTGAAATGTACCTGTAAATACTGCATTGGATGTTGTGTTGTGTCTTGCTACCTGTATGGTGCCTGCACTGTACTTATACGCCGCACACGACGGCCACTTGGAGGGCCGATCTAGGCGAAATATAGAGGAGACTCCTTTAATGAGCGATGTGAGTGCCTTGCAAGGTCATGATGGTCGGCGGTGGCATAGTCTAAGGTCTATATCTCCTTAATCGAGAATACTGCATCTGCATATAACTCAAGCTTCGCTCTGATCGTTCAGATATGCGACATCCAGAACGCAGACCATTCCATCCCAGATTCGTACATCAAGTTGGTAGACATACATCAAGGCTCTATCTCCGTCCAATGCCGCTGATTTTGCTGCCCATGAAAAGCGATGTACAGTCTGTAATCAAGTACCCCAAATAAGCATAAAAGATCAAGACGTCAGTCTGTCGCGGACATGTTACACATTGCAGATAGAAATGGAAGGGTCGAGAGAGATTGTAGGTAGCGAAACAGCACAGAGATTGGTTATAAGGTAAGAAAGCCGTGGGTGTACGGTAGGTACTGAAAAGGCACAGTGACGAATCGTAAGAAAGCTGTAGGTGCACGGCATAGCACGGTAGCATTGGCATGGTTTCGCGCTGCTGCGGTTGCATCGGGGAAGATGCTGGGGCCACGTCGGCCGATCTGTCGTTGCTTGTTGTAACATGATGTTGAAGTTCTCAACGAGTCTTATCTTCGAGACATGAACAGCTGGTGGTAGAAGAGAAGTGCTAGCTCGGCCGTGAAGCTTTAGAATCGTGTAGGCGTAGAAGTGTCGATGCTGCGTTTTCACTCATGCTCCGTCCATGGAGTTGTCTTGGCGCAATGTTGCCGTCATACTCTCATGGGCGCCTGTTGATGGTAGGATGTCTCATGAGCTGCGGAGGTGAATAATGATCGCTCCTGTTGGCCTGTGCTAGGGGATCACGCTGCTCATCCTCCTTGAGTGAAGCACAAGCCGACGTTGCTCGAAGCATTGGACTTGTGGATCGTTGGCGCCTGCATAGTCGGTGTGAATATTGATCCACTTCCTCCAGCTGCGTGACAGGACCGGTATTTGGAACAGTCTTTCAAAGCGCGAGTACGGCTCATCATTGGGCATGGACCTTTCATTCGTTATACCCCGAGGTGTCAAGCGCCCGCTTTTCCACAACGCGGACCCAACGACGTCGCCGCCAGTCACCCTTCCTCTCAAGACCGGTGGCTTCCTCCCAACCGCTCTTCGGCAATGACTTGCCCTTTCCCTTGGAGCCACTTTTGCCACCTTTCATGCTCTTGGCTTTGCCCAGACCTTCCTCGGAGATATCGTAGACCCAGCGCTCGCCTTGCGTCTCAATCTCGACCCCCGTGATCATGCGCTGCTCCACCCACTCCTGACTAGCCAGGTCTAACATCCACTTCGGATCTTTCCACATCCATGCTGCAGGAGGCTGCACGTCCTGGAAGAACTGGGTACCTTTCGGTCTGGCGCCAGAGATTCTAGCTGGGGACAGCGGGTCGTGTGGCGAGGGCGAGAACAGCCATGGCTCCCAGCTGTCGGTGTAGAGATGGTAGCGTTGCAGTTCAAAGATTTCGACCTGTCGTCGCTCTGGTGGTGAATCGAGGATAACGTCCGCTTCGATGCACATCCTGATCCACTCTTGCGCGGCAGCGATCTGACGTTGAATGCGTGAGATCATCTCGGGACTTGACAAGAAAGCGATCACGCGGGGGTGGCCAGCGAACGTCAAGGCCCAGCCGATGATCAGGATGGTGATCTGGTATGGCACATGGCCGGACGCTACGAAGGCAAGGTTCATAAGAACGAAGACCACGACGAAGAGCAGCGTGCTGGTGCCTTCATCGCTGAAATTGGTGTATGGCGTGATGTAGACGTTTGCGGCATCGTGGAGACGTGAAAAGTCCTCCATGATGTTCTGCAGATCCCGCATGTTGTGCCAGAAGTCCCGGCTCGTGGCCTCGGCAGGCTTCATTCTACTTGCAGGTGCCGATGGAGGACCTCTGTAATCTGGCTCCAGTCTCGGGTCATTCTCGGGCACAGGATGCCGAGCCACGAACGGCGGGATCATGATGACCAGAAGCATGCCGAACAAGGGCAAAGCAAGGAGGAGATGAGGCTTCAGGCATAGAATTGTATGTGTAGCGAGGAATGATAGAGTAGCGGTAGGACGGCGCCAGGTGAAGAGATCGATTAGCTCTGCCTCGAGGGTAAACAGCACTCCAATACGAGCATTGAAGCGACGCAGATATTGGCCCATCAGCATTGGGCTGAAATTGGGACGTGCCGCGGTCTTCTTCTCCAAGCTCTTCTTTCTCTTGCCATTGCCCTTCGCTCCATCACCCACGGTCTCGCCGTCCGAGCCCGGGTCCGCATTGGCGCCAGCAGGAAGCATCGTTCCCATCAAGCTGTCGAACAATTTATCTTGCAAGGAAGACCCGCTGCCATTGCCTGTGATGCCGTAGCTGTCCAGGCGGCCCATGAGTTTGTTCCGGAACTTGTCTCGCTTCCGCCCATCTCTGCCTTCAGGGGAATCCGTCTCCATAATCGAGGCATTGTCGTTTTGTGGTGGCTTGGGTATGATGGGGATCGGGTCTTTGCGGTTGGAAACCGTGGTGGTACCACTTGTATAACTCATTTTGGCGACGGTAAAGACTGGTGGTGGTGGCTACCCTTCATGAGCAAAGCAAAGGTAGGTCAGGCACTTGCTTTATTCAAGATTGTTGCCTGGAACCAGCCGAGGGGGCGGAATCAATGTCGGTCGACATGAGCAGGCGTCTGCGAGCTGTGGAGGCGAAGTGGGTTGACGTCCGAGGTTCGACGTAACATGTGACAGCAAGACCCGCGCTAACTTCAAAAGACGGAGCTCAATTGCGCTCAGCTCGCTCCCATTGACAATCTGAGATCTCATATGCGAAAGGTGCTTATATATTGACAATGCTTTGACTACACCTTATCAATACTAGCTATAGCTAGCCTCTCGCCGTCCTCTCGCCGTCCTCGCGCCGTCCTTGTTGCCCTCGCTGTTGTAGTCGTCGCAGTCGTCGAATTAATAGCTCTACTAGCAATCAATCTCGAGCAGTTTCGAGACTTTATTACAGACTATATCGTAACCGGCCACATATAAGCAGACGTCAAAGAGCAATTAAAAGAGCTATACAATGTAGATGTAACTATTGCTACACTCTAGCGCAGACTCTTAGCATAGTCTATAGTGTCGCCGCTGTCGAAGCCTATAGATAATCCCGAGCTACACGCTATTATCTTATACTACTTCTATGTCCTTTAGCTTATAGATACGGAGAGTCTGCGACTACTTAGCTATAAGGGGATCTAGCTCTTTATAGCCTCGCTACGTAGGTTACGCGCGAAGCTAGGTCTTAAGAAGTAGGTACTAGCTAGCTAGCACTAGGAAGATCGAGAGCGTCTAGTAGCGCTGTTAAAGGAAGAGCTTAACAATAGCCGCTACAAGAGTCTTAGTAGGAGGCAGCTATATCAATATATAAGGCAGTATTACAACGTAGTTAACTAGTACGTAGTTAACTATTACGCGGTGCTTATTACAGCCTATTGCTATATACTAAAGTCTATAGGGATCGCCTATACGACGTAGCTGTCTAACTAGATCCTACTAGACTCGAGCTGCGGACTCGTAAAGCAAAGGTCTACTATAGTGCTGTAATTATGCTAGGACTAAACTACGCTTAGTCTATAGACGCGTACTACAAGTTTGAGCACTAGGGGATCTAAATCTACGTAGTAGTTAACGTGTATTCACGCTATATTATCTAGCTATATTGTGGTATTACTAGCCGTATAGCAATCTCCGTACTCGCGTAGTACCTTACTACTGTTATAGAGGGAGGATTAATCCCTATAGAAATCTGGAGCGATTAGGGCGTAGAAACTACTATAGCTAGAGATGCTTACTTCGCGATTAGCAAGGAGCTACGTCGGAGAGCTAGTAGCAAGGAGCTACAATTTAATAACTGCTTTCGCTATAGTATAAGTAAGTAGAACTAGCGTATTAAGACCTTCTAGGGTCAGATAGTATAGGGTAGTCTAAATCGATAGCGTAACGCTTTCCTAGCTATAAGCGATTACTACGAGTATAACAGAGAGGCGCTTATAGACTGGATTGCGCTTATCTTTGTGTATGTGCCTATTATCCGTGCCGAAGCAGCTGCTTTTGTTAACCTATAGAACAACTACAAGATCCGTAAGTAGTCAAATCGGAGCTATTGTATCCCTAGTGTGCCGTATGTTCTTTATTACTACCTCTAAGTATTAAGGGCGTCTAGGTAAAGGCTCTTATTAGATATTCTGAATAGAGGACGGTTAAAGCTAACGAGGTAGGAGATCTTGTATTCTAATCACTAAGGTTAAACAATAAGTTGTACACAATTCTAACTAATGAAACTAGCTGCGCTATATATATAGGAGAATCGTAGATGCTCACTGTAAGCATTCGTAAGCTTACTCGTTTACGAGTAAGTAAGTAAGATGTGCTAGGATGTGCTTACTCTTACTAGAGTAAGCTGTATTAGCGGGTGCTGCCTATTAGTGCGGGCGGCTAGGCGTAGGTCGTGTACGTGCGTGCCTGTAACAACTATCCCCCTACTTAGACTAATGTCCTAGTAGTTATGTAGTGATTACTTTATAACTATGCATGTCCCTCTTTACGAGTAGGGCAGCGATGTCGTCTTCTTCCTCTATAAACCGTCTCCGCCTTATATCCGAAATTGCTAAACACGGCTATCCGGCAGAATTTGCTTACGATCGCTGTTTCCTTAACAGCTATAAGTGCATTATTATAGAGGGTCGCGCAAGACTAAAATGTTCCAAATGCGTCCGAATTGGTCGCCCCTATGTTAATATGTCCTAGTCATCGCTTAATAGAACACGGGATTAGCTCTAAAGGGAAATCGACGAAGATAAGGAAGAGTTGTTAAAAGTTATAGCGCAGTTGTTGCGTAAAAAGAAACTGCTTTATTAGGTAGATAAGAGAGCGAAAAAGAAGGCTCTCTGTCTTGCTACAGAAATAGAGGGGTCTAGTGAATTGGATCTCGTAGAAGATTGTCCTGCTACTGCAATTAGTTCTGCGGTGTCGCTAGCGGTATAGGAATCGCTAGATCTTATTATTTTGGTATTAGACGCTAATAAAATTGTCGTAGGAGGCTCTAGCAATTCGTAAGGTTCTCTCTAGGTTCCTAGGTATTTTCCGATTCCAGGTATCCTTTCTATTTGACCAGATATCGCTGACCTTGTTTCTTTAGGATTTTCTCGATAACGTATTCGCCTATATCGGTTTAGTAATAGAAGGTCGTTTATAATGGCGTTTCCGGGTTAGCTAGTTCGAGTAAGGATATGTAGAATACAGGGTAAATTCGTCCTGCATCTTTAGGTAGTTCGAGGAGGTAGTTAACAGGTCCTCGTACTTCTTTAATTAAAAATAGACCGACTTTAACTGCGTCAAGTTTCTTTAAAGGTCTCTTTATCTTGAAGTTTTTTGTGAGAAGGTATACTTTATCCCCCTTTTTAAGCTAAGGTATATTTTTGCTCTTTTTCTCTATTCGGGATGTTATTGCCCGTTGTGATTCGACAATGTTTTGTTGTGCTATTATAAACACATCTTTTATTTGATCGACTGTTATAACAGCCTAAGCTACTAATAGTCCGTCGAACCCGGTTATGAAGTTGTTTAGTAACTTTCTATAGTTCGCGTAGAACAGTGAGAATTTGGTTGTTTCAGATATACTGTCGTTAAGCGCAAGCTGTGCTAGAGGTAGTAAGCTCACCTAATTGTCTTAATTGTAGTTAACGTAGTGTCGCATATACGTTTCTAGAGTCTAATTTATTCTTTCTGTTTGTCTATCTGTTGTAGGATGAAATGCGGTAGATAGCTTATGTCGTATTCCGAGTTGTGTTGTTAACGTCTTCTAATAATTCGAAGTAAAGAGCGTTCCTCGGTTAGTAATGATTATACGAGGTATTCTATATAATCGTACAAGCCTATCGATAACAAGGAATGCAAACTATACTACATTTATCGATTCTTAACAGGGAATGAAGTAAGAGTACTTCGTTAGTCTGTTAACGATAACTAGTATCGAGTCGTAGGTTACTCTAAAAGTTCCGTCCTTAGATTTTAGTAGCTTGACAATGAAGTCCATTGTGACTTCTAACCAAGGTTCTATTAGTAGTGATCTAAACTGTATATTTCTGTACTTTGCGTAGCGCGAAGATTTGTCTTATTAACATTCTACACATTTCTTGATGTATTTCTCTATATGTTTCCGCATATGTTTGATTGTGAAGTGTCGTTGTATTCTTTCAATAGTTCGAGCAACACTAGGGTGTCCTTATAAGGGATCCGCGTAATGTCGTTAGATACATTCTAGTATCTTATCTAGAGATGTAATCTTATATTTTCCTTTCGATATCGGAAACTGTTCTTTAGTGTCTTATGCTATGCGCAGTATCGCGTTGAATTCCTAAGCGTAGCCACTAAGACTTCTGTTAGCGTTTATCTAAAGAATCTGTTGTTCTATGTTTTCCTTTTAACTTATGTAGTTACTTCTTCGGCTAAGTGCGTCCGCTCTGCTGTTGTCCTTACCTAGTGTATACTAGATAGTGAACTTGTACTGTCCTAAGAGTTCCGACTAACAGGTCTGCCTTCGATTTAAGACCTTAGTAGTTGTAAAGTATAGCAGGTTCTTGTAATCGGAGTAGATCGTAAGCTATAGAGCTCCTTCGGCGTAAATTCTCTAGTGTTGTAAGGCTACGACAATCGTAAGAAGTTCCTTGTCGTAGATATCGTAGTTCTATTCCGCTAGTAACATCTTCTTTAAGAAGTATGCTATCGGGTGTCGTTTGCTATTAGTTATCTATGTAAGATAGGCGCCTATAGCTATGTCTGATGCATCGGTTTCGAGCTGAATTGGTTTTATCGTGTTAAACATCCGTAGTATAGGTTGTTCTGTATAGGCTTTCTTTAGTGCTTTAAATGCTAATTCTTGCTGTGCTTCCTATTTGAAAGGCTTGTCCTTTTAGGTAAGTTCGGTAAGTAGTGTCGCGATCTTCGAGTAGTCTTTAATGAATTTCCAGTTGTAATTGGCTAGTCCTAGGAACGATTGTATTTCCTTAACGTTGCTAGGCGTAGGCTATTCTTTAATAGACTTGATCTTATCCGGGTCTAGTTTAATGCTGTTTACTCCGATAATGAATCTAAGGAATTTGACTTCCTTTTTGTGGAATTTACATTTGTCGATGCTAACTTTAAGGTTCCGAGAAGCGAGCTTTACGAATACTTTCTTAACATGTTCCTTGTACTGTTCGAGTGTGCTATTAGTGTAGACTATAATATCGTCAAGATACGCAACTACGAACACGTCGAGGTACTCTCTAAGTATGTCGTTAATAAGTTCTTGCATTGACGCTAGTGCGTTAGTCAATCCGAAAGGCATAACAAGGTATTCGTAGAGTCCGTAGCGTGTTTTGAACGCTGTCTTCTATTCTTCTCCCTTAGCTATATATATAAGATAATAGGCTTCCTGTAGGTCGATAGCTGTGTACTATTTTACTCTAGAGAACTGTGTCTGTAGTTCTTCTATATTTGGCAGTAGATATCTGTTCTTAATCGTGATTTCGTTAAGTTTTCGGTAGTCGATAACTATTCGTAATTTCCCGTTTTTCTTTAGAACGAACATTATAGGGTATCCTATAGGGGATGTCGATTTCCTAATCCATCCTTATGCTAGGTACTTATCTAGATACTCTTTGATAGTGTGAAGCTCTTTCGTAGAACAAGTATAGAGTAGACTATGCGTAGGTTACTTCTCTAGTTTAAGTGGTATTTTGTGATCCTACGGCTAGTGTTTAGGTAACGTCTTTAACGATTCCTCTTCCTAAAAGAGCTGCTTAAATTGTTGATACTCTTTAGGGATTCTAGAAGGTTCGTGATTCTCCTTTACTATACTAACGTTCGGTTAGCCGGCGTTGTCCTGTAGTCTATCCTATCGCTTATCGATGTTATCCTACTATCGTGCCTGTAAGGGGCAGCAATAGACTACTAGGGCGTAGCTTCTAGATGCCAAAGGATAGCGTAGTACACAGAAATAGGGGAGTAACAGTATGATACAGTTACTACCGAGAATAATCCATGAAGCGTACGAGGTGCGCAGGTCGCGCACCGAAGTGTTGCTTCATGCCAAGACTGGAGACACGTGACTTCAACCTTACTTCAGGTAGGAAAGGGGCCTTACAACTCTCCTCCCCCCTAGATCCTGTCCCTAGGATAAGAGAGGTCTCCTACATAGTGATCCTGCAGCTACGATAGCCGAGATCGAAGCGGTAGTCGGTCGTCTCCCGAACGCTCGTCGCACGCATGTGCGACGGCCGTTCGCTCAGTACGAGCTCGCCATCTCAGAGTCCCCAGGGAGTAGTTCGGGCCTACGAGAGCAGTACACGCGTAGAGTGCGACGCGCTTCGCGATCGCGCCTCGCACGCATGTGTAGCTAACGGTTCCTCGACAAGCCTTATGCCCGAGTCTGCAGCCGGGATAGACCTCCTTAAGCCTGCAGGCTGCTGCATCCATGTCGCTTGTTGTGCACCCTCTGTATCGACGGTCTCCTCAATGTCTGCAATGCCTGTAGTCTCCATGTGCATGTCCTAAACCTCGTCGTGAGGCTATGATACACGTTGCCGCGTCGAACGCGTTGTTGTTGTTGTTGTGCGCAGGTATGACGCGCGTTGCGCTGATGGTAGGGCTGGTGTTGTTGTTGTTGTGTTTATAACTTCAAACTTCCTCCTAGGAAGTTCCTTCCCACAACATCATCACACCTTCTGGTTGTTTGGCACATTCTTCTGTCTATTCGCAACGCACCTGCATCACCATCATCACACCTATCGCACGCACGTTCAGCGCACCAGCATCTCATTGCCCATCATGATCTTTAGTCTCCCTAAGTATATCAGCAAGCGCTAGGTCAATCGCGCAGAGCCCTTCGTGTGGCGCGATGCCGACCTTCGTGAGGACGCACCTAAGCCTCAAATTCCCACCTGCACTAGGTGCTTCTCCTCCATTGCCAAGCAGAGCAAGCTCTGCAACAAGCCTAAGGAAGCCAGGTGCAAGCACTGTGTGTCTGGCCATCGCAGCTGTGGTTTGGTGAGTTTTTCCTTTGCGAGTCGCGCAGGTGCATCGCTAATCGTTCGAACAGATCCCTCCCGAGATGTACGGGCGCTACGAGCGTCTGTACCACCTTCGTGAGAGATATGACAGAGCTGTTGCTGCCCTCGATGGTGCTAGAGGCAAGGACGACCCTGCTGTCCAGCGTACAGGCTTGAAGCTTGCGCGTGCCTAGAAAGCCGCCACCATCTCGCTCCAGGCGCTCAGGTTGAGCGCAGCACGCCAGGGCCAGCAGGTGAATGCAGCTACCAGGAACCCTACCACCAGTGCAGACTACTTGCGCCTGATCCTGGCTGAGCAGCGCATCAGCAACGCAAACACGCGTCGCTTGATCGCCTCTAACGTCGCCATCAACAACAGCCTAGGTGACTTGAACGCTACGCTCTTCGGCGTAAGTTCACCCTATGCACGCACGTCGCTCGCACGATGCTAACACTGCAAATAGATGACTGAGACCATGGACCGTTTGGCCGAGCGCCGCGCCGCCGCCGAGG